>CANJKZ010000871.1:170000-770000 GCA_947471745.1 Closterium sp. Naga37s-1
GCGCACCTGCCCTCCATCGTGGCTCTCTCCTGCCCCCTGCCCAACAGGTACAGCCTCCTCCCTGTCACATCCCTGCTATCCCTCGTCGCTCCCAGTCATGGCCTTGTTCCTACGTCCCCACCTCCTCGCCTCCCTCTCCCTGTCTCCCGCCGTTTGATTGAATCATGTGCTGCATTTTTCTACAGTATATCCTTAGTCCCACAACAACTCCTCTCCCCCTCCGGCCCGCGCTGTCCGAATCTTGTGTTGCTCACAGCTACGAGCGCCTGGGCCCAAACAAGTGGACGGGGGCCTTCCAATGCTGGGGGCATGAGAACCGCGAGGCTGCTGTGAGAGTGGCTGCTCCCCCCACCGATACTGCCAACGGTGCAGCAGCAGCTCCTGCTAATAGCACAGCTGCTGGTGCTGCTGACGGCGCAGCTGCTGCTGCTGCTGCTGCTGATGAGGCAGCAGCGTTTCAAGTTACCAACTTCGAGGTGAAGGCGTGTGACGCGTGTGCGCAGCCGCACCTGGTGCTGGCAGCCATTATTGCTGCTGGCATGGATGGGCTGGAGAAGAAGCTGCAGCTGCCAGAACCTGTTGGTACGTGTCCTTGCTTGCGTGGCTATGTGAGTGTGTTTGTTATATCCCATGTGTATGTGAAGGCATGTGATCCGTGCATTCTGCCGCACCTGGTGCTAGCATTGCGGCCACCATTGCTGCCGGCGTGGATGGGCTCGAGAAGAAGTCTCCACTGCCAGAACCCATAGGTACGTGCCCAAGAGTGTCTGTGGGGTGTGGGAGGGGAAGGGGAAGGGAAGGTGGAGAGGGGGGTGGGACGGGGTGGGGATGTGATTTCATGGGTATGGGACGTGTGATACCGTACGTGTGCTCAGCTGCACTTGGTGTCAGCTGCACTTGGTGTCAGCTGCACTTGGTGTCAGCTGCACTTGGTGTCAGCTGCACTTGGTGTCAGCTGCACTTGGTGCCAGCTGCACTTGGTGTCAGCTGCACTTGGTGCCAGCTGCACTTGGTGTCAGCTGCACTTGGTGCCAGCTGCACTTGGTGTCAGCTGCACTTGGTGTCAGCTGCACTTGGTGTCAGCTGCACTTGGTGTCAGCTGCACTTGGTGCCAGCTGCACTTGGTGTCAGCTGCACTTGGTGTCAGCTGCACTTGGTGTCAGCTGCACTTGGTGTCAGCTGCACTTGGTGTCAGCTGCACTTGGTGTCAGCTGCACTTGGTGTCAGCTGCACTTGGTGTCAGCTGCACTTGGTGTCAGCTGCACTTGGTGTCAGCTGCACTTGGTGTCAGCTGCACTTGGTGTCAGATGCACTTGGTGTCAGCTGCACTTGGTGTCAGATGCACTTGGTGTCAGCTGCACTTGGTGTCAGCTGCACTTGGTGTCAGCTGCACTTGGTGTCAGCTGCACTTGGTGTCAGCTGCACTTGGTGTCAGCTGCACTTGGTGTCAGCTGCACTTGGTGTCAGCTGCACTTGGTGTCAGCTGCACTTGGTGTCAGCTGCACTTGGTGTCAGCTGCACTTGGTGTCAGCTGCACTTGGTGTCAGCTGCACTTGGTGTCAGCTGCACTTGGTGTCAGCTGCACTTGGTGTCAGCTGCACTTGGTGTCAGCTGCACTTGGTGTCAGATGCACTTGGTGTCAGCTGCACTTGGTGTCAGATGCACTTGGTGTCAGCTGCACTTGGTGTCAGCTGGACTTGGTGTCAGATGCACTTGGTGTCAGCTGCACTTGGTGTCAGCTGCACTTGGTGTCAGTTGCAATCTTTGCTGTTGCCATGGATGGGTATGGGTTGGAACTTGGAGCGGGAGCTGTCACTGGTGGAAGGAACCTACTAGCGCGTGCCTGCAAGGTGTATGCATGGTACAATGCTATAAACGCATGTGATGGATGTGATAAGATGTGACGTTTGTGAAAATATTTGAGACGTCTCAAAAAGCACATGCATGGTACAGTACAGCGATATAATGCATGTGATGGATGTGAAATGATGTGACGTGGGTGATACGTGAGATGCATGCGCATGCACGCTTGGTGCTGCTAGCTGCAATCGATCCCTCCTGGTTTTTCACCAAGGAGGGCTCGCTCCTAATCTCTCACCTTCCTCTTAACCTCCATGCCTGCCACCCTCTTGCAACCCCCCCGTGTCATCCTCAAGT
Organism: Closterium sp. Naga37s-1; assembly: GCA_947471745.1. Taxonomy (NCBI): domain Eukaryota; kingdom Viridiplantae; phylum Streptophyta; class Zygnematophyceae; order Desmidiales; family Closteriaceae; genus Closterium; species Closterium sp. Naga37s-1. Next base: position 172,158 of record CANJKZ010000871.1, read on the forward strand.
GGACTGATTCATTCCCCCACCCACACCTCGTTCCACCCCCTACCACTCCCCTCCACCCCTCCAGACGTCAACCCTGCTGACCTTCCTGCCGAATCTGCTCCTCCCCGCCTGCCCTCGTGCCTGGAGGACTCACTAGCGGCCTTTGAGGCGGACACTGTCATGCGGGCAGCACTGGGGGAGGCCATGGTGCAAGCGATTGTGGCCGTGCGCAAGGTGAGACCTGGGGAGGGTGTTTCAGGGAAAAGTGGCCATGACCCCACTGTCACTGAGGGGTTTATCAGAGAAAGGTGACCACCAAAGGAGCACCTTGGTGTGTCAAGAGAGGAGGCACTGGGAGATGGGATGGTGCATGCAATGCAACCCTCCCCCACCCACAACCCCCTGCCCTTCCCCCCGCCGCCCTTCTCCCCCTCCTCGTTTCCCCCAATCCTTGTACGGTACTAACCCTGCCTTCAATGGCTTGCTGCTTTGACCTTGGCCTTGTCTTCCAATACCCACAACAGGCTGAGATCCAGCATTACACTGGAAGAGCATCCATGGCTAGCCAACTTGTACTGAAATATTAGTAATATGTTACTACCACTTTTCTTGTTTGTGTGTATGTTTATGTGGACATTCTGTGTAAAGGCCTGTAATGTTGTACCGTAGATATGAATCACAATGTCTTTTGATTCACAATTAAGTGCAGGCTACTAGCAAACAGCACATCGTACCTCATGAACGCCGAGTGAGTAGGTGCCAGTGCCTAATATCCACAACGCTCAGAAGCAGGAGTCCCATGTTCAAAGCTGAGGTAGTAAATGTCACAACTGTCGTGCATTTACATGTATACAGGGAAAACCAGAATTTACGGTAGACTATTTACATGTGCTACGACCCTACTCGTCATCATTGATGAACTTTCCTGTACCGGGGTTGATAGCCGCGACGAAGAAGAACACGATACTCGCCAGCAGCAGCGGCTCCAACTCAAAAATCGGCAACCCAGTCTCAATATTCAGCTGCGCCAGCGCGCCTCTCCCAGTAATCACCTCGCCAACCAGACTCGCGGCAAACCCTAATTGAGCCATGCGCCCCACGAACAGCTCGTTCGCCTTGGTAAACCCGAACAGGGGCCCGTCCTCGCTCAGTCCGAGCGCGGCCTTGAAACTGCCGGGCTTCACCGGCGGACCCGCAGGCGCCTCGTCGTCGACGAATCGCCCGCGGTCGCCCAGCCCGCCGATCGCGCCGAGCACGGTGAAGGCGATGAAGAAGAGGAGGAGCGGCTCGGCTTCGGTAATGGGAATTCCGGTTTCCAGGTTCAGTTGCGAGAGGATTCCTTGCCCGGTTACCGCTTCGCCGAGCAGCGACGCGGCGAAACCGAGCATCGCCACGCGGCCGACGAAGAGCTCGTTCGCTTTCGTGAAGCCGAAGCCGCCGGATGTGCCGAAGATGCCGTCTTCGGTACGGAGTTGCTTCTTAACGGGAGTTGCCTTTGCGGGGACGGCGGATTTGTTGAAGTTGAGGAGGGCGGTTACACCTGGCCTGCAGGGAGCAATGGCGGAAGCACCTGCTAGGCGATGGGTTGAGATTGAGGCGCCTTTGACGGCTGTGCTGAAAGAGAGAGCAGAGGGCGATTGGAGAGCGACTAGGGAGGAAGCCATTGCGGAAGAGTAGTGGAGGAGGAGAGATGTTTCAAGAATTGGAGGTGGGAAGGGGGTCGCTGTGTTGCTGTGTCCCTTGGACGCGGCACCTCGAGCAATTTTGCACGATCGATCGCAGGATCGCTGATTCAACCGTACTGAAATCCTGCTGAAAGCATTTCAATCTTTTGAAACCATTTTAAAATCCTGAAACATTCGAACCTGCGCAGGATCGATCGCAGGATCGGTGCTAGAGGTGCCGCGTATGAAGGATGGATGATAATCGATTCGGTCTAGCATGGAGAATTTGTACTATTTTTGTCGAGCCGCGGATTGGAATTCCAGTGGTGCGAATCGAGCTCAATTCCTGAAATACACTGGACATTCATTGTGAGACGTGGCTGCCCAACTGGAACGCCACGGTGGATGGGCCGATTCAGCGTTTGCCAAAATTGAGACAGAGGTTCAGAGCGCGGTACACCCAAGGAAAGATCGCTGCATTTTGAGGATCACGTCGGCGATCCTTGCGGAACAGTGTCCCACCTACTACAGTACAGTGATCACTGTGTCAGGTGGTGTACCAACAGAGGTGGGTTCGGGAACATGTGTAGTCAATGCTACACAATCTTTGTGATGTCCGTAGGATCATCGTGACTGCCAATCTCTTGGTGATCTTTGCAACTCTGTACCAAAGTCAGGGTGATCCTTGTTGACGAAAAACTTTCCTTTCGCAATCAGGTCGTACATCTGAAACGAGGTCGCATCAAATCAAAACATTTCGAAAATGAAAATCTCACCAATGAGGTTGTTTCGTCTCAGTATATTACACGGCCAACATATGCACGCGAAGTATCAACGTTCGTGACTTGTTGCGATTCGCCTGGTCGCAGAGGATCACCAATGCAAAATTGGAATTGGTACATCAACGAGGATCGTAATGTGCCCACAAAATTTGTTGTTTTGCTACCAATGATCCTACGATTGGGGTGACGGTGATCTCAGCTAAGTGATCCTTAAAATACGCCAGGTGTACCGAGCTCTCAGCCGCGTGTACCTTTTGTTACCATCAAGTTCGTCAACACGCGGAAGAAGAGGACGAAAACGCCCCACGTCAGATCTCGGACTAGAGGGTGTGAGGTTTGGAGTGGCTTCTGGAACCTTTTTAGCCCATCCAGTGGCGTCTATAGTGCCGTTGACCGCCTGTGACCTGATTTGTTGGACGGAAGTCGGAAACCTAGGGCCCACCACCACCAACCTTGGTCTGTTGTTCGCGTCTTATTACAATGCGTGATTGTTTACAAGAAAACTCTCGTCTGAAATAATCCATGTCATATGCTGAGCGAAGTAGCAATCTACCCTGTCACCTTGGGTTCGGGATCGATCCCCGATTATCACCTCCTACCAAACCCACCCCGATCCTGCGATCGGTGTGCCCGTTCGGTTTTTCACGGCGATCTCGCGATCGATCGAGGGAGGGGACGCGCCCTGAAGTTTGACAAGAATCGGGTGGAATGAAATCGACGGCTGTAAAACACGTAGGCAAGGGGTAGGCCAAGAATCGACGCACCATTCCAGTTCACCTCCGCCACGAAGTCCGGCGGTGGGAGGTGGTAAGACGGCTGTGGCTGTGGGCGGTTGAACGGAAACAACCGCCGAGCTTCACGTTCCGCCAAGGTTGATGACATCCCGCTGAGGTTGACATTTCTCCGGGCAGATGGAAAATAAGAGCATGCTGCAATATCTCCAGCAAATGCACCAACAACAACTCATCACTCTTACTGTACACCTCCACATCGTGAATGATATGCGCACGTGAAATTCGCGCGAATCTCCAAGTGCTTCTTGCCCCTTTCGGAAACAAAATGTCGGCGAGGAGGAAGCACGGCAAGGCAAGCCCAAGGTCCGAGGCCTTTCCCTGTTTCACGTCATTTTTGCGCGGAATTTTCCACCCAGCATCAAGTCCGGATTCCCCCGCGTGTTCCGCTCGTTGACAGCGCAGCGGCGGAAGCAGCACACCAAACCAGTCTACTTCGCTGCGCGCCCCCTTATCGAAGCTGCTGCGCCTGTTGCACCACCCGTCCCCTCCCCCCTTTTTCCCCCTTTCAGCCGGTGCCAGTGGGAGTGGGCGTTGGCGGAACTTTGCTGCTTGCTGAGCTGACCCAGGCGAGCAGTCACCTAGGTTTTCTCCCCCCTAGGTTCTGTCAGTCACCTAGATTCCTGTTGCTTGTTGGTGCCACACCGTGCCGTGACATGAACCATGGCTGCTGCTGGCGGCAGTTGCAGAAAAGGATCGTCGGAATTTTTGTTGTCAGCCTAGCCTTGCGTTGATCCACCATCAACTCCCTTCTTTTGTTTTGCCTCTGGAAGTCTTGCGGTACAGCTGGCTGTTAGCAGATTATTGACTAGTACAGCTGGAGTGCCAATTATCTTACTATTCCTGGCGACTCGGCTTTAGCTTCATGTGTCCTGGTGTCACATTTAAGTCCGACGGTGCCTAAGATGAGTTCCTCTAGTTTACGTCGTCGTAGTCTTCGATTAAGGCAATCAGTCAAGCCTTTTCAAGATTGATCCGACTCGCCACATGGAGTCCACTAGGTTCCTGATCTGAACTTCTCAAATACAACTAATAGAGCGTTGAACACTGATGGATACTCGACAACCCAATAGACCTATAAACGGTACCGAAGTTCTGGTTGGTATCGTGGATAGCCAATGGGCTTTAACGAATCCCCACGCGCTTCTTCCAGGAGATATCATTCTCAGAGTAGGCGACTCGGGCTCGAATTGTTCAGCATACGCTCCTTTCGAGGACGGCATTAATGGCGTCAGGCGGGAGATTCTCTCATGGTCTCTGCGCGACAAGCTGAAGCAGAATCGCGTGCCGCTTCAAGTGCTTCGCGGGAATAGGTGAGAAACAGCGATCCTGAGGCCACGTGGACTCAAGAGGCTCTCGATTATTCGCAAGTAGGCCAAGAAGTCGATGTTTGCTGCCCTCATGGTTTGCTGCCCTCATGGTTCGTTCAGCATATGTTATGATTGGTCTTGGATCTTGCACTTGATTTTACAGCAGTCTGGCAGCCACGTCTTTCCTCATCCTTCCCCCGTCTTCCCTCCGTCTTCCCTCCGTCTCACCTCCGTCTCATCTCCGGCTCACCTCCGTCCGACCTCCTCTCGCACCATTCTCGCTTCCCTCTCCCACGCGTTCTTTACGTCTCCCATCCTTTCCTCTACCTCCTTGTAGCTCTCTCCTTCCAACTCCATGTCGCACCAAATCTCACCGCGCTCGCTCTTTCCACTCTTGTTCGTCCGTATGCTTTGTTTCAGCCGCCTCGACATCTTGGCTCGAGTCACTCCGGCAGCGGCAGCAGAAGCCGCAGCTGCTGAAGCCGCTGCAGAAGCCGCACAAGGAGACGTCAGTTTCGACGGCAGTTACGACGACACCACCGCAAGCTTTGGAGCGGCCAGCTACCGGCTAGCCGGCACTTTTGAAACTGATTGCAGTTACGACGCCGGCGAGAACCTTCTAGAAGGCGTCATTTTGTCCAAGGGCCGGCACGCGCTGTTCGCGCCGCTTGCAGCGTGGACGGAGGAGAGCATTCTGCGACTAGAGCGGATTAAAGCGTACGGCGCGCTGCGGAATAACAAGCCTAGGCCAGTGGAGAAGGAAGAGCAGCGCAACAAGGAGCAGCGCAACAGACGCGGCAATGACTTATACTCCAAGTTACCCGCTGCTAGCGTCCGGGCTCGCCGTGCGGCGGGAATCGGCTGTTGTTTCGCAGGCGGCGTGGGGGATGGGGAAGAGGCGGAAGATAGTGAAGGGGCGGAAGACTCCCTGCCGGCGCGCGAGGCTGGGGGGAAGCTGGCGGAAGGAATTGCGCGGCTACGGATGGGATGGGCGCGCGCAAGAGATGGAGCGGAGGAGGCGGAAGGGGTCAGAGCACAGCTTCTGGCGCATGCGGTGCTCCCAGCGGAGAGGGGGGACGTTGGCGCGCAGGATGGCGGTCGCGGCGGAGATGAGCGGATGAAGAGGGATGGTCCTGATATGCTTAGGGATGCCCGAATTTCTGGCGAACCTTCTTCCAATTCGCGTCACAACGAGATTGAACCTGCCGACACACCTGCCACCCACGAATCGAGTTATATTACTGCCAGCGACACGGGCGCCTCCTATGGAACACGGAGTACGACAGCCGCCACGTCAGCAGCCGAGCCGCGGGTCGTGCTGCCGCACCTGTACTCTAAAGTGCCGGTTTCTGGGGAAGGCAGTAGCGTAGCAGGCTGGGGTAGGTGGGAAGGAGAGACATGCATTCAAGAAGAGGAGGGAGAGGATGAGTACTGGCGTGAGAGAGCAGACGACGCTGTTGCTGGCGCTGGTGCTGGCAGTTCTGACGCGTGTGTTGCTGATTCGACGCGCGAAGAAGCACGTGACATGGGAGCGCGGACCAGGCCGAGCTCTCCCACCCATCACACCACCAGCCCTGCTGCTTCCACTATCCCCGCGACCGACGCCGCTGCTGCCGGAACTGCTGCAGTAACGGAAGCGGCGGAGATGCAGGAAAGGTTGTGGGCAGGGAGGGCAGTGACAGCGCCTGAAGCCAGGCTGTGGCGGGGCCACGCATCAGGCATGCAGGCAGTAGGCATGCAGGCAGCCATGGCCAGCAGCATTGCGACAGATGGTGATACTTGCACAGACTCTCTCCCAGCAGGCTTGCCTACCTTTCTCCACTCCGGCTGCCTACCTGCCTTCCTACCTGCCGCCCCGAACCTGCCTTCGCTTGCAACGCCGGGCCCTGTGCTAAAGGTGCGGCGGCATTGCATCGCTGAGGCGGCAGATAAGGACGACTCGGGCGGCAGCAGCAAGGGTCTGGGCGGCAGCAGGCCGGCGTCGCTGTTCACCATTCTGATCATGCCAGCCGAGAGCGGAGGGAAGAAGGAGAGCCGTCGATTCTTTGATGTCAACCACACTATCGATGCAAGTGATTGCGACGGTTGTATAAGCGTGCTTTGGTTCTTGTTGCCTGCTTCTATCTGAGAGCGTTCTTTTGTTCTAAGCCGGTCTATCAGAGTTGCAGGATATGGCTTGGAGCATTGCAGCTGTTGTGTTTCTGTTGCAACGAGTCTTTGCTCTGATACAACCAAACTTTCTTCTCCCCTTCAGACCTCTCATCTCCCTTCCCATCTCCTCCCACTCCTGAACCCCTCTCTCTCGCTCCCTCCAGCGTGCCCTGCGTTGGTTCGCCTCAGTGCGCGCCAGCGGAGCAGCACTCGAGCTGATGAACGCTCAGACCGAAGTCCTGCCGGTGCGGCTGGGCGGCATGGACGGCGACAAGCTCGCCAAGATGGCGCAGTACGGCAAGTGGACAGTAAAGACAAACGACGAGCAGCGCGGGGATCATATCTCCGTCCTCCGCGCCGTCCGGCTCTGGCTGGTCCCAGATTCCGAGGTGGAACTTACCCTGGTGCTGGCTTCCGGTGGGGTAAATAACGCGGCGTGCCCTCCCGATTGGGGGTTACTTCTGGAACAAACCCTCGAGGGTGTGGTGCATGTGGTGGGGGTGAGGGGGGGCAGTCCGGCTGAAAAGGGAGGAGTGGCCATGCTGCTGAGGATGGCACGGGCGAAGAAACGGCTGCTGCTGCTGTCGCGGCTGCAGGGACAGGTGCTGCTGCCGTCGGTGATAGCCAATGGGCAGATAGACTGTGCTGACGTGGAGGCGCTACAGGAGCAGCTGGTGCTGCAGGCGCATCTGCCGTCCATCCCGCTGCGCCTCACGTTTGCCCTGTGAGGGGCCAGGGAGGATCTCCATGGTGAACACTCTCAGAGATGCTTTTCTTCAAAGGCTGCTGCTACCGCTGCTTCTGCTATCCGTCCTCCTACTGCGGCTGCTGCTGCTGCTGCTGCTTCAACCGTGGGTGGGTGGGTTTGTGGGGCACTGTCGTGCTTCTGCTCTGTTCTGTTGTGGTCCCAGATGCCTGCACTCCAGCGATTGGAATATTGCAGTCCAGAGGGGAGGAGACTGCTGGCTGCATTGTGATTGGGGGAAAGTCAGGGCCTTCATGCTTCATGGAGCGACGTAGACGGTTCAGCTGTTATTCTTTGGGGGGGTGGGAGAGGGGGAGGGAGGGAGAGGGGGAGAGGGGGAACTTACAAGCTCCACTGATCAACATCGGGGGGTCATACACACACCTCTGGACTGGATTCCCTCGCAACCCTCCCTTTTCCATGCACACAAATACACGCTTCCACCATTTCTCTTCTCTTACCTCTCTCTTACCCTCTCCTTTTCCTTCCTCCTCCTGTCACCAGGTCATCTCACCCCTCCACCACTCTCTATTCTCTCTTTTCCTTTTTGCTTACCCACTCTCTTCAAGGTGGGATTTATTGCTAGCCCGGTCCTGAAAACGGGCAGCCCATCTTTTCATCACCTCCTGCTTTTGCTTTCATAAGTGGCTCCTATGCCCGTCCCACGTGGAGGCCCCTTCTGGTGGCCTGTTACAGCAAGTGTTCGAGCACTTATGAATGTAAAAGTACGAGACTGTAAAGACAAGCGCTTTATTGCGCAATCCTTTCTAACGATTTTTATGAGTGGCTTTCAAATGTGGTTACTTGAGCTTAAGCATATTGTTTTATATATTTGTGGAAACACACCATGAAGAGCATAAAGTCATTATCGTTATAAGCACGATCACCACAGCACACGAAGCAGGCCGCCCAAGCAGGCCAACAAATGTTTCAGTTGCTCGTTCGAAGGGTCGTATTTTAATAGGGTCGGACGCGGCTGTATAGGGTCTGGTCTGGTATAGCATGGATACAGTGCGGTGGCAAGACGATATCAGGTCAATCCCTAGGGATTGCCGCCAAATGTTTGTACTGTACAGCTAAACCCTGAATGGAGTCTCTGAAATTGCCCTCAACTGAGTATTGCGTCAGTTTCAAATGACTGAGACAATACTCAAAGCAAAGAAGACCTGAAGCCAAGACCAGTCGACTAGCTCTCATGCGAAGGAGCTTCGAGTTCCCTTCGGCCCATGCGAAGAATGGCGACAAATGGAGTGGCGGCGAATGGAAGGCGATGAATGGAATGGTGATGAATGGAGTGGCGACGAATGAAGCGTGGCATAGGCTATACCAGGCCGTTCTGGCAGTGGTGACTCGCGAAATACACAGCTCTACTGACTGACCGAGTTAAGCACGTCAGCTGGCATGGAAGATCAGAAGCGCCACGTCAGTCCGTCAGTACCCGGCCAGCGTCAGGTCGACCGCGACAGTCAAATGGATGGCGACCGTCGAACGGACGGCAACGACAAAGGCGACTGGAACGACGAACCGGTGCCGTCCGTTTCCAATACAGGTCCTCTCATCCCTGCATCGCCGCCGTCCGTCTCCATGATACCAGTGCTGTTTCAAGGAGTGAGGGTGTCGCCATGGCACGACGTCCCTCTCTATCCAGCCGACGATGAGGACCCTTCGTTAAATGCGCACCCGCACTCTGATTCGCTGGAATCGAGCTCTGCGACGTCCGCGACGTCGTTTCGAATGATTTGCACGAATCCTGCAGGCAGGCGTCGCATGCACGTAATCTCGCCAATGGACGGTCAGATCGTCGCCAGCTGCTTCGGCAATACCAATGGATCTACCGCTGCTGGCTCTCCCGTTGCTGCTGACTCTACCGCTGCAGACTCTGTCGCTGCTGGGTGGAATGATGACGCGGGAGGCTTCACGGTGGTGGATTTCCCCTGGAATTGCGGAGTGCTGCCGCAGACCGCCGCTGCCTCGTCAGCGGCGTCGCTCTCAGATGCTGACGTGTTGCTGCCTGTGGAAGCGGTAGACATTGCGCCGTCTCTGCACTCAGCTGGAGATATTTATGAGGTGCAAAGCCCTTTCTTTTTTAGCACTTGTACATATGAGGTGCGATGCGGCTTCTGACCGAGCGACTCGATTATTGTCGCTTTCTTGTCCTCCCCCTTTTTCTTTCTTGTTCTCTGCCCTCCTCTGTTGCCAAACCCACCACGCAGTGCTTCTGCCCTGCACCTCCCACCAGGTGGGTCTACATGTAGTCATTGCCATACCCAATCCGTATTCCCCAATATCCCTCCACGTCCCTATCCTCCCTTCCCACCTGCTGCCTTACCCCGCTGCACTGCCTTGCCTCTGCCTTCTGCCCCACCTGGTTCTCCCCCCTCATCCCCACACGCCCCCCCTCACATCCCCCCTCCTACCAGGTGCGTGCACATGCAGTCGTGGCCATTCCCAATCCCCTCACACTATCCGTAGCATACCGCCTAGTTGTGTCTGACGTCAGCGCTGAGTCAGCACCGTCTGAGCTGGACGGGAGCGCGCTCATGTCTGTGCTTCAACGTATCTGTGCTTGGCTGGAAACAGCTGACACGTGGCTGCTCTCAGGCCATCCTGACGTGGCAATGCAGGCCACCGTGGACCCTGATGAGGTGGCAAAGGTGCTGGATGAGACCCACGTGGCATGGGCTGAGCTGTACGTGCTTTCTCAGCCGTTCTCTCCCAGTGAACTCCCCCTCTCATCCATACCCGAGTACGCAGCACACACCGAACCTAGTGCAGCAGCAGAAGCACCCACAATTACCCCCACACTCACTCCCACTCTCAAACCCACATCAACACCCACACTCAATCCCACACCCACACTCACTCCCAATCCCACACTCACTCCCACACCCACACTCGCACCCAATCCCATGCTCTCACCCGCTCCTAGCTCCTCACCGCCTGATACCTCCGCACGTCCTTACACACTTCCACTAACAGACACGGCCCCTGTTCCCAGACCAGGCTCTGCACCCTCCTGCACTCGTGCTGCTGCCGACTCACCTGTCGCAACACATGCAGCGGCGACAGGAGCAGGAGCAGAAGCAGGGGCAGTGGGGGTAGCAGCAGACAGGCCAGGTGATGAGGCAGCCTCATCGGGGAACCCTCCAGCCCTCACAAGACGCAGCTCCACAGGCGGCCACTCTGCCTCCAGGGTCGCTCCCTCTGCTAGCCCTCACCCGTCCGCCTCTCACCCGTCCGCCCCTCTCCCTTCCGCCTCCTCCTCTTCCACTCGGTCACATATCAGTGCCGCGCACAGTGGGGGCACACTCACTGGGGGCGCGCACAGTGGGGGCACACTCACTGGGGGCGGACAGGTAGGCGCACACAGCAATGGCGCATACAACAGTGGTGCACAGGCAGGCGAGAGGTGGCGAATGGCAGCAGCAGGGGCACGATCCATGGCTGTTGGTGGCGGGAGGAGAGGAGGGGGCAGAGGGGGGACGGGGAGCGGAATGGCTGCTCGAAAAGGGGGAGGAAGAAGGGTAGGGACTTCTGTAGAAGCAGGAGCGGGGGGTTGGGTGGAAGGGAGTGGTGGTTGTGCTGGAGGGGTGAACGGCGGGAGTGGCGGGAGAGGAGGGAGAGGGGCGAGAGGAGGGAGAGGAGAGGGCGCGTTTGTGCTGAAGGGAAACATTTTGCCGCAGCATGCAGTCAACGGCCCTTCTGCTGCTCATGCTGTTGGTGCTGGTGCTGCTGCTGGTGTTGGTGCTGGTGCTGTTGTTGCTACTGCTCTCGGTGCTGCCAGTGGTGCTGCCAGCCCTGCCCCTGATGCTGGTCCCAGGCCTCTTGCTGCTGCCTCGTTAGCTGTCACTGTCACTGCTGCCTCTGTCACTGCTGCCACTGTCACTGCTGCCTCTGCACCATTCCCAGGGCCATACCATAGGCGAGCAGAATCTCATGGTGCCATACCGTTACAGAGCCACCACCGGTTACCAGCAGCATCTAGTTCACAGGGGGCTTTTCCCTTACAGCCCCCCCAGTCACCATCAGCTAGGTCACAGGGAGCGATACCGTTACAAAGTTCCCGGTTACAGGCAGCTAGGTCACAGGGGGCCATACCGTTACAAATCTCTCGGTTACCAGCAGCACCTAGGTCACAGGGGGCTATTCCGTTGCAAACCCCCCAGTCACCATCAGGTAGGTCACAAGGAGCAATATCCTCACAGGACTCACGGTTACAGGCAGCTAGGTTACAGGGGGCTATTCCGTTGCAATCCCCCCAATCACCAGGTAGGTCACAAGGGGCAATACCGTTACAAATCTCTCGGTTACCAGCAGCACCTAGGTCACAGGGGGCTATTCCGTTACAACCCCCCCAGTCACCAACAGGTAGGTCGCGGGGGAGCATACCGTTACAGAGCTCCCGGTTACAGGCAGCTAGGTCACATGGGGCCATACCATTACAGATCTCCCTGTTACCAGCATCTAGATCTCAGGGGGCTATACCGTTACAGAGCCCCCGGTTACCAGCAGCAAGGGCACAAGGGAGCATAACCTCAGAAATCCAGCAATCGCCTAGGCACATGCCCCATGACGGCATACAGTTACAGAGCCCGCGGTTACCAGCGGCACGGTCAGATGGTGCCATACCGTTACAGAGTGTGCGGTTACCAGCGACAGGAAGAGGGAGGGCAGCAGCAGGAGAGCAAGGAAGGGTCGTGGTGAAGGCAGCTTCGGAGTGGCTGGATCCCAGAGGGCGACACTACCGCGCAGCTAGTGCTAGCTTTGACACTGCCACCCCTACCACCACTGCTGCTTCTGGCGCTGTTGCTGCTACTGCTGCTGGTCCCGCTGGTGCAGGTAGAAGGGCTGTGGTGAAGGCAGCTTCTGAATGGCTGGAGCCCAGAGGGCAACACTACCGAGCAGCTAGTGCTAGCTTTGACACTGCCACCCCTGCCACCACTGCTGCTTCTGGCGCTGTTGCTGCTACTGCTGCTGGTCCCGCTGGTGCAGGTAGAAGGGTTGTGGTGAAAGCAGCTTCTGAATGGCTGGAGCCCAGAGGGCAACACTACCGAGCAGCTAGTGCTAGCTTTGACACTGCCACCCCTGCCACCACTGCTTCTGGTGGTCCTGCTGATGCAAATAGAAGGGTTTTGGTGGAGTCAGGTTCAGAGTGGCTGGAACCAAGCGCACGGCACAACCGCGCAGCTAGTGCTAGCTTTGACACTGCTACCCCTGCCACCGCTGCTGCCTCTCCTGCTGCTAGACCTAGTTTTCTTGGTGCTGCTGCTGCAATTGCTCCTAGTGCTGGCCGAGGGGCGGGGTGGGAGAGAGGACTCACCCGATCCATGTCAGCACGGGAAGGGCGCGCAGGGGAGGGGCGAGAAGGGGGGGGAGGGGTAGGGGACATACAAGCAGGCAGGAGGGTTGACGGGGAAGCAGGGCTCGGCCCGCTGCAATTCGCACCTGCGGTGACATGGGAAGCAGGGTTTGCTAGGTCTAGATCCGCACTGGGAGTGACCGGAGCACCTCAGGCAGAGGGAACACTGCCGGGGCATGAAAGAGAGGGGATGGGAGCGGCATCACATGACGGGGCGATGGGGACGGCGGGGAGGGGGAGAGCAGTTATCGGGGGTGGGAGAACGGGGAGTGGTCGCAAGCAGAGCCTCTCTATTGGGTCCGCCAGTGACCTCCTGCCTCACTGCTCGCCCCATGCTCCTCGTTCCTCAAGCCTTGCACAAGATCACACCCCAGACAGTCACTTCCAGTACACTCACACCCCAAACAGTCACTTCCAGCTGGCGCATGGGCACTGCAGTAGCCTGCTGCCTGTGAGTGAGAGTGAGGTGGTCGAGGCGAGCACAGTGCCTTGGCAGGGACATAGTGGGGCAGGCAGTGGCGTCAGCAGCAGCAGCAGCAACAGCACTGGTGGCAGTAGCAGCAGCAGCAACAGCAGTGGCGGCGGTAGCAGCGGCGGCAGCGGCGGCAGCAGCTACAGCAGTGGCAGCGGCAGCAGCAGCAGGTCATACTGGCAGAATGACCCTGTGCCGTCCAGGAACCCTGCCAGGATGGCAAGGCACAGTGTAGACTGGGCTCATGACAGCCCCATGCAGCAGCAGCAGCAGCAGCAGCAGCAGCATAGGAGGGGTGCAGGAGTAAAAGCGCGATTTGAAGGGCACAGGCCGCCGCCATCGCCAGGGTCTGCTGCCAGGCAGAAGGAGAGGGCGTTTCGACGCGCCAGCACTGATTTCAGTGACCGCACTGACTTTAGTGACCGCGCAGGCTTGGGCCGCCATACAGGCTTGGAGGCGGCTGAGCGGTCTTGTTACAATAACCGCGGAGCTGCGGCATCCGCGGGTGCACAGGAGAGTGCGGAGTTCAATGCACACGGGGTTGCAGCATTTGACGCACAAAGGGGTGTTGCACTGGACTCACAGAGGGGGTTACCATCACAATTGGAAGAGTCTGTGCCATTGCCTGAAACCACTCTCGGGCAGAAAGAAAGGGTGTTTCGGCGGGCAAGCTCAGACTGGAGCGACCGTGGTTACTGGGAGCCTGGCGTGCAGTCACATCAAGACAATCACGAGGGGTAATGTTGGTGTTAGCGGTAGCAATGACGCTGCCTCCAGCAGCGTTGGTGACTTCTGAGGCGCCTTAGAAAACCTGCGGGGCAGTCATCATGACAATCATTAAGGGTAATGTTGGTGGCAATAGCACTGCCTCCAGCAGCGTTTGTGGCATGGGTAGGTTACAGTTGAGAGCAGCAGAGCAAGTAGCTACGTATCAGCAGCCACGGCCCAGTTATTAGAAGTCGCAACCCATTTCAAAGTGGGCTAACCCACTTAAAAAGTGGCAATATTCGCTAACCCCCATGTACAGACAGGTGGTTTTGAATGAGAATGATGCACAGATGAGTAATGCAATTCTGTCCACTAGAGGTGTTGTCCACAATCTTGTAGTTCACTGTAGTACACGGCAAATCTCTGTGAAACTAATCGAGGTTGTAAGGAGGGAGCTTCCGCCTCACAATATCTGCCATCTGTCAACCTTGTTCACCAATCCCTACACACTTTTTCCACCGCGTCGCCACGTCACGTCCCGTGGACCACCATCAGCCGAACCGTCACATTGCCCCCTTGTTCACTGGACGACGCTCATCTCCTCGTCAGCCCCTCGAAAGCCGACATAGCCCAGCTCCTCCGTGAGCGGGAATTCGGGTGATCGGCGATTTCCATCCGTGCATCTCGAGGTGGTGAGGTCAAATGACAGCCAGCCAGCCCAGCTGGGGGGTGAGCAATCTCGAGGTGCCTCTTCTCAGAGGCACACATTCAGGCGGGCCGCCATCAGCGCAATGACGCTCGAGTTGCCAGCCACCAGCACGCAACGCAACCTCCCTGACCAAGCCATCGCATAGAGTACACAGTTTGTTTGTGCGATGTAGTCCATTGTAGTCCGGTTCGAAGCGTTGGGATGTGGTGCTTGGGGTCCCCCACAAGAGATGCGATCAACGCCATGGCGTCTGACTGCTGACTGTCGTGTCGAGGATGGCGTCTGGTGGGAGCTGACGACAGCCTCGAGATACGCCAGGGTGGCGTAGAGTCCTAGAACCCACTAAGCACCACTAGCGGTTCCAGCGGTTTCAAGTCTCGAGTATTGATCAGCTCGAGTCGCGGTCAGTTCAGTCAGCCGTTGTGCTGCAGAGACCAGTGAATGAGCAGGATCAGTGAATCAATCGCGGAGTTGAATTCATGCATTCACGATAGTAGACAATCAATCTGAGTTGGCGATTCCGACTTGTTAGTTACCTCGAGATTAGCTTCTCACTGTTGAGGGATCTCACTATATTAGTAAACTGTTTCTTATAAAAGTGCGAAGACACTGGCAGAAGTGAAATAGATTCGTCAATTACTCCTGCGATTTTATCTTCCTAAGTCTTTGCGAAACCTTTTTTTTCTATCGACAGTAGCGTAGGCTAGGATTGGTTACTTGTCCCTCATCTCTTAGAACTGCTGTCATCTCACCAACATGTCAGCAACATCTCTTGTCTCACGGCCTCAAACTGCTGGTTACACCAGCAAGCTATGTACCAGCACCGCTCGCAATGACTGCACGCGGCTTTTAGTGAACCATGCTAGAGTCAAATTCCCTCGCCGGCGAGCGTTTCGAGGAGTTAATATCCGCTGCGATGCCCACGAGAGTACAAAAAACCATGGATCCGGATTAGTCGACGAAGAGTCGGCTTTAAAGGAGGAGCTCCGGAAAGCGACGCGGTTCGAGAAGCGATTAGAGGCTCGAGTTGGTGTACCGCAAGAGCTGGAGATTTTTACGGGCGACGAGCTGCACTATGTGGAGACGTCCGACGGATGGCGACTCGCGCTCTGGCGTTATCTCCCTTCTGAATCCGTGTGTATCTCCTCCGCTCCTGTTTTCCAGACCCTTTTATTCCTCTCCTCTCTCTGCTTAAATTATCTACAAACGGCGCTTCCGTCGCCTCGCTTTGATGTCTCTCTTGCGTCAAGATGGTCCAATTCAATTCACCGTGTGATGTGATTTTGTCGTTCTTGCTGGTGTGTGCGAATCAGGTTCCTCGGAAAGCTCATCCAGTCCTTCTCCTTTCCGGTATTGCCACCAATGCTCTTGGATACGATTTATCACAAGAGGTAACTTCTTTCTCATTTCTGCCATTGAGTAAATGTCGTTTTTCCTCTGAGTCTTCCATGTTGCCTCCCTGATTTTGAAGCCAAACTTTGTTTTGGGGATTCCAAAGAAGCCACCCTGGTTGACACGTCATCATCTGAGCCCTGTTTTCCTGCAGGTGTCTCTGGCTAGACATCTGGCAGATCAAGGGTTCGATACCTGGGTGCTCGAGCTACGTGGAGCAGGCTTAAGCCAGTCTCCCTTCTCTGTAGCAGGGGCGCACGGTTTGTCATCTGCCAAGAGTTCTGCTATTGGTCCTATAGAAGGACCCCCTATTACATTCGTTAATGGTTCTGTAAATGGCACGATGAACGCTGCCATTGATACTGGAGACTCAGTTAATGGGTTTCCAGTTAACGGAGCTTCTACTATCGAGCACGTGAACGGAGCTAGTCCGAATGGCTCGGCTGTTAGTAGTAGCAGCAGCAGAACAGATGGTACGACAAACGGCTCTGTGTTCACTCCGTTGTTTTCAAGTGATGACGAAGATTCAACAGCAGCTGCCGCTGCAGCAACATCAACAGCGACAGCAACGGCAACACCAGCAGAAGTTCCAGAAAGGCCTGCGGTGACGAGTTCCGATGTGGCAGAAGGTTTCAGCGTTTCGAGCAGCTTATCTCGAACCATGCAGCAGCTGCGAAATTATTTCGACCAATTCACCCGTTCAGAACCAGCCATGGACCCCCAGGCACTTAGGCCCAAGCTAAAATTGGCGGAGGTTAGATTGAGAGAAGCTCTGGACCAAGCGGAGCTGCAGCAGCCAGTGGCGCTGCTTGACTTGCAGCACATGCTCGTGCAGCTGCAGACCTGCAGTGACGTGGAGCTGACGTCATCTGGCGTGACACAGCTTAGGCAAGCCCTGGATTCGTTCTTCCGCGATGCTGAACAATCACCTGAAGTTTCACCTGAGGCTTTTGCAGCGATGAAAGATCTGGCTGGTATGGTAGGCCCACTGAAATCCGACACCACTCTCCCCACTGCCGCTGCTTCGTTCCTACAACAGACCACCCGCCTGCTCAGCAGCAGCATCGCCTCTTCCAACATTGAGAAACGGCTAGCTGAGCTTCAGAAACGGCTGGGGGAGATTGTGGAGTCTAGACAGGGCGTGGCGACGCCGGGAGTGGCTGAGCTTTATGAGCAGCTGATTGGCGTGATTCTGCAGACGCAGGACGTGGCGAGCCTTGCCAAGGAGTATAACTGGGATTTTGACACGTATTTGTATGATGACCTGCCGGCTGCCATTCAGTATGTGCGGAAATGGTCCCGGCCGCACGATGGGAAGATCCTGGCCGTCGGTCACTCCATGGGGGGAATTCTGCTGTACTCGCGAATGGCTGCTCTGGGTAAGAATCTGCTTTAGTAGCTGGTATTCATTTGTGATATTAATCTGTTTCTGGTGTTCTTGTGGTCTCGTCTGTTCCCCTCTCTCGCTCACTCTTTCTCTCGTCCTCTCGCGCTCTCGTTCTGCAGGTCCGGATGCGGGTCTGTTGGGGGTGGTGACGGTGGCATCGTCACTTGAATACTGGATGGCCAACTCCAGCTTGAAGCTTCTACGCCCACTCGTAAGTGCTTCTATTCAACATGGCTGTATGAAGGATGTAATCGTGCACACCACCATACTAGTATTACCACCAAGCCAGTTACACCACCAGTTGCACCACCTGTTGCACCACCAGTTGCGCCACCAGTTGCCCTAACGAGTCACACCATCAGCTAGGCTGCCACTTTCCCAACCAGTAACAGTGCTGGCGCAGGAAGGTCTGCTTGGAAAGATCACAGGCCCCATGGGAATTCTTTGTCTTCCAAGTTTCCTTTTCACACTCACACCCGTTCTTTCCCTCCTGAAGCGCCCTAAAAAAACTTCACCTGAGGCCCCTCAGAAGCCTTTTTCTGAGGCGCTCCAGAAGCCCCTATGCTCTCATTCTCACAGCTTCCTCCCCCGCCGGCCCTGGCCAGGTTTTCAAAGCTTCAGTCCATCCGAAAGTATTGTTTTAGCAGTTAGCCGCCCCCCCCCCCCCCCCCACTCCTCTCCCCATTCGGGCTGGCCCTACTCGAACCACTAACACTCCTCTCCCCTGTTACCCCACTCCCTTTCCAAGTCTGGCCCTGCGCGGGCCCTCAACTTCCCAGTCATCCCGGTGGCAGTGCTGGCGCGAGCAGCACTGTCCCTCATGACCACAGGCACCACAGTAACCAGGTTCTGTCCTCCCTCCTTTCCTCCCCACCCCAGTCTGGCCCTGCGCGGGCGCTCAATTTCCCAGTCATCCCCGTGGCAGTGCTGGCACGAGCAGCCCTGCCCCTCATGACCCAGCCGCCCTTCACGCTGGCGTGGGTGGCGCAGCAGCTGTCAGCCCGTGATGCCATGGACCCTCAGCTCTTCCAAAAGCTCATGCAGCACAACTTCTGTGAGTGCGAGATGAAGTGGCTTGTCTTGGGATGGCATGGAGTAGCATGGGTTGTGGGCCGACATAGTGTGGGGTGGCGCTCCAGGTGTCAGCCCGCGATGCCATGGACCCTCAGCTCTTCCAAAAGCTCATGCAGCACAACTTCTGTGAGTGCGAGATGAAGTGGCTTGTCTTGGGATGGCATGGAGTAGCATGGGTTGTGGGCCGACATAGTGTGGGGTGGCGCTCCAGGTGTCAGCCCGCGATGCCATGGACCCTCAGCTCTTCCAAAAGCTCATGCAGCACAACTTCTGTGAGTGCGAGGTGAAGTGGCTTGTCTTGGGATGGCATGGAGTAGCATGGGTTGTGGGCCGACATAGTGTGGGGTGGCGCTCCAGGTGTCAGCCCGCGATGCCATGGACCCTCAGCTCTTAGCTCATGCATCACAATCTCTGTGAGTGTTGTGGTGAGATGGGCTAGTATGGGACCGTGTGGGATTAGTGTGCGGTAGTATGGGGCATGGGGTAGTATGGGGTAGCACAGTTTAGCATAGGGTAGCACGGGTTGGGGCAACACGGTGGGTGGCGCACCAGGTCTCACCCCGCGATGCCATGGACCCCCAGCTCTTCCACAAGCTCATGCTCCACAACTTCTGTGAGTGCGGGATGAGGTGACATGGGGTAGTATGTGGTAGTATAGGGCAGTATGGGTTGGGGCAACACAGTGGGTGGCGTCACTCTCGTTCACTGTCTCTGTTCCCTATGGCCTCCAGGCACCATCCATGTAAAGCTCCTCCTGCAGGTAGTGTCATCTTTACTCCAGGCAGGTCAACTCGCTCTTTTCCAATGTCTCCACTTCCATCTGCCCACAGGCACCATCCCCGTGAAGCTCCTCTTGCAAATGGAGTCCATTTTCACGCCTGGTGGGCTGCGCAGTCGCAGCGGGTCCATTTCGTACCTCAAGGGGCTGCGGGACTGCCACACGCCCGTGCTCGCCCTCGCTGGTGATGCTGACGGTGTCTGCCCGCCGCTGCTTGTCACAGGTCAGTGCTACCCGCAACGTACGAGTGTTAGTCCATTGCATGCGTCAAGGGGCTGAGGGACTGCCACACCCCCGTGCTCGCCCTTGCTGGTGATGCCGATAGAGTCTGCCCGCCCCTCCTTGTCACAGGTCAGTTCAACTACAGCTCTGCTCGTCAGAGGTCAGTGCTCCTATGTGCAACATGTAACTGTTGGTCCATCTCGTACCTCAAGGGACTCAGGGACTGCCGCACGCCCGTGCTCGCCCTCGCTGGTGACGCTGACGGTGTCTGCCCGCCCCTGCTCGTCACAGGTTGTTCATTGTGGTTTTTGTGGTCACAGGTGGTGCATCTCTGCTCGTCCGAGGTCAGTTGCTGTGGTTCTCGGGGTTACATGTTAGTCCATAACTCATGTTCTTACCCCTTCTTCAGCCTGAAAAGTTATCACATACGTGTTGTCAATCTGACTGTCTCTCAAAGTTTTCTCCTTTGGAGTCGCCTCAAATGTTGTCCACGTATGTCCCTCGTAAAGCCGAATCCGACTCTCCTCTACCTCCTCTCTGACCCCTCTCTGATGAACGCGGTGTGTGTGTGGCCTGCAGAAACCCTCAAGGCCATTCCATCTTCCAGCGTTGAATACCGGCTGTTTGGAGGGTCAGACAACCGCCGCTACGGACACTACGACATGCTCGTGGGCAAACATGTGAGTATTCGCGCTATGCGAATGGTTGTGACATTTGAGTGTGTATGATGTGTGAGTGGTTATGACATGTGAGTATTCATGCTATGTGATTGGTCATGACACGTGAGCATTCGTGCTGAGTGGTTATGACATGAGTATCCGTGCTATGTGAGTGGTTGTGACATTTGAGCAATCGTGCCATGTGAGGAGGGATGCCATGCCATGTATGCAGGCATGCCATGTGAACATGTGGTGCAGCCATGCCATGTGTCTATCATGGCATGTGAGCAGCAAGTGAGCAACATTGCCGAACCATGTGACTACAGAGTTTTACCATTCACACTAATGGCATATCACTGCTGTCCTGTGTGGTATGTTTTTCCACATTCCAGGCACCCGAGGAAGTGTACCCTGTCATTACAGATTTTCTGTCGAAGACCGATGGCGCTAATGCGGAGCCGATCAGGGCTGCAGACGAGTTTCCTTCCACCATGTCTCCCTTGACAGTCCAACAAGATGCTGGCATGCATGCAATCTAATCACTGTAACTAGTTGGCCTCAAAATTGCAGATTCATAGGGTAAATCAGGCGTAGTTTGTTTACCTCCATGCCTCAGTGTTCAAAGCGGTAGAACAAACCTCTCCAGGATGCACAGCACCCTTTTCAACAGCAGTGAAAGAAGTCTGACCCCTTTTCAACGGCAGTGAAAGAAGTCTGACCCCTTTTCAACGGCAGTGAAAGAAGTCTGAACCCCCTAAAGGTCAGGTGATCGTCTTGGATTTGCAAGAATTTCACTGCCTGGTATGTGTTACAGTCAAAATGGGCCACACAAAGTGATGCACGAAGTCAAATTGCATCCACTTCGATCTGTTTCATGAAAGCATTGATTCAAATTACCGTAGACAATTCAGATAATACCATAATAAATTCATAAGGTTTTCGTTACAGAAGCAATCCCCCCATTTGCAAGAGGTAATCCCTGAAATTACGCCTAAGAGTACGTGATGCCGATACCACAATGGATAAGAGATGCGAAGCAAGTGACACACCGCGCAACTGCAGTGAAACCTGCAGATACAAACGCATAACACAACAGCTGATTAAGAACAGCCACGGAACCCGTTGAGACGAACGGCAATATCCGTGAGTGATCATACGACAAAATGTGGGGAGGGGGACAAAGGCACAACCACTTGATCATCTGCGTGCCTGGGTATAGTTCCGCCCCGTTTGACCGTGCTCTAGGCGACCTTGAGCGCTGCATGTGCCACGGTGAATCAGGCACACCAGTGACTCTAATTGAGTCGCCATGCGGAAACATTCAACTAAGTCCGATTGACCACGCCCACTACTTCCAGGGAGTAATATAAATTGCGAAACAAAAACAAAGGAGCGTGTGAGACGCGCGGTAGCGTACCTTATGTAGTTCGGAAGCCAGTCGTTCGATAAGTGCATTCGGATCGGCCTGTTTATAATTTCGCGCTTCACCATGATCCTTGAGCCGGAACCGCGGAGCCAAGCCGGATCTGAAAGGGTACGTCGGATGGTGGCAAATCGTATCAAGGGATCAAAACGAACATTAGTTAAGAATGGATTAAGTGCAATTAAACGAGCAGGAACAGAGCAACGAGAGGAATGTAAGAAGCTGATTGTCGAGGGGTGACTAAGCCACCTCATGAAGGAAATACAGAGGTGGCATAAGATAGTGATGCCCTTTCGCCGACCTGGCCATTCTTTTAGGAGGCTTCGAGCGCTGAATGTGTCACGTAGTGGACGCACCAGTGACTCTATAGAAGCCGCCAAGTTGCATGTATAAATGGAAGTCATTGCAGTAAAGACCACTTTAGGCGCGATACAATGTGAATAACGAAATCCGTGCGAAGAGAATGGGCGTAGGGATCGTCGTACCCACCATTAATGCGGTCGGACTTTCAGCGCATTTGTAGCCGCGCGTCGAGCCTCTCGGGGCTAAGTTGACGGTGTCATGATCTCAAATGCACTCGGCCATTCAGCTTCCAGAAGGTCGCCGACTCCGCATCAGTCGCATTCGTTGGGAAGCCTCAGCCCCCACTTTCATGGCTACGGCATAGTGCAAGCTTCGTCTAACTTCCCAGCTACGTGGGAAAAATACAGGAAAGGATGGTAGAGAAACAGGATGTGGAACAGGAAATGGTGGCAAAATGGAGATGGCGGGTTTTTGGTCCCAGCACCAAGGTGGGAGCTGCTGTGGCGAAAAGTGATGGCGACGGGATACAGTTCGCCTGGTGGCTTACCCCAACCTCGCATCACAGATAGTTGGGTGTGTATAAAAGCAGATTCTATAAAAGTATTGAAACGAGTCGATTCGTTTTCTGTACAAGCATCACACATCCAATCCATGCAGACTTGTGGCGCATATTTACCTGCAAGCACCAGTGGCTGCAGCATCTGAAATAGAGCTTCTGACTAAGAGAAATTCAGTTGTATCTGATACCAGGCCAAATTTCCATATCCTTCTTTTTGATTCGGATCATCAACTTATATTTTTGTGCAATCGAAATATGAGTCTCAATTGGGTTTCCTGTTATCAAAGATTGATACAGATGCTTTACGACGTACAACACATAATACGGTGGGGTAGGGTTCCACCAACTCCATCCCACATGTCTCTGCCATCCTCCACTGCTTTCCCACCAGGCTCGAAATCCTTCCGTCAAGCTCGCTCCCGTCTGTCCTTTTTTCAAGCCCGCTCCCGGTCCATCCTCCGGCCTCTAGCACCTGCTGCATCACAAGAGGACCAGCAATATCGTGCATCATAGTTTTTCGGGTTAGAAAGGTGAGGTGAGGCTAGGATTCTCATGTCCTTGCATGTGAGTTTGCGTCAACCAAAGCTGGCTATTTTGTATGAGGTAACCCCTCTAATCAAAACTGCCCATTAACTCTCCAGTTATGTTCCGTTATCGACGTTTCGAACTCCAATTCTGCTGTTTTGTTTTTCGTGTGTTCCCCTCCGAATTTCTTGTTGCGGGACGTTTTTGCGGAAACAGTGTCTATCAATGTTAATTTTAGTAGCGAAGAGTCAGGCAGTGCTTCAACAACGGTTCGCAACATGCCTCAGAAAGTGCAATTCGCTTTTTCTAGGGGGAAATGACAGGAGTGTCTGGAACAGAAAATCGAGCGTACTCAATCGTGATGTGCTCTGCTCCTGACATCCTTATCTCCATCACCATTCGTCCTGAATTCTTGTTATCATTGATCACGTCTTCAATTCAGGCACTCTTGCAGCCGCGCTGTCTCTGCCAGGGTGACAAGCCTTCCTCCACTTGACCGTTCGCCAATCCTTCACCGATTCAATCTGGTTGCTGAATCCACTCACAAAACTTTCACTCTGGGTAATTCCCATGGAGGGCGAAGGCAACGCCAGCTCTGGAAGACCAGGAGCGGGGGCGCCACGGCCAGTAGAACCCGCAGGTAGCACCCTCATTTCGCAATGTTCGTTCGCCCCACACCACTCCTTCTAGATTCCTTTCAAACCTGCACATGAGAATCCCTTTTGCCCCTCCCCCTCTCCCTCTCCCCCTCCTCCCGAACCCCCTTTCCCCTTCCGCTTTTCCCCTGTGTTTCCTTCCTCCCCTCCGGCCCAGCAGCTCCACTAGCAACGCCTGCTATGGCACCTCAAACCCCAGCAGCACAGCCACCAACCTCCACAGATGCCGCTCCCACCACACCTGACAGCACTCCCAGGCCTCCAATAAAGCCCTATGAGTCTGCTGCTGCCGCATCAGGTAGCAGCGCTGCCAGCGCTTCCGAGCCTTTCGTCCCGAAGCAGCCGGTTCGGGAGGACATGGTTCGGCAGGCCGTGAGCTTCCTCTCCAACCCTAAGGTCCGGAGCTCCCCGGTGCGGTTTCGCCGAGCCTTTCTGGAGCGCAAGGGCATGTCAGCTGAGGAGATTGACGAGGCTTTTCGCCGCTGCCCGGTAAGATACTTGGTTCTGTTCTTCTTGGGAGGGAGAGGGGGGGGGAGGTGGGGAGCGCAAGGGCATGTCAGCTGAGGAGATTGACGAGGCCTTCAGACGCTGCCCGGTGAGTTACTTACTCTCCTTTTGAGGCGCCCGTTTGAGGCGCCCTTTTGAAACGCGCTTTTGAGGCGTCCCAAAGGCCTTTCTGGAGTGCAAGGGCATGTCGGCAGAGGAGTTGACGAGGCCTTCCGGCGCTGCCCAGTGAGTTATCCTCGTTTTGGGGGTACTGAGAAGGGGGAGAGAGAATGATGGAAGGGGGGAACGGGGGAAGGAGGAGGAAAGGGGGGCAGGGCAGGGGGGGAAGAGGGGTGGGCAGGGCAGTGGGGAAGAATTAGCGGTTGCTAAGGATTTCTCCCCGGTGAGGCTCCGCCGAGCCTTTCTGGAGCGCAAGGGCATGACGGCATAGCAGATTGACGAGGCCTGCCAACGCTGCCCTGTGAGTCATCCTGATTTTGGGGGAGGGAAGTGGAAGAGGGGGGGGGGGGTCGGGAGAGAGAGGGGTCGACAGGGTTAAGGGTATGTTGGCAGAGAGGAGATTGACGAGGCCTTTTGACTCTGCCCTGTGTGTCACTTCATATCGTTCTTCATGAGACGGAGAGGAGGGAGGAGGGATGAGGAGGCGAGGATGGAGATGGCAGGGAACAGGACAGTGGGAAGAAAGAAAACCTGATCTGAAATTCTGTCCGTTGCCTTCCTCCTGCCCCCACACCAGGACCCATCAACAGGGTCAGAGGACGTGGAGGTGGGCTCGTCTTCCCAGCCCCTCCCTGCTGCTCGCAAGGCCCCTGCTGCCACTGCTGCCACTGCCACTGCTGCAGAGCCAGCTGCTGCTGCCGCTGCCGCTCCTCCTCCTGCTGCTGCGGTTGCTCCTGGTCCGCAGCAGCAGGCACAGGCACAGCAGGCGTTTTCATGGACCAAGCTGGCAGTGGCTCTGGCTGTTGTGGGGGCAGGCACTGCCGGCACTGCTGCTGTTGCAAAGGTGAATAGTCTGAACAGATTGATTCCCTATCCGAGCTCCCATGCGCTCTCTTTTCTGTCCATTGTGTTGGACCCCGCTCTCCCCCCCCCCCCCTCCCTCCTGCTCTCTCCATTTCTCTTTGCATTCCCTTGTGTTATATTCTCCGCAACTCCCTCTCTCGTTCCACATTCCCCCTTTTCTCTCCTCCCCCCCGTTGTCCTAGTCCCTCACCTCACCTCACCCACCATTTGTGTGTCTCATCATGCTTCTGTCTCCGGTGCCATGGACACCGCCATCATCATCATTGCTATCTCCCTGCCGCCCTGCCATGCCATGCAGCGTCTCGTCCCCTCACGCCTTGAGGCCTGTTTTGAGACGCCTCGAAATTCCACCCCCCTGCTTCCTTCCGTTTCACCGGCTTGTTCCTCTGCTCCCCTTGCCACCACCACCGCCATCATCATCATTGCTATCTCCCTGCTCCCCTGCCTACTATGCAGCATCTCATCCTCCCACGCCTCCAGGCCTGTTTTCAGTTGAGACGTCTGGAAACTTTTTTTTTTTTTTTTATCCATTCCATTGGTATCTCCCTCTTCGTCTGCTGAGCAGCGACTCGTGCTCCCACGCCTCAAGACCTGGCTTCAGGAAACTGCAGCACAGGAATCGTCCAAGAAAGGTACACTTGCTACACTTGGCGTTGCACCAGCCAGCACGTGGCAGGGCTTCACATGGCCGCTTCTTGCTATGCTTTGCTCTGTTGTTTTCGTGGGTTCTGGTTTTGAGGCGCCTCAAAACTCTTGCTACACTTTGCTCTTTGTTGCTCTTTGTTCTTTGCTCTTTGTTGCCGTGTGTGCTTGTGGCCACCGCCTATCACTTCACTCTTTTTTTCTACCTTTTCGTTTTGTCCTGGCACACTTGGTAATCCAATTCCACGTTTCCATTCGTGCGTGTGCGTGTGTGGGTATTTTCCGTGCGTGGCCTGTCTGCATGTGTTTCCGTCCTATGTGCAAGTAGGCAAGCGCCGAGGCAAGCAGGCAGCAAAGAAGAGCAGCAAGGGGAAGAAAGCAAGCAGGCGACGAGGGCAGGGTACTGACCCAGACAAGCTGGAGGAGGAACGGGAGAAGGAGGGGGCGGAAGAGGAGGAGGGGAGTGGTGACAGCAGCAGTAGCTCTGGCAGCAGGAGTGAGTCAGAGAGTGAGTCCGAGACAGGGGATTCAGAGAGTGAGGAGGAGAGGGGGAAGGGGAGGAGGGGAAAGGGAAGGCGCGGTGGAGGGAGGAAAGGGAAGGGGAAGGAGAGAGAGGGGGGAGGGAGGAGGCGAGGCAGGAGGGAGGGAGGCAGCAGGGATGAGTCACAGGCGGCACTGTTGCGAGCCCTAGAAGCCATGACTGCAGAGGTGCAGCAGCTCAAGGCCGCCAATGCTGCTGGCTCTGCTGGTGCTTCCGGTGCCGGTGCTGTGGGAGCAGCAGCGGCTGGCATTGCTGCTGCGGGCTCAGACATGCGCTCTGGTGAGTCCATCTGGCACCCGCTCACACAAGTGGAGACGGGGGTTTTTTCCAGAAGAAGCTCATAATGTACCGCTTGCAATACCCCTCCCTCCCTCCCTGTCCCGCTGGGCCCCCTCATGCCCCGTCTCTTCCATTTCCTTCCCCCCCTCCCCCACCTCTCCTCCTCTCAGTCTATGTTTCTCCCGCTGTTGTTCTCACTCTCCAGATCATGTTTCTCTCTCATCAATCCGTCTTTCCATCTTCCCTATACCCACCCGCTTCCCTTCACCCATTCACAGCCCTGGCATCTCGCCGGCCCACCCAGCAGCAGCAGCGCAGCGACGCACCCTACTCCCAGCCCTACTCGGCTCAATCCTACTCCCCCCAGCCATATTCCGCCCAGCCGTGGCGCCCGTCTAGTGCCCCCGCGCCCTCTTCATCCTCTGCTGCTCTGGGCGCCGGTGGCAGTAGCACTGCGACTCCTGGCGCGCCTGGTGTCGGATCTGCTAGTGCAGCCGCATCCGACGGCCCTCCCCATCCCAAGTCCTTTTACGAGGTGAGGATCGCTCTCCCTCAACCAGGGTGCCTCGGTATACCCTATAGGGCCTATACTAGGAATCTCCTCCGTCACGACCTTACTGCCGTTTCTCCTAGCCTCGTCAGGTTGTTTTTCTTTGTCTGATCGGAGCACTCTCTGCAACCCTCCATTCCCTCGTTCACCCTTATGTGTCATCCTCTGTATGCTGGTACTGATGATCCATGTGCTACTGGGGGCGGGGGGGGGAGTTAAATGAGCAGGTGATGGAGATGGTGAAGCGGGGAGAGACGCCTCCGGGAATCAAGGTACCTTGTCTAGTACCTTCTTTCTTCTCTCAACTCGTTTTCAGAGCATTTGCGCCACGCGTTGCTGCTCAGGCCATTTCTATCACCTTTTTCCCTGTTGCTGTATGCTGTGATCTGTTCATCTTTCGACAAGGGTATGAGCACGACTGTATTGGCATGTTTGCCCTAACCTCTCACTCACGCCACATATCTGTCTCACTTACTCACTCACCCATTCTGCCCATGCCTGCAGTGCCCTAATGCCTCAGCAGTACTTCATTCAGCCACTTAAAGCCACTGCCCGTACATCCCCATCCCCATCCCCATCCCCATCCCAATCCTCATGCTCATCCCCATCCTTTTTCCTGTCCCTCGGTGCATCAACCACATGCCCCACATGCCCCACATGCCCCACATACAAACCGTGTGAGATGAGACGATTTTTGAGTCGACTAAAAAGTCATCCCCATCCTTATTCCCATCCCTCAGGACATCAACGACAAGGCCCCCAATCCCTAGCATCGATGTGTATTTTGCAGTGCCTCAGAATACACATCAGCAACTGCCTGCCATTGTGCCCCTTCCCCCGCCCCGCCCGCATCCCCATCCCCATCCCGCATCCCCATCCTTATCCCCATCCCGCAGGACATCAACGACAAGCCCCACATACAAACCGCGTGATATGAGACGTTTTTTTAGTCGACTACTGGATCATCCCCATCCCCATCCGTATTCCCATCCCCCAGGACATCAACGACAAGCCCCCCAATCCCGAGCAGCCCCCTACAGACTCCCGCCTAGCACGCCCCCTCAAGGTATGCTGCCTGGCTGCCTGCCCGGACACGCCTCCTAACCTTATCCTTATTCCCCCACGCCCCAGGGGAATCCAGCCAGCCCCTTGCCCTCTCTCAGTCCCTTGCCCTCTCTCAGTCCCTTGCCTCTTTTGCATGCCATGCCACGTGATAAAAGTGATGTTTTCAGATGTCTCAAAACATCACTTTTATCACTTGCCCTCTCTCAGTTCCTTTCCTCTTTTGCGTGCCACGCCACGCCTCCTCCTGCCCCATCATACCCTCCCCGCGGTTTACCCTTGTTGATGCCGCTCAACTTAGCCCACTCCCACCTTCCCGTTTCCCATTCTTTTCTCCCATCCGGCCCCCTTCTCCCCCTGTTTTCCCTTGTTCCCCCGGTCTCCTTCGCCTTTCATCCCCTGAAGTAGCCCTGGGAGTCTGGAGCAGCACAGCAGGGACCTGGCAGCACCGCACCAACAGCAGCAGTACCAGCAAGAGGAGCAGCAGGAGCGGCAGCAGGAGCGGCAGCAGGAGCAGCAGCAGGAGCAGGAGGAGGGGGGTTCCCAGTGGGGGGTCAAGCAAGCAGGCCACTGTCTGCTGGCATGAGCTCTGCTAACCCGCCCTACCCACCCAACCAGCCATACCCGTACGGACCGAACCAGCCTTACACAGCCAGCCAGCCGTACCAAACCAGTGCCCCGTACACGACTAACCACCCGTACCAAGCCAAGCAGCCTTACCAAACCAACCAGCCTTACCAGCAGCAGCAGCAGCAGCAACAGCAGCCATACCAGCAGCAGCAGCAGCAGCAGTTTGGGCAACCGTCTGCTTACAACCAGGGCGCCATGGGCTCAGCGTATGGTGCTACTAACGGGGGTGATTATAACGGAGGGATGGGCTATGCTGGTGTGAGTGGTGGTGCCGGTAACGGCTCTGTGGATGATGCTCCCTGGTCCCGCCGCCCGCCTGCCACGTCATCATCAGCTGCTGCTGCTGACTCAGCAGCCGCAGCCGCTGCTTCTGGAATGTTCTCCGATTCTCCCAGTGGAGAAGCATCAGGGGGTGCAGCGGTGGAGACAGCAGGGGGGCCACCAGGAGTCTCAGGTGTCCCATCAGGTGGACCATCAGGGGGCGCATCAGGTGGAGGGGGGTGGAGGCCGCCAGCCCTGCTGAAGCCAGTGCTGCCAGAAGCAGCCACAGCCATCCGCCAGTGGCCCGCTGCCAGAGCCCCTAACTACTGGGGCGGCCCCGCTGCTGACGCCCCTGCCGCTGCTGACCCGGCTGCTGGTCCTCCGGGTAACCCTGCTGCGGCGGCAGCGGCGGCGGCGGGGACCCTACCTGATGTTACCGCTGGTGTGGCAGATGCTGCTGGTGGTCTTGCAGGGTCTGGTGCATCGGTACCAACGTCTGCTGCTCCTGATGTTGCTCCTGCTGCTGTTCCTCTCCCTCTGCCGCCTGCTCTCGGTGTGCCTTCGGCTGCCCCAGCAGCACCTGCTGCTGCACCGACTGTCATTGATGTTCCTGCAGCATCAGCATCAGTGATTGATGTTCCCTCTGGGCCTGCTCAGGTGCTGGGAGGGCTGCAATCCAACAATGGCAACGGTGAGGTGGCAGAGATGGGGAGTGCCGGAGCAGCATCAGAGGGAGTGAGTGCAGCACCAGAGGTGTAGCACTAAAACTGCTGTAGCAGCACCGGCTGTAGCAGCATCTGGTAGCGGCATGCATGACGGGTCAACGACAGCAGGGGTGGACCACTTGTGCTGCACAAGACAGATTCATTGCCTCATAAAAGAGAAGGTTCTGGTCATGCGAGGTCGCACTTTCTTTCCTTATTCGTTTTTTGGACATAATCTGTTGTAAATAGAATAACGACATCGGAACCAAATTCGTTGTGATGCTTGGGAGGGTGTTGGCCAATGCCGTATTGGGGATTGGTTGGGGAGTGCTGTAGTAAGGGGAAGAGGAGATCTAAGGGTTTAGCAGTTCTGACATGCGGTGCTCTTTTGCTAGCTAGCAAAAACCTGTTCTCTTTGAAACGATGCCTTTTTATCGGAGTATTGCTTCTGGTGCTTTTGAGATTGTTTACAGCGAGAGGGCACCATCCTCCCGAGCGCTACACAATGGCTCGCGAATCGTAGACGTCACACTGCCGTCGCATGCGACGAATTCAGTCGCACGCGTCACTCGCCTCGCACTTGCGACTGACGACAAAGTTAGCAACTGTTGACCCACAATGTCATTCGCCCACGCGTTTCCCCGTTATGACCATAAAAATATTTTCCGTCACCGTCGGATCTTCGTCAGCTTGCTGCCTTCCCCCTCCGCTTCCGCTCCCGCTCTCCCCGCCTCGCCAGCTCCGCCTTCTCCTCTGACCCGCCCTTGCTCCGGTCTCCACGTGCATTCCCTTTCCCGCGCGCGTTCCTCCGAAAGCGCCCCGCCGCCGCCCTCCCCGCCACATCGAAGCCCTTACGCGACTCACCCGCATTACGCGCAACACGTGCCGTTCCCCTTGCCCTTCCGTGCTGCATGCCGCGCGCTTTACGATTTCCGGTGGGTAACCGTGCGCTCAGCAGTTGCGGGGGATGCGGGGAATGCAGGGGATGCAAGGGGAACGAGCGGGGGGCAGCACCGCGAAACGAGCGCGCGCGTGGATTCCTGCGGGTCAGCGGAAGGCGGGGTCGCGAGTTCGGACGCGCGGGGGAGAGCGGAAGCGGAGAATGGGGTTGGGGCGCCAGCGGGCGCGGGGTTGCAATCTCCTGCTGCTGTTGAAATGTCCGCGGATTGCCAAGCCGGGGAAAGGGGGAAGGGGGACTGGGCGGAGGCGAGCGGGGGAGCGGGGGGGCTGGAAGAGCGGAGAGGAGGGGGGACGAACCCTGGGGAGCCCATTGCAGGTCCTTCTCTGGTGGCGGATTTTGAAGCGTGTGAGAGGGAGCAGGCAGCGTGTGTGGTGGTGGGCGCGGGGGTGGTGGGGCGGGAAGGGGAGAAAGTCGAGCCCCTTACCCGTTCTGCAATGCCCGTGGATTTCGAGGCGCAGGAGAGGGAGCAGGCGGAGTGTGTGGTGGTGGGCGCGGGGGTGGTGGGGCTGGAAAAGGAAAGAGGCGGGGGAGCGGAGACTGGCAGTTTCAGGCCAGGTATGGTAGCAGATTTCGCAGCGTGTGAGAGGGAGTAGGCGGAGTGTGTGGTGGTGGGCGCGGGCGTGGTGGGGCTGGCGGTGGCGCGCGCGCTGGCAGGGGCGGGGCGGGAGGTGGTGGTGGTGGAGGCGGGGGGAGGGGTGGGGGGCGGTATCAGCTCGCGCAACAGCGAAGTGATTCACGCAGGGCTGTACTACCCTCATGGCTCGCTCAAGGTGCGCCTCTCGTATTAGCGTGCACGACGAATAGACTCATAGTCCACACACATACGGCGGGGTGAGGTGTGCGGGGCGGCATCAGCTCGCGCAACAGCGAAGCGATTCACGCAGGGCTGTACTACCCTCATGGGTCGCTCAAGGTATGTGGAAGGATGCAGGTACAAGCACTGTCATGCAAGGTGTGCCCCTCTTTACTCTCGCTCATGGTGTTTGCTACTCGATCAACGTATAGGCCTCTTTACTCCTCGCACGCGTATGCCTTCCTCCCCCTTCCTCTCACTTCCCCACACCCCCTTAACCCATACCCTCCTCACACACCCCCACACCTGGTGCCCCTTTCCTCCCTCCAACTCAGCACCCCCTGCACACGTGGATCATGCTTCCACCACCCTTTCCATCCTCTGCTGACGTGGCAGGCGCGGCTGTGTGTGGAGGGGCGGCGGCAGCTGTACGCGTTCTGTGAGGACAGGGGAGTGCTGCACCGCAGGGTCGGCAAGCTGGTGGTTGCCACGTCAGCAGACCAAGTGCCGCAACTGGAGCAGCTTAAGGCGAGTACAGCTGCTCTGCAGTGCTGTCATGTCCCCGTGCTGTCATGCTGCACTGTTCACCCTCTCTTTCCTGTTCTCAACCCTTCAATGCCCCTTACCCATACTTTGCTTTTTATATGATCCCACCTCTTTCTCTGATGCTCCTTGCTCACCTTCATGTGGCCGTGCCACCAGACCCACGCGCAGGGCAACGGGGTGGAGGGGCTGCGGATAGTGGGCCAGGAGGAGACTTGTTAATCTCAACTCAGTACGGGGTGCATCCTTTCAGTTGAAAGGTCCCATTGCATACCATCGCTTGCCTCTCTATCGCCATGCCACCAGACCCACGCGCAGGGCAACGGGGTGGAGGGGCTTCAACTGTTGGGTCGGGAGGAGGCAAGGCGGATGGAGCCCTGGGTGGAGTGCCATGCTGCGCTGCTGTCGCCACACACAGGCATCGTGGACTCACATGCTCTCATGCTCGCCCTCCAGGTGATGAGACGACTTGTGACGCACATAAGAGAGTGATTCTGACTCACTCCACAAGTCATGAGGCGCCTAAAAAAATTACAGGGTGATGCTGTCTCGTCTCACGCCACAGGTGACTTGTGGCTTGTGGCTTGTGACAGCACCTGTGGCTTGTGACAGCACCTGTGGCTTGTGACAGCACCTGTGGCTTGTGACAGCACCTGTGGCTTGTCGTGCTGTCTCACGCCACAGGTGACGAACCGACAGTTGA
Source organism: Closterium sp. Naga37s-1 (assembly GCA_947471745.1). Taxonomy (NCBI): domain Eukaryota; kingdom Viridiplantae; phylum Streptophyta; class Zygnematophyceae; order Desmidiales; family Closteriaceae; genus Closterium; species Closterium sp. Naga37s-1. The sequence goes on from CANJKZ010000871.1 coordinate 205,005, forward strand.
GGGACCCAAAGCAGCTGCCAAACTAGGAAACATCTCAAACCCCTCATGCATTGTCCTCCCCACCTGTCTTGCATCCCTCACTTGTCTTTCCCAGCTCGCCTGTGCTGCCTCACTTGTCTTACTTATTCCTCTCTCCCTCTCGCCTTCCTCTCTTCCTCTCGGCCTCTCCATTCTTACCTTCTCTGCGGCACGGCACCAACGGGGCGGGCAGAGGCAGAAGCAGCGGGTGCCGTTTCTGCCCTCAACGACTCAGAAGTTCTCCCCTCCGTCTCTCCACTTTTTTCTCTGATGCAATTTTTGCGCCACCAACAGAGCAGGCAGAGGCAGAAGCAGCAGGAGCCGTTTTTGCCTTCAACACAGCAGCAGTTGGCATTCAGGCCAACCCAGCCGACCGCTTCCCACTCCTCACCACCATCCGAACCTCCTCCCCTACCACCAGCAGCACCACCACCACAACCAGCACCAGCAGCACCACCAGCACCGCAAGCATGTTGCTCTCCTCGCGCTACCTAGTGAACGCAGCTGGGCTGGAAGCCGTTCCCCTCGCACACCGCACCCGTCTCAAAAGAGAGGCCCACGTTGAACCCCAACTGCCTCCCCTGAACCCATCTAAGACGGCTTGCAGCCCCCCCAATGGCACTGCATCACTACCTGCCCACCACCTCCCTCCCCTCTACCTCGCTCGCGGGCATTACTTTGCCCATGCGGGAGCACCGCCCTTCTCCCGCCTTGTGTATCCGCTGCCGGAGCCGGGGGGGCTGGGCGTGCATGCCACCGTGGACCTGGCCGGTCGAGTGCGGTTCGGTCCCGATGTGCAGTGGTTGCATGCAGTGCCGCTCTCTGCCCCTCACGGCATGCCCATCAGGTACAGACAGCTGTAGCACAAGGCACTCAAATCTTGAGTCGACTTGTATTGTAAACAGCAAGTAATGAGCTGATTATGAGTCGGTTCGGACTTTTGAGAGGGGTGCCTGGGCGTGCATGCCACGGTGGACCTCGCCGGTCGAGTGCGGTTCGGCCCCGACGTGCAGTGGTTGCACTCGGTGCCGCTCTCTGCTCCTCACGGCATGCCCATCAGGTGTGGTTCTAGTTCTAGGCTCCTGATCCTGATGTAGTAGCTGAAGCAGGTTCAACATTCCTTCCCACTTCTCACCACTCTTCCCCTCTCCACCCAACTCCTTCCCACTCCCCTCAACTCCTCCCCACTCCTCCCCATGCCAGCTACGACTACTCAGTGGACCCTGCAAGGGCTGAATCATTCTACTCGGCGATCCGCAAGTACTTCCCCTCACTGCAGGCCGGCTCTCTGCATTCCTCCTCACCACTCACCACTCCCCCCAACCCCCCTCAACTCCTTCCCATGCCAGCTACAACTATTCAGTGGACCCTGCAAGGGCCGAATCATTCTACTCGGCGATCCGCAAGTACTGCCCATCACTGCAGGCCGGCTCTCTGCATGCCGACTATGCCGGCATCCGACCCAAACTCACCGCCCCGGGGGAACCTGCAGCCGATTTCCTCATTCAGGTGAGATGGGCGGTAAGAGAGGGTGGTAAGAAAGATGGGCATCATTGGAGCCCGCTCTCTGCATGCCGACTATGCGGGCATTCGCCCCAAACTCACCGCCCCGGGGGAACCCGCTGGTGACTTCTTGATTCAGGTGAGATGGGTGGTGAGGTGGATGGCGTGCCTTGTGCCTAGAGGCACCGTGCCCTCCCATTGCGAGTGTGCCAACAGAACAGACCCATGCCAAGCCTCATCCTCCTCCTCAATTGTTCTTTCCCAACACCATCAATTATCTTACTCTCCTTGTCCATGTCATTCGCCTTGTACCCATGTCAATTATGCCAACAGACTCAAGCTACACATGGCAAGTCAGGCCTCATCCACCTTCTCGGCGTAGAGTCTCCAGGACTTACTTCGTGTATTGCTATTGCCGAGTATGTGAAGGGACTCCTGTAACATCTCTGCCGCATGTCGCTGTCAACCACAGTTTATCATTGCGCTACTCAGGGGTTGTGATGTATGGTCATGTGTTTGGTGGATTTTTCTTTCTTCCATTCGTTTTCAAGTGACATTTGTACAACCACCCGTATAAACATGGGTTCAGAAGGGCATGTCGGTTTCTGTATTCCAACTGGTACCTTGCGTGTTGCAGAACCATCACTAATTCCTTGAGAGATTTTCACCAAAAACCACAGAATAATCATGCACAGCTCCGGTTCCACTAACACCAAACGGGTAAAAATTTGGTATAATAGTCTTCCAATGAAACATAAATTGACATCGACTATTTCAAATTGCATTTGGCCAGAAACGAACTTTAGTTGGATGAAAGGTGTGGATCATCTGGATGGGGAACAGCGCAATGGCGATGGTAAATTCATGCAGGGTATATACATGGATGGTGTGCACGAAAGTACCAAATTCAGGCATATACATCAGAATACATATAAACTGACGTGTATAATTCATATACCATGGTCCAACACATGGTACACAGTACACACAACAGACAGTTTAGGTACACACGGAACAGACAAACGCATGGCAACACACACCAGACAAACGCACAGAACACACAACAGACAGTTTAGGTACACACGGAACAGACAAACGCATGGCAACACACACCAGACAAACGCACAGAACACACAACAGACAGTTTAGGTACACACGGAACAGACAAACGCATGGCAACACACACCAGACAGCACTGTACACACAACAGACAGATAGTAGGGTACACACAGAACAGACAAACGCATGGTAACACACAACAGACTGATGCACAGTACACGAATGTACACCAATGACAACAAGATGCTGTACGTACTCCATCCATACTCATAAACGAGGATGCTTATGCAGGAAAACTACGAAGATGATGCCCGAAATCAGGGTGCAGCGGTGATAGGATGGAAAGGATGCGACAACAGAGCACCTTGAGAGGCGGGTGGAGAAGTGAAACCGACCAATATGGGAATGGGGAGCAGGGGGAGAGATGGTGGGGAGAAGGAATGGTAGAGGGATGAGGCAAAGAAGGGCGAAAGGCGGGGAGGAAAGGGGGATGGAAGAAAGACGGGATTGAAGAGAGGAAAGGGAGGTGGGCTCAAAGAGGGGGAGAGGGAGGAGGATGGAGGGAAGGGAAGGAATGAGGGGGAAGGCAGGCTGAAGGAAAGGAGGTCACGAAACTAGTGGGCTCCCAACGACAATCCCAAGGTGCAAGGTCGGTCATCGCAGGGGTAAGGGAGAAAAGGAAAAGGGTGAGAGAAACGGAGGGAAGTGGAGGGGGGATGAGAGCTTGTGGATAGAACAGGGGAGGGAAAACTCCCCAAGTTCCATCCACAGTCCCTCACCCCCCCACCACCCATTCCCCTTCTCTTCCCTCCTTACCCTCTCCCCTGAACCCTTGGATGCGCCAAACCCCTGTACCCGTTATTGCCTTGGTGGTGTGCACTAAAGCGAGTTGCTTTAGTAACTCAAACAGCCGCGCATGGTTACCGCCCTACAGAGTAGGGTTACCAGCGTGGCAGCCAATGAGAGAACACAGATTGCGCCCAAAGTTCGTGCATTACCAGAAAAGGGCCAAAATCGGCCGGACAAGGACAACAATAGCCACATTAGCAAGGCAACTAAGAGGCGATTAAGAGGCGATCAATGCGCTTAGTAGATGCGGAGGGGCTTGCCCATGGTGCTCTTGATGTACAGCGACTTGACCTGCGAGGTAAGCAGTGGACAGGGGAGAGAGGAGAGAGACGGAAAGGTGGGGCAACCATGAGGAAGTGGAGAGACGAGACAATTGGAAATCGAGAGGGCATGCGGAGAGGATTGCCCATGGTGCTCTTGATGTACCGCGACTTGACCTGTGCGGGGGCGCAGTGGACAGGGGGCGAGAGGAGAGAGACAGAGAAGGGGAGAAAGAGGGAGATTGGAGAGGCGAGTCTAACAATGGAAATCGAGAGGGCGAAACAACGGGCTTGCCCATGGTGCTCTTGATGTACCGCGACTTGACCTGTGCGGGCGCGCAAGGGAAGAAGAGATGGAGAGAGACGGAGGGGAGGGAAGGAGTGAGACGGGGAGGAGACAGCCCGAAAAAACGGACACTGAGAGCACCTGAGCAGCGAGACGAGGAAGTTGACAGAGAGCTGCACGTTCTGGAAGATCTCAACGAAACTATACCAAGTCACGAACCCACGGGGCACAGAGCTACTATCGAGTACGTACGTTCTGCCAGTTCTTCTTCAGAAGCGAGACGAGGAAGTTGACCGAGAGCTGCACGTTCTGGAAAATCTCAACGAAACTATACCTTGTAGCGAACCCACGGGGCACAGAGCTACTATCGAGTACGTACGTTCTGCCAGTTCTTCTTGAGCAGCGAGACGAGGAAGTTGACGGAGAGCTGCACGTTCTGGAAGATCTGCTTCTCCTCCATGTCGCAGTTGCCCACCGCAATGCCCATGCACAGCACCTTCTTCAGCTGGAACTTGATCGTCGACTTGGCCTCCAGCAGCTGCGACAGAGAGGGGAGCGCGAGAGACGAAAGGGGGGGGGGGGGGGGGGGTAGCGCAGGGAAAAAGGGGAAGGGGATGCGATGAGCTGAGCCCACCGCGATGCCCATGCACAGCACATTCTTCAGCTGGAACTTGATCGTCGACTTGGCCTCCAGCAGCTGTTGGTGAGAACGGGAGGGAGGAGAAGCGCAGGGGAGAGAGGGAGAGGATGCCATGAGTGCAACGCGATGCCCATGCACAGCACCTTCTTCGGCTGGAACTTGATCGTCGACTTGGCCTCCAGCAGCTGTTGGTGAGCACGGGAGGGAGGGAACCAGAAGGTGCCCTTGAGATTATGGCCTTTAAGCCAGGAACACATGGTACCTCTTAACGAGTCCTGGACCCTAGCCTTGTATCGCGTACGAAACCCTCACCTTGCTGTCGAGAGGCTCGTGGTGAGTGCAGAGCGTGGGGAACTTGCCGGCCTTGTTCAGCCCGGGGCCGAGCAGCCTGGGGATCTGCTTGATAATAGCCTCGGAAGCCAGGAACGCGCAGTACCTCATAACGAACTACAAACCCTAACCTAATACCGCGTACAAAACCCTCACCTTGCTCTCGAGGGGCTCGTGGTGAGTGCAGAGCGTGGGGAACTTGCCGGCCTTGTTCAGCCCGGGCCCGAGCAGCCTGGGGATCTGCTTGATAATGGCCTCGGACGCCAGGAACGCGTGGTACTTCTTGGCGAGCTTCTTGACGAGCTTCTTGTTCTTGTTCATCTTCTTCAGCGCCTCCACGCCCATGCAGTCCAGACTGATCTTCTCCGCCTGTTGGGGGGGAAATTGAACAAGGAAAATAGGGTTACTTCGCCAGCCCTCTTCGCCTTTCGCCAGCGCTTCTTGACGAGCTTCTTGTTCTTGTTCATCTTCTTCAGTGCCTCCACGCCCATGCAGTCCAAGCTGATCTTCTCCGCCTGTTATAAGGAAAGCGGAACGCGTGAGAGGAAGCATAACGGGTCTTGCCACAACAGGTAAGGGCCTAAACGCTGTCAAATTCGTCGCCAGCTTGCCCAAACGCAAGCATCGCAGCTGCGAAGGACCCATTCCTTCAATGCGCTGCGACACGCGGTTCGAGAGGACAGAATTCTCACAGCATGCACAAGAAGCACTTGAAGGACCTATATGTGATCTTCCAAGCGACAAGCCACACCCCACCTCCTCGACGTGCTGGCTATCTCCAGCATGGACACGCGGTACTTTGAAGCGACCCGTTACTAAACTATGTTTCATAGCACACTCCGACGACTGGACAAATCTACCTCAACACGTGCTGCGTATCTCCGAGCATGCACACCCGGTGCTCGGATCGACCTCTTACGTATTCAAACAACGCACCTCCTCGACGTGCTGGGCATCTCCGAGCATGCACACGCGGTACTTGGGGCGCGGCACGTGCGGCAGCTTGATGGACCCGCTGAAACGCTTGTCCTTCTGGGGGTCGTAGTTCTTGAGCCCGATCTGCAGCTCGATCGTCTCCGAGAACTTGCGGTTCTTCTCCTTCGAAGCCGTCAGCAGGTTCGTGATCGCCTCGCGCAGAACATCGCTCTGCAGCTTACTGCGGCGCGCAGAGGGGGGACGAGGGTGATACAAAGGGCACAGTGTAAGAACAGTGAGTTGAGAGAATAGCCAGTGGTTCGATACGTCGAACCACTGCAGCACGTCGAGCGGCACGTCGCTCTGCAGCTTACTGCCGCGCGCAGGAGGGTGACGGTGTTACAATGGGCACAGTGCAACAACGGGTGATATGCTAGTTGGCGGTTTGGATGAGAATATTTAAAAATGTAAGATTAGGGCGAACTTCGTGAGGCAAACTATTCGAGACAGGGACTACCACCATCATATTTCTTGGTGAATGACTCGCAGGCAACGAATGCTGAATGCTATTTGCCAGGCTAATTGCTCGTAGAGCTTACTGACCTCATGGTGGCCCGCTACAAGGGACAAAGGGGAGAAGGGTTCTGCAAGAGAGGTAGCTTCCGGAGGGGAGAAAGGAAAAACGAGAAGGAAGGCGACGACTGAAATAGGAGTGTGAGTGGAAACGGACGGAGGTGTTACTGAAGGGACGGACGGGAGGAGATTCGACAGTTTTGGAAGGGTTTGAGAAGAAGTAATGGAGTTCGACTAATAAGACTTGTTACCTGATCATGCTCCAAACGAAGTCTGCTATTATCAAGAATGTATGTTTCAGGGCTTCGTTTTTCAGCATTGAAGCTTGCTTCAAGTGCGTGCAGCGTGGGATGGAGTTTTCGATTGATATATGACACGTAAAGATAGTTCGTCTGTCTAAAATCGTTATAGAGGCTGACTACAAACAGTCGATTTTCCGTGGCACTACTGGAGGCTCGGAACGTAACGTGGTGCCGCATGACCGCACTTTTCCAGAGGGTCTCAGGTTGTTGACGTTTGATCCCGGGCAAACCGACAGCCCTGGGCCGGACATCGCGCATTTTCCCCTGAGGAGGACACCGTACCTGTCGGCGCGAAACAAAACCCACAGCCCGCGAGTGGGGTGCGTGCAACCAACCAGAGCAAGAGCCCACTGTCGAGCCGCACGAGACCGCTTACCAGATCTATGCCGTTGATGGTTTCTTTACCCAACCATCGCGTAAAACGGACGGTTATCAGATGGGCCACCTGACCGACCACCTGTCCCCACAGCCCCACCACTTCCAGCGAATCGCCAGCCATTCCATCCCACGTCGGTGCTGCTGAAGCGGCCGAGCGGGAGCTCCCCTTGCCCAACATGCCTGCCTTGCCACACTGCCCGTCCGCCGCACACAACGTGATGTGATCAGTTCGGTGACAATAGTGACAATAATTCAACCCCCCAGATACATCTGTTACCCAATCAAAACCTTCTCAAAACTAGCCGAACCGATTAAAACAAAGTAGCATTGCTCTGGCTTTGCGTGACATCGATCACACCTATTTAGTGTCTCGCTGTAGCTCAATTCAGTTTCCAGTGTCATCACTCACAGGCTCTCCATAACGCTCTCAGCTAGCATTGTTCCTCAGTCACATTCCACCATTCTCTATCATTCCTTCATCTCCTCCCGTTTGCTGTTGCTTCGACTCAACGCGCCTTCCTTGCCTCCCTCGCCACATTTCAAGATGGCGATCCGATCTGTTCGACTTCTACTGCTAACCGTCGCGCTAGTCTCGCTAGCGTCAACGGCAGCGGCGGCGTACAACGCGGTGGCGGGCTTGAAAGCGATTGAAACCGCGCTGAAGAATAAAAACTACCAGTCCGCCATCACGCTCATGAAGACAAGCAGTAAGTGACACATCAAGTCGAATGCAAGACCTGCACTCGCTGTGTATCCTGTAAGGCGTTTTGAAAAGCAGAAACGCAGCGAGCGTCACGACAGGTCGAAAGCAACACCAGCACAGGTCGACAGGTCGACAGGCCGGTGTTTCACTCGACTCGACAAGAGGTCGTTTCCAGTGGAGCAGCTCTTGAGCTGCCGGCTCTTAATAGTTTACTTATGGGTTCCACTCACTACTCGCTCGAAAGCCCTGATCCGGAAACGTAATGTGTCAAGTTCGGCAGAAAGCTCGCAGCAACTTTCCGTTTTCATATTAGGTGGATCCGTAAGCGGCTCTTTTTGCGTGGATAATTTCACAGCCTACTAATATCGTTACTGCCTCCGGCTCTCTAGCAGTAGTCAACAGTAGTCAACGACGCATCGACTCTGTGAGTGACGAGCGATGGTGCGTCGCGTTCTGTCGTGTTTTTCAAGCAAACGTAGCATCATGTGGGTCTTATCCATGCTCTCTCATAGCCATTTCGTCATCCGTCGTTTCGTTATCCTTAACTTGTCTAATTACCGCCTTTCGCACCCTCTCCTGTTGTACCCAACCGGGACTTGTAGATGAATGCAAGTCAGTTGTGAAAGTCACTACATGCCCACAAACAAAAACTGCATCTGTCGTCACTCATTCCTTCGCAATGACAACATTGCCCCTGTAACACGTGACGCTGCATTCGCTTCCTAATTTATATTCTCTTTGTACGAGCTCCTCTCAACATTTCTCCTTCACCCCTTTCTCTCTTCTTCCCTCCCCTCCTCTCTCTACCCTCCTCTCTCTCCCCTTCTTTCTCCCTTCCTCCACTCTCTTCTCCCCTCGCCTCCGCTCTCTTCTCCCCTCCCCTCCACTCTCCTCTCCCCTACCCTCTGTCTTCCTCCCGCTCCTCTCTCCTCTTCACGCCTTCCTCCCCATCCCTCTCCCCTTTCCTCATGTTCCGCCCGCAGAATTCAACAACACGCTCGTCTCGATTCTGCCCAAGTACAAGGTGACGCTGCTGGTGGGGCAGACCAAGGCGTTCGGCAAGCTAAGCAACTGGGCATCGATCAAAAAGAATGCGCACACGGGATTCCAGATCGCCGCGTTTAACATGCTCGGCGACCTCCACACGAAGAAATCCATGCTGGGTTACGCTGTGGGAAAAACGGTAGGCTATCTACTTGCTGTTTCCCTTTCCGCTTCGCTATTGTTTTTTTTCGTCACTATTGAAATCATTTCAGACGCAGCTGGTGGGGTAGACCAAAGGTAACTCATGTGTCTGCGGTGTTGCTTTCTTGTGGTGGTGGTGTTACAGTTCGGTACGGGTGACTACAGTTACCTCCAAACGAAGCTCAAATCTGCTGGCAAAAAAATCATGCTCGGAACCTCCACCAGCAACGGGTCGATCGTTGATTGGACACTCTACATGGATGCGCAAGTGATCATCCACGGTGTAGACACCGTTATCATGCCGCCCAAGTTCAAGTAAAGTGTTTAAAACCGAAATGCAAAATAGTGAACCCAACGCCAGCTTGAAAGAGGGCTTGCCGTGCGAAACAATTTTCGAACCAAACCGACAAGCATCCAGTGTTTCATTGAGAGCGTTTTTGGCAGTTCGAACACATCTGATTGGTTCCCGCCAAAAACAAAAGAAGGAACACAGCACGTCAGGCGTCGCATATCAGTTTGGGAAGCTGCACAACACTAGCACTGCGATCGCTCATGCACGTCCTTGCGATTTTGGGCCCAGCTTGGGGTTCAAGTTGGGTCTGGGTGAACAACTACTAGTTCTTCCGATCATTCATCTCTACTTCTTAGTTATGTGTAGCATGTCTAGCCATAGAACCGTCAACTTAGGCCGTTGTTGTTTCAATTTAGACGCGTAGTGAAGCTGGCATGGTTGTGTAGTACTTTGTGCCGTTTCGAATGCCCTCTCGCCGCCTTCCTATCTCATCTCGCTCGCCCTCCCGTTCCGATCGACCGTCCTGACGCCGTCCCGTCGACCGTCGCGTCGCGATCATGTCGTCCGTCCCGTCGCCGTCCCGTCGCCCTCCTGCCGTCATCTCCATTACCCCTCTCCTCCAATCACCCTCGCGATTTTCCCGTCGCTCTCTCTCTCTCGCCGCTCCCTTTCCTGAACCAATCGCCTTCTCCTCTCCCTTCTCGTCGCTCTCTCTCTCGCCGCTCCCTTTCCGTTGCAATCGCCTTCTCCCATCCCTTCCCGTCGCTCTATCTCTCTCCCCTCCCTTCCCATCGTTCTATCTCTCTCCCCTCCCTTCCCGTCGCTCTTGCTCTCTCCCCTCCCTTCCCGTCGCTCTCTCTCTCGCCGCTCCCTTCCCGGCGCGCTCTCTCTCTCGCTGCTCCCTGCGCGTCGCTCTCTCTCTCGCCGCTCCCTTTCCTGAACCAATCGCCTTCTCCTCTCTCTTCTCGTCGCTCTCTCTCTCTCTCTCTCTCTCTCTCTCTCTCTCTCTCTCTCTCCCTCTCTCTCTCTCTCTCTCTCTCTCTCTCTCTCTCTCTCTCTCTCTCTCTCTCTCTCTCTCTCTCTCTCTCTCTCTCTCTCTCTCTCGCTGCTCCCTGCGCGTCGCTCTCTCTACCGCCGCCTGATTTCATTTCTTTATTTCTATCTTCTTCGCCTGATTTCACCTGTGTGTGCCATGGATTTTGCTTGATCATGCCAGTGTTCGCGCAGGATTTTGCTAGTTTTTGCCTGTGTGCGCGCTGGATTTTGCCTGTGTGTGCACTGTTTTTTGCATATGGGAATTCTTGTGAAGTTACGACGGCTGCTCTGTTGAATGTGGGATTGCAGCCTTGCGCCAAATTCGCACACGAATGTGGGTGAAAGTCGCCACCAATCAGATTTGTGAACAAGTTCCTCATGTTTCCCGTTCAGATCAAGACTCGTCTGGGATGAAAAAAAGTAGAAACGTACAGGCCGTCAACTTTTCAAACGTTCGTAACAAACTTGTATTTTCAAGTGGACCCAACTAGAAGGGGGGGTACACTATTTTAGCTGCTGGCTTTAAGACTAATTTTACTGGTGTACTAGTTTTACATCTTCCATAGGTTGAGGTTAATAAGTTGCTGCACTATATGTTGGTGCCGCATTTCATAAGTGCCATGCTTGCTTGCCTATCGTGTATCAAAGGCTGTGGATACCTGTAGCATGAGCTGTGGATACCGCATCTGTAGCTCAAAGCAAAAGGCATACATGAAATGTATATTTTTAAAAGCTGTAACGCTTTTCAAAATTATGTATTTTGAAAGCGAAGCTGCTTGTAATGTAGGATTTGGCAGCGTCGAGCCGCGCTAAACGCCCGTTTTGGAGTACAAAACGTGGGCTGGAGGTCATTTCCCTCCACCCACGTCTCTCATTTTCAAACGGTTTAGCCGATTTTCCCGCCCCCCCCCCCCCCCCCCCCCCCTCCTCGAAAGCAGGATAGCCTTAGTAACATAGAGGCATATGATTGTTATGTCACTCCATGGATTCCAATTTTACTAAACCCATTTGAAATGAGACGATGCCAATTGCTACATGCAAAAAAGCAAGCTTTCTAAATTGCAACCACGGTAACATCGGCCACGATACCTGCACCGGTACCATTCCCAGAGGACCTTTCATCACCATCTCCAGCTTCAGCTTTCTACAAAAGTTTGGTGCATCATGGTCACCTTAGACAAAAATAAACAGAAACGAGATCACTACCCCAGGTGGGGCCTAGGGGGATCAGATCAGAATCACTAATATACCAGTAGCATGGGCTTTATCACACTGGGTAGGAACCAACAGACAGGATAACTAACATTATTTATACAGCAATACGAAGCATGCATTAACAGTTTGGTGCCATAGTGGACAGCCATTGCAGATGGAGCTATTCAGTAAATGTAGGGATCATAACGTTGTTGACACCATGGATTGCCACGTGAGGGTCTTGATACACATTGTTCACCTTCACAAAGGCGCCACCATGCGTGCCCAGCTTTCCAAATTGAGCGAGCTTTGTCGGGAACCGCCGGACCTTGAAATCCCCATGGCCGGTAACAATCTGTATCACAGGGCGGATGGAAGTAGGGGGGGTTGGGGGAGGGAGGGGAGGGGGGGTTGACTCAGATCAGAGAGCACGCAGTTCAAGCGCCTGAGCTTGAAATCCCCATGGCTGGTCACAATCCGCATCACAGGGCGGATGGAAAGCATGGAGGTGGAGGGTTGAGGGGAAGGGGGGTGAGGGGAATTTAACCGAGAGATCACACAGACCAAGCGAGACGATACAATTGCTGTGAAAGGATTTTGAAGGGGGGGGTCGAGGTGGAGGTTGAAGCATATGCTATATGCTGTATAAACATATACTTTCTATGCTCACCAGCTTGTTGTAGGGGATTTTCACGAGCTCCTTATACATGTAACGGCCCGCCAACATGTGGTACGCGAACACCTGCCACATCTTGGCGGGGTCCTTGCGGATCAGGTTTCGCGTGTACGCACTGAGCTTGTTCCACCCGGTGTTCACCGGCAGGAGCAGCGTCGCGTGCGATGTAGGCAGCTTCGTTACAAGAGTGTCGTTGAATCCTGAACACGTAGTAAACACCACAGTAAAAAGGATCGGGGTCTGACGGTTTAAAAAAAAATGGAAGAACCATGTGGAAGTTGATTGGAACGAGGGGTACAAACGAGAGAGACAGTCTTTGCCACGTGTAGTGCACACTGCATTCTCGAAGCGCCTCAGCATTCGCCACGTGCAGCACTCACCGCATTCCCTCATGTACGTAATCGTGGTCGTCATTTTCTTCCTCCTAAGAGCAGCCTCGATTTGTTTTAGCGCGTTCGCCGGAGAGTACTGCGCGCGCGCCGCGACGATAGCACCGAGCAGCAACACCGCGAGGAGGAGCACCGGACCGTTGGGCCTTCGCGTCTCCATCACTGCTGGGAAAAAGTATTTGAGGCGCCTCAGATGTTGCGATAACGAGTCTGAAGAGATATTGTTGTAGTCCGACGTGTGCACTACCCTGTGTTATCGGCTGTACAGTGATATTGTTAACTTGTCTAGGAATGTTGGTTTCAAAGAACGAGTAACAACGGAGTCGGGGACTCGCTTCACGCTCAGGGCTGTTCTCTCAATTGACCACTAAGTCCTTGTCTGCAGGGCTTTTACTGGGTTGCTCCTTTGTCGATCACTGAGGAGTGGGAGGACTAATATTTCTTACGGCCAGTGAAGGCATGGTGGTGCAGATGGTTGGTTGATCGGCGCAATTATGAGGAACAGAAGGATGAGTAGGAGCACTGAAGGGGGTGCACGTGCTTGATGAGTGGCGGATGAAGCAATAAACCGGTTGAAACCGTACACACAACATCAAGACCATACTGTCGCCTTTCTTCACCGACGCTCGTCCACTGAGCGGGGTTAGGGAAACGGCCAAGCATTCCGAGGGTGCATATGGTGGTCAAGTCGGAACGGAACATGCAGAACACTTCGCGCCGTGTCAGACTGCCCCTAACGAGCCGCGAGGTGCTATGAGTGAACACTGCAAGCAATCTGCGCATCAGCTCCATGTCAGCTAATGCAAGTGCGGTTACGAATGGGTGTTTGTTTCACGGGTCGCACTCCCGATTGTGTCAGCAACGTCAGCTCGGTTCTGGAAGGCTGGTTGGTGGAGGCGTGCACAGAGTTTTTTTTTTTTTTTTTTTTTTTTTTTTTTGGAGGTGTAAATATATTATCAAATATAGATACATCCGCAGTCGTAACTGTATATCTTGGAGGGTCTAGGCCACGCCTTGTGGACGCCGCACCGCCCCCCTATGGCATGCTACGGAGGCTGATAGAAAGTGCGCGGGTTGCGCCAGATGGAGAGGAAAGGAGCCGCCCAAATTGTTGGCCCACCATCACCGCAAATCTTCTGAAGCTGCAACTTCTCATCCGCAGCCACATGGCTCCAGTTGTCTGTCTTCCAGAAACTTCTCCCTTCATCGGCCGCTGCCAGCCTTCCCCTTGCTGCCAGCACCACCCTCGCATGCGTCATGAAGTCCAGCACAGCACATCTCCCCACCTTCTTTCTCTCGAAAGGAGCTGCGCGCCAAACTGCATTGCATCGCGCCAACCAGATCTGCCTAAGCACCACTGATGTCAGCGTCATCTCCGGAAAACCTGACGCTGTGCCCTTTTCGCCAAACAGTAGGTCCCCCAGACAGTCCACCGACCTGCCCGGGTTCAGCATGTGCAACGTCCGCTTCAGCGCGCCAATGATCGGTTGTATGACCGGGCAGCTGTAGAGACAATGTGCTAGGGTTTCCTCCTCTCCACAGTGCACACATGCTATCATGTTCTGGAAGAAACCCAGCCTCCCCCCAACCTGCAGGTTCATGCTGTGAACCCTTAGTAGGACGTCCCTCGCCTTGCCCGGTACATTTATCGAGTTTCTGGTCTCAATGACCTTCCGCCAGTCAATCTTTTTTCCCCACACGTCCTCCCACTCCGCCTGTCTCCAAGAACGCCCTTTCGCCTTGGATAGTGCGGCCCTTACCCCGCGTAGCGGCACCAAATTTCCCCCAGCGAACAGTCCTGGTAGAGACAGCAACCGCACCTTTGGATCTCCCACGGGGCCAAGCAGTATTCCTTTCTGAACCGCCATCGGTTGGAGTCTGCACGCTTCGAAACACGTTTTCTCCGCTCTTGCTTTTTTCCCTATTCTCCCGTCTTCACCGAGGGACATGCTGGACGCGACCACCTTCCTGCCGTCCACCCCGTCCACTGCCCATGGGAGTCTAGTCGGTTGCCCTTGCAGGATGTACCTCACCACTCCCGATGCTTTCACCACAGCTTCGGCCGTTGCCGGCTCCTCGATCAATTTCCTCCACTCCGGCGGCATGGCCCCGTATGCCTTCCTTGCCATGACCGCCGCCTCCTTGCTTCCCAGTTCAATCGTCAGCACCTCTTCATCTTTCACCCCCCTCCGTCCCCCTGGCCCGTCCGTGAGCAGGTCCCGAACGCGCGTGGTGATGAGGGCCGCTGTGCCTATTTGGTGACCGAAAGGGCTCTCCCCTCGATGCATGATGTTTCTGTTGAAACAAATAAACTCCTCTTCCACCTCCCACCTGCTCCTTGGAGCCGGCAGTGTCGCGAAAGGTGATTTCCAGAACACTTTTGCCGCCGCCTTCCATCGTTCGCTACCGCGCTGCCACTGCTTTATTGCCGACGGGTGCGCGTACAGCGTGGCCAGCCCTTGCGGGAAAGCCGCCGCCTTCTCTGCCAGCCAGTGGCGCGTTCCGTCCGGCTCCTTCAGAAACTTTCCGATCCTGCGGATCGCCAGCCCGTCCAGGCAAAGCTTCGGGTCCAGCTGCCCCAGACCTCCATCCTTCCGCGGCAGACACGCCAGGTACGCGCTCCACAGGATGAATATTTTTTCTTCTGCCGCCTCCCCTGCCGATACGAACGCGTGACATAATTTCCTGATTTTTTCCCACGTCTCCTCCGGCGGCGAGTAGACTTGGGCCTGGAACATCAGTACTGGCAGGACATAGCAGCTAATCACTGCCACTCTTGCCGTGGTTGTTAGATATTGCGCTTCCCACTTCCTCAGCTCCTCTTTTATCCTTTCGTACGCCCTCTTCCAGGATGGATCCGGGTCACCGTTGGGCGTTATCCACACCCCCAAGAGCCTCTCCGGCTCTCCCTGCTCCGACCATTTATACGAGACGTCTGCCGGCGCCGGCTCTCCCCGGTTGCTTCCCAGCGGTACCACCACTGACTTTTCACAATTCACCTTCAGCCCTGACTGTTTCCCGAAGTTGCCCAAGACCTCCACCACCTTCCGCAGTTGGGCTTCTCCATTCAGCAGAAATGATGTGTCGTCGGCGTATCCCACATATGCAAGCGGCTCCTTCCCGACCGGTCCGATGCCCAGCTTCTCCCGCTGCGTGGCTCTGCATAACGGCTCGAGTGCGCAAAGAAACAGGTATGGCGCCAGTGGGCACCCCTGCCTGACCCCTCTGTTCATCTCCACCCTGTCGCTTAACCACCCATTAATTATGACCCTTGTCCCTGCGTCTGCATGCAGGCCCCTGGTCCAGCCGATGAAATTGTCAGGCACCCCCAGCTCCTTCATGACCCTGAAAAGGAAGACCCTCGAGACCGTGTCATAGGCCTTCTAGAAATCTACCAGCAGCAGTAGCCAATCTTCCTTGCCGCTGTTCGCTGCCTCCACCGCATTCGCTACCACTGATACTGCGTCCGCCAGGCTTTTCCCCGGTAAGAATCCGTGCTGTTCTTTTGACAGGACTTTGCCCAGCACCTTTTTGAGCCTTGTAGCCATAACTTTTGTAACCACCTTGTACATGACTGACAGAAGTGTGATGGGGCGGTAGTTCCCCAGTTGATCTGTTGGCCCCTTCTTATGCAGCAGGACTGTCACCGCTGTCGATAAGCTCTCCGGCATACTCGCCTTCCTGGCGAATTCCCCGACAAAACTCATCACATGTGCTTTCAGCAGATCCCAGTGCAAAATGAAATATTCCGCGAGCAAGCCGTCCTGCCCGGGAGATTTCCTCTTCGGGAGGCTCTCCAGCGCCTGCTTGACCTCCTCCTCCGTCTAGTCTGCCCCAAGGAGCGCTGCATCCGTCTCCGAGAATCTGGCGCCTTCCGAGAAAGTCCCCCAGTCCACCTCTTCCTCTGGTAGCACCTCGCCAAAAGCAGCTTTGAAATGGTCCGCTGCCGCCTTCAGCACCTCCTTTGTCCCCTGGTACACCACTCCATGGTGAGAGATCTCGCGCACCACCGTCCGTCTCTTCCGTACTTTGATTCTGGCCGACAAGTATGGCGATGGGACTTCTCCGGTGAGCTCCACCTTGATTCCCGCCAACACTTGCATCCGATCTTTGCAGCTCTGGAGATAAGCCCCTAGGTGCGCCTCCTTCCGCATCAACCTGTTTTGTGCTCTCTTGTCTCCCGGATATCGCATCACTTTGTGCCTCAGTCGCTCCACCACTACCTCCAGGTGCTGCACCGTCGCCTTCACCCTCTTTCGCTCCTCCCGTGAGTATTCTCTCAGGCCCATGCTGAGCAGTTTCAGCTTCTTTCCCAGGTCCATCTCTTCCTCGTTCTCCAATTTCTTAAGGATGCTAGCTGTCACCGTCTTAACTCCTCTCCGTCGTGCTTGCTTTGCCTGCATCCTCCACATGCCAGGGCCCTGATCTTCCGGCGCCGACACCGCGAGCGCTACCTTAATGCCGAACCAGTGGTCCGACAGCCCCCTTGGGATCTTGACGTGGCGCGCATCCGCCAGTAGCCCGAGCAACGAGAACGACACCAAGCTCCTGTCGATGCGAGTGCTCGCCTTTGTCGCCCTGTCTCTAAAGGTGTACTCCGGACGGCTCGGATGCAGGACCCGGAATGCGTCTCTGAGGTCCTCTGCTCTCCAGAAACTCAGCAGCCTTTGGTTTTCATTCCCCGAGCCCGAGCGCGATGTTTTGTCCAGGTCGGGGTCCTCCACTAGATTCAGGTCTCCCAGAACCACCAGGTGAGCGTGCGCCGGCTGAGCCTGGACAAACAGCGGGAGGCAGCTCCGGAAAAAGACTCCTCTGGCACACGGCTGCGCCGGGAGGTACATCGCTATCAGCCTGAAGGAGATCTGCGGGCACGACACCGTGACTCCCACCAACCTCCCCGACGGGTGAGTAATCGCCTCTGTGAGCTTAATCTCCTCATTGAAAGACAACACCGCCACCCCTCCTGCTCGTTCACTGTTTCCCACCACCGCTACCGAGGCGGGTTTCAACTGCGTCCAGAAATTGTGATCTCCTCTGATTCTCGTGTCTGTGAGCACCACCACGTCTGCAACTGTTCTGATCCACTTTGCGTGTGCAGTTCTTTTGCCGTTGCTTCCGAGGCCATTGACATTGACCTCGCACAGTGTGAGATTGCGGGTGTTATCCATTTTTGCGTGCACAGAGTTGACCAGCAGTCGCTTTGTCGTGGTTTCATTGGCAGGCTCAGGTATTTCAGACGCTTACTGGAGAACTAGTAACGATGGAAGGAACAATCGAAACGCACGCCCCTGATAAAACCACCTGAACAGAAAGAATGTCGGTGGCGATGTTGAAGTTTTATGCTGTTCGTTACAGGCGCGACCGTCAACACCACAATATCTGCATTTCTGTTGGGCATGTCAACGCATATTACGCATGTCAACACAGTGTATACACGAAATATCTCTTATCCCAAAAATAATGGTGGTGCATATCAGACACCCAGACACTAGTTTCATATTTAGATTATGGTTGTTCCACTACTCAGGTCAACTGATGTTGCCAAACTGCAGCCTTCTATCATCGCATTCCCTTCATGGTGCATGCTGTATTGTGGGTGCGCTCTGTACAATGCCCTGGGTTTGAGCAGACAAGAATTCACCAAGGTACATGTTACAATCCCAAGTGGGACTTAGCGAAGGATCGCTCAGGTTGATCGCAGAGTAGTGTTGCAGCGGAAGTTTGAATCTCAGGTCAGAGTGAATGTAAATGAATGAGTTAATAAAAGCATGCATACATCGGGTTTATATAAGAATACAATGGAATACGAAAAGACCTAGACTAGCAATGTACTCTAAGGGGTACATTCCCTTATTGCGGCGAAATTCAAACCGTGCGGCGCGGGAACCCGTTTCAAACATGTTCCCGCTCTTTTCACTTCAAATGTTTCTGCCTGCATCGGTCTTGGTCAGACGGTTGCTGCGTCGCTTCGACTCTTCTGACTCCTCGACTTCGTACTCGGTAGAGTCGGCTCCTGCAGCATACAGGAATGCCTCATATCGTAACACTCCCCTTCATTCCTGGGCGTAGGAGGAGCTGACTCGCTTGACTACTCCGGTGAGGTCAGAGCAGTGTTTGTACTGCTGACGTGGCAGGCGCTTGGTGAGGAAGTCTGCTGCCATCTCAGTAGTCGGGCAGTAGGCGAGGTCAACTTTTCCTTGGTCAATTTCGTCCTTGACGAAAAAGTACCGAAGTGCGATGTGCTTCGTGCGGTTCACGAATCCTGGCTTGTTCGCGACCCTGATGGCACTCTGGTTGTCGCAGTGGAGGCGAAAGGTAGGCGAAGTTGGGATTTTCGCCTCTTGTAGCAGCTCCTGCAGGTACAGGCCTTCGCGAACTGCTGCTGTCGCGGCGATGTATTCTGCTTCAGCCGATGACAGGGCAACCAGCTCCTGCTTCTGCGAGTTGGTTCCAGACGAAAAACGAAGCCGGTTCGGGACCGTCGATTTGCAGGATCGGCTGCATGATCTGCGTCCACGTAGCCGTTGAGGTTGAAGGAGGTCGTCGTCAGCGTGGAGTAGGAGAGCCCAATGTCAGGTGTAGAGACGAAGTACTGCATTGCGCGCTCCAGGTCCAGCTGGTTCTCAGCTACTGGCTTGCGGGAATACTGCGCCAGTTGACTGGCGATGTACGAAAGGTCGGGTCGGCAGGTGACAGAGGCGAATAGCAGGCACCCCAACTTCTGCTGGTACATTTGGAGTCCTGCGGGTGACAGAGGTTTGTTGTCCGGATTGTAGTTGGCGCTGGGGTTGCGGTATGGAGTTGAGAGTGGTGCGGGTGAGATGATGAAGCGTTCCCTCAGCTGCTCTGCGTACTTGGAGGCTGACAGGTGTCTGCTTCTGGCGCGTAGGTGATGTTCAGCCCCAAAAACTGCTTCACGTTGTGGTTGATGGTGATGTCAACGCGCTGCGCCAGGTTCTCCTCAAACTGGTTAAGAAGTTTGTTGCAGGTGCCCGTGTACAACAGGTCGTCGACGTAGACTGTCAGGAGGATGTAGTCGCCGGTAAAGTGAAGACGATACATTCCCGGGTCGTGTGGCAGCTGCTTGAAACCGATCTCCAGGAGGATTTTGTGCAGATGCTGCTGCCAGAGACGAGGCGACTGCTTGATCCCGTAGAGGGACTTCTTCAGTCGACAGACCCTGGGATCCCCTTCTCCGTAGGTGTGAGGCTGCTCTACGAAGATGGTAGCGTCCACCAACGCGTATAGAAACGCGTTCTTCACGTCGATCTGTCGCAGTGGCAGGTGCTTTGCGGCGGCAATGGCGAGTAGGATCCTGACGGAGGTGTGACGATTGACGGGAGCGAAGGTCTGGTCGAAGTCAATGCCGTGGCGCTGATCGTACCCACGTACGACCCAGCACGCCTTGAATCGCTCGATGGTGCCGTCAGCGTTAGTCTTCAAGCGAAAAATCCATTTTCCGCTGAGTACCCTCCTCCCCTTCACTGCTGCACGATCGACTAGGACCCACGTGTCTCGAGATTCCAGCGCTTTTAGCTCCACATCCATCGCTGCACGCCACTCCTTGGCGTAGGGGCCGGTCAGAGCCTGGCGAGGATTCTTTGGTTCCACGGCCCGAGCGAGGGTAGTGACGGACGTGTGCAGGCCTAGAAGTTGAAGGCCTGACACATTGGTGGTGTCTGTGTTGGTGGGGACTTCCACCACATCGTCGTCTCCGCTTTCGTAGCCAGGCGTTGTGGTGCTTGGCTCTGCTTGGCGCCGTGACGGACCTGGCGCGGGATCGTCGTCACTGTCATCGTCGTCGTCGTCGCGCGGGCGAGGCGGGATGCTGGGGTGTTCGTCGGTGTCGTCGCGGTCCAGTGCTGCTGCTGCTGCCTCGTCTTCTGGAGTCGCGAAGCTGCGACCGCTGTTGACGTACCCGCGTGCCTCATTGCGTCGCTCGTCCTCGATCCATTGCTTCAAGGTGAGCCGCTCGTAGAAGAGAATATCACGCGCGGGAACCACTTCGTTGCTGTCGATGTCAAGTATGAGCCATCCTTTGTGCTCGTGACTGAGGCCCAGATGAATTCCCCAGCGCGCGCGATGAACGAACTTCCCGATTGTGGCCGAGGTCGGCCGGTACTGCACCATGCACCCCCAGACCCTTAGCATGGAGGGATCTCCCCTTGAGCCGGTCCACTTCATGTGAGGGGACAGGTTGTCCCTGTTCGCGGTGGTGGAGAGAAGGTTGTGCAGGCGCACCGCGTGGTTCATGGCGTAGGGCCAAAGCTTCTTTGGCAGGCCGGACTGGTTCATGAGGGCGCGAACTTTTGTCATGAGGGTGCGATTGACTCTCTCTGCGACACCTTGCTGCTGGTGAGCGTAGGGGAGAGAAATCTCATGCTTGATCCCTTTCTCGGTAAGAAGATTCTCCAGCTCGTTGCTGCGAAATTCCTTGGCCCCATCGCTCAGCCAGATCTTCAGCTTCTTTCCTGACTGTCGCTGCGCGTGTGCGAGGAAGATGCGGAATACTTCCGGAGCCTTTGAGCGAGCGTCGACGTTAGCGACCCACACGTGGCGCGAGTAGGCGTCGATGAAGGTGAGGGTATATTTCTCGCCGTTGATGCTGTCGAAGGTGAGCACAATGAAGTCGCTGTATACTTTCTCCAGCTTCTTATAACGGTTGGTGCTCGGCTCCAGGGAGGGGTAGGCTCTGTGGGAGAGCGCTGCTGTGGGGCAAACAGTGCAAGTGACTGGGTGAGGGGTGTTATGCGGTTCTGATCCGTCGGGGCGCAGCAGTGCTCCTGGCAGAAAAACTTTAGCGCGGAGACAGTTGGCGAGGGTCTGGCGTGAGGGGTGTCCCAGACGCTGGTGCCAGAGATCATCTTCGGCGCGAATGCCGGAAGTGCGCTTGTAGCGAGCGTAGTGTTCTGCTGCTTCTGCTTCCGTAACTTGCGGGATCTGGAGTGGGGGTTCTTCCTCTTCTCCTGGTTCCGCTTCGTTGTCCGGCTCCTCCGCTTCTGCTTCCGCCGTTGTCTCCCCTTCTGCAGGTGCCGCTGTGAGGTAGAGGGCGAGAAATTCGCGGTCGGGGATGATGGTGAGAGGGATCGTGGTGCCTTCAATGAATCGAGCGAATGGATCTGGGCGGGAGATTGGACCAAGAGAATCACGAGGGGGGGTTGGCGGTAAATTCCCCTCCTCAATCTCCGACCGGGGATCACGCCACCAATAGGGGGAGGAGGGAGGTGAGCGGACGCGCAGGGGTCGACCGAGTGGAATGGCGACACGAGGAGACTGTTCTCCGCGCTCAGCTTGCATTTCGCGTTCCATCTCTTCTTCTTCTTCTTTGGTAAGTGGAGCGTCCACGTATTCGTTTCCTCCCCATTCGCTGGTGTTGCCCCATCCTCCCGTGGTGACCGTGTCGCTGGCGCTGGCTCCCCATGCTCCAGTGGCGGATGCCCAGGTTGCGCCTTCTTCTGGTTCGTAATCTTCGTTTCCCCATGCGCCTTGTCGTGCTAACTCCTCGTCCAAGCCATCCGCGACGCGTTGCTCATAAAGTTTCTGTTTCTTTTCCGCCCGGTCCTTGTCTTGTTCTTCCTTGACGCTCAGTTCCTCTGTTGCGTCAGGATCCTTCCAGGCTGTGTCGATCTCCGTGCGGTAGACGTCGCGAGGGTAGGGGCGTGGACGTCCCTCCTCATCGTAGGTGCCGGTGTTAGCTCGTAAAATTAACCGGAGTGTCTCTGGATACGGAGTTGGTCGTTCGACACGCACTTGCCCGAAGTTGTTGTTTGGTTCGCCGAAGATGCGATGAGTTCTCACGGCAAGCTCTTCTTGTGTCATGCCCGTAGGTTCTGCCTCGGCACTCTCTGCTTCCTGGATTGCCGTGTACTCCTTTTCAACTTGCTCTGTGCGGCTTGCTGTGGGTGTGTGGCAGGTGGTGCAGAGGCCATTGAGGTCTGGCTCGTGCAGATTGATCTCGCGGGGATGGGGGCTGCGGCGAATCCATGGTCGTCCGTCTGGGTGCTCCCATTTGCCTATGTAGGCGAACTCGAGGGGAACGAGGTCGACGAGCTCATCGAATGATGCTTGGCAGGAAGGTACGTCGAAGTCTAGGACGTAAATTCCAATGATTAAGCGGGCTCGTCTGAGGTATTTGAATGACTCGGGAGGGGTGTCCGGAGGAGCGTAGGTGAGGATTAGATCGCGTGTGGCTAGGTCCGTGGTGAGGATGACGCCGCAGTCGCGAAGTTGTCCTGCCGAGAGAAGATTAAACCGAAGATTTGGGACGTAGAGTACGTCGTTCAACGAGATGTGTGTGTTGCTGTCTCGTGCTTGCAGGACCACGATGCCTTGCGCATTGGCGCGCAATTGCTCGTTGTTGGCGACGGTGACGTAAGTTGGGGGGGCGCGGCTCAGGTTTGAGACGTATCGCATGGATCCCACCATGTGCTGTCCGCAGCAGCTGTCCAAGTACCAGGTGTTGTGGTTGTCGGTGTTGGATCTGCGCAGAAGTAGCGCCAATCGCGAAGTCACCAGAGTTGCCTTGTAGCGCCTGTGGAAGAGGGGGTCTTCTTCTTCCTTCCATCCCACAGGTACGTAATTTTGGTTGTCGTGAGGCGGGCTTTCCCACAGTGTGATTGGCTGATTCCAATCCTGCTCGTCTTCGTCATGCGAATAATAGTAATCTTCAGTGAAGGGATTATTCCAACCCTCTTCTGGTTCAAGGAGTCTCCCTTGAATCTCATTTTCTTCGTCAGGTTCAGCAGTGCGACGTCGGCGCATCGCCATATTTGCGATGATGATTCTAGGAGCTCCTGATTGAGATCCTTGAGTTTGCTGGTGTTGATGTTGTGCAGGAGGACGGGGTGTCTGATGCTGAGACTGAGAATGACGAGCATCTTGTCGGCCGACCCAGTTGTTGTGGTGAGTGGAGTTACGGTGGCGATAGTTGGATCGGGATTTGCATCGATCCGTTGAATGTCCGAAGACTTTGCATATTTTGCAATAGTGGCGCCCTGGTTGTCGTCGCTCTTCACGGTTGTCAGCGTAGAAGGCGAGGCGCTCTCGGCGCGGCGCTGAGCTTGTTCTGCTCGAGTCCATGTCCTGCTGTTCAGTCAGGAGTGCGGCGCATAGCGCGGCTTCTGAGATGATTCCTCGCTGTCGGAGTAGCGCTTTGCAGGGCTTCCACTCAAGCCCGAGTCCTTGAAGGACTATGTTGACGAAGATCTCTTCCGAGATTGCGCTCCCTCTTAGAATCTAGGCATCGATGAGGTTGACTATCGAGAGAATTGGTACAAGGAGAAAACCCTAAGGGGTTATACCCCACAGTATCTACCCCACTACAGCCTACCCACAAATATAACATATGCATATCTTTGACACACCCCCATAGGCAAAGTGGGGGAGAGAAAGAGGTCACAAGACCAGTCAAGAAAAGCAAAGCAAGCTCAGGGTGGATCACAACGTCACCACACACACTGAGCACAAGCAACAGGCCACAAGGCCAGTTCACATGCAGAGGTATACATGCAACAAGAACAGTACAGTGATCTCTACCTTGCAAGAGCAAGCATGCAGGTATATATATATAGATCAGAGTACAAGCAGAGTCTACAGCAAGTGTGGAAACGTAGGCACAAGTCCCAACAAAGTACAAAAGCGCTGATGATCACCAGACGGAAGTGCCTTGGTGAATATATCAGCAGTGTTGGCCCGAGTGGCCACGTGAGCAAGACTAAGCTGACCCCGCTGCTGCAACTCTCGAGCCAGGAAGTAACGCAGAGCGATGTGCTTCGTTCTGTGCTCCAGTCTGTGCTCCTAACACAAGGCAATGGCTGCCTTGTTGTCGACGTACAGAACTGGAGGAGAGCGAGGCCTCTCTCCCAAGTCGGTCAGCAGGTAGGTAAGCCAGCGTAACTCCTGTGCAGCCATGGCTGTGGCGTAGATCTCAGCCTCACAACTGGAGCTGAGAACAGAAGACGAGCGCGTAGACCGCCAAGAAACAGAGCCAGAGCCAAGACTGAAGGTGTAACCCTGTGACGACCGCTGCGTAGCCTGGTCGTCAACCCAAGAAGCGTCCGAGTGACCAGTGAGGACAACGTCACCCCGTCCTCCAAGCACGAGCCCCATGCCCGATGTACTGCACAAGTAGCGTAGTACCCTCTTAGCAGCATCCATGTGCACCTTTCGGTGCCGACCAGGAGCCACGTAGCGAGCCAGAAGGCCAAGAGGGTACGCAAGGTCAGGACGAGTGCAGGTCATCAGGTACATGCGGCAGCCAACAAGCTCTGGGTAAGGACCACTCGGCTCTACGGACTCGTCCGAAGGTGGAGCTGAGAGCGAGTGACCTGTAGCCAGAGGAGTGGCTTGTGCCGAGGACCAGGTGAAGCCGAAGCGCTGAAGGACCTGCTGCACCATATGTGACTGAGTCAGAGTGATGGTGCGGCGTGCTCTGTCCCGGGTGATCTGCAAGCCAAGGTAACTGCGCAGCTCACCCAGGTCTGTGCACGTGTGTCTCTTCTGCAGCTCCGACTTCACCAGGGCGAGAGCCTCAGTGTCAGCAGTGGCAAAGACCAAGTCGTCGACGTACACGAGGATGTAGAACGGCGGCAGCGAAGTGTCGGTGCGCAGAAACAGCGACGGGTCAGCAGTCGAAGGAGCAAACCCAAGAGCCGCAAGTATCGTCCTCAGTGTGTCGTGCCACTCACGTGGCGCCTCGCGGAGACCGTAGACCGGCCGCCGGAGGCTCCACTGGGTACCAGGAGGGAACGACCCAGTGAAGCCAGGTGGGCGGCGCAGCCAGATCTCCTCGTGCAGGCTGCCCTGTAAGAAAGCTGTGCTGAAGTCAAGGGAGTGAAGCTAGTAGTCACGCTGAGCGGCAACGTGCAGCAACACCCGAAGAGTGGTCATCTTCGGGGTGGGGGAGAAAGTCTGGAAGAAGTCAACTCCCTCCCGCTGACTGAAGCCTCGAGCAACGTAACGAGCCTTGAAGACAGGCGGAGAACCTGGCTGCCGCTTCACCCTGAAAATCCACATGCCACTGACGATGTTCGCCCCAGGAGGGGGAACCTCGTCAACGTAGGTGCCTGTGGACTTCCAGGATGCCATCTCTGCGTCCATGGCTGTCTGCCACTGAGAGGAGTACTCACCCGCGATCGCCTCAGCGTAAGAGCGCGGGGTCGGGATGTCTGGTGCATCCGGGTCTCCCTCAGGGGCAAGCAGCATGGCCACGAGATGAGGTGCAGCGGCCGCAAGACACTCAAGGTCCTCAAAGACGTCCTCAAGGACGTCCGTGCCAAGAGCACACTCACCCCCGACGGACGGAGGACAGACAGACTCAGACTCAGCAATAAGACTAGCAGCGTAGTCTAGACGACAGGCAGCAGCAAAGTCAACCAGCTCAGCGACAAAGGCAGACGCAGCAGCAGACTCAAACGACGGGTCAGTGACAACAGTGGCTAGCAGACGCGTGACAGTAGGGTGCTCAGCACGAAACCGGTCAGACTCAGGGTCCGGAACAACAGGCAGAGAAGACGCAGGAGGAGACGGCAGAGGAACACGCTGCGGAGGAGAGGAAGGACGACGGACTACGAGGTGGGTGTCGGGGACAGCCGACTGACGCGGACGAGGAACACGACGACCAGAACGGACAGGCGAGACAGGACGCGACGCAGGCGCACGACGCTCAGTAAGACCCCCTGTCTGCTCAGTGTAAGGAGAAGGAGCAGGCAGCGGTGAGCCAGGCTGTAACGGAAGACCAGTAGACGAAGGGAGACTAAGAACCTGGCGAAGCACAGAGTCAGGCGGTGGCTGAGACGACGGAGACGGTGGAGCAAAGAACAAGCGCGGCTGTGCAGCGACACCAGCACCAGCAGCTCCAGTACCCCCTGCAGCTCCAGCACCTCCAGCAGCCCCAGAACCCTCAGCGTCAGCTCCTCCAGGACCAGCTCCACCAACAGCAGCACCCCCAGAACCGGCACCTCCAGTCCCAGGGTCTCCAGCCTTAGTGTCTCTAGTAGCAGCACCCCCAGACCCAGGGTCTCCAGCAGTAGCACCCTCAGGCTCAGCAGCACCTCCAGCCCCAGCAGCTCCAGTACCTCCAGTACGAGCACCTCCGGGACCAGTACCACTCCCAGCTCCAGTGACGTCAGCAGAAGTACCTCCAGCAGTAGAGCCCCGAGCTCCAGAAGCTCGACCCTGACGGCGACCGTACCAGTCGTGCAGCTGCTGTGAGGTGAGAGGCACACGCGGACGAAGGCGGCTACTCCAAGGAGACCGCGCAGCAGCAGACTCAGAACCCTCAGGTGTCTCACCCCCAGACTCAGTACCACCAGGCTCCTCACGCTCGGGCTCAGCACCTCCAGACACAGCACCCCCAGGCTCAGGACCTCCAGGCTCCTCACGCGCAGGCTCCGCACCCCCAGGATCAGTACCCCCAAGCTCCGCACCCCCAGGCTGAGCACCCCCACGCTCCACACCCCCAGGCCCAGCACCCCCAAAGACAGCACCACCCCCAGCATGACCTGAGTCACCAGTGACCTCAACAGGCGCAGGCACGGGAGGGTCTACCTGAGAAACACCTGAAGGAGCGGGACCTGGCGCGGGGAGGGGGTCTACCTGGGGAGGACCTGGGGCGAGAAAGAGCGGCGGGGGGGGGCGAGGGGCAGTGCGGTAGGGAAAGAGACGGTAAAAGGGGACGAACTCGTCAAAGGTGACGTCCTGAGACGGAAAGACACGGCGCGAGGCTGGGTCGTAAAACTGCCAGCCAGGCGCGTCAGGGACAAAGCCAAGGAAGACGCAGGGAATGGCGCGAGCGGAGAGCTTGTCCACGGTGGTATCGCGGACAAAGGCACGAGCACCCCAGACCCGGAAACGCAACGCATCGCCAACCTTCCCCGTCCACAGCAGTGTGGGTGAGGTCTCCGGCAAGGAGACACGGGGCCAGAGGTTGAGCTGATGCGCGGCGTACCGGACCGCAAACGGCCACAGAAAATGGGGGGCAGCCGCATGGATCATGGAGGTACGAGCGACCTCCATGACTAAGCCAATGCGGCGCTCAGCAACCCCATTCTGCTGCGGAGAGGCCGGAAGCATGAACGTCTGGCGGATGCTGTGCTCCGCACAGAAGGCTGCCAAGAGGTCTGAGGAGAACCCACCACCCCTGTCAGAGTGCAGACGCAGGACAGGAAACTCAGAGTGGAACCGCTCGCGGAGCTGGAGACGAAGAGCGCGGATCCAGGGGATCAAAACATCAGGGACCTCCCCCTTGCTGCGCAAGGGGAAGACCGTGGTGTAACGCGTGTAGTCGTCGACGACCAGCAGGAAGTACCGCTCGTGGCCCTGTCCACGGACACGGGCTGGGCCCCATACGTCCATGTGGAGAGTCTGCAGGGGAGCCTCTGTGGGAGGGAACGAGGAGGAGTGAGGAGCGGCGCGCTGCCGCCCCTCGACGCAAGGAATGCAGGGCGGCGCAGGCGAGGGAGGGAGGGCAGGCAGAGACTCGGGAAGGCCAGAGACCAGGTAGCGAGAGTGCATGCTACGAAGGCGAGGCAGGGAGGGGTGACCAAGGCGGTGGTGCTACAGGAGAGTGTCGTGCGACAGGCGGCGACACTCACACTGGGTAGCTACCTGAGCAGACGCGTACAGCTGGGAGGACAAAGGGGTGTAGCGTGACGCAGTGGTGAGGGTGTACAGACTGGACCCATGCGCACGTGTAAATGTGGCCAGGTGGCGGCCGGTCCGAGAGCACGTGCAGATCGCCACACGCTGCCCTCCAGGAGTAAAGGTGTCAACCCAATGATCCTGAAGGACGGCGTTGCTCACCAAGTTCGTAGAGAACGAGGGGAGGTGGAGACCAGACAGCTCACCAGACGGGACCGCCGGACACGGAAGCACAGTGGAAGACCGTGCAAGCACTGGGCCCCCAGAGGGGTCAGCCAGTGAGACAGGAACAGGTGCAGGGAGGGGAGTGACTGTGGTGATGTCGCAAAAGAAACAGCGGGAAGCACCAGAGTCAAGTGTGAAGGTGTGCAAGGCTTGTGCGGACGCAGTACCAGGGGGAGCAGACTCACAAGCACCTAGTGCCACAGGCGCTATACCTGGGACTATACCTGGGTCAGGCGGCACACACAAGTAGCAGTCACCCTCAGCACTAACAGTCAATGCATACATGGCAGCAAGAATAGCCTCATAGTCAAGATCAAAGATAGGTACATCACGCCTAAGCAGGTCTGCCCAGTTGGGGAACTCAGTAGCATCAGGAAACTTGACGCGCCAGGCGTCGCTAAGCCGAGCAAAACAGCGGTACTCAGTGTGAAACCCTGTGCACTGGCGACCAGTGCGGGGACCTGTGCAAATGATATAGGGGCAGCGACCAGGACCCCCAGACGCCCCACGCCCGGCATACCAGTCAAGAAGCTGCTGGGAAGTGGGGGTCTGGCGCTGACGCTGCTGCTGTTGCTGCTGCTGCTGCCCCTGGCCATCACGGGTGTCACCCAAGCCCCCACCACCGCTGCCACCACCACTCCCCCCTCCGCCACCACCGCCGCCGCCACCGCCACCGCTCCCGGCACCACCACCGCCCCCACTACCACCTCCACCCCCACGACCACCCCCACCACCTCCACCTCCCCCGCCGCCTCCACCACCGCCCCCTCCACCGCCACGTCCGCCACCCCTGCCACCCTTGCCTCCCCTGGAGCCGCTGCGCTTCCCACTAGGAGCGGAAGCAGCTGCGACCTGCTCAGCACCGAGGAGGTCGACAGCAGCAGTTGCGGAGGCGTAGGAGGAGGTAAGAGGGGAGGGGGAGCACCCCTCAAAGAGGGGAGTGCGGGGAGTACCACGAGCAGCACCTACAGCTAGAATGTTCTTCTCGGCTGCTAGGAGGTGCTTCTCGAGGTCGTCGACAGTGAGAGAATGGGGGTCAAGGGCGAGGAAGTGATCCCTGACTGAGCGAAGAGTGTCAGGGAGGCGGGTGATGAGGAAGTAGAGAGTAATGTACATCGGGGGGTGGTTCTCTGCGAGGAACTCGGCTGGAAGGGCGGCACAAAGGCGAGTGTCACTAGCGCGTAGGTGAGAGATGAGGTCCTCAGCGGTGGTAAACGAGGACAGGTCGGGGAACAGGTAGGGTAGCATAAGTCGACCGAGGGCTGCAGTGGCCGGGGAAGAGTAGCGGGCAACTACAGCGTCGTACAGCGCCTTGGCAGTCTTGTGCTGGCTAAAATGCGCTCGCTCTGTGATCGGCAGATGGTTGCGAATAGCTAGGCGCGCAGCAGCATCGCGGGTCTGCCACTGGGAGCGGGCTAGAGCAGTCTCAGTGTCAGCAGGAGCAACGGCAGTGCCAGACACGTAATCGTACAGGGAAACACCGTCCTTGGCATCAGTCAGAAGGAACAGTTGCAGGTCGTCAAGCCAGGTGGTAAACTCTACTGGGCGACAGTCAGGATCGAACGCAAGCACGTTGAGAGTCGCCATGCGTGCAGCGTAGGCAAGTCTAGTGCGCAGGCGGCAAGGCAAAAGGCAAGCAAGGAGAGACTGCGTGCAAGGCTGCAGTGGCGGCGCACGGACTGCAGTGGCGGTGCACGGACTCCGAAGGCAGCACGGAGGGCAGCAATGGGCCGCGTGTGGGCCTCTAAAGCGGCGCGCGGTGCAGCAGCGGGCCGCACACGGGCTCCTAAGGCGGGGCACGGTGCAGCAGTAGGCAGTTGTGGGCTGCACACCGGAGGAGGCGACGCGCGGGGCCGGCGGCAGGCTGCGCGGGCGGATGACGTGGCGCGCGGGGCCGAAAACGGGCCTAAACGGGCCTAAACGGGCCGCGCGCGGGCTGCTTAAGTGGCGCGCGCGGGAAAAAAAAAGGGCCGCGCGCGTGCAGCCGAGGCGCGCGCGGGCAGTAGGCAAGGCAGGCAGGCAAGTGAGGTAATGTGGTAACGGGTGGTGTTAAAACAGCAGGCTAAAACGATAAACACGAAAAGGAGGTTTTCACTAGCAGCAGTTGAGATACATATAGGAAACCCTAATTGGGTTGTACTCACTATAGAGTACCCCACTGCAGGCTAGACAAACATCACATTCTGACACACCCCCATAGTCAAAGTGGGGTATAATCAGCACAGCAAGCACGTTGGGCAGTAGGTTCACAAATACAAGCAAAGCTAGAGGCAGTCACAGAGGGCAAGTGAGGAGGAGGAGGAACTGTGAGAGGAGTGGAGATAGGAGGCGTCTGGTGAAGCCGCAGACACACGGGCAACAGGAACGGCGCGCACGGTGGCTACCGGAGCACTCAACCTCCGGACTACAGGAGTAACTGGCTCCGCGCTAAGCAGCAGCAGGAGCAACAGACCCACGGGCGACTGGCATCAGCAGGCTCGCTGGGCTACCGGAGTACTCAACCCCCAGACTACTGGCGCTGCAGACGTCACAACGGCCACCTCCTGTCAACCTCCCCCAACTGTCCCACACCCCTTTCACACACTCCCTGCTGAACCACTAGCACCGCTCACACGCCACCCCCCTCGTACCACTCCGACGGCTCCAACACATCCACCCCCCTCAGCGGCAGCTGCAGCAATGGGAGACGGAGGAGGAGGAGGAGCAGGGGACGGCTCACACACCCGGCACCCCCATACTCTCCACCCCCAAACCCTAACACAGGAGCGCGGGCAGCAGCGGGGGTGGGGCGCGGTCAGAAGCTCGGGACGAACCGCACGCAGGCTGCCCGGGCCGCGCGCGGGCCTGGCGCAGCCCGTACGGGTCGCGCGCGGGCCTGGCGCAGGTCGCGCGGGCCGCGTCGGGCGACGGGGGGCGACGCGACGGTCGACAGGGGGCGACGCGCGGTTCGACGGGGCAGAAAACCGCCGCGCGCCCCGAGCGCGCGGCGGGATGAAAAATTGCCGCGCGCCCGGAGCGCGCGGCAGGCAGGGGACAGTAGGAAACCGCAGCGGAAGCATTGGGTCAGGCCCACCCACAGGATCGACCCAGGAGGGTCGACCTGCTCTGATAGCATGTTAAAACAGCAGGCTAAAACGATAAACACGAAAAGGAGGTTTTCACTAGCAGCAGTTGAGATACATATAGGAAACCCTAATTGGGTTGTACTCACTATAGAGTACCCCACTGCAGGCTAGACAAACATCACATTCTGACAGGTGGGCCCTAGTCTTAGGTCCTAAAGACCTCTAGGCTCTAGATAGCATCTTAGAATCTAGGCATCGATGAGGTTGACTATCGAGAGAATTGGTACAAGGAGAAAACCCTAAGGGGTTATACCCCACAGGATCTACCCCACTACAGCCTACCCACAAATATAACATATGCATATCTTTGACACTCCCATGCTTCGTGATCTGGTCACGGATGTTGCGACAGCGATTAATATAAGAATTCGCTTTCTCCCCGTGCCCCATCTTTGTCTCCATGAGTTGCTGCAGGAGCCTGCTGGCTGTAACCGAATCCTTCGGCTGATATACCTCAATGAGGTGCTTCCAGGCTTCCAAGGCTGGAGCGGCGCTCTCTTTGTAGGAGCGGATGCTTAGTTGCTCTGCGGGCGTCATGTTGCGTAGCAGCATGTCAGATTACAATTGTATCTCTAGGCTACAGTAGGGTCACTCCTTAGTGAGTACAACACTTTAGGGTTAGGTTTCCCCTACTTGTACTCACCTCTTGCCTAGTCCAATCCATCATTCCTAGTTCTATTCTTGACATGTTATCAGAGTAGGAACCGTTCCTACATGGGCCCACCGTTCCGTCTAGTGGTAGCGCCACGCCCTACACAGTAGCCAGCGCGCTGGCGCCCCTAGCTCTCACTGTCGCGACCCTTGCAGCCCGTGCGCTGCCCCTACGACCGTGCTGCCCCTTGCAGCCGTGCTCGCCCCTGCTACCGTGCTGCCCCTGCAGCCGCGCCTTCCCCTGTGGCCCGCGCGCTGCTCCTCCAGCCCGTACGCTGCCCCTGCAGCCCGTTCACGCTGCCCCTGCAGCCGCGCGTCGCCTCTGCAGCCAGCCCGCGCGTCGCCCCTGGAGCCCGCGCGCCGCCTCTGCAGCCCGTCCTCGCGGACCCTGCAGCCCGCGCGTCGCCCCTGGAGCCCGCGCGCCGCCTCTGCAGCCCGTCCTCGCGGACCCTGCAGCCCGCGCGTCGCCCCTGGAGCCCGCGCGCCGCCTCTGCAGCCCGTCCTCGCGGACCCTGCAGCCCGCGCGTCGCCCCTGGAGCCCGCGCGCCGCCTCTGCAGCCCGTCCTCGCGGACCCTGCAGCCCGCGCGTCGCCCCTGGAGCCCGCGCGCCGCCTCTGCAGCCCGTCCTCGCGGACCCTGCAGCCCGCGCGTCGCCCCTGGAGCCCGCGCGCCGCCTCTGCAGCCCGTCCTCGCGGACCCTGCAGCCCGCGCGTCGCCCCTGGAGCCCGCGCGCCGCCTCTGCAGCCCGTCCTCGCGGACCCTGCAGCCCGCGCGTCGCCCCTGGAGCCCGCGCGCCGCCTCTGCAGCCCATCCGCGCGGCCCCTGCAACTCGTACGAGCTGCCCCTGCAGCCCGCGCGTCCTGCCCCTGCAACCTGCGCCAGCGCCCTGCCCTGCGCGCGCTGACGCCCTGCCCTGCGCCAGCGCCCTGCCCTGCGCCCGCGCCCTACCCTGCGCCAGTGCCCTGCCCTGCGCCAGCGCCCTGCTATACCCTAAATATAATTAAATTGTTTATTAAAAAAAAAAAAAAAAAAAAAAAAAGAGGACCCTAGGTGCTTCTGCCCTAGGAGCTACTACCTACTACTGCCCTGCTGTGGCCGCGCGCCGCCCTGCTCTGGCCGCGCGCCGCCCTGCTGCTGTTACTACTGCTGCTGCTCCTACTCGTGCTACTGGGAGTGGAGGAGGTGCTGCTGGGAGTGCAGGAGGTGATGCTGGCGCTGTAGGAGCTGGAGGTGCTGGACCTACTCCTGACCGTCACTGTCTGTCATGGCCACTTCCGCGGCAGTTGCTGCGGCCAGGGGTGGACAGCAGCGGGCACTGCTTCTCCCGGACGACCCCACCCCTCAGCAGCTTCGTGGGTGGGTTATTCAGCGAGGTCGTCCTGGTGGTGGAGGTTATCGTTTTGTTAGGACTGCTGCTCTTGGTGTTAGTGAGTCTGCTGCCGCTCCAGGTGCTAGTGAGTCTGCTGCAGCTCTAGGTGCCCGTGAGTCTACCGACGCTCTAGGTGCTAGTGCGACTACTACCACAGGTCCTGCCTCAGCTGAGGTCTTGCACACTTTCACGCTTGACTCAGGCGCCTCACGTAGCTTCTTCCATGATTGCACCACAGTCACACCACTCACAGCACCTGTCCCAGTCTCACTGGCTGACCCCTCTGGGGGCCCAGTGGTTGCGAGAGCCTGCACGGTCCTCCCTTGTCCAGCAGTCCCCTCTGGTTCTTTGTCAGGTCTCCACCTCCCCACGTTCTCGACGAACTTGGTGAGCAACGCTGCCATTCAGGATGTCTGGGTTGATACCTTTATTCCTGGAGGGCAGCGTGTGGCGATCTGTACGTGCTCCCGGACTGGCCGTCACCTGGCTACGTTCACTTGTCAGCCTGGGTCTAGTCTGTACACACTGACCACTGCGTCTGCACAGGTGGCTGAGTCAGGTCAGGTAGCTGCGTCGAGTCGAGCGTCAGCGTCAGGGCAGTTAGCTGCGTCTTGCTCGTGCAGAGTACTCACGCACGAGACTCAGCGCTGGCACCACCGCCTTGGTCACCCCTCCCTGCAGCGTCTGCGCGGCATGCACTCCCGGCTCCTGGTCTCTGGCCTCCCTGAGACCCTGCCCCCCCTCCCGCGCTCACTTGCGCCGCCGTGCCTTCCTTGCGTCGAGGGGCGGCAGCGCGCCGCTCCTCACTCCTCCGAGTTTCCTCCGACCACTGCTCCTCTGCAGACTCTCCACCTGGACGTGTGGGGCCCGGCCCCCGTCGCTGGGACGGACCAGGAGCGCTACTTCCTGCTGGTTGTTGACGACTACACACGCTACACCACAGTCTTCCCCTTGCATCGCAAGGCGGACGTCAGCGGTGTTTTGATCCCTTGGATCCGTGCTACTCGTCTCCAGCTACACGAGCGCTTTCATCAGGACTTCCCAGTCCTGCGTATGCACTTTGACAGGGGTGGTGAGTTCTCTTCTGGCGTCCTTGAGACGTTCTGCCAGGATGAGGGCATCGCCCAGTCGTTCACGCTTCCGGCCTCTCCGCAGCAAAATGGGATCGCTGAGCGTCGCATTGGCCTGATCATGGAGGTTGCTCGTACCTCCATGATCCATGCGGCTGCTCCCCATTTCCTGTGGCCGTTTGCGGTCCGATACGCCGCGCATCAGCTCAACCTCTGGCCCCGTGTCTCTGCTCCAGAGACCTCGCCCACACTTCGTTGGACGGGACAGCCTGGTGATGTGTCGTCGTTTCGGGTCTGGGGCGCGCTCTCCCTTGTTCGCGATACCAAAGCGAGCAAGCTCTCTCCTCGCACTCTCCGCTGTGTCTTCCTGGGCTTCCCCACCGACGCTCCACCCTGGCAGTTCTACCACCCTGCCTCGCGTCGTGTTCTGTCCTCTCAGGACGTCACCTTCGACGAGTCGGTCTGTTACTACCGACTTCACCCGCACGCGTCCCACCCGGTCCCCCTTGCACCCCTCTTCCTGGTACCAGTCCCCCCCCCCCGGTAGACCCCCTCCCCCCACAGGGTCCTGCTCCCTCAGGTGTGTCCCAGGTAGACCCACCCCCCTTGGATGAGCCAGTTGAGATCTCTTCTGACTCCTCTGACTCACCTGAGGGGGGTGACGCCGTCGCCGACGACACGACGACCACTCGCCACACTCCTCGTCTGGCTACCCCCCCCAGGTTCCCACCTCTGCCGTCTTCGCCGCCTCTGCAGCCTACTGCTGTGGACACTGGAGCAGAGACTGAGGGTGCTGGGATTGAGGGTGCTGGGACTGAGGGTACTGAGCCTGAGGGTGCTGGGACTGAGGGTGCTGAGACTGAGGGTGCTGAGCCTGAGGGTGCTGGGACTGAGGGTACTGAGACTTTGGGTGCTGACTCTGGGGGTGCTGAGACTTCGGGTGCTGACTCTGGGGGTGCTGCGAGTCCTTCTGGAGGTCCTGGAGCTGGAGGTACTGGAGCTACTAGGCCTGGAGGTCCTACTGGAGGTACTAGAGGTACTACTGGTGCTGGAGGTACTGGAGCTGCTGCTGGTGCTGGAGGTGCTGGAGCTGGAGGTACTAGAGGTGCTTCTGGTGCTGGAGGTGCTAGAGCTACCACTACTGGAGGTACTGGAGCTGGACAGCCACCGCAGCCTGCTCTCCTTGAGACGCTCTCGCCGCAGGCGATTCGTGCGTGGGTCGTTCTGCGAGGCAATCCTGGTGGTGGAGGGTACGGTCCTGCTGGTGCTGGAGCTACTAGTCCAGGAGGTGCTGCTGGTGCTGGAGATGCTGGAGGTACTGCTGGAGTTGGAGGTACTACTGGAGGTACTAGAGGTGCTGCTGGTGCAGGAGGTACTGGAGCTGCTAGTGCTGGGGGTACTGGGGCTGCTGCCGGTGCTGGAGGTACTGGAGCTGGTGGCACTGGAGGTGCTGGTGCTCCTGGTGCTGGAGCTGCGGGAGCTGCTGACCCTGGAGGTGCTGGAGCTACTGGTCCCGGAGGTGCTCGTACTGGTCGTACTGGAGCTGCTGGAGCAGGTGGTACTGCTGGTGCTGGAGGTGCAGGAGGTGCTACTGGAGCTGCTGGCACAGGAGGTACTGGAGGTACTACTGGTGCTGGAAGCGCTGGAGCTGGAGCTCGAGGCACTGGAGGTGCTGGAGGTACTACTGGTGCTCGAGGTGCTGGCGCTGTCGGAGCTCGTGGTGCTGGAGGTGCTGGTGCTACTGGTGCTGGAGGTATTGCTGGGGGTACTGGAGGAGCTGCTCGTGCTGGAGGTACGGGAGCTACTGGTGCTCTTCGCCACCTTCTCAGTCTTCCGCCAGGTGCTACTGGCTTCCCTGTGGCAGGTACTACTCCTCCGTTGCTGTGTCCGCCAGCGGACCAGTCACAGCCACCGCTGCTACCACACTCCCCACTGCCTGCTCCTGCTCCTTACACTGCGGTGTCAGAGTCCCTGACTGAGCGTCGAGAGCCTGAAACTCGTGCTTCCACCCCTGAGCGTCGAGAGCCTGAGTCTAGCTTTGACCTTGAGCCTGAGCCTAGAGCTGCTGTCCGTGCTCGTGTTCCTCGTGTTCGTCGTCCGCGTGCTCCGGCTGTCCCCGGCACTCACGATATGACACTCCGTCCTTCCTCTGTTCCTCAGCGTGTTGTACTACCGTTACCTCCTGCGTCCTCTCTGCCTGACGTTGCTGACCCTCCGTCTGACCTTGCTCGTGCGTCCAGTCCGACTGTTACTCGCCTTCTTGCTACGGTTGTGACGGACCCTACGTTCTCGTCTCCTGCTGCGTCTGCCCTAGTAGCTGAGCTTGTTGACTTTGCTGCTGTGTACCGCCTAGACTACCTTGCGAGTCTTGTCTCTGACCCTCTCCCTGCCTGTCCTCCGTCCGTCGGGGGTGAGACTGCTCTTGGCTGTACTGCCCTTGGCTGTGACATTCTTGAGGACAGACATGAGGAGCTGGAGTGCCTTGCTGCCGCTTCACCCCATCACGCGACCATGCTGCTTGCCCCTGAGGGAGACCCGGATGCACTTGACATCCCCACCCCGTGCTCCTACAGGGAGGCGATTTCGGGTGAGTACTCCTCTTAGTGGCAGACAGCCATGGACGCAGAGATGGCTTCCTGGAAGTCCACAGGCACTTACGTCGACGAGGTTCCCCCACCTGGGGCGAACATCGTCAGTGGCATGTGGATTTTCAGGGTGAAGCGGCCGCCGGGTTCTCCGCCTGCCTTCAAGGCACGTTACGTTGCTCGAGGCTTCAGTTAGCGTGAGGGGGTCGACTTCTTTCAGACCTTCTCCCCCACCCCGAAGATGACCACTCTTCGGGTGTTGCTACACGTTGCAGCTCAGCGTGACTACGAGCTGCACTCCCTCGACTTCTCGACAGCTTTCTTGCAGGGTAGCCTTCACGAGGCCATCTGGTTGCGCCGTCCACAGGGCTTCACTGGGTCGTTTCCTGAGGGTACCCAGTGGAGCCTACGGCGACCAGTGTACGGCCTGCGTCAGGCGCCCCGTGAGTGGCACGACACACTGAGGACGACACTTGCGGCTCTTGGGTTTGCTCCTTCGACTGCTGACCCGACGCTGTTTCTACGCACCGACACTACTCTGCCGCCGTTCTACATCCTCGTGTACGTCGACGACTTGGTTTTTGCTACTGCTGACACTGAGGCACTGGCCCTAGTGAAGGCGGAGCTGCAGGAGAGACACACCTGCACTGACCTGGGTGAGCTGCGGAGCTATCTTGGCTTGCAGATCACCCGGGACAGACCACGGCGCACCATCACCCTCACTTAGTCACACATGGTGCACCAGGTCCTTCAGCGCTTCCGCTTCACTTGGTCCTCGCCACAGCCCACTCCTCTGTCTACCGGCCACTCGCTCTCAGCTCCACCTTCGGACGAGTCCGTAGAGCCGAGTGGTCCGTACCCAGAGCTTGTGGGTTGCCTCATGTACCTGATGACGTGCACACGACCTGACCTCGCGTACCCTCTCAGCCTCCTGGCTCGCTACGTGGCACCTGGTCGACACCGAAAGGTGCACTTTGATGCTGCGAAGAGGGTACTGCGTTACTTGTGCAGCACATCGGGCATGGGGCTCGTGCTTGGAGGACGGGGTTCGGTGGTCCTCACTCTGCACTCTGACGCTTCTTGGGCCGACGACCAGACGACTCAGCGTTCGTCACAGGGTTACACCTTCAGTCTTGGCGCTGGTTCTGTCTCGTGGAGGTCCACTCGTTCTTCTTCTGTGCTTGGTTCCAGCTGTGAGGCCGAGATCTACGCTGGGGCCATGGCTGCACAGGAGCTACGCTGGCTGACCTACCTGCTGACCGACTTGGGGGAGCGGCCTCGTTCTCCTCCAGTTCTGTACGTCGACAACAAGGCAATGCTTTCCTTGTGTCGCGAGCAGAGACTGGAGCACAGAACGAAGCACATTGCTCTTCGCTACTTCCTTGCGCGTGAGCTGCAGCAGCGTGGTCAGCTGCGCCTTGCTTACGTGGCCTCTCGGGCCAACACTGCTGATGTCTTCACCAAGGCCCTTGGGGCTGGTGATCATCACCGTTTCTGCACTGCTCTTGGGCTTGTGCCCACTCTGCCTCACCTGTTGGTTGCTTGACTTTCTCTTGTTGTACACTGCTATATATCTTTATACCTGCATGTTTTCTCTTGCTAGGTTTTGATCAGTGTACTGCCTTGCTATTATATACCTCTGCATGTGAACTGGCCTTGTGGCCACTTGCTTGTGCTCAGAATGCGTGGTGACTTTGTGATCCACCCTGAGCTGTATTCTCTTCTGCAGACTGGTCTTGTGACCGCTTGTTGTGTTTGCTGTCCCCTATTTTGCCTATGGGGGTGTGTCAGATTACAATTGTATCTCTAGGCTACAGTAGGGTCACTCCTTAGTGAGTACAACACTTTACGGTTAGGTTTCCCCTACTTGTACTCACCTCAACAATTTCGCAGCGGAAGTTTGAATCTCAGGTCAGAGTGAATGTAAATGACTGAGTTAATAAAAGCATGCATACATCGGGTTTATATAAGAATACAAGGGAATACGAAAAGACCTAGACTAGCCATGTACTCTAAGGGGTACATTCCCTTATTGCGGCGAAATTCAAACCGTGCGGCGCGGGAACCAGGGCCTCAGATATCAGGAAAAAAACCCTGAAATTCCTGATTTTGGCAGCCGGTTTTCAAGCTACCCTGAAAAGTCAGAGTTGGGATTTTTGTAGGACTGATCTTTCAGCGTTTTTTTATTGGCCACACTGATATTTCAGGTTTTTTTCCCGTTGTACACTGATGCCACTACGTTGTAACGAAACCGACACTGAAAGCGAATCTCATCTGTGCCATGTCACCTCGACCGCAATTGCAGGGAATCTCAGATTCCCTGTATGTAGGCACCCCGTGGCGGGACCACCCTTAGAAATGTTGCCTTAGGTTCACGTTGAGAGGTGTTTTTTTGGCGGGGCGTCTCACACCATTGGGCCGTTTCGCTGCAGCATCCAGTGTTGGCGAATCCGAACGTGGCAGATATGTGGTGCTGGCGGGTTGCCAAGGTTCCTGCCCCGTACCCATCATGTGCGATGCGTTATGTTTGGGCTGTGCTGGCAAGCACCGTGCCATCCTCCACGCCGCCCAGCCCATCCACCGTTTCCGCCATCTAAAAGTAGGACTTTAAAATAGAGTCAGTGGTTTTGCAAAAGGTACACTGATGCATCAGACTTTAAAAATTCGCAACACTGACATTTCAGCCTTTTTTTTTTTGGGACACTGAAAATCAGAGTTAACACGCAGGGGGACCCTGATGGGGTGACGACCCTAAAAGTGAATCTGAGGCCCTGGCGGGAACCCGTTTCAAACCTGTTCCCGCTCTTTTGACTTCAAATGTTTCTGCCTGCATCGGTCTTGGTCAGACGGTTGCTGCGTCGCTTCGACTCTTCTGACTCCTCGACTTCGTACTCGGTAGAGTCGGCTCCTGCAGCATACAGGAATGCCTCCTCATAAAACTTCATATCGTAACAGTACAAATACAGTGAGCAGAGCACCATCTAAAAAAATAAGAATACTGCTCCCTAAATGTACAAAATCCTTGCATGTACCGTAGCTGCTCTATAAGATGACCCACCAACCTATCAATCACAACTCCTAGACTTAAGAACATCACTTGAAATTAGGAACAAGGACGTTGTTGACCCCATGCACGATTACATGGCCATCTTGGAAAATTTCCCCCATATCGATAAATGTTCCCCGATGTTGCCCCGGCTTGGCATACTGGGGGTCCTTCGTGGGCAGGCGGCGTATGACCTGTTTCCCCATCCCTGTTGGTAACTGCATAATTAGAGCAACATGGGAGGAGGGAGTAGAAATGGAACAGGTGCAAGCATGAAAGAATGTACCATACCATTCAGAACTGAGAAACATGACTGCATGAGAGAGCTGATCCTGTGGTGAATGGGTGTAGAGTTCATGGAGTATTTGGAGCGCATACAGGAGGT
The DNA here is from genome assembly GCA_947471745.1 of Closterium sp. Naga37s-1. Taxonomy (NCBI): domain Eukaryota; kingdom Viridiplantae; phylum Streptophyta; class Zygnematophyceae; order Desmidiales; family Closteriaceae; genus Closterium; species Closterium sp. Naga37s-1. The sequence goes on from CANJKZ010000871.1 coordinate 245,687, forward strand.
GACATGACAATACAGCCTTCATCAAGTTGCTATCCTGTTCTCCCATAGTATCGAAACAAAACTTTCAAATAAATGCATCACGATGCCATCCGGATAACCATGCAAGGTGCACATAGGTACAGTACTCCGAAAACATATACCAAGGCATGAGTAAAACACGGACCTCCGTTCCAGGCGGATACCACGCGAGCTGCACTTTGGTGTACCGCTCCTTGATGAAATGATAAGAGAAGATTTGCCACAGCCGCGTGTTGTTGCCTCGTATCTGCCCGCGCGCCCAGGCGCTCATCTTGTTCCATCCGCTGTTGATTGGCACCAGAAAAGTATACTTGCCCGTGGGCAGCCTCTCCGCAAGAGTGTTGTTGAAACCTGCGGTATAAAGGAAATGAATAAAATCAACGAATGGTGTTGGAACAAGTGTAACAGAAAGTGCAGCATCAAGGAACATAACAGCGAAGCCATGTGGAGGAGGGAGTTGCCGGAAGCAGACTCAACGACCACGGAACAACGACACGGTTTTCGGTGGTTGATGAACGGATGAACAGTAGAGCAGCAACGCTGTGAAAAAAGGTATGCCAGCGAAGGACCTTGCGAGGTTACAGATTCGCCCTTTCGCAAATGGGACTTGGCACGTGTCTCGTCGTATCGGCACTCGACGTGCCTGTCAGCCAAATGCTTACACCGGTAGCCGCCGAAAATATCGCAGCCACTACCGTGAAGACAAGCACGCTACACCCAATGTCAGCATCGCGTCAATCGTTCTCGCGTGCCTTTGCCAGTGACTTTCGAGTCGACTCAAAAGTCACCTCTTATCAGCATCGCGTCAAACGGTCTCGCGTGCCTTTGCGAGTTGCAGGCATCCGGCGAGCACGAAGCGGCACGGGGCTTGCACGAGACGGGACGTGGGCACGCGAGGGGCGCGTGAAGACCTTCTACGGGGTCGTCTTGTTTTGGATCTACCCCGTAGAATGTCGTCTGTTGAGGCGCCTCAAAAGTCGTCTCTCTACCCGTTGCTTTCATTTCGAGACACCGCAGAAAGACTACTAAGGACACACGAAGGGCGCTTGAAGACTTACTACGGGCTCTTTTTAGCACGTGGACCATTTTTTCAAGCGGTTCGAAGGATGGTCTACACGCTTACCGCTTTTTCTAAAGTAGGTGATGGCCGTCGTCAGCCGCTTCTTCCTCAGCGCGTTCTCTATAGCGCGTACGGCGAACTTCCCCGAGTACTGCGCGTACGCGCTAGAGGCGGACGCGAGAACGAGCACAGCGACGACGAGAAACGCGAGCAGCGGCGAACGGGTCGACGACGACAATGTCGCCATCGCTACGCTTGCGACAATCCGGAAGCGCGCTCGGCAAGGCACGAGAAAGAGAAAGAGGAACTATCTGAGACACAGAAGTCGCTAGCAGGAACAGATAGACCAGAAAGCGATTCGGAAGTTCGCTTGTTTTCAAACAACGATGTCGTAGAAGGAGCTGCGGTGCGTTGACCAAATAGCAGGTTCTCCTATGTTACTGGGGCAAATGGCCAGGTTTCTCGATAGGTACAAAGCAGGTCGACAAGATTGCAGTGGACACTTCCCTTGTCCTTCGCGAACGAGCAGAGCACGTTGCACCAGACCAGACCAGACCAGACCAGACCAGACATGCGACTGAACGCGAGTGCCTGGTTTGGGAGGAGGGCAGATGTAAAAGGTGGAGATTTCGGGGTGACGTCGGTGGGGTGGGATGGGGTGTCGTGCGCATGTCGGGGGGTTTCGGTGGAACCCTGTGCGGTGTTGGCGCGAATCGAAAGGTAGATTGGGATTCGATGGCTTTGGGCTGGAGCAGGGGCCTTCTGTCGCAGAGGTTCGTGGCACCGACTTCATTGAGCGAACCAGCCCCGTACGACCAGTGTCATTGGTGGGAACCCTCCATGCACGACTCATAAACGACAGCGAAGAGCGAATAGGAATGACGAGGATGTGCTGCTAGTGGTTGGTGCAGTTGCGCTGTCCACTGGGCCAATAGTTGCGAAGGCAGGTATTTCAGGGGTTCAGGAGTTTCCGGTTTCGTTTCTTTCGAATGCGCGAAACAACGCCTGGTTCGCTCCACTTCGTCTGCCTCTACACAAGAGACACGCAAGCGAGAACTGTCACTCAGGTAGTCGCCCAGGTAAGGGTCTCAGGAGATTCGAGTCGGTATTCTGGAGGCGCAGGGGTTGACCGAGTCAAGAACCACCACCTTCCACATCAAATGATTCGTGGAGGTGTCGTCGTCAAAGAAAGCAAGAAAAACATTAGAACACCACAACTTCAGAACGCCATACAACACAGGTCCAATACAATACAGATGGTTCCCATATCCAAACTCAGGGTACATTCCGCTCTGGACACTTTCTCAAAGAAAGTGTCTGAATCGATTGGGACATGAAGTTACAGCATATGCTGCCAGGTGTCCGAATTCCGGACCGCTCTTGTTTGTCGCAAAAAGTATTTTTCATTGGGTGGCGTGAAACGCGGAACTGTCGCGGGCTAATTGCACGCCAACTCAACACACACCAGCCATCGCACGCGGTGCGAAATGTCAATCCATGCTGAATGTACCTGGTCATCACTCTATAGGGACGGATTCAGTAGCTACGCGTACTCTGAAACGTGATTGGCCACACAAGGCTCCTTCGGATTTATTGACCATCCCGCTCATTTCGCGCCCACAGACCTTCCGCCCAGGTGCGTGTGACGCGCAGGTTGAGTGGGCAACTCACACAACGGACCAATCACATTCCTTCACACAAAATTGTTCGCGAGGTCGCCGTGGGTCGCAGTACATCGATCGATTGGGACATGAAGTTCCGAGACATTAGAGGGCGACGACTCGGGCCAAAAGTGATGTGGACACTTTCTTTGAGAAAGTGTCCACAGCGGAATGCACCCTCAGTAGATGACTAGTCCTGAAATCCAATCCATACAGATTGTAGCAAAACCTTGTCTTGTATACTTCTCCCATTGTGCAATCCTCGATTGAATCCTATGGAGACTTATTCGTAGCAAAGTGATCCCATTATTCGTCAGGGTCATATGGAGACTAATTCAATACTATGCATATATATATATATTAACCCTTCTTCCCGACAACATGCAATATTTTAACGCCTCCAACTGCCCCCTAGTACTACCCCAGCAGCCCTGACGTCCCCTTTCTTTGAAAAAGATGTCACGGTTTCTAGCCTTTCAGGTGCCCTTATATCCAAAGCCGCATCTGCACCCCCCTCGTCAGAGCTCCTACCTTCATCCCCACTGGAAAACGGATTCCGGCTCCTGTGCCCTTCCCCCTTACGAGTCTCTTGTTCCTCTACCCCTCTCCCTCCATCCACCCCACACTTGTCTTCCTGTCGCTCTGAATCCTGCACTACTCCTGTTGTCCTCCTCTTCCCAAACGGACTCCCCTTCCTCCACGCCCTCTCCTTCTTCCCCCCACCCTCCACCTCTCCCCCACCCTCCTCCCTCCTGCCCAACCCCCCAGCCTTCTCCTTTTTCCTCGCTGCATCATCTTTCCCAAGAATCCCTACTCCAACACCCCGATCAGCATTCCCAGGGTAGCCCTCTGCCCTCCTCCTAACAGTAGCACCACCTGTGCCTTCTCCAGCTGCCTCGGGCATAAGCTCACCCTCTGCTGCTGCACCACCACCACCACCATCATGCCCACCAGGAGTGACCTGCTGTGTCTCATAAGCTTCCCTAGGCGACTTGCTCTTGCAGAGAATGGACTGAACCCTAACCCCGTCCGTTTCCCCACCCCCGGCCCCACCTTGCGCATCTCTCTCCCCCGCCCTCCCTGCTGCCTCCGCCTCAGCCCCGCCTGCCCGCCGCCCGCCCCTCTTCTCCTTCTTCAGGCTCCGCGATCTCCGTGGCAGGCTCGGGCTCCTGGCCTCCAGGCTCGGGGTCCTAGCCTCAAGCCCCAGCAAATCTCCTCCAACCACGTCATCACCTGGAGAGAGGGACCCAAAGACTGGCTGCCGCATCATCTGCTTCACCACCTCCGTTGATTGCATTGACTGGTTTGACCGGTTTGACTTGGTTGACCGGTTTGACCTGGGAGAGTGCTCGTCCTCCACTGGGGAGCCTCGGGCCTTCCTGCCCTTCCCCTGCTCGCCCTGCTGCGTGCTGCCAGGGCTGCACCCTCCCCCCTTTCCCTCCCCCCTCCTCCTCGCCGTCCGATTTCCTCCCTTGGCCTGCTCATTGTGACCATCAGGCGATTGCTCCTCCCCACCCCTTTCCTCCTTCTCCGCTCCCCTGCTACCTCGCGTTTTGTGGTTGGTGTCTCTGCTGCTCCTGCTGTTGTTGAGTCGCCTCCTAGGCTTCAACCCCCACTCGCTTTCCGTTGCTACTACCCTGCTCTCTCTCTTCCACTCTTTTTCCCCCTCGTTCTCCTTCCCTCTCTCCTCGTCTCTCTCAACCTTTCCAATCTGCTTCTCACTCTTGGACCCATCATCACCCCTGCTCCCCCTCCTGTTCCGGCTGCCACTCCTGCTTCTGCTGCTGCCACCCCCTCCGCTTCTACGCCTGAAAGCACTGCCTCTGGACGTTGCTGACGTCACGCTGCTCCCAGCTGACGTCATGGACGCCGTTCGTCTCGGTACAGGTGATCTCCCTCTAATCTGACGTCCCGAATCTCCCTCCTTTTCTTCCTCCTCCTCCTCATCATCCTCATCGTCGCTCCCTGGCCCTTGAAACACCTCCCACTCCCCACTCGTCCACGTACCCTTCCTCACCCTCTCCCTGCTCTTGCTGCCCCTCCTCCCTCCTCCCCCCCGACTGCTGCTCCGCTCCCCTTTGCTGCTGCTCCTCCTCTCAAGCATCCCGCCCACATCGCACGCCGATGCCTCCACGGCATCCCTCCTTTCCTCCCCCCTTCCTGCTTCCAACGCACCTTCCCCTCTCCCCTCCAACGCACCTTCCCCTCTCCCTCCTTTCCGTCCTGTCCTCGCACTCCCCTCCACAACCACCAATTTCTCCTCCGTCTCCCAGCTTGTAGCACTTCCCCAGTTGCCGTTCCCACCACCATTTCCAACCCCTGTGTCATTCCCATTCCCGCCACCATTGGTAGTCCCTGCGCCATTGCCATTCCCCACACCATTATCCTTCCTCCCATCACCGCGACCATCACTACCACCCCTCCTCTTCATCCTCCCCACCTCTGCCTGCCCCCGCGGCCTTGCAACAGGAGTGGCCGACCGAGCGACAGGCGAGGGCGCGGGAGAGGGTGAGCGAGCAGACGCGATGGCAGCAGAGAGATGAGAAGCAGCAGAGCGCGGAGCAGCAGGGGAGTGGGGAGCGAAAGGAGAGCGCGGAGCAGCAGAAGGAGAGAGAGGGGCAGCAGGAGAAGGTAAGCGGCCAGTGGGAGAGGGGGACCTGCTCCGCTTGCCATCGGGCACAAGGAGCCGCTTCAACGGAGAAGCGAGCATGCTTATAGGGGAGACGGTGCGCCTCAGCGAACGGTTGGAGGTGCGCGCAGGGGAGACGGGAGAGGTGCGTGTGGGGGAGGGGCGTGTGGGGGAGGTGCGTGTGGGGGAGGTGCGTGTAGGGGAGGTGCGTGTAGGGGAGGTGCGTTGAGGGGAGGTAGACCTGCTCTTTGGCAGCGTTGACTTGGTCAATGCAGAGTTGACCAGCATGGACTTGCCTGCAGGCGATCGCAGCGCGGACTTGGGCGAGTGGAGCCTGGCTGCGGGCGGGTACAACTGGCTGAAAGGGGAGGTAGATCTGGGGGAGGTAGACCTGAACGGAGAGGCAGGCTCATGAAGAGGGGAGGTGGGCTCATCGAGAGGGGAAGGGACCTTGAGGGGGGAGGTGGAGCGGCGTCTGCTGCCTGGCAAAGCTTGCTCTATGGCTCTTGCTAGCACACTGTCTCCCCCGGGCTCCCCCCACCTCTTCCTCTGCCTGCGCCCACTGCTGCGCTCGCCTGCTTCCCGCTCCTCCTCGCCCCTCTGCCCCTCTTGCTCCTGCTGCTGCTGTTTCTGCTTCTGCTGCTCTTGCATCTGCTGCTCCCGCTTCTCCTGCTGCTTCTTCTCCCACTGCTGCTGCTGCTGCTGCTGCCTAACCTGCTCCTCCTTCCTCGCCCTCTGCTCTTTCTCCCTGCCCTCCGCACCTTCGTCCTCCATAACCACTTCTGTCCCCTCCTCCGAATCCGCACACGAGCTTGACACCAGCGATGCCGCATAAACACCACCCCCTGCTTCCCCTTCGCTTACCAGTTCCTTCTCTGTATCCACTACCACCTCCCTCTCTCCCTCCTCTTCCTCCTCCTCCTCGTCCTCCTCCTCCTCCTCCTCGTCCTCCTCCTCCTCCTCCTCGTCCTCCTCCTCGTCCTCGTCCTCCTCCTCCTCGTCCTCCTCCTCCTCCCCCTCACTCCAATCAGACGCGTATCTGTCGTCCCCATGCCCTTCCACTATCTTCTCCCCCTCAAATCGATCTCCACCCCTCATCTCTCTTACGCAGCCACGCGCAGGAGCAGCAGCAGCAGCAACCTCTGTGGCACCAGCACCAGCAACAGCGGCGTTCTTACCAGCAAAAGCGGCAGTAGTGGCAGGGAAAGAAGCAGCAGCAGCAGGGGCTGTGGCAGCAGTGGCGGCAGCAGCAGTAGCGGCAGGGGAGGCAGTGGTAGCGGAGTGGGGGACAAGGGCAGGCGAGGAGGGTGGAAGAGACTGGGAGGTGAAGGGGGAGGAGAGGGAGGTGAGAGAGCCCAGGGAGAGGGAGATCTTACTGCCGTCAGATGACATGGTCACAGCTGCTCCGGCTGTAGCAGCTGCACCAGCTGTAGTGGCTGTAGCGGCTGTAGCAGCAGCTGTACCTGTAGCAGCGGTAAACCCTGTTGCGTTAGCGAATGCAGCACCAGCGGCAGCAGCAGCAGCAGCAATGGGACTCAACCCGTGGTTTCCTGCCCTGCCTGCAACATCGTGCTCATGCGTCCCTTGCCTGCCTGCTGCTGCTGAGTACCCTTGAAACTTCTCACAACCGGCCTCGTTTTTTAGTTGACTCAAACCCAGCCTGCCTACTGATGCTGAGTTCCCTTGAAACGTCTCAAAACCGGCCTCACACGGCCCCTGCCTGTTCACTGCTGCGTCTGTTGCATACGCGTTGAGTTCACCTGAGAAACCTGGTATTTCACCTGAGAGGGCTGACGCCGCAGCAGTGGCCCCACCTGAGGAGAGGAAGCTGGTACAGCTTCTGTCATCCTCTGTGGCACTCTTCTCCCCCCCAACCACCTTCCCACCCTCACCCCTCTCCTCCTCTTCCTCTTCTTCCTCCTCCTCCTCCTCCTCCTCCTCCTCCTCCTCCTCCTCCTCCTCCTCTTCGTCCTCATCACTACTGCTTCCACTCTCACTGTAGTCGCTCTCACTCTCCTCCTCACTCTCTTCCCCCTCGTTTTCCTGCTCACTCTCCCCCTCACTCTCCACCTCACTCTCCTCCTCGCTCCCTTCCCCCTCACTCTCCCCCTCCCACTCCCCTCGCCTTTCACCCCTCACAGCAGGCAGGGAGGAACGATTACCAGCACCACCACCCGCTGCAAACCCGGGCGTGTCAACAGAGCTTCGACACGACGCCCCTCGCACCAGCGTGAGCGAGCTATCTGACTCCCCCACTCCCTTCCTCCTCGCCCCCACGCTCTCCCCTTCTGCTCCTGCTCCCCCTGCCCCTCCCCTCAAGCCCTGGCTCACACCCAGAGAGAAACTATCAGCGGGCGGACAGGGGGCAGAGTGAGGGGTGGGGTCAGAGGAACCAGAGGGAGGGGTGAGGTCAGAAGGACCGGAGGGAGAGGGGGAGGAGCCAAAGAGGAGGTCGGATATCCGGGCGGCAGTGGGGGTCATCATTGTCGCTGCTGCCACTGCTGCTGCCCACAGCGCTGGCTTCGCCTCCGGCCCTGCTGGCAGTCCAGCTGGCAGTCCAGCTGGCGAAGCAGGATTGGCCAGTCCGGGTGCACTGGAGGTTGGGGTAATAGCGTCAGCAAAGGGAGTGGTGGGGGCAGCAGCGGTTGGCGGAGCACCAAGGGGTGTGGCAGTGGGAGGTGTGGCAGGGAGTGTTGTGGTGGGGAGTGTAGCGTTAGCAGCAGTGCGAGGAGCAGCGCCTTTCATCGCACTCTTTCCTTTCACCTTCTCTCCCTGGTGGTCCTGCGCCGCCTCTGTCACATTCAGCTGCTGCTGCTGCTCGTGCTTTGGTCGGCTCGCTACCAGAAAACACTCCGCGGGAGCAGCTGCTGCTGTCGTCGACACTGTTCCATTCGCCGCTGCCACCTCTAACGGGCCCACCTGTAACGCGGATGCTGCAATGGGAGCGCCATGTTCTTCCCAGACCAAGCCATCAGCAGCTGGCGCGGAGAGGAAGGGGTTTGTGGGATGCAGCTGCAGATCATTCTCACATGTCGCCACATGAGAATACCCTTGCAGTGCCCCTCCCTGCTCCGCGCTCATTCCTGCCTCCTCCCACACGCCCACCGCCCATGCCGGTTCGTCTATCGAGGGTGAATGTATCAGGTTCCCTGCTGTTCCATCCAGCCATGCTTCCACTGCCGAGCCGTGGTCCACTGCTGCTGCTGTCTTTACTCCTGATGCCGCCGCTATTGCTGCTGTTTCCGCTCCAACTGCTGCTGCTGCTGCACCCACTGCACCAGCAGCAGCTGCGGCAGCACGAGGAGTGGCAGAACCAGCAGCAGCAACAGCATCAGCAGCATCAGGCGCAGCAGCACAAGGGGCATTGGCAGAACCTACCCCCACAGCAGCTTGGCTTTCCAGTTCCTGTGACCCGTCCATCCCAGCCAGCGTCCACACTCCCTCTCCGTTCACCTCTCGCCGAGGTGACTTTTGAGTCGACTCAAAAGTCTCCCCCACAGCAGTCTGGCTTGCCTGTTCCTGTGACCCCTCCATCCCAGCCAGCGTCCACACACCCTCTCCGTTCACCACTCGCCACACCAGGGCAGGCCCAGTCCTCCTCCCACCGCTCTTCACCGCACTGCTTCCCGAACCTGATCTTGCCAGCCCCACACCTCCCGCCCCAGTCGTCCCAGCCTCCACGCTCCTGCCTACAACCTGCTCTCCCTCCTCCCTCTGTCCCACCTGCTTACCCTGCTCCACCTGCTCTCCTATCCCTTCTCCTACAGTGTAAACCCTTCCCTCCTTCCCAGTAGCAGCAGCAGCAGCAACAACAACACCACTACCTCCATCCCCCTGGCGGCCAATCGCAGCCTGCAGATTCGCCACGTCATCAACCGACTCCCACGGCAGGGGCATCCCCTTTATAGGCGGCGGCCTCATCTTTTCCAGACTTGCTCGCCCGCTGTACACCGGCGGCCGCGCGACGGCTGGTGACGTGGCAGGCCTTGTCGGCAGAACAGGGCATGCTGATGTGGCAGCGGGACGAGGAGAGAAAAGAGCTGCTGGTACCACCGCCACATCAGCTTCCCCAGCAGCAGCAGCAGCAGCACTGCCACGTGCCCCGCCACCCTCCCTGTGACCATTCTCTTTGGAAGGGGAATCAGATGCCCAGAGGGGGGGCAGGACGGACAACCCATCACCACTACTCGCATTACCCCTCGGATCCCGCACGCCCACACTCCCCCTATCCTGCACACGCCCTCTCTCCTGTACCCCTCCCGTTCCTCGCGGACTGGCTTGTTCCTGACAACCGTTCAAACCGCTCAACCCATTCGAACCGTTCTCAGGCTGCCTAATCTCCCAATTCTCCCTGTTCTCCTTCTGCCCCTGCTCGTGCTGCTCCCAGCCTCGTCCTACCTTCCCTGCTTCCACTCTTGCTGCGGCTAATTCTACCGCCGATCCTTCATCCACCACTCCTGCTCCTCCTCCTCTTCCGCCTCCTGCTGATTCAGAACCCCTGAGCTCTGCGTTCTCAGCCATCCCCGCTACACGCATCCCCATCATCATCTCTAAGCTCGACATTGCATTCTCGGGATTCCCAAACGTGTTTAAGATGGTCCCGGGCACGGCTGCCGGAAGGTTGCCCACGTCCTGGAACGGTAACCGTGAGGCGCTGGTCGCTGGTGTGAGAACGCGCCCCTGCTGCTGCTGGCTCTTAGCTAAGTGCATCTCGTAGCCGCAAGCTCGAAGATAGAGCACCTGGAGTCAAAGGCAAGAAGGGGGATGGGAGGGCGAAGGGGAGATAATGAGACATAGAAGAGGGGGGATGAGTGAATGTGGGTGGTAGCAACTGGCGGGCCGGCGGTAGCTAAAATAAAGGAGGGTGGCATAGCTTTTTACGAGCGTTGTTATACATCTGCGACGTGCGTTTCTGGTAACCCCACTTTACCTCATCTCGCAGCTTCTTCGCCTCCTCCTCGTGCCTCGCCACTCGCCGCCTCAGCTCCGCAACTTCCAGTCTCAACTCGTCCAGCTCCTCGCTGCTCTCCGCAATTCCCGCGCCAAACCCCATCCCGCCACGTGGCACTCGGAAGCACGTGCTCTCGCAGGAGCCCACGGAAGATCCGGCGGCTCTCGCGGACTCGCTACTGCATGACGTGTCCTCCTCGTCCTCAACCTCTTCCTTAAATCGCGCGACTTGCGCCTTCTCCCCTTCTCTCCCGCCAGATCTACCCGTCCCGCCATTGGTATGATGACTAAGCGGCTTCACGGAACGCGACGCGACAGGAACAGCAGGCCCAACTACGGCTGCAGCGGCGATGGCGGTCGCGGCGGCCACGTCAGCATCCGGCGTGACGGCTTTAGGGTGGTGAAGATGCGGGGGATGGTTCAGCTGGTGACTATGTCGTATATACTTAGCTTCAGTTGCACCGAGAGGAGGGAGAATTCCTTCGGCTGCGGCTTTGGCTGTAGCGGCTGCGGCTGCGGCTTCTGTGTTCGGGTTCGGCTGCGAGAAAGACTTATCTGGCCACGTGGGCCCGTTGGCTGAGGAAAACGGCTGACGTGGATTCGGGGATTCGTTGGTTGGGAAGACGCGGGTCCCGCCGGTCGAGAGCAGAACACTTCTCTTGCCCTGGGAGAAAGGGGAATTATCCTGCATGGACGAGACGCGAGAGAGCAAGAAGACAGCAAACAGCAATTTTTTCAGTCGGAGGGAAAATCGACGTGCAGCATGGACGAGACGTGTGTGAGAGAGAATTGAGAAACGAGCCCTCGCTCAGATTTCTGAAACCGACAATAGAGTAGGATCCACAATGCAAGAAGAGTTAGGATCTAAGAAAGTAAAAAGAAAAACACATCAAATTAATCCAAGAAGAAAGTTCTTCATTAACTTAATGAGAGCTGAGATAGTGCTAATCTGTGAGAATTGACTGCGGTAGAAAAAAGAGGATTCTCAATCAAAAGTGGAGCCTCACTCGCTTGGCGGTCGTGAGATGGTCGCCGTCATAGTCGCTGTCTTCAAGGGTCGCCGCGGCCATTCGCAGGCCTTCGTGCGACTTGAGCGATTTCTGGCGACCGTCTGCGAAAGAGCTGGACGCTACCGGGATGGTTCCACCGAAGCAAGCGAGCATCTTGCCTCCGTGTTTCCCGCCTTTCGCCTTCTTGCTGTGCCACATGGTTCTATAATACTTGATTAACAAAGAAAATACAGATGTTTGATCGGATTTCTTATCTGACTAGCCGATAGACCTACACGAACAAGAGAATAGCTTGGACGTCTAGCTCCCTTTAGGACTGCTTGACTAATGCGTGCTTGACAATATTACCGCCTGCTCCGTCGGGTTACTACCAGAAAACGTCAGCATGTCAAAAGCCATCCGAGCCAACGAAGGCGACTAAAATGTGTGTTCCGTCCTGCTAGACTCTATGGCTAAGTCTAAGAGGAGGTTCTCAGTAAACTCGTGGGAATCCCTGTGCAATGAATGAGCGAACAGTTCGCGCTGGTGGCTCGGTTTGGCGCATTCCACAAATGACGGAAAGACAATCCCAAGGCACATGGCGAATCCTACAGGCTGTGCGGTGCGAGGGGAACGAAGACACTCCCAAGCAGAGTGAACTGGGGAAGCTCTCTAAGGAACCGAGCCGGAGCTCCGACAGCCTCCGTCGAGCCAAATCGTACGGACAGCACGGGGTGCGACGGCGTCGGTGCCCCTACAAAGCTGACGTCCAGTCCCGTGGCTTTAGTCTCCTCTCCAGAAACTGCAGTTATATTTGCTCCGTTTGCGAAACTGACGGATGCGACGACGGGACGGGAACTGCCTAGGGACGATATGGTATGGGTTCCGTTCCGTCCAAACCTTGGGCAGCTCCGCTGCAAATGGAGGGGACTTTGGTCAAAAGATTCGTCAATTCGTGGTTCGGGTGGAGGGAAAATGGCCGTGGCGCGGCACATGAGAGCTTCAGGGGCGCGCGACGGAGTCGGTTCAAAAGTACGCGCCTTTTTCGCACACCCTTGGGAGCTGCCACCCGGCCAGGCCACCGAGATTGTCAGAGCACTGTCAATTTGAATTGCTACTGTAGCAAGAAAACACACGAGCTTTGACTGATAATGTATCTGCGAAATACCTATTTTTGCTGTCGGCTTACAACACAAATTCAATACAAATAGTACATATGTGCTAATAACAATAAGACGTCATATTATAAAGGATATCAAATTTCGTCCACCGTGACCCTGGAGTGTTCACTTCCTGCACAGAAAATCTGGTCGGGTGGGATGGGATGGTGTGCTCTGTAAAGCGGTTTGCATTCCTCACCACTCTGAAACGCAATTCACCTTTCTGAAAACATCGATACAGAAACTGGAAACTTTGAAAGAACACCCAGAAGTTCTCAGGACGCGGTGAAAGTAGACGATCGATCGGAGGTCACGATTGATGTGCAGATTGGTTACCCTATTTACTACGCTGTAACTATGCTACAGTACGCTTTTTTGCCAAAATTTCTGTACAGTGTGCGAATGCGACTGATCACTGATCGCGGGAGATCTGTCAATTTCAAAGGGACGATCGTTACAATGTCGCGGTCGCCACGTTTCGCCAATCGATCTGCCCACTCGATTGTGGGGCTCGATATTTGCAGACGATCCTGCGATATTTGCACTTGCACCGCGTCCTCAAAAGCGGCAGATGATGGGATGCCCCCCATCCTGGCTCCCCGTTTCCTTCCAGCCGCTTTTTTGCAGCCGTCACACGTCAAGTCACGTCACGTCCCCATTTTCGGCACTCGTTCAGGTCGCGGTCGAATCAGGCACTCGCCACTAACTAGCCGTCCTACCCCTTTGAAACCTGTGGACCCTGTGTTGAAATCAATCTCCCGAAACGTCTCTCTCCTGTCCAAATGTCAACGTCTCTCCTTTACGACTGTTCGGAAGCGTCGTTTGACGACGTCAGTCGTACGTCGTCCGTTTCGCGACGTCGATTTCACGACGCCAATTCATGTCGCGTCAAGATGCTGCCACACCGTCACCCGCACAGCCGGCACTACGGATCATCACGAGTCGCGCTGACGTGCCCCCTCCGCAGACCTCATCTGATCTTCCAATGCCCAGCGTCAGCCGCGGATCCCGCAAGACAAAATATATAACAGTCGCGAATTGTCCTGCTACTCTCGTCTATCATTAATTCGTTCCGTTTGAAGACCTTCTGCTATCTTACCGTCCTCTCCTACCTCCTTGTTACGAATCGTTTCTAAACGCAAGTCAATGGCTTCCCGCGCGCTCGCGAGCAACGAGGAGCTGTGGCAGCGGGCGAGCAAGACGGGCACGGGACTGAGTGTTACCACGCTGCGCTTTTCGCGAACCATTTCGCTGGACCAGGTGCGTTGGATGCTGTGGCTTTTGGTCTTCAATCCGCACGTCAGATACACACCTCACGGTTTCGCAACGAGCGAGATCGAGTTTCAAAGAGTCACGAAAGTGTTGCAAAGAGGTTGCGAAGTAGACCTCTGAATTGCCTCACACTCCCCTCGACGCACACCCCGCCCCGCCCACCAGGTTACAACGGATTTGGCAGCAGCTCATCCTGGCGCACGTCCTAACAGCTCTGGCGGCGTCCCAACACCCCATCCTGGCTGCCAAGCCCGAGCCACACTGGGAGATCCGCGTGCGTCGCCCCCCCCGTTGTGTCCCACTTGTCTCACATCCCCCCCCCTCCCCCTCCCGCTCCCCCTTACCAGGTTGCGACGGCAGCTGCTCTGGCCGCATCTCAATACCCCATTCTCGCCTCCAGGATCATCAGGGTGCAAAAGCCCAAGCCGCAGTGGGAGATCCGCGTGTCTGCTGACGCTCCCCCTTCTGTGTCTCACTTGTCTCACATCCCCTCCCCTCAATTCCTCTCCCCCCCCCCCTCCCTTTACCAGGTTAAATCGGCAGCAGCGCTGGCGGCGTCTCAACACCCCATCCTGGCCGCTAAGATCATCAGGGTGCAAAAGCCCAAGCCGCACTGGGAGCCCGCGTGCGTGCTGTCACTCCCCCCGCTGAGTCTCACTTGTCTCCCCCTCCCTCTCTCACTAGGTGAAAACGGCAGCAACTCTGGCGGCGTCCCAGCACCCCATCCTTGCTGCGAAGATTATCAGGGCGCCCAATCCCAAGCCCCACTGGGAGATCCGCGTGTCTGGGGACGCTCCCCCTGCTGTGTCTTACCTGTCTCACGTCCCCTACCTCCCCTCCCTCCCCTCCCTCCCACCAGGTGGCAGCAGCAGCAGCTCTGGCGGCGTCCCAGCACCCATCCTCGCTGCAAAGATCATCAGGGTGCAAAAGCCCAAGCCGCACTGGGAGCTCCGCGTGTCTGGGGACGCTCCCCCTGCTGTCCCCGTTGCTGCGTGCTCGTGGCAAGATGTGCTGGGCGTTGATGGGGCGAGCACGCTGGGCGCTAGTGAGTCGGAGGAGGCGCTGAGGCTGGTGACTCAGGTGGAGATGAATACACCCATGGCGACCGTGGTGGGGGAGAAGGATGAAGAGCCGACTGACGTGTTCCAGGTGAGCCACTGTTGACCGTCTCAGCGGTAGCGACTGGGCGCTAGTGAGTCGGAGGAGGCGCTGAGGCTGGTGACTCAGGCGGAGATGAACACGCTCATGGCGGCCGTGGGGGAGAAGGATGAAGAACCGACCGACGTGTTCCAGGTGAGTGGCTTTCGAGGCAGCCTATGGCGTTGGTGTTCCCCCGTCAAGGGTAGTGAATGGAAGGAGGCGCTGAGACTGCGAGGCAGGTGGTGGTGAATGTGTCCCTTGTGGTCTCAAGGGTCCTTGTGAGAGATTCTTGAGAGCTCTCAAGGTCTAGTTGTGGGGCGCCTAAAAGAAAGGGTTTCCTCTTTTTCACTGCACAGGAAGGAAGCTCATTGCCTCTCGGAGTTTCCTCTTTTTCTTACTCGTCAGCATCCTGTCCTCCCCTCCCCTCCCCTTCCCCTCCCTCCTCTCCCCCCTTCGCCTGTCACAGGTCCACGTGTACCCCTCTGAGCTCGCCACGTGTATCGTTCTGAGAGGCCACTGCGCTGCCTTCGATCGCTCCTCCGCTCTCTCTGTCGCCCGCGCCTTTCTCTCCGCCCTCGCGGCTGTGCTCGCTGGTTCTGCCCCTTCTTCCCCAACCTGGTACGCCCCTCACGGCACAACCGTGTGTACCTCGTGTCCTCCCCTACTTCCTCCGCCCGTGCCTTCGTCTCCGCCCTCGCGGCTATGCTTGTTGGCTCCGCCCCTTCTTCACCAGCAATCTTGTATGCCTCGTGTCCTCCCTTCTCCTTCTTCTCCTCGCGGCTGTGCTCTCCCTCGTCTCTCACTCCACCCCATCTTCACCAGCCTAGTGCGCGCCCCACTCAACCCCTCAACCCTGTATGCCCCGTTGCCAACACCCGTCTTCCCCTCTCTTTCCCCCAGGCCTAGCACAGGGGTGTCTCTTCCGCCCTCTCTTTCCTCCCTCATGCCCAAGGGCGCGCAGGCGAAGGGCTTTTTCACCAAGATGGTGGACGCGGTGGGGTATGCCGCCTCCTCTCATTCTGCCGTGCTGCCCTTCCAGCCTGGTTGTGCTGACTCGCTCAAGAACCATTTCCGCTCCGAGATCATCCCCATCCATCTCTCCAAGCAAGGTGCGTGAGTGTGGGGATGGATGGATGGGTGGATGGGTGTGTCGGTGGATGGGTGTGTGGGTTAGGTGGGGTGGGTATGCTAGCTATCAGGTGGGGCTGTGCTGATTCTAGGAAGAACCACTTTCGCTCCGAGATCATCCCCATCCACCTCTCCAAGCAAGGTGCGTGGGTGGGTGGGTGGGTGGGTAGGCTAGCTATCATGCGGGGTATGCCGCCTTCTAACTCTTTGCTGTACTGCCACTAGGGAGGATGTGTAGAGGTTCGAAGAGGCCGTGCTAGTGATGGGGCAGATCTGGCCAAGGGAAACGAATTCGATCCTCGCTAAGAAGACAGATTTGCAAGGCCATGTGGGGCTCTATGCACTTCAAGCATGAGCCCCTCCTGGCCCTACAATTCTTTCTTTTAGCAAAGGAGGACTTCTCTTTCTTTGTCAGTCTCTGCTCCAACGCTAGCACAGCCTCCTCAAATCTCTGCACCTCCTCCATGGGGTTATGCCATAGGGTTTAGTACTCCGTGGGTTCGGTTTTGCCATAGGGGGCCTTGCTGCCTCCTCCCACTCCTCCCACTCCTCCCACTCCTCCCACTCCTCCCACTCCTCCCACTCCTCCCACTCCTCCCACTCCTCCCACTCCTCCCACTCCTCCCACTCCTCCCACTCCGCCATGCTGCACGGTGTACGGTGCCAGTGTGCGGCTGCGCTCAAGGCGGCTGTGAGACGGACTCTCATTACACAACCTCCCTTGTCCCATCCCCCTCTATCCATGTCCGCACAGAGACTGATGCGCTCAAGAGTGCATGCGAGGCGAGGGGCAGCTCGCTGTACGGCGTGCAGTGTGCCGCGGTGCTCAAGGCAGCTGCAGAGGAGCTGAAGCTCAAGAAGGACGAGTCGTTTGGCGTCACCAGGTGGGTGGGTGGCTTGGGCTCACACAACACAACCTCGCAGTACCGCACAGCACCTCACAGTAGGGACACAGCACGTCACAGCACCAGCTATTGTCACAGCTTGCTGTACGGCGTGCAGAGTGCTGCTGCACTCAAGGCAGCTGCAGAGGAGCTGAAGCTGAAGGAGGACGAGTCGTTCGGCATCACCAGGTGGGTGGGCGGCCCGGGCCCACACAGCACTACCTCACAGCACTTGACAGCACCTCACAGTGCCGCACAGCACATCACGGCGACATCTGTATGGAGTGCAGTGTGCTGCAGCACTCAAGGCGGCTGCAGAGGAGCTGAAGCTCAAGAAGGACGAGTCCTTCAGTGTCACCGGGTGGGTGGGTGACAGCACCACCTCACAGCACTTGACAGCACCTCACAGTACCGCAAAGCACATCACTGCACCATCTGTACGGCGTGCAGTGTGCGGCTGCGCTCAAGGCAGGGTGTTTGACTCGGGTTTGCCTCTCAACCACTCCTCTCCTTTCCCCTCTACCTCCTTCCTTCCGCTCTCTGCCTCCTCTACCATCCCAACAGCCTCATTGACTGTCGTCAGTACTGCGACCCCGCGCTCCCCTCTTCGGCCATCGGGGTGTTTGACTCGGGGCTGCCTCTAAAGCACTCTTGCTCGCACGCCTCCTCCCTGTGGGGCATTGCCGGGCAGCTCACGCAGCAGGTGGCCACTGCGGTCAGCAAGGGGAAACATTTCTCGGAGCTGCCCGTGCTGGAGATGCTGTTTGTCACGGTGAGTGACTCTTGAGAAGAAAGAGAAGAAATAATGCGATGGTGATGCGATGGTGATGCGATGGTGATGCGATGGTGATGCGATGGTGATGCGATGGTGATGCGATGGTGATGCGATGGTGATGCGATGGTGATGCGATGGTGATGCGATGGTGATGCGATGGTGATGCGATGGTGATGCGATGGTGATGCGATGGTGATGCGATGGTGATGCGATGGTGATGCGATGGTGATGCGATGGTGATGCGATGGTGATGCGATGGTGATGCGATGGTGATGCGATGGTGATGCGATGGTGATGCGATGGTGATGCGATGGTGATGCGATGGTGATGCGATGGTGATGCGATGGTGATGCGATGGTGATGCGATGGTGATGCGATGGTGATGCGATGGTGATGCGATGGTGATGCGATGGTGATGCGATGGTGATGCGATGGTGATGCGATGGTGATGCGATGGTGATGCGATGGTGATGCGATGGTGATGCGATGGTGATGCGATGGTGATGCGATGGTGATGCGATGGTGATGCGATGGTGATGCGATGGTGATGCGATGGTGATGCGATGGTGATGCGATGGTGATGCGATGGTGATGCGATGGTGATGCGATGGTGATGCGATGGTGATGCGATGGTGATGCGATGGTGATGCGATGGTGATGCGATGGTGATGCGATGGTGATGCGATGGTGATGCGATGGTGATGCGATGGTGATGCGATGGTGATGCGATGGTGATGCGATGGTGATGCGATGGTGATGCGATGGTGATGCGATGGTGATGCGATGGTGATGCGATGGTGATGCGATGGTGATGCGATGGTGATGCGATGGTGATGCGATGGTGATGCGATGGTGATGCGATGGTGATGCGATGGTGATGCGATGGTGATGCGATGGTGATGCGATGGTGATGCGATGGTGATGCGATGGTGATGCGATGGTGATGCGATGGTGATGCGATGGTGATGCGATGGTGATGCGATGGTGATGCGATGGTGATGCGATGGTGATGCGATGGTGATGCGATGGTGATGCGATGGTGATGCGATGGTGATGCGATGGTGATGCGATGGTGATGCGATGGTGATGCGATGGTGATGCGATGGTGATGCGATGGTGATGCGATGGTGATGCGATGGTGATGCGATGGTGATGCGATGGTGATGCGATGGTGATGCGATGGTGATGCGATGGTGATGCGATGGTGATGCGATGGTGATGCGATGGTGATGCGATGGTGATGCGATGGTGATGCGATGGTGATGCGATGGTGATGCGATGGTGATGCGATGGTGATGCGATGGTGATGCGATGGTGATGCGATGGTGATGCGATGGTGATGCGATGGTGATGCGATGGTGATGCGATGGTGATGCGATGGTGATGCGATGGTGATGCGATGGTGATGCGATGGTGATGCGATGGTGATGCGATGGTGATGCGATGGTGATGCGATGGTGATGCGATGGTGATGCGATGGTGATGCGATGGTGATGCGATGGTGATGCGATGGTGATGCGATGGTGATGCGATGGTGATGCGATGGTGATGCGATGGTGATGCGATGGTGATGCGATGGTGATGCGATGGTGATGCGATGGTGATGCGATGGTGATGCGATGGTGATGCGATGGTGATGCGATGGTGATGCGATGGTGATGCGATGGTGATGCGATGGTGATGCGATGGTGATGCGATGGTGATGCGATGGTGATGCGATGGTGATGCGATGGTGATGCGATGGTGATGCGATGGTGATGCGATGGTGATGCGATGGTGATGCGATGGTGATGCGATGGTGATGCGATGGTGATGCGATGGTGATGCGATGGTGATGCGATGGTGATGCGATGGTGATTGCGATGGTGATGCGATGGTGATGCGATGGTGATGCGATGGTGATGCGATGGTGATGCGATGGTGATGCGATGGTGATGCGATGGTGATGCGATGGTGATGCGATGGTGATGCGATGGTGATGCGATGGTGATGCGATGGTGATGCGATGGTGATGCGATGGTGATGCGATGGTGATGCGATGGTGATGCGATGGTGATGCGATGGTGATGCGATGGTGATGCGATGGTGATGCGATGGTGATGCGATGGTGATGCGATGGTGATGCGATGGTGATGCGATGGTGATGCGATGGTGATGCGATGGTGATGCGATGGTGATGCGATGGTGATGCGATGGTGATGCGATGGTGATGCGATGGTGATGCGATGGTGATGCGATGGTGATGCGATGGTGATGCGATGGTGATGCGATGGTGATGCGATGGTGATGCGATGGTGATGCGATGGTGATGCGATGGTGATGCGATGGTGATGCGATGGTGATGCGATGGTGATGCGATGGTGATGCGATGGTGATGCGATGGTGATGCGATGGTGATGCGATGGTGATGCGATGGTGATGCGATGGTGATGCGATGGTGATGCGATGGTGATGCGATGGTGATGCGATGGTGATGCGATGGTGATGCGATGGTGATGCGATGGTGATGCGATGGTGATGCGATGGTGATGCGATGGTGATGCGATGGTGATGCGATGGTGATGCGATGGTGATGCGATGGTGATGCGATGGTGATGCGATGGTGATGCGATGGTGATGCGATGGTGATGCGATGGTGATGCGATGGTGATGCGATGGTGATGCGATGGTGATGCGATGGTGATGCGATGGTGATGCGATGGTGATGCGATGGTGATGCGATGGTGATGCGATGGTGATGCGATGGTGATGCGGATGCGGTGATGCGATGGTGATGCGATGGTGATGCGATGGTGATGCGATGGTGATGCGATGGTGATGCGATGGTGATGCGATGGTGATGCGATGGTGATGCGATGGTGATGCGATGGTGATGCGATGGTGATGCGATGGTGATGCGATGGTGATGCGATGGTGATGCGATGGTGATGCGATGGTGATGCGATGGTGATGCGATGGTGATGCGATGGTGATGCGATGGTGATGCGATGGTGATGCGATGGTGATGCGATGGTGATGCGATGGTGATGCGATGGTGATGCGATGGTGATGCGATGGTGATGCGATGGTGATGCGATGGTGATGCGATGGTGATGCGATGGTGATGCGATGGTGATGCGATGGTGATGCGATGGTGATGCGATGGTGATGCGATGGTGATGCGATGGTGATGCGATGGTGATGCGATGGTGATGCGATGGTGATGCGATGGTGATGCGATGGTGATGCGATGGTGATGCGATGGTGATGCGATGGTGATGCGATGGTGATGCGATGGTGATGCGATGGTGATGCGATGGTGATGCGATGGTGATGCGATGGTGATGCGATGGTGATGCGATGGTGATGCGATGGTGATGCGATGGTGATGCGATGGTGATGCGATGGTGATGCGATGGTGATGCGATGGTGATGCGATGGTGATGCGATGGTGATGCGATGGTGATGCGATGGTGATGCGATGGTGATGCGATGGTGATGCGATGGTGATGCGATGGTGATGCGATGGTGATGCGATGGTGATGCGATGGTGATGCGATGGTGATGCGATGGTGATGCGATGGTGATGCGATGGTGATGCGATGGTGATGCGATGGTGATGCGATGGTGATGCGATGGTGATGCGATGGTGATGCGATGGTGATGGTGATGCGATGGTGATGCGATGGTGATGCGATGGTGATGCGATGGTGATGCGATGGTGATGCGATGGTGATGCGATGGTGATGCGATGGTGATGCGATGGTGATGCGATGGTGATGCGATGGTGATGCGATGGTGATGCGATGGTGATGCGATGGTGATGCGATGGTGATGCGATGGTGATGCGATGGTGATGCGATGGTGATGCGATGGGATGGTGATGCGATGGTTGATGCGATGGTGATGCGATGGTGATGCGATGGTGATGCGATGGTGATGCGATGGTGATGCGATGGTGATGCGATGGTGATGCGATGGTGATGCGATGGTGATGCGATGGTGATGCGATGGTGATGCGATGGTGATGCGATGGTGATGCGATGGTGATGCGATGGTGATGCGATGGTGATGCGATGGTGATGCGATGGTGATGCGATGGTGATGCGATGGTGATGCGATGGTGATGCGATGGTGATGCGATGGTGATGCGATGGTGATGCGATGGTGATGCGATGGTGATGCGATGGTGATGCGATGGTGATGCGATGGTGATGCGATGGTGATGCGATGGTGATGCGATGGTGATGCGATGGTGATGCGATGGTGATGCGATGGTGATGCGATGGTGATGCGATGGTGATGCGATGGGATGTGATGCGATGGTGATGCGATGGTGATGCGATGGTGATGCGATGGTGATGCGATGGTGATGCGATGGTGATGCGATGGTGATGCGATGGTGATGCGATGGTGATGCGATGGTGATGCGATGGTGATGCGATGGTGATGCGATGGTGATGCGATGGTGATGCGATGGTGATGCGATGGTGATGCGATGGTGATGCGATGGTGATGCGATGGTGATGCGATGGTGATGCGATGGTGATGCGATGGTGATGCGATGGTGATGCGATGGTGATGCGATGGTGATGCGATGGTGATGCGATGGTGATGCGATGGTGATGCGATGGTGATGCGATGGTGATGCGATGGTGATGCGATGGTGATGCGATGGTGATGCGATGGTGATGCGATGGTGATGCGATGGTGATGCGATGGTGATGCGATGGTGATGCGATGGTGATGCGATGGTGATGCGATGGTGATGCGATGGTGATGCGATGGTGATGCGATGGTGATGCGATGGTGATGCGATGGTGATGCGATGGTGATGCGATGGTGATGCGATGGTGATGCGATGGTGATGCGATGGTGATGCGATGGTGATGCGATGGTGATGCGATGGTGATGCGATGGTGATGCGATGGTGATGCGATGGTGATGCGATGGTGATGCGATGGTGATGCGATGGTGATGCGATGGTGATGCGATGGTGATGCGATGGTGATGCGATGGTGATGCGATGGTGATGCGATGGTGATGCGATGGTGATGCGATGGTGATGCGATGGTGATGCGATGGTGATGCGATGGTGATGCGATGGTGATGCGATGGTGATGCGATGGTGATGCGATGGTGATGCGATGGTGATGCGATGGTGATGCGATGGTGATGCGATGGTGATGCGATGGTGATGCGATGGTGATGCGATGGTGATGCGATGGTGATGCGATGGTGATGCGATGGTGATGCGATGGTGATGCGATGGTGATGCGATGGTGATGCGATGGTGATGCGATGGTGATGCGATGGTGATGCGATGGTGATGCGATGGTGATGCGATGGTGATGCGATGGTGATGCGATGGTGATGCGATGGTGATGCGATGGTGATGCGATGGTGATGCGATGGTGATGCGATGGTGATGCGATGGTGATGCGATGGTGATGCGATGGTGATGCGATGGTGATGCGATGGTGATGCGATGGTGATGCGATGGTGATGCGATGGTGATGCGATGGTGATGCGATGGTGATGCGATGGTGATGCGATGGTGATGCGATGGTGATGCGATGGTGATGCGATGGTGATGCGATGGTGATGCGATGGTGATGCGATGGTGATGCGATGGTGATGCGATGGTGATGCGATGGTGATGCGATGGTGATGCGATGGTGATGCGATGGTGATGCGATGGTGATGCGATGGTGATGCGATGGTGATGCGATGGTGATGCGATGGTGATGCGATGGTGATGCGATGGTGATGCGATGGTGATGCGATGGTGATGCGATGGTGATGCGATGGTGATGCGATGGTGATGCGATGGTGATGCGATGGTGATGCGATGGTGATGCGATGGTGATGCGATGGTGATGCGATGGTGATGCGATGGTGATGCGATGGTTGATGCGATGGTGATGCGATGGTGATGCGATGGTGATGCGATGGTGATGCGATGGTGATGCGATGGTGATGCGATGGTGATGCGATGGTGATGCGATGGTGATGCGATGGTGATGCGATGGTGATGCGATGGTGATGCGATGGTGATGCGATGGTGATGCGATGGTGATGCGATGGTGATGCGATGGTGATGCGATGGTGATGCGATGGTGATGCGATGGTGATGCGATGGTGATGCGATGGTGATGCGATGGTGATGCGATGGTGATGCGATGGTGATGCGATGGTGGATGCGATGGTGATGCGATGGTGATGCGATGGTGATGCGATGGTGATGCGATGGTGATGCGATTGGTGATGCGATGGTGATGCGATGGTGATGCGATGGTGATGCGATGGTGATGCGATGGTGATGCGATGGTGATGCGATGGTGATGCGATGGTGATGCGATGGTGATGCGATGGTGATGCGATGGTGATGCGATGGTGATGCGATGGTGATGCGATGGTGATGCGATGGTGATGCGATGGTGATGCGATGGTGATGCGATGGTGATGCGATGGTGATGCGATGGTGATGCGATGGTGATGCGATGGTGATGCGATGGTGATGCGATGGTGATGCGATGGTGATGCGATGGTGATGCGATGGTGATGCGATGGTGATGCGATGGTGATGCGATGGGTGATGCGATGGTGATGCGATGGTGATGCGATGGTGATGCGATGGTGATGCGATGGTGATGCGATGGTGATGCGATGGTGATGCGATGGTGATGCGATGGTGATGCGATGGTGATGCGATGGTGATGCGATGGTGATGCGATGGTGATGCGATGGTGATGCGGATGGTGATGCGATGGTGATGCGATGGTGATGCGATGGTTGATGCGATGGTTGATGCGATGGTGATGCGATGGTTGATGCGATGGTGATGCGATGGTGATGCGATGGTGATGCGATGGTGATGCGATGGTGATGCGATGTGATGCGATGGTGATGCGATGGTGATGCGATGGTGATGCGATGGTGATGCGATGGTGATGCGATGGTGATGCGATGGTGATGCGATGGTGATGCGATGGTGATGCGATGGTGATGCGATGGTGATGCGATGGTGATGCGATGGTGATGCGATGGTGATGCGATGGTGATGCGATGGTGATGCGATGGTGATGCGATGGTGATGCGATGGTGATGCGATGGTGATGCGATGGTGATGCGATGGTGATGCGATGGTGATGCTGCGATGGTGATGCGATGGTGATGCGATGGTGATGCGATGGTGATGCGATGGTGATGCGATGGTGATGCGATGGTGATGCGATGGTGATGCGATGGTGATGCGATGGTGATGCGTGGTGATGCGATGGTGATGCGATGGTGATGCGATGGTGATGCGATGGTTGATGCGATGGTGATGCGATGGTGATGCGATGGTGATGCGATGGTGATGCGATGGTGATTGCGATGGTGATGCGATGGTGATGCGATGGTGATGCTGGATGCTGTGATGCGATGGTGATGCGATGGTGATGCGATGGTGATGCGATGGGATGCGATGGTGATGCGATGGTGATGCGCTGGTGATGCGATGGTGATGCGATGGTGTGCGATGGTGATGTGATTGGTGATGCGATGGTGATGCGATGGTGATGCGATGGTGATGCGATGGTGATGCGATGGTGATGCGATGGTGATGCGATGGTGATGCGATGGTGATGCGATGGTGATGCGATGGTGATGCGATGGTGATGCGATGGTGATGCGATGGTGATGCGATGGTGAATGCGATGGTGATGCGATGGTGATGCGATGGTGATGCGATGGTGATGCGATGGTGATGCGATGGTGATGCGATGGTGATGCGATGGTGATGCGATGGTGATGCGATGGTTGATGCGATGGTGATGCGATGGTGATGCGATGGTGATGCGATGGTGATGCGATGGTGATGCGATGGTGATGCGATGGTGATGCGATGGTGATGCGATGGTGATGCGATGGTGATGCGATGGTGATGCGATGGTGATGCGATGGTGATGCGATGGTGATGCGATGGTGATGCGATGGTGATGCGATGGTGATGCGATGGTGATGCGATGGTGATGCGATGGTGATGCGATGGTGATGCGATGGTGATGCGATGGTGATGCGATGGTGATGCGATGGTGATGCGATGGTGATGCGATGGTGATGCGATGGTGATGCGATGGTGATGCGATGGTGATGCGATGGTGATGCGATGGTGATGCGATGGTGATGCGATGGTGATGCGATGGTGATGCGATGGTGATGCGATGGTGATGCGATGGTGATGCGATGGTGATGCGATGGTGATGCGATGGTGATGCGATGGTGATGCGATGGTGATGCGATGGTGATGCGATGGTGATGCGATGGTGATGCGATGGTGATGCGATGGTGATGCGATGGTGATGCGATGGTGATGCGATGGTGATGCGATGGTGATGCGATGGTGATGCGATGGTGATGCGATGGTGATGCGATGGTGATGCGATGGTGATGCGATGGTGATGCGATGGTGATGCGATGGTGATGCGATGGTGATGCGATGGTGATGCGATGGTGATGCGATGGTGATGCGATGGTGATGCGATGGTGATGCGATGGGTGATGCGATGGTGATGCGATGGTGATGCGATGGTGATGCGATGGTGATGCGATGGTGATGCGATGGTGATGCGATGGTGATGCGATGGTGATGCGATGGTGATGCGATGGTGATGCGATGGTGATGCGATGGTGATGCGATGGTGATGCGATGGTGATGCGATGGTGATGCGATGGTGATGCGGATGGTGATGCGATGGTGATGCGATGGTGATGCGATGGTGATGCGATGGTGATGCGATGGTGATGCGATGGTGATGCGATGGTGATGCGATGGTGATGCGATGGTGATGCGATGGTGATGCGATGGTGATGCGATGGTGATGCGATGGTGATGCGATGGTGATGCGATGGTGATGCGATGGTGATGCGATGGTGATGCGATGGTGATGCGATGGTGATGCGATGGTGATGCGATGGTGATGCGATGGTGATGCGATGGTGATGCGATGGTGATGCGATGGTGATGCGATGGTGATGCGATGGTGATGCGATGGTGATGCGATGGTGATGCGATGGTGATGCGATGGTGATGCGATGGTGATGCGATGGTGATGCGATGGTGATGCGATGGTGATGCGATGGTGATGCGATGGTGATGCGATGGTGATGCGATGGTGATGCGATGGTGATGCGATGGTGATGCGATGGTGATGCGATGGTGATGCGATGGTGATGCGATGGTTGATGCGATGGTGATGCGATGGTGATGCGATGGGTGATGGTGATGCGATGGTGATGCGATGGTGATGCGATGGTGATGCGATGGTGATGCGATGGTGATGCGATGGTGATGCGATGGTGATGCGATGGTGATGCGATGGTGATGCGATGGTGATGCGATGGTGATGCGATGGTGATGCGATGGTGATGCGATGGTGATGCGATGGTGATGCGATGGTGATGCGATGGTGATGCGATGGTGATGCGATGGTGATGCGATGGTGATGCGATGGTGATGCGATGGTGATGCGATGGTGATGCGATGGTGATGCGATGGTGATGCGATGGTGATGCGATGGTGATGCGATGGTGATGCGATTGGTGATGCGATGGTGATGCGATGGTGATGCGATGGTGATGCGATGGTGATGCGATGGTGATGCGATGGTGATTGCGATGGTGATGCGATGGTGATGCGATGGTGATGCGATGGTGATGCGATGGTGATGCGATGGTGATGCGATGGTGATGCGATGGTGATGCGATGGTGATGCGATGGTGATGCGATGGTGATGCGATGGTGATGCGATGGTGATGCGATGGTGATTGCGATGGTGATGCGATGGTGATGCGATGGTGATGCGATGGTGATGCGATGGGTGATGCGATGGTGATGCGATGGTGATGCGATGGTGATGCGATGGTGAGCGATGGTGATGCGATGGTGATGCGATGGTGATGCGATGGTGATGCGATGGTGATGCGATGGTGATGCGATGGTGATGCGATGGTGATGCGATGGTGATGCGATGGTGATGCGATGGTGATGCGATGGTGATGCGATGGTGATGCGATGGTGATGCGATGGTGATGCGATGGTGATGCGATGGTGATGCGATGGTGATGCGATGGTGATGCGATGGTGATGCGATGGTGATGCGATGGTGATGCGATGGTGATGCGATGGTGATGCGATGGTGATGCGATGGTGATGCGATGGTGATGCGATGGTGATGCGATGGTGATGCGATGGTGATGCGATGGTGATGCGATGGTGATGCGATGGTGATGCGATGGTGATGCGATGGTGATGCGATGGTGATGCGATGGTGATGCGATGGTGATGCGATGGTGATGCGATGGTGATGCGATGGTGATGCGATGGTGATGCGATGGTGATGCGATGGTGATGCGATGGTGATGCGATGGTGATGCGATGGTGATGCGATGGTGATGCGATGGTGATGCGATGGTGATGCGATGGTGATGCGATGGTGATGCGATGGTGATGCGATGTGATGCGATGGTGATGCGATGGTGATGCGATGGTGATGCGATGGTGATGCGATGGTGATGCGATGGTGATGCGATGGTGATGCGATGGTGATGCGATGGTGATGCGATGGTGATGCTGATGGTGATGCGATGGTGATGCGATGGTGATGCGATGGTGATGCGATGGTGATGCGATGGTGATGCGATGGTGATGCGATGGTGATGCGATGGTGATGCGATGGTGATGCGATGGTGATGCGATGGTGATGCGATGGTGATGCGATGGTGATGCGATGGTGATGCGATGGTGATGCGATGGTGATGCGATGGTGATGCGATGGTGATGCGATGGTGATGCGATGGTGATGCGATGGTGATGCGATGGTGATGCGATGGTGATGCGATGGTGATGCGATGGTGATGCGATGGTGATGCGATGGTGATGCGATGGTGATGCGATGGTGATGCGATGGTGATGCGATGGTGATGCGATGGTGATGCGATGGTGATGCGATGGTGATGCGATGGTGATGCGATGGTGATGCGATGGTGATGCGATGGTGATGCGATGGTGATGCGATGGTGATGCGATGGTGATGCGATGGTGATGCGATGGTGATGCGATGGTGATGCGATGGTGATGCGATGGTGATGCGATGGTGATGCGATGGTGATGCGATGGTGATGCGATGGTGATGCGATGGTGATGCGATGGTGATGCGA
Source organism: Closterium sp. Naga37s-1 (assembly GCA_947471745.1). Taxonomy (NCBI): domain Eukaryota; kingdom Viridiplantae; phylum Streptophyta; class Zygnematophyceae; order Desmidiales; family Closteriaceae; genus Closterium; species Closterium sp. Naga37s-1. The sequence continues at coordinate 274,537 of CANJKZ010000871.1, forward strand.
TGGTGATGCGATGGTGATGCGATGGTGATGCGATGGTGATGCGATGGTGATGCGATGGTGATGCGATGGTGATGCGATGGTGATGCGATGGTGATGCGATGGTGATGCGATGGTGATGCGATGGTGATGCGATGGTGATGCGATGGTGATGCGATGGTGATGCGATGGTGATGCGATGGTGATGCGATGGTGATGCGATGGTGATGCGATGGTGATGCGATGGTGATGCGATGGTGATGCGATGGTGATGCGATGGTGATGCGATGGTGATGCGATGGTGATGCGATGGTGATGCGATGGTGATGCGATGGTGATGCGATGGTGATGCGATGGTGATGCGATGGTGATGCGATGGTGATGCGATGGTGATGCGATGGTGATGCGATGGTGATGCGATGGTGATGCGATGGTGATGCGATGGTGATGCGATGGTGATGCGATGGTGATGCGATGGTGATGCGATGGTGATGCGATGGTGATGCGATGGTGATGCGATGGTGATGCGATGGTGATGCGATGGTGATGCGATGGTGATGCGATGGTGATGCGATGGTGATGCGATGGTGATGCGATGGTGATGCGATGGTGATGCGATGGTGATGCGATGGTGATGCGATGGTGATGCGATGGTGATGCGATGGTGATGCGATGGTGATGCGATGGTGATGCGATGGTGATGCGATGGTGATGCGATGGTGATGCGATGGTGATGCGATGGTGATGCGATGGTGATGCGATGGTGATGCGATGGTGATGCGATGGTGATGCGATGGTGATGCGATGGTGATGCGATGGTGATGCGATGGTGATGCGATGGTGATGCGATGGTGATGCGATGGTGATGCGATGGTGATGCGATGGTGATGCGATGGTGATGCGATGGTGATGCGATGGTGATGCGATGGTGATGCGATGGTGATGCGATGGTGATGCGATGGTGATGCGATGGTGATGCGATGGTGATGCGATGGTGATGCGATGGTGATGCGATGGTGATGCGATGGTGATGCGATGGTGATGCGATGGTGATGCGATGGTGATGCGATGGTGATGCGATGGTGATGCGATGGTGATGCGATGGTGATGCGATGGTGATGCGATGGTGATGCGATGGTGATGCGATGGTGATGCGATGGTGATGCGATGGTGATGCGATGGTGATGCGATGGTGATGCGATGGTGATGCGATGGTGATGCGATGGTGATGCGATGGTGATGCGATGGTGATGCGATGGTGATGCGATGGTGATGCGATGGTGATGCGATGGTGATGCGATGGTGATGCGATGGTGATGCGATGGTGATGCGATGGTGATGCGATGGTGATGCGATGGTGATGCGATGGTGATGCGATGGTGATGCGATGGTGATGCGATGGTGATGCGATGGTGATGCGATGGTGATGCGATGGTGATGCGATGGTGATGCGATGGTGATGCGATGGTGATGCGATGGTGATGCGATGGTGATGCGATGGTGATGCGATGGTGATGCGATGGTGATGCGATGGTGATGCGATGGTGATGCGATGGTGATGCGATGGTGATGCGATGGTGATGCGATGGTGATGCGATGGTGATGCGATGGTGATGCGATGGTGATGCGATGGTGATGCGATGGTGATGCGATGGTGATGCGATGGTGATGCGATGGTGATGCGATGGTGATGCGATGGTGATGCGATGGTGATGCGATGGTGATGCGATGGTGATGCGATGGTGATGCGATGGTGATGCGATGGTGATGCGATGGTGATGCGATGGTGATGCGATGGTGATGCGATGGTGATGCGATGGTGATGCGATGGTGATGCGATGGTGATGCGATGGTGATGCGATGGTGATGCGATGGTGATGCGATGGTGATGCGATGGTGATGCGATGGTGATGCGATGGTGATGCGATGGTGATGCGATGGTGATGCGATGGTGATGCGATGGTGATGCGATGGTGATGCGATGGTGATGCGATGGTGATGCGATGGTGATGCGATGGTGATGCGATGGTGATGCGATGGTGATGTGCATATGTGCATCTTCCTCCTCACTGCCCTCCCGTTCCTTTCCGCTTTTCCCTACCACTGCCTACCTCCACACTGCCTAACCCTCCCTAACCACCCCCTACCACCCTCCCCCCACCAACCATAGGTGCTCAACACCCCCTCCCTGAGCCCAGAGCACTCCCTGCGCACCTCCTTCCTCACCTCCTTCACCGACGGTCCTCTCCCTCTCGACCTCGCCACTACACACGGCACCAGTAACGGCAGCGCCACCAACGGTACCACCAATGACAGCAGTGCTGCTGCTGGCGGTGACCTGGCTCTGCTGCAGCTGGATGGGGTGATGGGGCCTCTGGTGGCGAGTCACGGCATCGGCCCCTGCATTGGCATGCCCGACTTTATCAAGGTGAGACGCACTTTAGGCCGGCTGTTCCTTGCTCATACCCACCACAGTACCAGTGCCGCTGCTGCTGGGGGTGACCTGGCCCTGCTGCAGTTGGATGGGTTGATGGGTCCTCTGGTGGCGAGTCACGGCATCGGCCCCTGCATTGGCATGCCCGACTTCATCAAGGTGAGAACAACCACATGCCGGGTAAGACTGGTACGTGTGCCATGAGCATCTGTCCCGGATCCCAGCTGCCACTCTCTTGCTGTTGCAATGTTGACACTTTGTACCCTTCCCCCCTCCCGCTCTTCCTCCTCTCGTGTGACAGGATGGGGCGCTGCAGGTGCTGCTGGTGTACCCGACTCCACTCTACTCGCCTGCCCAGATGGCCCAGTTTGCTGTCCTCGTTAAGAACAACCTCATTGCAGCTGCAGCTAACCAGGATGTGTAGTGCTTATTCCTTAATGGCAGTGTACTTATCAATATCTGTAATGCATTTCACCGCGCAGTCGATTTTTATTTTGGAACGATATAAAGACATTGGCCAAACCTAATGTGCTTGCTTATGGCAAGTAACACATACAGTGCAGCGAGACAGTACACACACTCCGACATGATAGATTAGCAAGTTAGCATTAGCCACAAATCCACAGCTACATGGTCTGTCGCTGAGAGTTTTATAGAAAGGACCTCTATATAGAGTACAGGAGAGTTTCAAAGCCGTCTTCCCCTCTCAATCCATAACAGAGTACCACAAGTCGGTAGCCTAAACCTCCTGTGGCGTATAAATGTGTTTGAGTGTGGGTGAGTGTAACGGGTGGAATCTGTTTGGGGAAACAGAGCAGAGGGGCAAGGGGAGCAAAGAGAAGAGCGGAGCACACGTGAGCAACGAGGAGAGAAGTGTGGCAAGGAAGCAGATGAAGCAGATGAAGCAAGGAAGCAGATGAAGCAAGGAAGCAGATGAAGCAAGGAAGCAGATGAAGCAAGGAAGCAGATGAAGCAAGGTGTTATAAAAAACACCGAGAGAAGTGTGGCAAGGAAGCAGATGAAGGTGAGGGCAGCAGCAACAGCACAAGAACGAATAGGAGGATGGTTATCTCTGAGTCACAATTGATAATTTTCAAGAATGGCAGGAATGAAGCCAAGAATGGTGTTAAATGTAGTGGCATGAGGGAAAAGATGTAGTTGCAGGGAAGGAGGAACGAGAGGCAGACTCATGCACTAGTGCACATGAACATGAACATGAACTTAGACATGTACATGCACATGCACATGCACATGCATTCAGACATGCTTACCCTGCAGCTGGCGTGGGTGCTGCTCTTCTGATCCAGCAGCATCAACCATGCCTCGCATGCCCCATCTGCTGCTGCCCCCTCTGCTGTTTTTTACTGCTGTGGACCCCCAACCACTCAGCTGTACCACCACCACCACCATTGCCAGCACCACCACCATCAGCAGCACCAGCACCGCCCTTACCACCACCACCACCCTGACCAGCAGCATGGTGATCCCCATCCGCTCCCTGCCATGTCATCCCTGCCTCTATGCGCCTCTGCATGGCGATCAACGCAGACACTGGCGTCCACCCCTCCTGCCCCTTGGCACCACTATCATCAGGGTCGGGTACTTGACTAGTGCTGCCACCACCGTTGCTGCTGCCACCACCGTTGCTGCTGCCACCACCGTTGCTGCTGCCACCACCGTTGCTGCTGCCACCACCGTTGCTGCTGCCACCACCGTTGCTGCTGCCACCACCGTTGCTGCTGCCACCGTTGCTGCCACCACCGTTGCTGCTGCCACCGTTGCTGCTGCCACCACCGTTGCTGCTGCTGCCACCGTTGCTGCCGGCACCGTTGCTGCTGCCACCGTTGCTGCTGCCACCGTTGCTGCTGCCACCGTTGCTGCCGTGACCACGGTTGGTCCCGCCCCTGCCAGTGTGGGCAGCAGCGTGGGTGCCGCCAGTGCTGCTGCCGCCATCACTCCCCTTAGTGCCACCATGGGCAGCAGCAGCGTGCGTGGCGAGTCTGCTGCTATCCGCCGCTGCCAGCAGCTGCTGCCACTCGTCCTCGAACCTCACCCCCTCCCCCTGCTGCTGCTGCTTCTGCTGCTTCTGCTTCCCCTCTTCCTCCTCCTGACCTTGCTCCGGCGCCTGCTGCTGCTGCTGTCCCTCCCGCTCCTTCTCTCCCGCTTGCTGCTGCTGCTGCTCAGTCTTCCCCCCCTCCTTCGCCTTCTCTACCTGCTGTGGTGCTTTCGGCTGCGGCTCATGCTCGTGTTTCATCTCAAGCTGCTTCGTACTCGACTGTTTCGTCATCTCCCCTCCGCCACCGCCACTCCCACCATGCCCCCCACCACCAGGGCTGCTCTGCGCCTCATGCTCTGCCCCACCACCACCACTGCTCTTCTCCTGGCGCTCTGTGTTCAGCTTGAACCCGTTTCTCCCCCCTTTGCTGCTGCCGCTCCCACCACTGCCGGCGCCGCCGCTGCCACCGCCACCGCTGGTGCTACTGCCAGCCTTGCCGCTCTTGCTACCCTCGCTGCTTGAATGCGAGTGCCCTTGCCCTTCATTCGCCTCCCCCTTGCCCTCCTGTGTCACCTCCACATGATAGCTGCTCTCCTGCACCCCTCCCTTGCTGCTGCTGCTGCCGCTGCTCCTGCTGCTCCCCCTGCCCTTGCCACTCTTGCTGCTTGAATGTGAGTGCCCTTGCCCTTCGTTCGCCTTCCCCTTGCCCTCCTGGCCCACTTTCGTCATCTTCAAATGATAGCTGCTCTCCTGCACCCCTCTCTGCCACTCATCGAGATCAACCACCTTCCCTCCCACATGCTCCTTCCACTCCTCCTTCCTCTTCTCTCCCTCACTCTCCCTCCCCTCCTCGTCCCCCTTCCCCACTCCTGCGTTCTCCTCTGCATCACCCTCTGAACTTTCCCCTGAGTCATCCGCTCCACCTGAACCGTCACCTGATTTTTCACCTGACGACGCCGAGTTTCCTGAGGCTGCGGATTCTCCTGACGCCACACCTGAAGCCTCGTCCAGTTCGGGCCAAAGAACGCTCGTGTGCTTACTAACGTCACCACTTTCGCTGGACTTTTCGCCACTGTTACTGTTACTGTTACTGCTGCTGCTGCTGCTGCTGCTGCCACTGCTGTTACTGCTGCTGCCGCTGGTGTTGAAATTGGTGGTGCCGGTGCTGCTCTGCGCGTCCACAGTGCCAAGCCTGCCGTCACTGCTGTAACCACTCTTGAAACTGGCACCTTTGGAATCGGCAGCATCAGCGCTGCTCCGGTTAATCTCATTACCACTAACACCACTAGCACCACTAGTAGCACCATCACCAGCACCATCAACACCACTGCTGCCATCAGTATTGCCGCTGTCCTTGGCAGAGCCACCAGGCTTGTCAGCAACCTTGAAGTCACCGTAATCACTGCTGCTGCTGCTGCTGCTGCTGCTGCTGCTGCTGCTGCTGCTGCTGCTGCTGCTGCTGCTGCTGCTGCTGCTGCTGCTGCTGCTGCTGCTGCTGCTGGTGCCACTGCTGCCGCTGCCGCTGCCACTGCCGCCACTGGTGGTACTGCTGAATCCGCCAGCATTGTTATAACGGCCTCTCGCCTCACCACTAGTAGTAGCACCTCCCATACCAACCCCACTAAACCCACCAGTACCATCAGTGCCACCAGTTTTGCTGCCAGCGCTGCCGCTGCTGCCACCACTGCTGCTGCTGCTGCTGCCGCTGCTGCTGCCGTATCCGCACATTCCTAGCTGGCACGCCGAGTCAGCAGGACACGTGTTGTAGCAGCCGCCGCAGTGACGTGGATCGTCCATGATGCTGACGCACGCGCCGTCGCAGCAGTGGTGGCCCGTCGGACACGCCGTGAGGCAGTTGCCGCAATGGAACACGTCGCTGCGTAGATTACGGCACGCGCGCCTGAAGCAACGGGAGAGGGGGGAAGGGCGGGGTCGGATGGGACGGATGGGGGAAACACGCCGTGAGGCAGTTGCCGCAGTGGAACACGTCGATGCGCAGATTGCGGCACGCGCGCCTGACGGGGGAAAACGAGGAGGGGGAGAAGAGGGAGGGAGGACGGGGAAGAGAAAGGGGGAGGGAGGGGAAGCGTCGGACACGCCGTGAGGCAGTTGCCGCAGTGCAACACGTCGCTTCGTGGGTTGCGGCACGCGCGACTGGAACAAAGGGAAGGAGGGATGGGGAAGGAAAGAGAAAAGGGAAGGAGGGATGGGGAAGGAAAGAGAAAAGGGAATACGGAGAAAAGGGGACCAGGACACGCCGTGAGGCAGTTGCCGCAGTGGACACGTCGCTGTTGCGACAGGCGCGACTGAAGGAACGGAGGGATGAGGGAGAAAGGGGGTAGGAAGGGCAGCGGTATACTGCGTGTTGTACTGTACTCACCCGCAGCAGACGTCGAAACCGGGGTTCTCCTTAGCGAAGATGAGACAAACGGTCTGGTTACCCAAGCACTTCTGCCCGCGCTTTAAATGATGCCCCACGCCCGACGGGTGGTGCCCGAACAAGAAAGTCCCGTCCGCCTTCCGCGGATGGTGCCCTCCGCCGAACGGCGCGCGCCGCTCCGCGCTGGCGGCGCCCGCCCCCGAGTGGCGGCCTCCGCCGAACCAGTGGTGCCCAACAGAGGCGGTGTGGTGGCCGAGGCGCGGGTGGTGCCCCGTGAACGGCCCGTGCATCCCCTTGGGAATGTCGAAACCCTTGGGAATGCCGAATCCCTGCGGCTCGCTCGTGGTGGTGTCGGCTCCCCCGTCAATCTCAGCCGTTGATCTGGTGGTTGTGGTGATCCGATGGTGGTGGCCTAGGTTCGGATGGTCGCCCGGTTTCCTGGAAGGTTCAGCGTCGGTTTGTGCTGCTTTCCGTCGGCTGAAAAGAGCGCGGCGGAGGGACGAGACGGCGGAGGCGGCGGAGGAAACGGCGGAGGATGCGGCGGAAGATGCGGCGAGAAAGGAGGGCAGCGGAAAACGGCCTATCCCCCTGTTGGCGCCACCGGGATTCGCGAAGCGCGAAACCTTTGAGGAAGTGAAGGGCAGCTTGTTGGGCGATCGTATTCGGATCTTAAAGAGCTTCGGCCTTCCTTTACTGCCACGTGGACGCGGAATATCCGGAAGGAGATCATCTGACGTGGCTAAGGAGTAGGATGGTAGGAGAAAAAGGATGCATATACACGATAGTACTAGCGCCGCGACCAAGCTTCGAAGCGTCTTCATGTTTGCGCGATCCGACTGAATCGACGGTATCCAGTTTGAGCGTCTTCTAGAAAGTTAAGCCTCGATGGCTTTCTCCGCGTTCGCGCGGCGAATGCATGCCGGCTAAATCCTAGGTGCAGTCGTTAGTGGTCAATCACACGACCTCTCATTGCGGTTAGCGACGCAATTGTTAGCGCGGTAACTACTCTAGCTAGTGAAGGCTCCCAGTCGGCACCTTGGTAGGGTATTCGCTCTGGCTCGAGTCATGAGAGCAAGCCGGTCAATAACTATATCTTCTTGCCCGCTACCTTTCTTGCACCAGGCCGTGCAGACCCATGCTCCTGTCGGCCGTAAGCAGTCTTAGAAGTTTCTGCTATGCGGACTGCTCTCACTGAACGGTGTGGCGTCGCCGCGAAGCGATTAACTATTACAAGGCGATTATCTTTCCCAAGGCGACACTGTACAGGCGAGTGATAACCTATGGTGACAGCTAGAGCATTCTAAAGCGCTAGGCATCTGATGTCACTACGGCAAGTATTGCCATGTGTTGACCATTAGAGGAGTGCAGTGGGGGATAGAGGAAATGGTGCTAGTGGCGTGGCTGGGATAGAGGGGGCGTGTGGCGTGGTGTGCTGCGCTGCGATGCAGCGACTCGATGGAATCGTGCGCTGCGTGCTGGGTGCTGTCGTTTACTCGGCCACAAACAACTGTCTGGCGGGGTGAGATTCGCTCGACCTGCGCAAATTGTGGAAGCAGTGAGGCAAACTTGGGCGCGAATAAAGAAAACTACTAAACGGTGATGACAGAAGCGTGGGCGCAGAGCAGGAGAAACACATGGGTTTAGGCGTTTTACGGTGGTAAATTACGGTAAGAGGCTAAACTGTAGTGGTTGATCGGAGGTGGTGGGAAGGAGAGGAACGTTCGAGATGATGCGGGCGAATTTTCAAACTCATCAGTGAAACAAGTCCCAATGACTGTTGACAAATGTGCAATTTCAGACATTTTGCGCGAAATGCGACTCGACATTTCGCATAAACACGACGCGATTCACTCGCGGCTTGAGATCTGGTGCTGAGGTGGCTCTACATTGGGACCGTCGATGCTCTGGAACCGTTGGGCTTGTGAAGGACACGTGGCAAGACTGCTGAAGGGTCGATGCCCACGAACAGCGACGGCTGAGCGGCAAGGAGACGGTTGCCGACAACAAGATGGGGAGTGTCGTCGCAACCTTGGGGCTTCGTGATTCCATTGCTGACAGGAACGCGTGCGAACACCTCGAAAGTTTGGTGACTGACAGTTACAGCCTCGCAGCCAACCATCCTCAGCGCTGGCAAGCGACCAGCGGCAAATTTTCCGAATCGAGAGTTTTCGCACTCCATTGTGTTACAAATGGTCTTTTGCTTGTCTCTTTTGCGTTAATCAGACTGCGCAATCTAAAGACACCCTGCGTAAAAGCAATATAACTAGGTACGACACTGCTTTTAACGCGGATGCAAAGATACCTGTTCTCTCACCATAGAAAATCCCGAGCTCTAGAAGTGGTTCTAGTCCTTCATCCTCAGGAGAAACTAAGAAGCAAGGCGCATTCGTTAGTTATCCCGGTCAAGCGCCGGGCGAGTCGAAATGCTAGGTCTTGCTGCTACTGGCGTGTCGTCGTCGCTTCCTCCGGGAATATCGTCTCGTCAGAAATCTGACGTGTCATGCGGATCTCAGCTCCAGTCTGACGTGTCGAGAGCATCATCATCCGTTTCGCCGAGCGCTACCCTATCTGGCGATTCGATCAGCGATGGACGCATCGTAGGGTCACCATTTCGCTCCGACCGGCTGCGAACCTCGAAAACCTCGTGTCGCGCTTGGACTAGTTCGCAAAACGGGTTTTCGACAACGGGCTTGCAGTCACCGTCAACGTCGCAAAGACGAAAATCTTCCACGCATTACCGACGCGACGGAAAGAGCTATACAGTAGCAGCAGCTGCTGCTGCTGGAACCGGATCATCCGACGATTCAGACGAGCCTGTTTTCATTTTCACGAATCCGCGACAGTCGCCAGACGTCGCAAAGGTGCTTCGCCACGATTCGCGGGCCTCCGCCGCTGCCGCCGCCGCTTCCGCTGCTGCTGCTGCCGCCGCCGGCGCCGCAGCAGCAGAAGATGTAGCAACCGCTACGCAGGACGCTCTAGAAGCCGGCGCGTCCTCCGCGACTGGCGCCGCGAGCGGCGCCCTCGAGGGAAAACGATCAAGCGCGCAAGCCGCGGCAGTGGATCAGCTACTAACGGGGCCGCCCAGGCGAATAGTGCCTATAGTGCCGGACGACCATAAGAGCGGTAGGCGGGGGCGTGGGTAAGCGGAGACACGCGGGTGGGGGAATTGGGTTGAGGGGGAATGTAGGGGAATGTAAGGGAGGGGAAGGGGTGATTAGTGCCCAAAGTGCCTGAAGACCATTGAAATGATGGCAATGGGCTGGCAATGTGCTGTTGGGACGGCTTGAAGGGGTTTTTGTGACGGGGTTTAGGACTGAGGGTTTGAGACGCAGTGTGTGATGTGAAGCTACGATAAGCGGTGAAAGCACTTATGCATGCTTCCACTTCCTCCTCCTCGTCCTTCTCCTCCTCTCCCTTTTACTCCTCCTCCTCCTCCTCCTCCTCCTCCTCCTCCTCCTCCTCCTCCTCCTCCTCCTCCTCCTCCTCCTCCTCCTCCTCCTCCTTTCTCCCGCCCGTGCCCCTTCCCCCCTTCACCTCTCCTCACCTCCCTTCCTACGTGGTAATGATTGGGCAGCCCAATGCGGGCAAGAGCAGAGCACGCTGCTGAATCGGATCATCGGGCACCCCTGTTCCGATCCGATTCAGCAGTGTGCTCTTTCTTCCCTCACATCCCTCGCATCCCTCACATACCCCAATCCCCCAATCCCTCACATCCCCCAAACCTCAGGCTACGTGGCGTTGATGGGCCAGCCCAATCCGCGCTAGGCACGCTGCTGAACCGCCTCATCAGGCAAAGGCTGTCTTTCCTTTTCCAAGCCGCCTCTTCCCTTTCCTCATATCCCCTAATCCACGTGCTTCTCAGGCTACGTGGCGCTGATAGGCCAGCCCAACGCGGGCAAGAGCAGCGCACGCTGCTGAATTGACTCATCGGGCAGAAGCCCACTGGCCTCCCCTTTCCCCTTACCGCCCTTCACATCCCCTCACCTCACCTCACTTTCCCCCAATCCTCAGGTTACGTGGCGCTGATAGGGCAGCCCAACGCGGGCAAGAGCACGCTGCTGAACCGACTCATCGGGCAGAAGCTGCCTTCCTGCTCCCACTCGCCTCCCCTTCCGCCTCACCTCTCTTCGCCTCGCTCATTACCTCTCCTCACCCCTCCTCACCGCTCTTCACCTCCCCTCACCCCCAGGCTACGTGGCCCTTATAGGCCAGCCGAACGCAGGCAAGAGCACGCTGCTGAACCGACTCATCGGGCAGAAGCTGTCGATCGTCACACTTGCCTCCCCCTTCCCTCACCCCTCCTCACCGCTCTTCACCCCCCCAGGCTACGTGGCCCTTATAGGGCAGCCCAACGCGGGCAAGAGCACGCTGCTGAACCGACTCATCGGGCAGAAGCTGTCGATCGTCACACTTGCCTCCCCCTTCCCTCACCCCTCCTCACCGCTCTTCACCCCCCCAGGCTACGTGGCTCTTATAGGGCAGCCCAATGCGGGCAAGAGCACGCTGCTGAACCGACTGATCGGGCAGAAGCTGTCGATCGTCACACAGAAGCCGCAGACCACCCGGCACCGCATCCTGGGCCTCGTCTCCGCGCCCGCCTACCAGGTGAAGTGAAGGGGGGTGGTTGGGGAGGTGGGGTTCTAATCGCGCATGTCAGATGGGTGAGGGGATGTAGGGGCTGGGCATGGGAGCACACAGAAGCCGCAGACCACCCGGCACCGCATCCTGGGGCTCGTCTCTGCCCCTGCGTACCAGGTGCGTGGGGGAGGTGAGGGGTGCATGTGGTGGGTGGGTGGGCTGATGGTGGGGACGTGGGGTCACACAGAAGCCACAGAAGCCGCAGACCACTCGCCACCGCATCCTGGGACTCGTGTCCGCGCCCGCCTACCAGGTGCGTGGCCCAGAAACTAGGTTGGGCGTGGGGGCATGCAGAAGCCACAGAAGCCACAGACCACCCGGCACCGCATCCTGGGACTCGTGTCCGCACCTGCCTACCAGGTGTGTGGGGAGGGGATGTGGTTTGTTATGTGCCCCCTGGTAAAGCACACAAGGGGGCATGAGGGCAGGCAGAAGCTGTCGATCGTCACACAGAAGCCGCAGACCACTCGCCACCCCCCTTGTGTTTTCCACTCATGATGCAGGCAGTGCCCCCCCTCTTGTGTTTTCCATGTGCCATACCATTCTGTCTGTACCACTCACACCTTCTCCTCCCATCCTCTCCAGATCATTCTGTACGACACGCCCGGGGTACTATCCAAGTCACAGCACAAGCTCGATGAGCTCATGATGCACGCTGTGCCTCCCCGCCTCTCCGTGTGCTGTGCCCCTCCCTCCTTTCCTTGTGTCCGTGCTTGCTTCCCCTCTCCCTCCCCTTCCCCCACAGATCATTCTGTACGACACGCCCGGGGTACTATCCAAGTCAATGCACAAGCTGGACGAGCTCATGATGCAGGCGGTGCGCACTGCTACAGTCAACGCCGACGCTGTTGTCCTCGTTATAGACATCACCCAGGCGCCCCAAGAGGTGCGTCCAGCCATCTTAAAGGCATGCACCACCACCGTCAACTCGGACGCTTTTGTCCTCGTAGCACCCAAGCGCCTCAAGAGGTGCGCTGTGCTTTTCCTCAAACGTAGCTTAAATCTGACTTTACTTTGCTCAGTATGGCCATGTGTGGTCTGCGGAGGATGTTGACTGATGGTCCATATGGGCCCTCAAAACTTGACTTATCTGGTCATGCCCTCTGCCTTTCTGTGCTCCTTATGCAGGTATCGAAGCTGCTACTAGAGGGGATGGAGAGTGCAGTGGTGCAGAAGAAGCCGACCCTCATAGTGCTGAACAAGAAGGACTCGCTGAAGCCGGGGGAAGTTGCCAAGAAGCTCAAGGTAGGGGCAGTTACTGGTCAGCAGCACCACTCAGCACCAATCAGCACCACTCAGCACCAGTCAGCTCCGCTCAGGTGGCTAATAGGGGGATGGAGAGCGCAGTGGTGCAAAAGAAGCCGACCCTCATAGTGCTGAACAAGAAGGAGTCGCTGAAGCCGGGGGAGGTTGCCAAGAAGCTCAAGGTAAGTGGCTTTTGAGAATTCTCAAAAGAAACCGTGCACTTGAGCAGATGGGATGGGGTTTGAACCCTCATAGTGTTGAACAAGAAGGACTCGCTCAAGCCAGGGGAAGTTGCGAAAAAAGCTCAAGGTAAGGAAGTTACCAGTCAGTACCACTCAGCACCACGCACGCAGCACCACGCAGCACCACGCAGCACCACTCAACACCACTCAGCTCCGCTCTGGTAGCTACTAGAGGGGATGGAGAGAGCCGTGGTGCAAAAGAAGCCGACCCTCATTGTGCTGAACAAGGAGTCGCTGAAGCCGGGGGAAGTTGCCAAGAAGCTCAAGGTAAGGGAATTTGCCAAGAAGCTCAAGGTAAGGGAATTTGCCAAGAAGGTACCAGTCAGTACCAGCGCAAAACTATGTTCAGTAGGATTCCGCGTCTCGTCTTACCGTGCGTGTGGCCGCAGAGGTATCAAGAGGCCGTGGCAGAGGAAGGGCACGTGGTGACTGCCTGCCTAGTGCCCTGGTCTTTTTGGAGCCTAGAGGTGACTTTTGAGTCGACTCAAAAGTCACTTCGTTACCATGGCACACGACACTCCTTCCCGTTGTGTGCTCCCATCCCATCTCTCCAGTGGTACCAAGAGGCAGTGGCAGCCGAGGGGCACACTGTGATCGCTCTGAGCGCCAAGAGAGGTGACGGGGGACACGGTTGTCGCTCTAAGTGCCCACCCCTCTCACGCCCTGTGTGCTCCCATCCCATCCCATCCCATCCCATCCCATCCCATCCCTCCAGTGGTACCAACCAAGAGGCAGTGGCAGCCGAGGGGCACACTGTGATCGCTCTGAGTGGCTGCTTTGGGTGTGGCTGATGTGTGACCCAACCCAATTCAACGCTACGTGTGTGCCCCCTGTCCTTACCACCATTCCCCTTCTCGGTGCGCTCCCATCACACCAGTGGTACCAAGACGCTGTAGCAGCAGATGGGAACACGGTGATCGCTCTGAGTGCCAAGAGGGGTGATGGGAACACGGTGATCGCTCTGAGTGCCTTGGTGAACCAACTCGTTGCTGTCGTTGCCTTCACTTTCCTCCATTCCTCACTTCTGTGTGTGCTCCCCTCTGTGTGACCGCAGTGGTACCAAGACGCTGTAGCAGCAGATGGGAACACGGTGATCACTCTGAGTGCCAAGAGGGGCGAAGGGGTGGATGGGCTGCTGGCGTGGATGCTCGATAACATCCCCCAGGGCCCCGCTTACTACCCCAAGGTATCACTGCACTGCTTGCCTTGTGTAGAGAGGGTGTTTTTGAGGCGTCTCAAAATACTACCCCAAGGTATCACTGCACTGCCTGCCTTACTCAAGTCGTCCCCTAGCATTGGTTCTTTTGAGACGTCTCAAAAGTGGATGGGCTGCTGGCGTGGATGCTGGACAACATTCCGCACGGCCCCGCCTACTACCCCAAGGTGACTAGAGCGGCTGACTAGCCTCAAAGGCTTGCTCCGATTGTGCTCCAACATTGTTGCAACGAGAGGTGGGGTTGGAGTATAGGCTCAGGGGAGGGTGGATGGGCTGCTGGCATGGATGCTGGATAACATTCCGCAAGGCCCCGCGTACTACCCCAAGGTATCATTTTTGAGTCGACTCAAAAGTCATCGCACTGCCTGCCTTACTCAAGTCGTCCCCTAGCATTGGTTCGGAGAGCGGTAGGTTCGGGGTAGACACGGTGGAGGGTGATTGGGCTTCTGGCATGGTGAGCGAGTTTTGAGACGTCTCAAAACAAGTCGTCCCTCGTCCCCTAGCATTGGTTCGGAGAGCGGTAGGCTCGGGGTAGACACGGTGGAGGGTGAATGGGCTTCTGGCATGCCAGAGCAGTTCTTTGCTTGCGGCGCCTCTAAATACCACAGCCACACCACTGAAAACCACTTGCCACACCACCCAACCCCATCCCATGCACAACCCCACCCCCCATCAGGACGTGGTGAGCGAGCTACCAGAGCGGTTCTTCGTGGCTGAGATAGTGAGGGAGAAGATTCTGCTGCAGTACTCTCAGGAAGTGCCGTACGCCTGCCAGGTGTGTGTGTGTGTGAGAGAATACGAGCATGGGGTATGGGGGTCAGGGCATGGGGGTCAGGGCATGGGGGTCAGGGCATGGTGGCGCATGGGTCAGTGAGGGAGCAGATTCTGCTGCAGTACTCTCAAGAAGTGCCGTACGCCTGCCAGGTGCGGTGAGAGGGATGGGGTGTGGGGGTTGGAGCATGGGGTGTGGGGGTTGGAGCATGGGGTGTGGGGGTTGGAGCATGGGGTGTGGGGGTTGGAGCATGGGGTGTGGGGGTTGGAGCATGGGGTTGATGGCTGCCCGCTGCGTGGGTGACTGAGCGGGAAGATTCTGCTGCATTACTCACAGGAGGTGCCATACGCCTGCACGAGGTGACTTTTGAGTCGACTCAAAACATTCTGCTGCATTACTCACAGGAGGTGCCATACGCCTGCAACGTGCGTGTGCAGAGAAGCACGGGGCTTGGGGTGCGTGCGGGTGGGTCATGTGGTATGGGACACGGGGAGTGGGGCACAGGGCATGGGCAATTGCAGACATACCTTACTTTTCTCTTACATTGTTTTGCCATTTCGTGACAATGTTGCCTTGGGTTGACATGGCATGGCATGGCATGGCATGGCATGGCATGGCATGGCATGGCATGGCATGGCATGGCATGGCATGGCAGGTGACAGTGAGGGCGTTCAGGGAGAGGGAGAAGGCAAAGGACTACATCAGTCTTGACATCATGGTGGAGCGGGACAGCCAGAAGGCCATCCTGCTGGGGAAGGTGAGGAGTAAGGGGAGAGGGGTATGTGCATGCGGGTCAAAGGAAGAGGGAGCGGGAAGGGGTGAGAGAGGGAGAAGGCAAAGGACTACATCAGTCTTGACATCATGGTGGAGCGGGACAGCCAGAAGGCCATCCTGCTGGGGAAGGTGAGGAGTAAGGGGAGAGGGGTATGTGCATGCGGGTCAAAGGAAGAGGGAGCGGGAAGGGGTGAGAGAGGGAGAAGGCAAAGGACTACATCAGTCTTGACATCATTGTGGAGCGAGACAGCCAGAAGGCCATCCTGCTGGGGAAGGTGAGGAGTGGGGGTGAAGGGTGAGGGGTACGTGCATTTGAGTACGAGCATGCGGGTCAAAGGAAGAGGGAGAGGGAGAAGGCAAAGGACTACATCAGCCTTGACATCATGGTGGAGAGGGACAGCCAGAAGGCCATCCTGCTGGGGAAGGTGAGTGATGGATGGATGTGAGTCCACGAGAGAAGGAGTGAGTGAGGGTGGGCGTGAGAGAAGGACTACATCAGTCTTGACATCATGGTTGAGCGGGACAGCCAGAAGGCGATTCTGCTGGGGAAGGTGGGCTGAGAGGGGTGTAAGAGGAGAGAGGAGAGAGGAGAGAGGCGAGAGGCGAGAGGCGAGAGGTGGTGAGAAAGTGTGGGAAGCAATGGGAAAGGAAGATGCGAAAGGGGGTGCACATGTGGGTAAAGCGTCTGCAAGTGTAGCAACAAGTGCTTGTGTGCGCAGTGACTCTGTTCCCCCTCCGCTCCTTATCACCTCTCTGCCTCATATACCTCTTCGAACGTACAATCCCATCACTTCCCTGCCTCACCAGGAGGGCAAGCAGCTCAAGGCACTGGCGGCAGCAGCTCGCATGGACATTGAGGAGTTTCTTGGGCCATCACACCTCTGCCTCATATACCTCTTCGAACGTACAATCCCATCACTTCCCTGCCTCACCAGGAGGGCAAGCAGCTCAAGGCGCTGGCAACGGCAGCTCGGATGGACATAGAGGAGTTTCTGGGGCGAGAGGTGTTCCTGGAGGTGAGGGGTGCTGCTGCGTTGGCAGGGTGGAGATGGGTGGTGGGGATTGGCTGCAAGGGTACTTGCTGAAGGGGTTTTGCTGGAAATGAGGAGTGTTGCTGGAAATGAGGGGTTTAGGGTTGCTGCTCAGGGAATACAAACCCTCTCCACCTCCATCTCTTGCTTCATGCGTTACTTCCCCCCCTCCTCCCTCACTCTCTTCTGGATGAGATGCAATGGAGGGAACAGTAGCCCTCCTCATCACTTTATCTGCACTCCCCCTGCTCATCTCCCCATCTCTGCTCCACACTCCCTTCGCACAGATCCGGGTGAAGGTGAAGGAGAAGTGGAGGCAGGACGAGACGCTGCTGAAGGAGTATGGGCTGGATGTGCGCAAGAGAGGCTCCTGGTACTGAACATGTGCTGCTGCAGTGCGCTTTTTTGGTGGTTCGCTTGATACCATGTGAAGCAGTTAGGCTGCAAGTAATGGCAACAGTAAACTGGTAACTGGTGTTACCGTATTACCGGTAGTCGTGAACAATAGTTGGTTGGTTCATCTACACATGAAAATATTTTCGATTTGAGGTGGTAACATCCAAGTGTACCCTACCCTACTGGAAACTTCAGGATACAATGGCTACATTCTACCTTCGCTTTAACGAGTGAAAGAAAGTTGGCTGGTTCAAGTTTTTGCGGGTTTGCTGTGACCTTGGATCTGTCATTCAACAGAGACATTCAGAGGATTCTCTTGAAGGCTCCAGGTGTCAATGTGCGCAGGCAATGCTGGCTCACTACCACCACTCTCGCTTCTTTGTCTAACCATCTGGTCATGGTCCAATCTGCCTGCTTCTTTGTTGTCAACAACTGCTGCTGCTTCCAGAGTGAATACCTGATCACTGTCCTCGTATTGTTCTGCAACCGGCTTGCCATGGCCCTGCGTGTCTGCTCTACTCACCCCTCTCTCATCAACACCTCGTGCTGCCAGCGTGGACGCCTGACCACCAGCACCCTGCTGAAATTCATCAAAGTCCTCTCCCTCCCCTCCAGCACCAGCATCACGAGCCGAAACACCAGGCATATTGTGAAAGTTCTCTTCCTGCTCCCCTGTATTGTCATACTGGTATCGGTAACCCTGCAGAGATAGGCTAGGAGACAAGTGTCGAGAGTAATGTTTGAGTAAGGAGGGACAAGGAGATACAAATGTCGACCTAAAGTGTTGTACCCTTTAGAGGGCAACTCACAGTAGCCTATCTAACAATATATAGAATATATAAACATTTGACACACCCCCATAGGCTAAGTGAGGGGCATCAAAACAACCAACGGAAACAAGGGGTCACAAGACCAGTCAAGAACAAGCATAAAAAACAAAGCTCAGGGTGGCGCTCAGAGTCACCACACACTCCGAGCACAAGCAAGTGGCCACAAGGCCAGTTCAAGAGTTTACTAGTATATATAGAAGCACAACAAGTAGAGCAAACAGCAAGTCTACAGCAACCGAGGGCCTACCTCAACAAGCCCCAACTGCACACAGAACCTGTGGTGGTCACCAGACGCCAAGGCCTTGGTGAAGACGTCGGCAGTGTTGGCCTGTGAGGCCACAAAGTCCAAACGTGCCTGACCGCGTCGCTGCAACTCTCGCAGGAGGAAGTACCTCACGTCAATATGCTTCACTCTGCTCTCCAGTCGAGGCTCTCGACACAGGAGGATCATGGCCTTGTTGTCAGCGTACAAGGTCGGTGCAGAGCGAGGCCGCTCACCAAGGTCGGCGAGCAAGAAGGTCAACCAGCGAAGCTCCTGTGCCGCCATGGCACCAGCGTAGATCTCTGCCTCTGCACTGGAAGTAGCCACAGACGACGACCGTGTAGACCTCCACGACACAGCACCAGCTCCCAGACTGAGGCAGTAACCCTGAGTCGAACGCTGAGTCTCCACGTCGTCAGCGTAGGAAGAGTCGCAGTGACCAGTCAACGCCACTGGCTGAGTCCCTCCAAGCACAAGCCCCATGCCTGATGTAGTCGCCAGGTACTTCGCCACCCTCACAGCAGCTGTCCAGTGGACAGGGCGGTGTCTCCCAGTCGCAACAAAGCGAGAAAGGATGCTGAGTGGAAAGGCGAGGTCCGGTCGAGTACAAGTCATCAGGTACATGAGGCAGCCCACCAGCTCTGCGTAGGGTCCACTGGACTCAAAGGGCTCGTCAGGAAAGGGGCCCGTGAGTCTGTGGTCAACAGCAAGAGGAGTGGGCTGTGTGGTGGAGAACTGGAAGTCGAACCGCCGAAGGATCTGCTGCACCATGTGTGACTGCGTCAGTGTGATGGTGCGAGCGGCTCTGTCCCGGGTGATCTGCAGGCCAAGATAGCGCTGCAGCTCACCCAGGTCAGTGCACTTGTGTCTCTTCTGCAGTTCGGACTTCACCTGAGCCAGGGCTGCCCTGTTTGCTGTAGCAAACACCAAGTCGTCGACATAGACAAGGATAAAGAAAGGAGTAGAACCCGCTCGAACAAACAGCGACGGGTCGGCGGAGGACGGGCTGAACCCAAGGTCACGAAGCGTGGAGCGAAGAGTGTCGTGCCACTCACGGGGCGACTGGCGGAGACCGTAGACTGGTCGCCTCAGGCTCCACTGGGTCCCAGGTGGGAAGGTGTCAGTGAAGCCAGGAGGACGGCGCAGCCAGATCTCCTCGTGTAGTCGGCCCTGGAGGAACGCAGTGGAGAAGTCGAGGGAGTGCAGCTCGTAGTCTCGCTGCGCTGCTATGTGGAGTAACACCCGAAGAGTAGTCATCTTCGGGGTCGGGGCGAAGGTCTGGAAGAAGTCAACTCCCTCACGCTGACTGAAGCCCCTAGCCACGTAGCGCGCCTTGAACACCGGCGGTGCTCCAGGCGGCCGCTTCACCTTGAAGAGCCACATGCCATCGACTACGTTCGCCCTGGGAGGGGGAACTGCGTCGACGTAGGTGCCTGCGGATCTCCAAGACGCCAACTCTGAGTCCATAGCCGCTTTCCACTGAGAGGCCCACGCCCCTGACACTGCCTCGCGGTAAGTGCGAGGAGTCGGTATGTCAAGGGCGTCGGGGTCTCCCTCAGGGGAGAGCAGCATGGCACACACAGAGGGAGAAGCGGCTGCCCAGTACTCCAGCTCAGACTCTCTGTCCTCTAGGACGTCACAGCCAAGGGCAAACCCACCCCCGACGGACAGAGGACGGTAGGGAGGAGCTGGCACCACACGGGTGGCGTAGTCAAGGTGGCTGGCGGCAGCAAACTCAGCGACAGCGGCAGTAAGAGCCGAGGCAGACGACGGAGGGAAACGAGAGTCGGTGACAAGAGTGGCGAGGACACGTGCGGCAACAGGACGAACAACGCGGTAGTAGTCAGAGATAGGAGTGGGGAGGGCTGGTAGGGAGGACGGAGGAGGAGACGGGAGAACGGACACAGGAGAAGGAGAACGACGACGAGACGAACAAAGGAGGGCAGTGTGGAGGTCAGTAACAGGGGACGAGTGACGAGCACGCGGAGGACAACGAGTGATCAGGTCGCGACGGACAGAGGGAGGAGGAGAAGACCAGACCGCCGGACGGTCGTCAGGAGGAGGCAACGGAGGAACAAACACAGGAGGAGACTGGGAGCGGACAGGAGGAGAGGAGGAAAGGCCAAGGGGAACAACCGCCGCTCCAGAGGAAGCTGCGGTGGCGGCTGCGGCCGCTGCTGCTGCGGCTGCGGCTGCTGCTGCTGCGGCTGCGGCGGCGGCTGCGGCTGCAGCTGCTGCTGCTGCTGCTGCTGCCGCTGCTGCTCCAGAAGGTCCAGCACCCGCAGCTCCTGCCGCTCCCTCTCCAACCGCTCCTGCTCCTCACGCTCACGCCGACGGGCAGCCTGGAGACGCGTGTCGTGGCGGTGGGGAGGCGGAGTGGACTCCGCAGAACCAGGGTCTCCAGCGTCAGTCCCCTCAGACTCAGCACCCCCAGAACCAGCACCGCCAGTGCCAGGACCTCCAACTCCAGCACCCCCAGAACTAGCACCGCCAGTGCCAGCACCCCCAACTCCAGCACCCCCAGAACCAGCACCTCCAGTGCCGGCACCTCCTGCTCCAGCACCCCCAGAGCTAGCGCCACCTGCGCCAGCACCTCCAGCTCCAGCACCCCCAGAGCTAGCGTCACGTGCGCCAGCACCTCCAGCTCCAGTACCCCGCGACCGAGCACCCCCAGACCGAGCACCGCCAGCGGCTGCACCTCCAGCTCCAACACCAACCGAGTCCAAAGTAACCTGTCGCGGAAGTGCCGAAGGCTGCTGAGGGGACTGTGAGGAGGACTGCGGGGAGGGAGACGCTACCTGACGCGCGACCGAGGGTAGAGGGGTAGCGTGGGACACACCAGACGGGGCAGGACCTGGGGGGGGCGGGGGTACCGGAGGAGCGGGAGCAGGAGGAGGAGAGGGTGCGAGGAAGAGAGGGGGAGGGGGTACCGGGAGACCTCGACAGGGGTACCGGGTGTAGTAGGACACGGACTCGTCAAACCGGACGTCACGGGAGTCTAGGAACTGGTGGAGGGGAGGGTGGTAAAAGGACCAGTCAGCAGAGTCCACTGGGAAACCAAGGAAGACACATGGGACGGCGCGTGCCGAGAGCTTGTCCGCGGAGGTGTCGCGAACAAGTGCAAGGCAGCCCCAGACTCGAAAGGCCGACCCAACACCAGGGGATCCAGTCCAAAGACTGGTCGGTGAAGCCTCGGGCCGCGAGACACGCGGCTGGAGGTTCAGCTGGTGTGCGGCGTAGCGAACCGCGTGGGGCCACAGAAAATGGGGCGCACGGGCATGAATCATGGACGTGCGGGCGATGTCCATGACCAAGCCTATGCGGCGCTCAGCAACCCCATTCTGCTGTGGGGACTCTGGCAGCGTCCAGGACTGGGTGATGCCCTGTTCGCCGCAGAATCCGCCGAGAATGCCGGAGCGAAACTCGCCCCCACGGTCGGAGTGAAGACAACTGACTCGACGACCACGAGTGCCCTCAGTGGCTAGAAGCCACCTGATCAGCGTAGCAGTCACCTCGGACTTCTTCGCAAGAGGGAACACTGTGGTGTACCTGGAGAAGTCGTCGACGACCACCAGAAAGTAACGCTCCCTCCCAGACCCCTGCGTCGGGGCAGGGCCCCAGACGTCCAAGTGGAGAGTCTCGAAGGGAGCGGTGGCCGGACGAAGGGAGGAGGAGTGGGGAGTGGCGCGTAAGCGACCGGCGACGCACGGAGAGCAAGGAGGGGCAAGCGAGAGAGGGAGCGACGGGAAGGTGCGTGGGAGACCTGTGACTAGTCCCTGACTGAGCATGCCACGAAGGCGAGGGATCGACGGGTGGCCAAGACGGTGGTGCCACAGGACGGTGCGGTGGGCGAGAGAGCGACAGGAGCAAGACGCAGCGACTGGACTGGACACAGCGACCGGACTGGACACGACTACCTGGCTAGACACAGCAACTGGACTGGGGACCTGAGCCGGAGGGGACGCAACAACCTGAGGGGAGGACGCGACCGGGGAGCGCTCGGTGTGGAGAACGTAGAGACCGGAGCGGGGCTCCCTGGTGAACGTGGCCAGAACAGCACCTGTGGTAGCGTCAGTACAGACTGCAGTCCGCCCCCCCCCCACAAAGGTAACGGTGATCCCCCTGTCCTGGAGGTATCCAACACCCACCAAGTTCCGAGTGAACGAGGGGATGTGGAGGCCGCGCAAGACACCAGAGGGGACCACAGGGCACGGGAGGGTGGTGGAGCTGCGCGCAACGGCTGGTCCTGAAGAAGGATCAGCCAAAGCTACCGGAACCGGAGCAAGAAGTGGTGTGAGGGTCGTGTGGTCGCGGAAGAAACACTGCGACGCGCCAGAGTCCAGCGTGAACGACAGAGACGCCTCAGCCGGAGGCGTGTCAGGTCCGGAGGCTACACAAGCACCTAGAGCAGAAACACAAGCACCTAGACTAGAGAGGCACAGGTCTACACTAACAGGAGGCAAGCATCCTAGACTACGAAAACGCGAGCACACAAATCCATCAGCACTATAGTCAACATCAGCATACAAAGCATACTGACGAGCATCGTCCATAGACAGTTCAAATACAGGAATCTTACGGGCTAGCAGGCGAGCCCAGCGCGGGGTGGTCGCCTCAGGACCCCAGCGTGCACGGTAGAGGTCGTCGAGGCGGCGGAAGCACCGCGCTGCAGAGTGGTCGTCGCGGCCGCAGACACAGGGACTGCCAGGTCCGGTGACGCACCAGTGGTCGCAGGGGCCGGTGTCGCGCCGCGGGGGGCGAGGGGCCCAGCTGGTAGTGCTGCTGCTGCGGCCAGTGCTCCCGGGTCCTCCAGGTCCCCACTGTGGCGGAGGGCCCCAGTGCTGCTGCGGACCCCACTGCAGTGGGGGTCCCCACGTCTGAAACTGCTGTGGTGCCTGCCACTGCTGCTGTCCCTGGTGCAGCTGCTGTCTCTGCTGTGGCTGCTGCTGCTGTGGCTGCTGCTGCTGGGGCCCCGCACCACCGCTGGTCGAACCTCCTCCAGCAGGTGGGTCAGCACCTCCTCCAGAGCTCCCTCCGCCTGGGGCAACACCGCCACCACTGCCGCCCCCAGGGCCGCCTCCACCACCGCCACCTCCTCCACCGCCGCCACCCCCCTTCCCCCCTTTCTTGCCCCCCTTGCCCCGTTTCTGCCTGTCAGCGGCAGAAACAGCTGCAGTGTCCTCAGAAACCGACACAGCAGCAGAGGCACGTGTAGCAGTGAAGGTAGGAAGCTGGGGGACAGCACACCCCTCAAACAAACGAGGGGCAACTGCGTCAGTGGCTGAGGCAACAGAGAGGAGGTTACTCTCGATCTTCCCGAGAGTGGTCTCGAGAAGATCAATCGTAAGCTCACTGGGGTGATGCTGGAGAAGTGCGTCACGGGCAGTGGAGAGGCGGTCAGGGAGACGAGTGACTACCCAGTGGACTGTGAGCCAAATAGGAGGAGGAGCAACAAGAAGCTGAGCCTCAGTGCAAGCTGCTCGGTAGCTAGCGACAAGGGAGCGCAAGTGTGTGGCTAGGTCAGAGACAGTCGCAAAAGAGCCGAGGTCGGGAAACACGAACGGCATGAGGATGCGGCTGAGGGAGGCAGAGGAAGGGGTGGAATAGCGTGCAGAAATAGCATCATACACCTCCTTCGCAGTCTCTACCAGGTCGAAGTGAGCGGCCTCAGTCGGTGGAAGGAGCTCGGTCAGCGTGAGTGCAGCCGCAGCGTCACGGGAGTCCCAAACGTCCCGCGCCAAGACGAGACGAGCGTAGTCCGCCTGTGCCTCCGGAGTCGGGGGGGGCACGGCAGGGAGGGGCTCGGGACGCGGTGGTGCCTGGAGGGCGCCGGACGCGTGGGCGTACAGGGTGGCGCCGTCCTGGCGCTGACTGGTGAGATAGCGCTGAGTCTGGCGGAGCCAGGTGCCGAACTCTATCGGGCGCCCCTCTGCATCGAAACGAAGGCGGCGGGAGGAGTCCATATTGGACGCTAGGCTAGGAACAGCTGGAGCACGGAGCAAACGGAGCTAGGAGCGAGGAGCGCCAGGTGGGACTAGGCGAGGTACTGCTGGAGCACGGAGGAAAACTGAGCTAGGAACGCCAGTCTAGTAACGAACGGAGCTGGGAGTTAGCTGACCTAGGAGCACACGGCTGGAGGAGGCAGGGCTGACGAGCCGATCGAGGAGCCAGAGGGTCGTTCGAGGGGCTGGCGGAGCGAGGAGAGACCTAGCTAACAACGAACGCCAGGACTAGCCTAAACAGCTAAGCGGAGCGGCCTCCAGCCGCGACGGTGCGAAACACTGTGAGTATGAGTGACGCGAGTGTCGAACCAACGGAGGTCGGGTGGTCCTGGGTGGTGTGCGCGCGTGATAAGGGGATGTGAGCGTTTGGAAGGGGCTCTGAGCGGTTGGAAGGGGCTGTGAGCGGTTGGAAGGGGCTGTGAGCGGTTGGAACGGGCTGTGAGCGGTTGGAAGGGGCTGTGAGCGGTTGGAAGGGGCTGTGAGCGGTTGAAAGGGGCTGTGGGCGGGTGGGAGGGGCTAGCTGGCGCCAGCTGCTGGCGGCTAGGTTCCGGTGGCTAGCTGCTGCTGGCGGCTAGCTTCTGCCTAGCCGTGCTGCTGCTGCAGGAGCACGCGCTGCTGCCTAGCCGTGCTGCTGCTGCAATGCACACGTTGCTGCCTAGCCGTGCTGCTGCTGCAATGCACGCGCTGCTGCCTAGCCGTGCTGCTGCTGCAATGCACGCGCTGCTGCCTAGCCGTGCTGCTGCAGCAAAGCACGCGCTGCTGCTGCAATGCGCGTGCTGCAGTGGCGTGCGCGGCTGCCGCTGGCTAACGCGCGCGCTGCTGCGGGCTAAGAACGACTACGCGGGCCCGCGGGGGGGGGGGGGGGGGGAGAGTCCCTTCTGGAGCGCGACGAAACGAGGGGCCAGTGGGGCCCTGTAAACGCGACGAAAAACGAGGCCCGCGGGGGCCCTTAAACGCGACGAAAACGAGGCCCGCGGGGGCCCTTAAACGCGACGAAAACGAGGCCCGCGGGGGCCGTCCTACCCGCGACGAAACGGGGCCTAAGGGACGGGCGCCTCGGGACCGGCTAAGGGAGGGAGCGGAAGCGTGGGAGGGAGTAAAAAACCTACTCTAATACCATCTTAAGATAGGCTAGGAGACAAGTGTCGAGAGTAATGTTTGAGTAAGGAGGGACAAGGAGATACAAATGTCGACCTAAAGTGTTGTACCCTTTAGAGGGCAACTCACAGTAGCCTATCTAACAATATATAGAATATATAAACATTTGACACAAGTGTACCCTACCCTACTGGAAACTTCAGGATACAATGGCTACATTCTACCTTCGCTTTAACGAGTGAAAGAAAGTTGGCTGGTTCAAGTTTTTGCGGGTTTGCTGTGACCTTGGATCTGTCATTCAACAGAGACATTCAGAGGATTCTCTTGAAGGCTCCAGGTGTCAATGTGCGCAGGCAATGCTGGCTCACTACCACCACTCTCGCTTCTTTGTCTAACCATCTGGTCATGGTCCAATCTGCCTGGTTCTTTGTTGTCAACAACTGCTGCTGCTTCCAGAGTGAATACCTGATCACTGTCCTCGTATTGTTCTGCAACCGGCTTGCCATGGCCCTGCGTGTCTGCTCTACTCACCCCTCTCTCATCAACACCTCGTGCTGCCAGCGTGGACGCCTGACCACCAGCACCCTGCTGAAATTCATCAAAGTCCTCTCCCTCCCCTCCAGCACCAGCATCACGAGCCGAAACACCAGGCATATTGTGAAAGTTCTCTTCCTGCTCCCCTGTATTGTCATACTGGTATCGGTAACCCTGCAGAGATGCAGCAGCTTCCTCCCTCCAGTCATCTTCCTCGTCCATTGTGCTACCAATGCCACCCAGGCTGACGCCCCTTGTGATTCCCATGCTGATGTCATCCGAGCTTCTGCTGACGTTCCAATCCCCAAGTTCCCCAGCTCTGACACCCATTCTTTCCCCACCACGCATCACGGTTTCGCTATCCTCCTTATAGTCTTGATCTTTATCCGCTTGTGCACCAAATGCTGGCATTGTAAAATTTCCAGCATGCATTCCCAATCCTTTCGTGCTTCTTCGTCTTCCAGTGGGCACTCTCCATTCCACAAGCTCTGACAAATCGGTTTCCTCTTCATCAGCCATTTCATCCGACGTTCCCATTTCATCCGACGTTGCCGTTTCATCTGACCTTTCTCCTGAAACATAGACTGCTTCTCCAATCAATAGTTCACGTGGGTAAAAACGATTCTCCAAATTCTCACCTCCTCCTGATTCAGGATCAAATTCGTCGTCCGAGAATCTGTCCCGGTAATTCGCCAACGCGTTGCTACGACGCCCATTCACGTCATACAGAAAACCATCCTGCCGTTCTCGACTTGCAACGACACTTTCCACCTGACGACGAAGCGGGATAATCGTTTCCCAATCTATTTCCCCAGGCATGTCCGACTCATCCATGTCCTCCGTCTTCGTTAACGTCACGTCGTCATCTATCAGAGTAAGATCAACAAGCTCTAACGGATCCAACGGCTCAGAATCCTTCAAGATTTTCACTTCACCAGTCGTTTTACCAACTAAAGATCTCCTTCCGTGCCTCCAAGCTGTAGTTACGACGCCTAGACTCCCCCACTCTTCTGGTTCATCCGTGAAATACTGAATGTTTGCGGAGCCTTCACGGTGAACGAGGTGGAGATAGCGAGCCGTCGTCGCAGTGGCCAAGAGAGTCGTAATAAGCAGGGCGATACTAAGAGGACTGGCCATTTACAATGATATCAAAACAATAACAGAGCAGCCGATTAAGTACGACCACCCTGGCGCTTCCCCGTCCGCCATGGCTGCCAGCAGGCGGGAAGCAGGAACTGTTTTTCCCCCAGGATTGCCATGGCGGCCCTCAAATGAGGTTTGCGAAAGAGCGCAAATATGCGGATTGATGCTGGCGCTTCGCGATGGTATCACACTGGACAGACAAATCGCAGACGTCGTAGGAGGGGCATGGTTGGGGGCTGAAAACAGTCAGCGAATAGGGACGAGTGTATTTTTGGTCGGCGACCGTAACCCACATGCGCAGAAAGCTGCTGGTGTCGGTTCTGTTGCTAATGAAAGCTTCGTTTGGGGAGAACGGAAATGTCAGTGAGGGCATTCTACAGCAGTTCACATAATATATATCCTTACAGTATGGACTTTAGTAGCATGACTTAGTGGGAATCCTCCTTTGGTGCCACTGCCAAAGGAGCAATTGATGAATGGTCAAACAAATCTCTCAACCTAAATGAGGATGTTTACAACTTGTTAGTTACCCTCACTGATTTCCGTCTCTCTTCCTCACCTCCTCACTATGCATTAACCCAAACAAAATCTCGACCTACGGGACTATTCCCCTCCCCTCCATACCTCTACCAAAAAAAAAAAGCCCAACGCACAACCCACACAACAAAGAACCACGAAGGAACGAGATACATACGGAACAAGGAGAAAGAAAAGATGAACGCAAGGAACAGGGGGGGGGGAGGAAGGGATTTACAAAAGCGGTGAGAGTAAGAAGAAACGTGGAACGGGAGAAACAAGGGGGGCAGAAGAAAGGGTTGTACCCTGTATAATGGAGGGTGAGAGAAGTGACAGCGAGAGAGACAGGGAGAGAGTGAGTGAGAGAGAGAGAGGGGGAGACAGAGCGAGAGAGAGAGAGGGGGAGACAGAGCGAGAGACAGAGAGAGAGAGAGAGAGAGAGAGGGAGAGGGAGAGGGAGAGGGAGAGGGAGAGAGGGAGGGGGGGGGGAGAGAGAGAGTGGAGACGGGAAAGGGGCCATAGTGGGGATGCGTGGCGAGGAGATGAGACGTTGAGGACAAGGTGACACAAAGGTTGGCAACGGAGGGGTTGAGAGGAGGGAAGGAAGAAACAGACGTTCAAAGTAGACCGGAGCACGGTACAGGAAGGGCGGACGAAAGGATAACACAAAGAGAAAACGGCGGCGCACAGGGCTCCCCTATAGCTACCCACATCCACAGTCGATGATCATCACCACTCTCCACATCCACTGCGGATTGTGGAACCCTAGTCAGAATTCCATCCCAAACACCAACCAAAACACCCTCCCACACAACCTTCTAAATACCATCCCGGCCAGTGAAGCCCTCTCTAAACTTCGCGCTCCAACTCATGGCTCGCCATGCACCTCATAAAAGACGAATGCGAAGTAAGAACGAGAATACCTTCCCCGCATATTACTGACTACACCTCAGTACATCTCTGCGAGCCTCTCCGAACCTCGACGCCTACACGCCACCTATTCGTACCCCGGCGAGCACTCGTCCCACTGTCCCCTCTACTTTTCGACCCACCTGCCTCCCCAACCCACTGCGTGCACCTTCCTAGCGACCCCTCGCAGGCCAGCCTCCACCGCAAGACAGTCGGCCACCAACACTAACAACTGCACCTCAGACGCAACCTCTCGACTCTACCCTGTAGCGCTGAATCATGCAAACATCCCCCTTTCTTCATCCCAGCATCCCGCGTCCCTTCTACCCCCCCTGTCCGGTCATCCCTCCGTATCCTACGTGAAAATGTGACAAAGGAACAAAAAAACGGTAACGTGAAATTTAGAAACCTAGTTTGCAGAGAAGAGGGCACACGTGGATGCTTGGATGTTAAATGCTGGGAGTGACAACAGACATCATGGCCGGAGCAGGCTCCGCTGCCAGTGACTCACGTGCCATGGCAAAGGAAATCGGTATCTTGTATCAGGAAATATGTACCCATTATGGAGGAACTCGTAACAAGCAAAGCAACTGACCAGTAAACTACAGGTAACCAGCCGATCGGCAGCCTTGCAAGCCTAGTCCCTACTCCTGGATCCCTGACCGAGCCGAACGAAACCCTAGCCGCTTCCTGCCAATCAACTTTACGCCGTCAATTGGACCGCACCGCCGGCCTCCTTGATCCGCCGCTCCGCCAGCTTGCTGAACAGCTTCGCCTTCACGATCAACGGCTGCGATGGCAGCTCGCCGGCACCGAGCACCTTGAAGAACCCGAACTTGGTCACATCGAGCACGGGAGCGGATCCGGCGCCGCTAGCCTTCTCCTTAACGTCAGCGGGAACCAGCGACCAGAGCTCGTTAAGGTTGATGTGTGGGCAGTGGAACTTGTTCATGGACTTATGGAAGTAACGCATACCGACTTTACCGAAGTAACCCGGATGGTACTTGTCCATCATGATCCTGTGGTGGTGCATGCCTCCCGCGTTACCGCGACCTCCGGGATGCTTTCTGTGCTTGCCGATACGACCATGGCCGGCGCTGACGTGGCCGCGCTTTTTGCGGTTCTTCCTCAGAGAAGTCGTCATGGTAAATCGAGGAAAAGAGTGGAAGAGGAGAGACGGGGGTTGCCCTGAAAACGTAACCACGAGAGGTGGGTGCGGAGGAGGGGAGGAGAGGGAGGAGCAGGAGGAAAAGGAGAGGAAGGGTGGGACGCGAGGAGGGAGGGAGGGACCTGTCGCTCCAATCGAATGGGAGGGGAGGCGTAGGGGAGGAGGCGCAGAGGGGGAGGCGCAACCGGCACAGGGGATGGGGGTGGGGAAGAACGGGTGGGCGCGCATCAGAGTGAGCAGGTTCGGGGTCGAGGTGCGGCGGGAGGCTGGGGCTCCATTTCGGCTGGGAGCAAACGAATCTGCCAGAGGTGGTGCAAGGCGCCGTGGGTTTTGGTATGGTTGAGGCCATGGAGCTCGGTGGTAAGCCACATGTAGTCGAGTAGCGAATTCCTGGAGTGTATTTACGAGTTTATATCAAGATGTAAGCTCAAGTATTTTGAATCACTATTTCCTCTTTCTGACTAACCATTGACAGTAGGTCTATCTAATGCATTTCCTCACAATCCACGGACAACTATCTATGATAAAAGTGATCCCAGCCTTCTCAATTGGCAATCACCTATTTATTTCAAGAATTTAGAAAGCGTTCAAATCAGAGTGCAGTGCATCCAGGAGGTGCACACGATTCTGCTTTCATAGGATGCCATTCCATGCCACCATCATATAGAACGTTGGGTTGGGATTGCTTTAATGTGACCAGAACATGAAAATGATATGTTTTCTTCCTATATCTACTCAGAGGCAGCCTCATCAGTGCCCTCCTCAGCAGCATTCTTCTTCTCGTTTTGCACATAGATGAAGCTCTTAGAGCGGCCTGTAAGCACTGACTTGGCAAGGGACAGAGCCTTGAGAGCCTCGTCCCGAGCCTGAGCCTTCCACACAGCCCGGCGGACCTTGGTCTTTGTCCGAGAGGTCCTCTTCTTCGGCACTGCATGGGGAGGTGGGGGAAGCAACGGTGTTGAGAACATGACTTTTATGACAGCCAAGAACGAACACAGTTTGGACTCTAAACATCGCCTACATTCAAGAGGTCATCTCTGGCACTACCCAGCAAGGATGGGAGCAGCAAGGTGCTGAGAAGATAGAGCTCCACGAAAGTGAAGGACAGAAACATGGATTCTATTCTTGCTGACTGGTCTTCTCAAGAATTGTCCAGGAACGAGGGGAGAATCAAGGGCATTGAGGACATGAAGTCCAAGAGAGCGAATGATAGACACACTCGCTGGTGAGGAGAAATGCTGGGAACCTAGTGCTTATGGATCGGGTTAACGAACGCATCATCAAATTCCAACACAATAAAGTGGCTTCGGAAGGCACGTAAAGGGCTCAGGATTCACCAGTCTTTCTCTATGAAGAAAGTACACGGCTTCAACTGCATCCACCAGACGTCATATCAGCAAATAAGAGGGTCCGGCATAGCACGTGATGACTGCCCGTTCAGATAGCCCCTAGGAATTAAAGGAGGGCAGTTTGAGCAGGACAACGGCCAGCACATTAACCTTCGTGCAGTAAAGAACTTTAAGGATAGGGGGCTTCTCGACGAGGACGTGAAGGCGACTCGGGGGTTAGGAGTTTTTGTTTTGATCGTCAAATGTCAAATGTGGCATGTGCATTTGGTATCAGACTCACGAAAGTCTTATCCTTTTGTTCAAAAGGCGGCACGAAAGCAAACTACGGGGGCGACTAGCTGTCAGCATTAGGGTAATCGCGACTCTACCCACTTGCTATGACTACAACGCTGCAAATTTGCTCGATCTCCTGCGCGCAGCCGCCCTACAGCGCACCACCACGCGCAAACTAGAAAAAAACTACGAAGGTGACTGGAAGTCAGCATTAGCGTGCATATGACTCTACCCACCTGCCATGACTACAAGGCTGCTGTTTTGCTCGATTTCCTGTGCGCAGCCGCCGAACAGCGCATCGCCACGCGCAAACTCAGAGCCGCAAGCGGACACGTGGACACTCTCGCATCCGAACCCCCGCGCGCACGTCAGCTCAGTCGCAATGCCCCTGGAAGCAACGCTAGCCCTAACGGTCGCCTTGCTGGGGATTTGCACTGACGACAGAGACGCAGAGACAGCAGCAATGGAGGCCATGGCTGACCACACTAACCCTGTAAAATTAACGAGGGTGAGCTAAGAAAATATTAGGTCACAGCCTCAGGGCTCACAGCAGCACAGGAGGGAGAAGAAAAGCTCCCCTGAAGTTGGTCGATCTAAAAAGCTGGGTTGAGACCCACCAAGCAGCCCCAGCACGAAAACATTTAGGTAAGGGGAATATTGCGGATTTCAGGGGATTAAAGATGAGTACTAGTACGATTCTATGCGGTGCAGCTGGGAGTAGAGGGAGAAACATAAAGATGGGCAGGACGGAGTGATGCTGGCGTGGCGAACGGAAACGGATGTGGGGTTGGACAGGCGCAGCATTGAGCTGACACGTAAGATAATTTCGCGAAGTATCCTGAAAAGGTAACCAGCGCATATTCGCTACATTACAAGTAGGAGTTTTCTTGTTATGAGTTGTGAAAGGAAAGAGTGCGCAGAATTCAATAACGCGGAAGTGATTACGTCTGATAGAAAATTCGAGGCCTAGGACTAATATAGCAATGCTAGCTAGGCCGAGGTCGCGGGGTCGCGAGATGGTTGGGTGCAGGTTCGGGGTTGGAAAACCCGAAGGCGACGCGGTGGTGGCTTGGAAGGCGAGGTCGGCGGGCCGAGCCTGGGTTTCCGAAAACCGGGGTTGTACGCGTACAGTGTGACCCAGTAAGGAATCGGAAAAAATCCTTACATTTCTCATGTGTGCTAGATTTCATGCCATGGACAAGTCCTAACCTAGAACATTCAATGGTTTAGATAGATGAGAACTTAAAAAGGGCCAATGGCTTTGTAATATGAGATATTTATACAAATGGTAGTTCGGAATCCTAGCGCATTGCCTCCTCGAAGTATCGCTGGAATAATTTGACAAACCCAGCAATGAACTCTTGTGAAAACAAAGGAGACACAAAGTTAATGTAGATATGGAGCTCGCCATCCTGAAACAAGCACAAGCGACACATCAAATTAGGAACAGCAAGAAAATCCACATGAGTTAAGTGTATGCAAGTTCATCATACATGGTACTTACACAAAGAGCATCCCCAACGGATATGCTTGGGCCGACACCATGAGTTGCAAAGATCGGCCCCACAAACCCCTCCAGCTGAGGCGCCAAACCCTCGTTTCCTCCTCCAACAACCCCATCCACATGTCCTTGCCCCTCATTGGCCGGCCAGTCCATGGGGAAGGGTGACTCGGTGATGGCAGACATGAAGGAGGTGCGCAGGGAGCACTCGGGGGAAAGCGTTGGCGTTTTCATGGCCTGGGAATCAGACAAAAGAGAGAGTGGGGGTGGGTGCGGAGGGAGAAGGAAGGGCAAGGGCGACTCAGTGATGGCAATCATGAAGGAGGTGCGCAGGGAGCACTCGGGGGAAAGCGTTGGCGTTTTCATGGCCTGGGAATCAGACAAAAGAGAGAGTGGGGGTGGGTGCGGAGGGAGAAGGAAGGGCAAGGGCGACTCAGTGATGGCAATCATGAAGGAGGTGCGCAGGGAGCACTCGGGGGAAAGCGTTGGCGTTTTCATGGCCTGGGACTCAGACAAAAGAGAGAGTGGGGGTGGGTGCGGAGGGAGAAGGAAGGGCAAGGGCGACTCAGTGATGGCAATCATGAAGGAGGTGCGCAGGGAGCACTCGGGGGAAAGCGTTGGCGTTTTCATGGCCTGGGAATCAGACAAAAGAGAGAGTGGAGGTGGGTGCGGAGGGAGAAGGAAGGGCAAGGGCGACTCAGTGATGGCAATCATGAAGGAGGTGCGCAGGGAGCACTCGGGGGAAAACGTTGGGGTTTTCATGGCCAGCAGATGAGACAACAAGTCCAGGGGGGAGAGAGGGGGGGTGAAGGGGGTGTGGGGGGAACGGGATGAGAAGGAGAATGTGGAAGGGCAAATCCGTGATAGCCGAACCTCAGTGGTGCAAAGGGGGCATTCAGGTAAAAATACAAGTTGACTTTTGAGTCGACTCAAAAGTCAACTCGCTACAATGTCACACGGTGTGTTTTCTACACGGAGAGCTATCATCGCTTGGAAGTTACCTAAAAGAGTTGGAAATTATTGAGAAGGAGAATGTGGAAGGGCAAATCCGTGATAGCCGAACCTCAGTGGTGCAAAGGGGGCATTCGGGTAAAAATGCAGGTGCCGAGGGTTACCTTCGCATGAGGTGTAGGCTGTGCGAGTGAGGACACACGTGTGTTACTCTCGAGCATTTTTCAAAGTAGTACACGCATTGAACAGTGTCAAAATATGAAGTATGGACGTTTTGCCGATTAGGTGCTACAAGTGGAACCCAGTCTAGGTACCACATTGAAAAAGGAATTTAATCTTATTCTTACCGTAGAAAAGAGCAGTTCCAGCACGGGCATGTCAATAAATTGTTTCTTCTGCCCGACGGCAGTTGCCAGGTCAGCATCTACAGTGCGAGCCACGTCCCAGAGCTCCAGGTCCTGATTGGCTGGCTGTTTCAGCGGCAATCCCGAGGTGAACACCCCCATGGCGTCGGGTGGCAGGGGTGGGTCCAGTAGCGGCCTGCAGTTCATGATGCTGGGAGGGGAAAGAAGAATGAGGGGACAGGAACGACGAGGTTGAGGGAGCTTAAAAACTGACCTCCAGGGGACTTCGGAATCAAGACCACACTAAGAGGTGGTGGAGGCAGGTAGTAAGTCGATTTTTGAGTCGATTTTTTATGGGGATGTTCACTAAAAAATCGACTTACTACACGCGGACTTCAGGATAAAGACCATCCTAAGAGGTGGTGGCCGCAGGTTATGAAGCTGGAGGAGGGGGGGGGGGAGGGAGAAAGTGGAAGAGGAGGGGGGGGAGTGCTCAGATCGAAAACAACCCCGCGTTGAACATCCCCATGCCCCCCAACGCACCTGGTCAAAATCCCCCCTCCCACACCTGGTCAAATCCCCCCCCACAGACATGGTCAAATGCCCCCCCACACACCTGGTCAAATGCCCCCCCACACAGCTGGTCAAATGCCCCCCCACACAGCTGGTCAAATCCCCCCACCCCCACACACCCGGTCAAATGCCCCCCCACACAGCTGGTCAAATGCCCCCCCCCCCCACACACCCGGTCAAATTCCACCTTCACACCTGGTGACGTTGAACGTTTCTGTGCGGCTGCCCAGCTGCTTGGCGTCCGCCACGGCTTTGAGTGCTGCAGCACACTCAAGGCTGAAGAGGGAGCAGGAGCGCGAGGCGAGGGCAGCAAGGAGGCTTTCAGTCTCTGATGGATGGATGGGAGGCAGAGGAGAGGGAGGAAAACGTAAGGTGGAGAAGGGGTGACTTTTGAGTCGACTCAAAAGTCACCTCAGAAGGGGGGACAAAAGAACCTGCCACAGCTTTGAGTGCCGCCGCACACTCAAGGCTGAAGAGGGAGCAGGAGCGAGAGGCCAGGGCAGAGAGGAGGCTTTCAGTCTCTGTAGGGTTGGGTGCATGGGCGGCAGCAGAAAGGAGGGGAAAATGGGATTGGAAATTCTTGAGTGCCACTGCACACTTGAGAGGTGATTTTTGAGTCGAATATTGAATCGAATACAAAATGAGGCTGAAGAGAGAGCAGGTGCGAGAGGCAAGGGGGATGAGCACTGACCTTGCTTGTCCAAGTGCAAGCAGGAAAAGGAGGAGCGGAATTCGTTCTTCCTGCTGTCTGCCCGGCCAGGCTGGAAGGGCGCGTGGGAGGAGGCCATGGAGTTGCGCACATAGGCCAGAGCGTCGTAGGCCTGAGAGAGGCCCTTAGAGAGATAGGAGCGGGTTTCAGTGGGCTTGGGGATAAGCGAGGAGAGGGGCGGCTGGAGGGGAACGACTTCTGAATCCCTGCAAGGGAACAAGAAGACAGAGGGGGTGGGCGGGAAGGTAGTGGGGTGACACGGGAGTTCATTGAGAGAGGTGTTCGGAAGCAATTGCACACGTAGGCAGCTGCACACATAGGCCAGAGCGTCGTAGGCTTGAAAGAGGCCCTTGGAGAGGTAGGGTTCCAGCGGGCTTGGGGATGAGCGAGGAGAGGGGAGGTGGGAGAGAGACGGCTTCTGAATCCCTGCAAGGGGACGGAATGTCAGAGGGGGAGGGAGGGCAAGTGGGGGAAAAGAGAGATTTATGGGGAAAGGCTAGCATAATCAAATTGTAGTAAATGCGGTTGCGGGGGCCATTGTCCATGAAAGGCTGGAGAGTGGCAAGAGAGATTTTTACTCAACTGAAAGTCGGGTTGAGGTGCTTCCAAAAGTCATGGAATGGCGGGAGCGTGGTGGGCGTGAAATTGTGAAAGCTGGAGATGTAGCTTGATGACTCGGCAACGGCTGGGACGGCTGAGTCTGGCCCA
This sequence comes from Closterium sp. Naga37s-1, assembly GCA_947471745.1. Taxonomy (NCBI): domain Eukaryota; kingdom Viridiplantae; phylum Streptophyta; class Zygnematophyceae; order Desmidiales; family Closteriaceae; genus Closterium; species Closterium sp. Naga37s-1. The sequence goes on from CANJKZ010000871.1 coordinate 310,507, forward strand.
TAAGTTGGCAGGTAGCGAGTGGTGCAGGGCGGGGACGAACGCCATTGCCAGCTGGCGAACAGCTGGGCGGTCCAGCAGGGAGTGAAGTGAGTGCGACGTACCTTGCGGGATTAGCGGTGACTGAAGGTTGAGAGTGGTGCAGGGCGGAAACGAGAGCTGTTGCCAGCTGGCGAACAGCTGGGCGGTCCAGCACGGCGCGATGGCAGCGCAGAGCGATACAGGTGGCGCGTGGGAGATGGTACATGTGGATCTGTGGGATTGGGGAAGATGGTACACGTGTATCCAAATATTGAGTCTTGTGGACGAGACGGATAAGGAGACAGAAGGGAAGAGAAGGATAACGCACAGAGGAGGGAAGCCTGGGACCGGAGGAAATTAGAAATGGGGAGAGAACATGATAATTGGCTTGCTCATGAACATGGTGCTTGGCTTGCTGTGGTGGATAGGCTCAACGGTTCAACAATTCAGGCTCAGGGCAGGACAGGAGGGAGCCGAATTCAGAAACGGACTGTAGGGAGCAGGATAATAGGCAGGCGAAACATTCACTGGAAAGCCACAACAAGAAGAAAGAAAACAACATCCAGACAAGCTTTTCCATGCAACTAAGTGTTACCCAGTGCGACTCAGTGCGACCAGTGCGACCCAGTGCGACCCAGTGCGACCCAGTGCGACCCAGTGCGACCCAGTGCGATCCAGTGCGACCCAGTGCCACCCAGTGCCACTCAGAAGGCCCTTGCTAGCTACCTGCAAGGCGTCAGCGGGTGCTTCCCCATGCGCTCCTGTGATTGGCTGATTCAACTCCATCCCCATCCCCATCCTCTGCATCCTCAAACTCATCCTCCTCTTCCTCCTCCTCCACTCCCCTCTCGACCGCAACGTCTGCTGCAGATAACTTCTTGAATTCTGCTTCCATTGCTGACGTGGACTTCTCACCCTCACCACAAGCATCACCATACGCGTCACTCTCTTGGTCTTTCTTCGGCACGTCAGACTCTTCCCCGTTCTCGAGGCTGCTGGGGTCGTTGTCCAATGGCGCAGCAGCCTCCCACGCTGCCACGTCATCAATGCTCCGGGACACTACAGTGATTGGTTTCGCGTCACGGCACAAGTGGAGTTCAAGCGGACCGCCAGTTTTACCCTGCCCGACAACTCGGGCAAGCAGGAGCGGAAATCTCGACCCAAGCTCCTTCGCTGCTTGCTGGACTTTTTCAAGCGAAAGCTGCCCGGAAAACTGTAGACCGACGACGCCAAGCCCGGTTCCCATCTCCATCGCACGACACCAAAGTTCTTCGTCAGTGGAAAGCGGGCGACATGCGACGGGTCCCTGCGACTCGCATGTCGCAGAGCCGCAGGCCGCGACCTTCGTCACGCTGCTGGTCCAGAACATTATCAGAGATTACTCGACCAAATATACAGATTGCAGCCACGTAATACAATCAGACCGTCTAACAGTGAAATTCCTACATCTACCGATGGTGTGAATTTTTTTCAAGTTACTAGAATTGAGCTGGAAGTATGTGCCTGACTGGCCTGGTGATTCATGTCATGATGCGCTAGAGGGTACCGCATCGGCTCCGTTCAGTTGCGTACAGCTCTGTACAGTGGTAAAGTCTACATACATACAGAAGATAACGCCTCAACTGAATTCATATGATGGCTTTTTGCTGTTCCGTTCCGACCCCCGAGCATCCCGAGGTTTTTCACATCATGATGAGCAAATCGCCTTTTCAATAAGATACAGTAGGGTAATGAAAGCTGAACTTCGGTTGTGTGACATAACAATGAGTGACCGGGTCACACAACGATGACAACCTTCAACCCCGCACTCGAAATTCTGGTCAGCTCGGTTATCTGAAATCTTCTTTTTCCTAGCCAGTACTTTCTAGGGAGCTATCAGGCCTCTGGCTCTTTGATTGGTTCATTCTTACCCCAACCGACGTATTCCATAGCTTTCGCATTGTCCCTCCCTTATGATCAGCGATCGTATCCTGGTCACGACCTGAACGCCAGACATACTCGCAAAACATAACCGACTTTTGACTCTGGGTTCATTACGCCTCAAGAAATCTCAGGATCCAGATTTTGGAACCCCCTTTCTTCGTCTGATGAATTGAAGCCTTGTCGTGATACTTGGCAGCATTTCGCATAGGAAAAGCTTCTTTCTTGAATCGTACGGCGGGGAATAAACCGGCTGCGTCTGATCAGACGGTCGAGATGTCGTTTTGGGGTGCGTCACTAAAATGAGATTGTATTGAGAGTGTGAGGACTGTTCTCTAGAGTTTGCGCGTACGATTTTTTTTTAATATTGTGTTTTTCGTCTTGAGCCCTCTTCGCCTTCTTCTTCTGCAGTTTCTGGTTCCTCTACCAATCGTTTCTTACTACCATCCCATTTTCTGGTTCTTATCTGATCAATCGACAGGTGTGGAGGTGAAGGCGGGTGAGACGGTGGTGGTGGATCCCACAGAGCATGACTTCGACTACATACACCTGTCCCAGGTACCACTTGCACTGCTCGCTCCTGTCCCAGGTACCACCTGCACTGCACGCTCCTGTCCCAGGTACCACCTGCACTGCACGCTCCTGTCCCAGGTACTGTTCTCAATTCTTGATTCGCAGTGGTGGTGGACCCCACAGAGCTTGACTTCGACCACATACCCCTCTCCCAGGTACATCTGTCGTAGCTACATCTGTCCCAGGTACATCTATCCCAGGTACATCTATCCCAGGTACATCTGTCCCAGGTACATCTGTCCCAGGTACATCTATCCCAGGTACATCTGTCCCAGGTACATCTATCCCAGGTACATCTGTCCCAGGTACATCTGTTCCAGGTACCACCTGCACTGCACGCTCCTGTCCCAGGTACTGTTCTCAATTCTTGATTCGCAGTGGTGGTGGACCCCACAGAGCTTGACTTCGACTACATACCCCTCTCCCCAGTACATCTGTCCCAGGTACATCTGTTCCAGGTGCATCTGTTCCAAGTACGCCTGTCCCAGGTACCACCTGCACACCACCTGTCCTAGAGAAACACGTCGGCTTCTCAAAAGCAACTCGGATTTAGCAGGTAAGCCTGCACATATTTGTTGCATGTCAGTGTTTCATGCGAAAGTGCTGCACACATTTTCCTTTGGTGCAAAGCTTGTCAGGCAATTTCACAAGCGAGCCGAATGTCACCCATGAAGTGTAACACAACGAACGGCTTTCAACCCATGTCACAACGGAGTCGCATTTTCTCACTCACCCCCTGCCCACGTGCAGTGCAACCCACGTGACCGTTGATTCGACTCACAAGTGTCTTTGCAGGCCACTACAAGCGAGTCGAAATTCCACTCTTGTGCAGGCTAATAGAATGGAGAACGGCGTCCATCCAGTGCTTGTGCAGCCTCATTCTCCCACCCGCTGCTCACATGCAATCCACGTCCCATCCCACTCGCCTCGTGCCAGGCGAGTCTGGGCGAGGTGGCCGAGGACCACGTGCAGGTGGTGCTAAAGGTCTGACAGGTCTTATGGCTCCGATGGTGATGGCAGGGATGGCAGTGATGATATAGCGATGATAGCGATAACAATGACAATGGTTTTTCATCCTCACTCCACCGTGCCAGGCGAGTCTGGGCGATGCAGCCAAGGACCACGAGCGGGTGGTGCTCAAGGTGCGACAGGTGGAGTTCCACAAAGCCTCTGATGACCCTCACAACTCTAATAACGCTGATATTATTAAACCCATGTGGAAATTCTTCCCCTGCTCGCATGCCATGCAACCCACGTCTCACCCACTTGACCCCAGGCGAGTCTGGGTGAGGCAGCCAAGGACCACGGGAGAGTGGTGCTCGAGGTTCGACAGGTGGAGTGGAGTTCCCTAAAGACTCTGATGACTCTTAATGATGACGCCGGCAAATGATGATATCGTTGGCCTATGTCTTCCTCCTTCCCCTGCTCGCGTTCGATCCATGGCTAACCCTCTTCACCCCAGGCGAGTCTAGGCGAGGCGGCCAAGGACCACGAGCGGGTGGTGCTCAAGGTCAGGCAGGTGGAATTTCCCGAAGACTCTGATGACTCTGATGATGACGACAACAGCGATGACAGCAATGATAGCGATGAGAATGATGATGACGGCAAGGGCAAGGCGGGGAAGGGGGCGTTGAAGTCCAAGTCGTTTGCAGTGGGGCCTGAGGTGGTGCTGGGTGTGCTGATGAAGGGGCGGGTGGATTTCGCAGCCATGGACCACATATTCGACCGGCAGTTCAGCCTGGCCCACACGGGCAGCCACAGCGTGTTCTTCTCGGGGTACAAGACCTCTGACTCTTCTGCTGCTGAGTCCCTGTATGGTGAGTGCTTGCACGGGGAGACCCCGCCCCCCATTGCCATGTGGCCATGGACCACAAATTTGACCGGCTGTTCAGCCTGGCCCACACGGGCAGCCACAGCGTGTTCTTCTCGGGGTACAAGACCTCTGATTCTGTTGCTGCTGATTCCCTGTATGGTGAGTCCCGTTTTGAGGCGCCTCAAAACTGTTCTTCTCGGGGTACAAGACCTCTGATTCTGTTGCTGCTGATTCCCTGTATGGTGAGTCCCGTTTTGAGGCGCCTCAAAACTGTTCTTCTCAGGGTACAAGACCTCTGATTCTGTTGCTGCTGATTCCCTGTATGGTGAGTCCCGTTTTGAGGCGCCTCAAAACTGTTCTTCTCGGGGTACAAGACCTCTGATTCTGTTGCTGCTGATTCCCTGTATGGTGAGTCCCGTTTTGAGGCGCCTCAAAACTGTTCTTCTCGGGGTACAAGACCTCTGATTCTGTTGCTGCTGATTCCCTGTATGGTGAGTCCCGTTTTGAGGCGCCTCAAAACTGTTCTTCTCAGGGTACAAGACCTCTGATTCTGTTGCTGCTGATTCCCTGTATGGTGAGTCCCGTTTTGAGGCGCCTCAAAACTGTTCTTCTCGGGGTACAAGACCTCTGATTCTGTTGCTGCTGATTCCCTGTATGGTGAGTCCCGTTTTGAGGCGCCTCAAAACTGTTCTTCTCGGGGTACAAGACCTCTGATTCTGTTGCTGCTGATTCCCTGTATGGTGAGTGCTAGTATGGGGAGGCTCCGCCCCCCATTGATTCGTATGGGGCTCAGTCCCTGTATTGTGAGTGCTTGTGTGGTGTGTTCTTGTATGGGGAGAGTCCACCTCCCATGTCCATGTGGGCGTGCTGGTGAAGGGGCGGGTGAACTTTGCAGCCATGGACCACATATTCGATCGCCAGTTCAGCCTGGCTCACACAGGCAGTCACAGCGTGTTCTTCTCGGGATATAAGACCTCTGATGCCACTGGTTTTGACTCGCTGTATGGTGAGTGCTTGTGTGGTGACGTGATTTCTTGTACAGGGAGACTCCACCCCCCAATGGCCATGTGCGCATGAGTGATTTTATGGTGAGTGGATGATTTAGGTTCCTTCACACCGAAACGGATTGAGATGCTTTTTTATTTCTGCTTATGTGCATACTTGGTGTTGTGCTGTGCAGATGATGACGAGGAAATTGAGGAGGATGAGGAAGAGGACGAGGAGGAGGACAGTGATGAGGATGATGATGAGGAAGAGGAAGACGAAGAAGACGAGGCGATGGAAGGCAGTGACGATGAGGAAGCAGCGGCAGCAGCCATGGCAGGTGAGCTGGGAAGGGACTGAGGCAGTAGCTGTGCCATATGGTTTCAATCACAGCAAGTAAGGCAAGCTTGGAGTAACAACGTTGGTTAGCTGTACCATTTCACTCCGCATGACTCTGTGTGTGGTGGGGTAAAAACTGTACATGGTCTACGTCTGCGGTTTTGTGATTGGAAGGTAAGGCATTCACTATCTCGTTACCCCCCTCGTCTTCCATCTCCAGCTGAGAAATCGTCAAAGGGAATGGCGGCGGCTGCAGCGGCTGCTGTTGAGAAGCGAGGTGAGATTCGTCTCCCTTCCTTCTCTGTTGCTATTGACACATTCTTTAGAGTCTCTTGTGAGGTTGTCAGTGCACTGCAGACCTTTTTTTCGTTTCCAGCTTCCGTCCTTCACCTTCCTCCCACACCTGTTTCTCCGTCGGCCATCGCCCATTGCCCATCGCCCATCTCCCATTGCCCATTGTGTTTTGCCATTCCCCACTGCCATCCGCTCCAAATCATGTCCGCTCGTCTTGCAGCTTTTAGACGTCCCAAACCCCTGTTACCCATTGCCCACTAACCTCAGAACATGCCCCCAAATCTTTTCTGCCCTCGTTCTGCTGCAGCACGCATCAAGTCTGGAAAGAAGGGCACTCCAGTGCCCTCCCCAGCAGGGGGAAGAGGGGCAGCAGCACTAGCAACACCAGCAGCAGCATCAAAGCAAGGAACTCCAATGGCGGCAAGAGCTGAAGGCAAAGATTCCGCACCGCGGAACGGGAAGGAAGTGACACCAAAGAAAGAGGTCAGTTCATAAAAAAAAAAAAAAAAAAGGTTCAGCGAAGAGTTGACTTTTGAGGTGCCTCAAAAGTGGACCCACTCTTCTCTCAGTCAGAATCGGAGAAGAAAAGGGTGGGTGGGTGAAACAGGAGATGTTATAGCAAAAAAAAAAGTGGTACCGTACATGCAACTGGGGAATGAGAACCAGCTGTTCCTGTTTGCGGGCCAAACTTAGAGCACTGTGCTTAAAAAAAAAAAAAAAAACTGCCCAATAATCATATTTCATCACATTGTTGATTCACATGATAGCAGTGACTGGCTGTACACTGTGCTGCAGACTGCATGTCCATGCAACTCCTGCCGCCTGCAACGCAGCAAAGTCATGGTGTTTCTGCTCGTATCCCTCCTTCACCCTCCCTCACACGCCCCTCTATCAGCCTGTGACGGGCAGCAAGCGGGCATCAGTGAGCATCGTCACTCCGCCCTCCTCGAAAGGCAAGGGGGAGAAGACTGAGCGGAAGAAGCCTCGCCCCGACACCCCCGCTGCCATCAAGACAGCAGGTGGGTGCGGGAAGTGTGTTTGCGACGGGCTCCAAACGGGCAGCAGTGAGCAATGCCACTCCGCCCTCCTCGAAAGGCAAGGGGGAGAACACGGGTGAGAGGAAGTAGCCTCGTCCTGATACCCCGCTGCCGTCAAGACTACAGGTGGGTGCGGTGGGGGGAGAAGAGGTGATGGGCAGCAAACGGGCAGCCGAGAGCATCGTCAATCCGCCCTCCTCAAAAGGCAAGGCGGAGAAAACGGGTGCGAGGAAGAAGCCTCGCCCCGACACCCCCGCTGCCATCAAGACAGCAGGTAGGGTGCGGGGAAGGTGGTGGTTAGCTCATTATAGTTGTAAGCGCCCCGCGCCGTGGGTATCATCAAGACAATAAATGGAATGAGGGAACCCGGTATTGAGCGCATCACACTTTTTGCCTCCCTACGCCCTTTCAGTGCTGGTTCTGTCAAGACAGCGGGTGGGTTGAGGGAAGAAGATGATGTGGTATTGAAGTTCTGAGAGTCGTGGGCACCTCACGCCCTGACACTGTTTGAGATTCCGTAAAAGTTGCTTCTTTACACCCAAATCCACAAACACGGTCTTTTGCTGTTGCTTTTGTGTGCAGCCAAGGTGAAGCCGCAGGCAGCTGCAACAGTAACCTCTCCTCAGGCCCAGAAGGTACTTGGAAGATTCACGCTCTCTCCATTCTGCTCCAAATCCTTTCCTAACTGATGCATCAGAATGCTACGCATCTAAATTGTCGACTCGTGTCGCTGTCACCTAATATACGGTATTACCATTCTCTACCCCATGCCTCCATAACTCCTTCCCCCTTCCCCACCCTGCATGGACTGCTTTCTGGAATGCGCAAGTCGCCTACTTCTGTTCCGATCACCTCGCCATCGACTCCTAAATCGGGCTCCTTCCCATGCACAGCATGTTCAAAGTAAGACCTTTGTAACGCTTGTATCTTATCAATGTAATTTGTGCTTGCCTTGCTCTTGTGTCTTTTTTCTTTACATGCTCCAAGCGCCAAAGCATTTGACCCCTTTTCGTCCCAAACTCAATGTCACTTGTCTTGCAGGAGATTCACGTCTTCTGACTCCTTAGCAAACCATGTAAAGGCGAAGCACCGCACAGGGAAACAGTGAAGCAACTCTGGTGTTATAGCTAGCTCGTCATCCTGTCTTAACGCTTGTGTTATACTCAGCAACAAAATGGTTTTACAAAGGGAACGGACTAGCACAAGCAAGTACAGCTTTCCGTCGTCTGAATTCAACACAAGCACAGTTACATTCATTTCCCCACCAGTTGTGACGGGCACGTGAAGTGCGAGTTGTTTGGTCTCCCAATTACCCTTTCGCGCAATTCTATTCGCAGTGCCCTCATTCAAACCACAACAGCGTGAGCCAGAGGGACGGACCGGGATTTTAAAGTGCTGACGTGGTTGGACGTGTTGTTGTTTGTTTGTTTGTTTTTAGGGCACATGAGTGTGCACCCTGGTACGACATGTGCACTCCTCTCCCCCCCCTTCCCCCCCGCCCCGTGCCTTCGCGGTGATGATATGGAGACGGCACGGCAGTTCTCCTGCGGAGCGGAGGTGACGGGAACATTGGGGTTGGGGTTGGGGGACACGCTGCCTGACATGCGCCTTGGCTTGTTCCCTGAAAACCTGCCCCTCACCAAGCCACCGACTGCTGCGGTTTTGCACCAACCTCAAGGCCTCATCCGTCCGTTGAAAATGACCTGGTATCATCGCAACCGTTAAAGTCCCTACGACGTCAGGCACACCCTGGAAGGAGCTTCGCGATTTCTGCCCCTGTATCGAAACCTAAACTGGTAACCAGTGTCGTCGAAACCGAATTCTCCCGTGGCGACTTGTGCCAGCATCCACAACAGGTTGACAACCTAATCCTCAACCCTAATTTGCGCCCTACCCGTCCTCTTCTCCTGCACTCAACATCCCCTCCTCTCATCCCCTTCCGCGAACTCAAATTGGCGCTACAATTGGAAAGATGAGGATCGAGGGTCAAAACTCAATCCGCCACCACAAAGTGGTCCCAAGGAGTTCTGTTAAACCTCCAGAACCAGCTTCAACCCCTACAGAACCAGCTCCAACCCGTCAACTCTGTACGCCCCGTCAACTTTGTAACAACCCTACATTCTGCGTCTCATCAAACCCTTCCCCATCTCCCATCCCTTGCGCGCTCCCCATCATCTCCGCGCCCCAACCCTAGTCCCTTCCGCCACCCCACCCGCCCAACGTGCGCAAGTTGCCTGACCGACTGCTTCCCCCGCCTGGCACCTGCAGCACAACTGCCTCCTCCAAGTTTCAATACCAGCCCATTTGTCCGCCATGGCCTCCCTTCTCTTTCCTTCCCTTGGCTTACTGCCGCTTGCTGCTGCCTGCTGTTGTTGCTGCTCCATGTGCTTCACTGGTTGCTTGCAACCTCCCAACCTTTTTCACATGATTCCCAGAGAAGGTAACAGCCACGTTTCAGCTGCAGCAAGAGCAAGATAGTAACTTCAGTCAAGCCGCACAGCGTGTAACCCGCGCAGCAACAGCTAGTTCGGCTGCGCTAGAGCAAGATAGTAACTTACGCGTGTAACCTGTGTAGCAACTGCTAGCACGGCTGCGCTCGCTCGGCTACGCTCGCTACTTCCTTCAAACCGTACTCATCCATTTCGTATAAATATGGAATCATCTACAGAAGCGAATGAAGAAACAGCTGATACATGCGATTGAGATTCGCATGTACGAAAGATACAAACGGTCTTCTTTTGCCTCGCTAGGCTGTTTTTTCCTAAACAGACTTCGCCGCTTTTGACTTGGCCTACGTGCACTAGTGCACTAGCCGTGTATTTTAGGGTTCCAGCGCCCACGGATGCATCCTCGCCGTCTACTTTCGGGTTCCATGCAGTTATTGGCTTAGATGTCATCCTAACCGTACATCTCGCCTCCACCTCAGTTCTCCCAGCAGCCGCGAATCCCGACAACCGCGTCCGGCGGGGCCATGGGTTTGCGAAGCAACTCTGGCAAGTCTGGAATCTCTTTTCTAACAGGCTGGGCAGTTTTTATAATATGCTCACTACTATGTGCACATTTGCTGCGCGCCGATAGCGCCGAAAGCGCCGCCGATAGCGCTGACAGCTCACGCCCCAACAGCCTTGCCTCCCGGAGAGACTCGGAGCTCGTAGTAAACAGATTCAAACCTAGATTTGCACTCAGATTTGGACACATATTTAGACATCTGCTGGCGTTCTGGGATGACACGTCAGCAGCTGCGGGTACAACCGTGGAAGGGTTGGGAGGAACTGGTAAGACGGCCGAGCCGAGGAGTGGCCGTCAGTTACTCCGACTTCTGGTCGCGACGGCGCAGCCGTTGACGGCTAAGACGAGTATCGAGGCGCCGCAAGAGGCGGCCGAGCCTAGCAGTGGCCGTCATCTCCTCCGCCTTTTGGTCGCGACGCCGCAGCAGTTGACAGCTAAGGCCGTCACAAGCGCCGTTGGAACCGCTGTGAAATCCGCTGTTAAAACCGCCGTGAAAGCTTCTGCGGGGAAATTAGTGTCTAAACCTGCCGCGAAAGGAGCCGTCCCAGCTGGACCGAAGGTTGCGCCCAAAACGGCGAGCACCGCCTCTAAAGCGCAGCCGATGCATAAAAGGGGTGAGAAAAACGAACGAGGAGAAAGAAATGATCGAAGAGGCGGGGGCGGAAGAGACGGCGGAAGAGGCGGCGACGGCAAAGGTCCTCCTTGCGACCCTAACAGGAGCCCTAAGAACTGTAGAAGCTGGAAGGGCCGCGGCTGGCCGGAATGGCAGCAAGGGAGAAACAACGGGGGAGGCGACGACGACGACGACGACGGGCCGTACGGCGACGACGATTACGACGACGACGACGACTCTGCGACCCCGACGCCCACGCCGTCTCCGCCGCCGCCGCCGGCGGAGGATATGGAGAGCGAGGACCGGTGGTGGGAGGGCGGGCGCGCGCACGTGATGTGCCACGATCGGGAGTGCACGCGGAGCAAGTGGGCTGGATACGTGCCGGATGTTGCGGGGACGGGCGGCGCGGGGAGCGGCGCGTGGGTGCCTGGGATTGGGTCGGGCGGGCCGACGGAGGCCGTGCGACTGGGAATGGGCGACAGTGCGACGACGACGACGGCCATGTTCGAGTCGACGACGACGCCGCCCATCCCGCCTGACGCTGTTGCGCTGGGGTTCCCGTCAGGACAGGTGCGATGTGAGAGGGGTGCGGGGGAGGGGCGGAGGGTCAGGTGTGCTACTGGGGGAAAAACCGTGCGGGGGGGGGGGGAAGAAAGGGACCGGGCAAGGGGGTTGAGGGGGAAATGGCGGGTGCGAGTGAATGGGGAAGGAAAATTGTCTTGCGTCGCTACCCCTGCCTGACCTTTGTTCCCCCCGTCCCCTTTCTGTCCCCTCCTTACCCTTCCTCCTTCCCTTTCCGCCGTGGCACCCTACCCTCCCCGCCACCCGCCTCAGGCCATGCTGAATGCGTCTCTTGGCGTTGTGACATCCACAGCAACAGCCGCCAGCAGCAGTGCTGCAGGCGTGACTCTTGAATTTGCTCCCTCCCATCCCTCTCCTCCTTTTCATCCTTCCGCTATTTGAGGTGCCTCAAAAGTCGCCTCAAGAGGCGCCTCAAAAGCAGTGCTGCAGGCGTGACTCTCAAATTTGCTCCCTCCCCTCCCTCTCCTCCCTCTCCACTCTCTCCTCCCTCTCCTCCCCGCCACCCGCCTCAGGCCATGCTGAATGCGTCTCTGGGCGTTGTGACATCCACAGCAGCAGCCGCCGCTGGTGCAGGCGTGACGGTGACTGTGTCTTACAGCATTCTTGTCTTTCCAATTGACACCACCACCGACCCCACTGCCAGTGCCTCTGCTGGCACTGGAAGCATTGGTAGCACTACTGGTACCGGCAGCACCAGCAGTGGGGGCACTGGCAGCACCGGCAGTGGGAGCCCCGGCAGTGCGGGCACTGGCAGTGGGGGCACCGGCAGCACCGGCAGTGGGAGCACCGGCAGTGGGGGCACCGGCAGCAGTGGTAGCACCGACAGTAGCAGCACCACCACAAGCAGCACTGGTAGCACCACCAATACTGCCAGCACCAGCAGCACAGGCACCACAGGTACCAGTACCGACACCGGCAGCACTGGCAGTAGCGGCAGCAGCGGCAGCACCACAAGCAGTGGTAATGCAAATCCCAACACAGCAATTGACACCAGCAGCAGCGGCAATACTGCCTCGGGTTCAGCCTCGGGTGCTGCCTCGGGTTTAGCCTCGGGTGCTGCCTCGGGTTTAGCCTCGGGTGCTGCCTCGGGTTTAGCCTCGACTTCTGGTTCTCCTTCTGTTTCTCCCAATCCATCCTCGTCCCAGACTTTTTCCATAGCTGCGGTTACGGGCAGCAGCACCGCGGCCGGCTCATTAGGTGACAGCACAGGCTCAACAGTTGCGCAGAGAAAGCAGTTACCCCAACCCGTTACACCTGCCCGATGGTTCTTAACCGGCCCTGATGCCCGCGCTGCCGCCGCTGCTGCTGCTGCCACTGGCAGTTCGAGCGCAGCTTCTGCGTCTGCCATGTCAGCTTCCAAGTCAGCTGCCACATCAGCTTCGAAATCAGCGTCCACGTCAGCAGCAACGTCAAAGTTTGCGGCAGCAGCGACAGGGACAGCAGCAGGGGGTGCGGTGAATGGCGGTGTGCCGTCTGGCACGCCGCAGTGCCAGGAGGGGCCGTATGTGAGCGCTGCCTTGATCCCTCTCGGCAAGTGCAAAGTGAAAGCCACAGCTACTTCGAAGGTTGTGAGGTACGTACTTTCCTCACCTCTTTCTCATTGTGGCTTATCGCCCTAAACCCCCCCCCCCCCCCCCCCCCCCCCTTTTTTTTTTTTTCCCATGTAGCCGTACCTACTCTATATCGGTAGGTCAAGACGTGTTCGGTATATCCTTATGAAGGTCGAGACGTGTTCTTAATCCGTCGTGTTCACTTTATTTTCTTTGCTTCTTTTTTTCCTCCTTCCTTCCACGCTCCCCTTCTCTGCAACCTCCTCCCAGGATTAGCAAGGCATGGTATGCCAAGCTGTCATATGGGGAACCCGCCGCTTCCAAATCATCCTCTGTGGTCTATGTAGGTTGCCAGCGGAAATACACTTTCCAGGTGCCCAATTTTCGAGGGCAGGTGCGCCAGGGCCCGGTCACACTGCGCGTGTGCCAGGCGGGCACGGCTAAAGCTTCCACCTGTGGACCAGTTACCATGACTTCAGCAGTACCTTACTGTGGCTAGCAAATTGACCAGTTTGCTTCCAGATACTTTTTTAGTGTATCATAGTAGTTGATTGGTGGCGGTGATGCAATGTCACCCATATTTTATATTCCGTTCATTTACATTTCAATCACTACGCAAACCTGTAAGGAAAGAAAGCCAGGTTTTGTTAACGTTTCGCTGCAGTCCGTACACCCAGTGCAGCACATGGGTGCGACCAAAAGCGCGTATACTCGAATGAATTTCACATGGGTGTAGCATTGCATCTAGTGCGCAGTCACCACCCACCACGAATCTCGCAGAGCAAATGAGTTTGTCCCATGAGCAGGGGAGTACTCACTTGAAGATCGCACGACGTTGGAACGTTCCGGGTTACGTAAATATCCAGACTTGGAAAGTTTTGAGCCTCGAATAAGCACATGAGATCGGAACTTGCTTCTCCACCTGTAACACGTGGCTAGTGCCGAGCGGGGTCTAACAGACCCACAAAGTTCGCGGCGCCGCACTCAGGGGCACGTAACGCGACTCCAAATGTCGCCCCTCAATCCACCACTCCACTTCAGTCTCGTTCGCCTCGTTCTTCCCTTCCCTTGAATCCTTCCCTCGCCGCCATCCACCATTGCGTTGCGTGTGGCACTCGGCAAAACCTCACCTCGACCTGCGATGCGATCAAGGCTCCACCAAGTGGCACCCCTCGCTGCATCCTACTCCATTCCAATCCCTACCAAACCCTCTGAACCGTAACTAACCCATACACCACCAGCTACTCCCTCTTTCTCCCTTCGCTTAGCACCATGGTGACCTAATCACGAGTCAACCAGCTCGTCTCCTCAGCATCCTCATTCCCCGCTGCACGACAACCATCCCTCTGCCCTTTCTCCACATTCAATACTAAGGCGTGCTTGTCGTGTCAAGTTACGAGTTTCCTTCCTCTCCTTCCGTTTCAGGCCTTTAGGGCTAGCGGGTCAACAGACTAGCGGGCACGCGAGCAGCACCAATCTTTGCAAGCGCCTGTTTGTCGTTTCCAGCTGGGTCCGCGGGAGACTCTGCGGCATGGAATGGACCGCAGGGATGTTCCTGATCTCTCTTCACAACACTAGCAGAACAATTTCGACGAATGTTTTCTCGTCGTATCGCCGGCCCCGTGCATTCTTGACACTTCTGTTCCCGAGGTAGCACACTGAGCTTGCAGAGTTGACGGACCATGGTGTCCCAGGCTTGGGGAAGACGAGCGACCACAAGGCGGAATGAGATGCTACAGTCGTAGCTTGTAGAATGAATAGTCGTGGCTCGTAAATTTTTGCGTCGACTCAAAAGTCAGCTTAACTTTGAGGCGCCTAATCACCTCATTGAGATGCTGCAGTCGTAGATTGTAGAACGAACATGCGCGGCTCGTAGATTGAATTGAGCCTAGGGGCGCTTTATGTTCAATACTACGGTAGTGGCGTTGCTCACTCTTGGCGAGCAGGGATTAGCTATCATTTCCCACCACAAAGTGACTCGCTAACGCGAATAAAGTATTCAAAATAAGATGGCTCGCGATCGCCGAAGGTGGCTCTTCCGAATTCAAATGTGGGTTTTATTCTCCGTGATTGTAGCACCGCATATTGTCGCCATAGCCGCGGCCACGGCCTTCGATACTAAAACGTCGGCCGCAAAAACCGTTGCAGCCAAATTGGCGCGCGGCGGGAGACACCTTTTGCCTTGGAGCGTCAGCATCGTAGCTAATCGCCAACGACGGTATGAATCAGCTGCTTATGCGGCTGGCTCATTTGCTGCGTCTGACGCTGCTTCTGCGTCTGTTGATGTCGAACCGAAGCAGTTCAGTTCGGAAGGAGGTTCGGTGCGGAGGACGCTCGCTACAATCACTACTAAGACAGCCGGTAGTTCCCTTAACGGTGGCAGCAGCGCCAGCAGCAACGGTGGTAGTACCGGCAGCAGCAACAGCAATACCAGCACTAGCAGCAATAGCAACAGCTCTGGGAATAATAGCGATTGGCTTAGGAACAATGCAGCGGACAACTTAAGCAATAATAGCGGGGGTAATAAGACGCAGCCTGTTGGTAGCAACAGCGGGGATCCCACTAGCAGCGGAGCGGTTAATAAAGGGAACAGTAACAGCAACGGCAACAGTAACAGTAACAGCTCAAGTGGCGGCGTGGACAGCATGATTGTAACGGTAACACCGACGATTCCGGAAGACGCGGTAGCCACAGGCCTGCCGGCCGGCAAGGTACGGCCGTCTTTCTTGCCAGCAAGCCGTTTGTGAGCTGGCTGGCTGGCCTCCTTCGCGTGTCAATGTAGTATTCGACATGGTAGTTCGCGAAAAAGGCACTCCCACGAGCTATTTTCAAACTCTGTACGAATAAACAACTAGGTTCACAGCTCATGTTTTGTCACTGTCCCCACTCCGCCCGTTCTAGTATTCCTAGGCCAGCCGTTCCAAACTCTCTCCACCTTTGCCTTTCCCCTCCCCGCTCCGCCAACCCTCCTCCCCTCTCACCCTCTTCCTCCCCCTTCGCCTCTCCCCCCTGCCCCCGCTCCTGGCACCAGGCGGTGGTGAACGCCACGGTGGACATTCAGGAAGAGCCGTCCCCGAATGGCACCGCCATGCAGCCCGTGGTACGCGCTGCTGCCGTCCTCGTTGCCATTTCTGTTTCTCTCTCCACTTAGGCAACGAGCGGTGACGTTTTTCAGACTGTAAAGTGGGAGCCGTTGACACAAGGGATGAAAGAACAAGAGAATACGAGGCAACAAACACAGAAACACGAGAATGCAGTAGTAAACGGCAGCACTGGGACCAGAAAGTTGTGCCACCTCACTTCACCGCACCACACCGGCTCGCATCCCTCTTCCTCCTTTCCACCTCACCCTTCGCCCCTCTCGCTTTTCGCCCCCTGGTTTCACGTTCCTCGCATTCAACCGAACCACACCGCCTCACATTCCTCTCTCTGCGATTTGGACCCCTCTGCCTGTGCCTGCCAGGCCGTTTTCAACTACGACGCCTTCTTTCTCCAACTTCCCGACACCTCCCCCACCCCCCCCCTCCTCGCACCCCTCCTCCTCGCACTCCTCCTCCTCGCACTCCTCCCCCCTCTTCTCCCTCTCTCCCTCCTCCCTCTCCTTCCTCTCCCTCACCACCAACTAACAAATCACCATCAACCCTTCCCTCCTCTTCCTCCACCTCTCCTCCCCTTCCACCTAATTCCGGGACCCTTCTATCCGACACGTCAGGGCCCCCTAACGACCCTCCCGGTTCGGGGCAAACTTCAGGTTCGGGAGGTGGGCCTGCAGGTTCTTCAGGAGGTTCCGGAGGTTCGGGAGGTGGTTCGGCAGGTTCGGCAGGGGGACCTGGTGGTTCGGGAGGGAAGGGGCAGAGCAAGCCTCAAAAGCCCTCGTCTCCTCCCTCGTCCGCATCTCCCTCCCTCCCTTCTCCTCCTCACTCTACTCCCCCCTCCCCTCCGAGTAAGCCTCCATCCTCCAAAACCTCCTCCCCATCCTCTTCACCTTCCTCCTCTCAGTCCCCCCCCTCTCCTACAAAAAAACCGCCTTCCGCTGCATCAAAGCAGCCGTTGTCATCGCCCACCAAAGCACCCTCAGCTTCCCCTGCTGCACACCCCAAAGGAAAACCCTCCAAACCCAAGAGCCCAACCTCCCAATTCTTCCCTTCCTCTGATTCCAGAAGTAACGGCGTTAGCAGCAGCAGCAGCAGCACCAAGCCCAAAACCACCACCAGGTCATTTTCTCTCGCCACCACTGCCTCTGTAACCACACCAGTGGTAACCACAACAACTGCAACCCCATTATCTGGGGAAGAAGAAGAGGATGCGGAAGCGGAGACGCAGGTGCAGCAGCAGGAGCAAAGGATACTGGAGTGGCATCGGCAGCAGCGGGAGAAGCAGAAGGAGAATCCGCAGGTGCTGGCAATGGCCATGGCGGACCAAGCTGCAGCCAAGTTCCCCTCCTACACGCCCTACTGCTCTGCTGGGCCGTATGTCACGGCTGTGCTGATACCATTGGGCAACTGCCGCGCTGTCCCACGAGGCAACAACGCCAGGATCGTCAGGTGAGACGCTGGTTTCGGTCCCGAGCCTGTGAGGGAGGTGCGGAGATTTTATCCGATTCCGCATTCCCTTTGTCAATCATGCATTGCACTTCAACTCGTTGGCCTCCCCCAGCATCTCCTTTTTAACCCTCTACTAATGAATCTCTCACTTGCTCCTCCTAACCCGCCTCAACCCAACCTTGTTTCTCCTCCCCCCACATCTCCCCCCACTTTTCCCAGGGCCGGCAATTCTCGATTTATCCGCCTGGACCTTGGGCGGCCAGTGCGCGGGTGTCAGCGCTCGTACCGCTTCCAATTGGTCAACTTCCGAGGGCGGGTGGTAAGGGGTCCTGTCACTCTCCGCGTGTGCCGCGCTGGGAAGCCGGGAGCCGCCACCTGTGGCCCCGTTACAGTCACATCCGCAGTGCCCTGCTGCTGAGAAAAGGGTGCTTGTAGCAGGATGAATGTTAATAGTTGGATCTTAATTAGAAGGCCTTACATGGTTGAATGATGGGTGGTTGAAACAACTAGAAGCATTGTGCTGAGTTGCAGGAAGTATACGCTATCAAATGGCGTTAGTCGGAAAGTGGAGGGTGTCTTAGTTATTAAAGGTATCAACCCTGTGTATTGTGGATTTCGTAACCAATAGATTGGATAAGCTCAATATTCAGCCGATGATTGATAATAGGTGTAGCCAATAGGTGCTGCTGCAGCTCCAGCGTAGCTTGTCGTCGAGCCTTAGCGGGTATGGCTTTCGGCGAGGGCCTCGAGGCACACTCTTCCCCGCTGGCTTCAAGACTGGCCCTCACCGTCGACTAGTACGGTAAAGGTAAAGGCAGTTGTGTATAACCAGAGATTAACTGTTAAAGGGGGATTTACTGTTCCTTTTGAACAGTACTTTCCCAACCCATCCAACTCATCCTCATCTTATCTTTCTAGATTTCCTAGTGCCACGTGGCACTCTACTTTCTTTGCCTCACATTTCCTAGTCCCACAGAGAACTTTTCGACATTCGATCTTGCATGCTATATCATCCTTGCTTATATCCACCAATATCAATCAATTCTCATTCAACTCTTCTTCAATTACTCAGTACCGTAATACCCCGAATATAAGCGCACATGCGCTTATAATAAAACCTGGTTTTTTGGGGGGGTGCGCTTATAATTGAGTCTGATTTATAAGCGCATGCGCTTGTATAAAGGATAAAATGAGTCAATTTTAAACACACCATTGTGAAGCTCTCAATAAGGCGAATTCAACCAACCATGCACCAAGTGGGATCGTGCATGGTTTTCAGGCAGAAACCGCAGCGGTTTGGTTTCCCACCGCACAATGTTGTCTGGAAACATCGACAGTGACAGCCGTGACGAGGATGTTGCCGTGCGGCCCAATCAGAGCCGCATGCGCTGCGTGGCATGTGCATTCGGGCAGAACCATCTCGAAGGTTCGGCAAAATTCCCTGCCAGCGCAGCGTAGATGCTGCCACGCATGCGCCTCTACGGGAGTAGGCGGGGGTTTCCTGCCTGTCATCGACGAGGAACCCGAGCCGCCACCACGCAGCAGGGGTCACCGTCGTTGCCCATTTCTTCACCCTCTTCTCTGATTTTTTCATTCAGTTTCTTGTCAACCCCGCCTGGCAGGCGAAGCCATGGCGGAATTTAGTGGGACTCACATCCTCTTTAAGAAAAAGCCCCGCCGCACATGGCGACTTACCGAGGACGGGTGGTATACCCGTGAGCCACCAGCGCCTCCAGTGCCACCAGATCCCCCTGCACCTCCTGCTCCTCCTGCTCCTCCTGCGCCTCCTGCTCCACCCGCTCCTCCCGCACCTCCCGCTCCTCCGAATCCGCCTGAGTCTGTTACGGCAGGTGCTCACCAAAGGCCCGTGCTCCAACTGTATTTACCGGCCACGTTCGACGAATGGTTAGCTGAAGCGGACACAACCAAGGCCCCCGATACACGCATCCAAGCTCCGGCGCCTGCTGCACCACGGTGGGGACAACCTGAATCCTGCGCGTGGGATGAGTCGGCTGTGGGCGCCGACGATGATGTGGCCGCCGATAAACATGACAGCGGCGCCGGCGAAGCTGGAGGCGACGGTGAAGCTGGTGGCGCCGGTGCAGCGGGCGACGAGGAAGACGTGTTCCCCGACCGTGACACAACTGCCGAGGACGAGGACGGTGTGGAGTCCTGGTGGCGCGACGCACCACGCGCGAAGATGCCGATACCGACGTATCCGCCCCTTAACAAAAAACGCCCCCACCCGTCTACCGAGAATCGAGATGCCCGCCCCCCCTCCCACAGGCACAAGCAGAGTCAACATAAGCGGCAGTCCTACACCGCCCAGGAGAAGTTGAGGTGGCTCGTGCGGCTCGAGCTTGCGGCTTCGGTGAGCGAAGTGGCGCGGGAGTCAGGCATACACCGAAAATGTCTGACAGAATGGAAAGCCCAAGCGGAGGCGCTCAAGGCTGCACACGGAGCACGGATGCGACTTGCAAAGCAAGCATTCGTCAGCAGTACCAGACTTGGTTTGAGGCGGACGGCATGAACATCCTGACCCCGGCAGGTGAGTGACGACATGTGCTCCCGTCTGCAAATCTTGAGCTTGTATGCCTGTTTAGTTGTCTCATGTTTTCCCCGCCCCACTCCGTGTGATGCAGGGAACATCAAGAAACCACCTCCGGAGGTGGTGCTCAAGTGGATTTCCCGGGCGTGGAAGGCGGTGCCCGCCGACCTGATCAAGAGAGCCTTCCTCATGTGCGGCATCAGCAACGCCCTTGATGGGAGCGAAGACAAACTGGTGCTGGCGCACCGGAGAGGCCAGTTGTCCCATGAGGTGGAGGTGGACGACGACATCCAGGCAGATGGGTTCTGGGGCAACAACTCCACCGAGCCCGAGTCGGACGAGGAGGAAGAATAGGCAGTAGGGTAGACTAGGCAGGTTGAAAGGTGTGTAGTGCAGGACAGCAAAGACCACCCTTGTATGTGATTGTCTAAGTTAATGTAAAGATTAGAACATGTAGGCTAGGTAGGTTAAAAAAAAATGTTATTTTTTTTTTTAACTAAATGGGTGCGCTTATAATAAGTCACGATTTTCCAAGGGGTGCGCTTATAATTGAGGATCGGCCATAAGCGCATTGCTCCAGATACAAGCGCATGCGCTTAACATAGGCCTGCGCTTATATCCGGGGCCATACGGTAACTTCTTTGCCTATTTCGCCAATAGTTCTTTCGCCAAAGTCTTCCGCCGCGTTTCATCCTCGACTTAGTCGACCCCGCTAATTCTTTAGCAGATTTAGGCCGTCGGGCCTAACACTTGGTATCAGAGCCTTCGCGGGGAGCGACTTCCAACGAGCGACCGTCGACGACGAGACTACGACGTCATCGTCCCGCGGTGCCGACTTGCAGACTTGGAGTCGTCGAGCGAACATGGGCGAAACCATGCACGCTCTCCCCCACGACATGGGCAACACGCTTGCCGAACTCATGCGCCAACTTCAAGAGTTGACGTTGGAAAATCGTCAGGTACGAGCTGAAATGCAACAGCTTCGTGAATTGGCTTCTAACCCCCATGGTCATGCCGCACCAACTCTTGCGCCCAACACGTCGACTGGCGCGGAAGCGCTGCCGGAAAGTCGAAGCGCGCTCAAGCCGCAGAAACCCGAGTCGTTCGACCCAAGTCAACGCGACGCGAACGTGCGGACGTGGCTCTTCATGCTGAACAACTACTTCGCCGCGAGCGGGTGCAAGAGGCGGACGCGCAGCAGCGGATCGAGTACTCCGTTACGCTGCTGAGGGGCCCGGCCTTAGAGTGGTGGCGCCAACTCACGCAAACTGCTGTAAGAAGGGCTCAGACGGACGGGCATCAACAGGGCGTGGGGCATGCAGCTGCAACTTCGAGCTTAGGTAGTTTAGCTTTGGGTGTTACCACGGTTCCGACCACATGGGAAGGATTTGAAGCGGCGCTGAAAAGTAGGTTCGATTTGGTGAACGCCTCCGAAGCTGCTAGGAAGCGCCTGCGTCATTTCCGACAGATAGGAAACGTCCAGGAGTACACACGACGGTTCTTGAGCATCTGCAACGAAATAGATGACATCACGGAAGCAGAGATGCGCGATCGCTACCTCGAGGGGTTGAAGCCGGACATAGCAGAAGTTATAGCGATTCATGGGTTGTCCACCTTCGAGTCAGTTGTCGCAGCAGCAGAACGCGTCGACGTAGTACGAAGCCGACGGGGTCGTGACGATCGCGATAGGGGATACAACAGACCGATCAACGACCCTCGATCGAGGGACGGACCATCGCCCATGGAGATTGGTGCATTTAACAGTGACGGCTCACAGAAAATGGGATTTAGGGGGAACTGTCACTACTGCAAAAAGCCGGGACACATGAAGCGGGACTGCCCACAGCTTAAGGAGCAGCAGCAGGGAAACGGAAACCGCCAGTAAATAGCGGGTCGCTAGCTGGTGTGGAGGTTCCCGTACCCGCCACGTCTACCAACGTAGAGGAGACGGCTTTGCAGCAGTCATCTACGGAGAACGAGGTAGACACTGTTGACCGACCAGTCGTGCTTCTAGGGAAGCTTCGCGGAGTTCCTGTTAAGATTCTCGTAGATAGCGGAGCTAGCCACTCGTTCGTGTCTTCATCGTTAGTCAGCCGCCTCCATCTCGAAGCAGATTCCGCAGTCAACTTCAAGGATGCTCGCATGGTAGATGGGACGCCTCTCCACATAGGACCGATCATTCGCAAGTTGCGCGTAGTGCTAGGACCGATCACAGTTAGGCGTGATTTCGACCCTGCGACGCTGGACGGATACGACTTCATCTCGGTAGAGATTGGCTACGCACGGTTAGTACTCAGTTCGATTGGGCTCAGGGAAGCTGCAGCGTCAAGGTAGATGGCGAGTTCCGGGAGCTGCCACAGTGGAGCGATGCGGCCACATCCTCCACAGCTATCATTAATGTTGTTCGTGTGCGACAGTTAGTGAAGCGTGCGGCGCGGATCTTTGCGGTTTTCCTTGAGGAGGTGGAAGCTGAGGAGGGGAAAGGAGGGAGTGCAGCAGTTGGTGCGAAGGCGACTCTTCCTGCTGAGGTGAGTGCACTATTAGCAGAGTTCGCAGACGTCTTCCCCGACGAGTTGCCCGCAGGGTTACCTCCTAGCCGAGCAGTAGACCATCGAATAGAGTTGGAGCCGAGGAGCAGGCCAGTAGCAAAGCCGCAGTGGAGGTTGAGTCCAGCGGAGACAGAGGAGATGACGCAGCAGGTTAGGCACTTTCTCGCGCAGGGGTTCATACAGCCATCTAGATCGCCTTGGGCAGGACCGATCCTCTTCGCGCCTAAGAAAGACGGAGGGTTACGGATGTGCATAGACTATCGCGCACTGAACGCCGCCACCGTCAAGAATAGATTCCCGGTGCCGAGAGTAGAGGATCTTCTCGATGCAGTGCAGGGCGCTAGAATCTTCTCCAAGATCGATCTTCGCTCAGGGTATCATCAGATTCAAGTAGTTCCAGAGGACCAGCACAAAACGGCGTTTCGTACGAAGCAGGGGTTGTACGAGTTTAGGGTTCTACCGTTCGATTTGACCAACGCCCCAGCGACGTTTCAGACGCTCATGAACACAGTCCTCTCCGAGTTCCTAGGGTCGTTCGTTGTAGTTTACCTAGACGACATCCTAGTGTTCTCTAAGACAAAGGAGGAGCACGTGCAGCACTTGCAGAAGGTCTTTGAGGTCTTGAGGAGGGAGCAGTTGTACGCGAAGCAGTCGAAGTGCGAGTTCTTCCTCCCGGAGGTCGAGTTTCTAGGCCACGTCGTTTCCACTAGTGGCATTAGGACCGACCCGAAGAAGATCGCAGCAGTACAGGATTGGGTAGCACCGACCTCAGTCAAGGAGTTGCAGAGCTTCCTCGGTTTCGCAAACTACTACCGTCGTTTCGTTCAGTGTTACGCATCGATCGCTAGTCCACTCACCGCCCTACTTCGGAAGGGCGTAGAGTACGTTTGGGGTCCAGCGCAGCAGCAGGCGTTCGAGCAGATGAAGCAGTCGCTCACGTCTTCACCGACACTGTCGTACCCTGATCCCACTCGCCCATACGTTGTAGTGACCGACGCTTCAGATCAAGCCATAGGAGCAGTGCCTCTTCAGGACCAGGGACGCGGGTTGCAGCCGATCGCGTACGAGTCGCGTAAGCTGAGGGGAGCAGGGTTGAATTATCCGATTCACGACAAGGAGGCGCTCGCGATCATCCATGCGTATAAGGTGTGGAGGTGCTACCTAGAGGGGGCAGATAGTGTTATACGCACGGACCACTGTTCGCTTCGTTTCCTCAAGTCGCAGCCACAGCTGAGTCGTTGCCAGGCTAGATGGATGGAGTTCATGGAGGGGAGTTTCCACTACAGGATAGAGTACAAGCCAGGCGTTCGCAACCCAGCAGACCCGCTCACTCGCCCTTGTTGCCAGCTCGCTAGCCTCACAGTCACTGCCGGCCATCCACTTCTCACAGCACTCTTCGAGCATGGTTATACAGTAGATCCCGACTTCACCCCGCAGCCACCCACAGGAACAGAGGTGCAGGGTAGTGTCTACATACGGAAGGGTACCACACGGATTTGGGTTCCTGCCTACCGCCCTCTTCGACAGCTCCTTCTTTCCGAGGCACACGATGTCGTTAGTGCAGGTCACTTCGGAGCAGATAAGACGGCTAAGACGCTTAGTCGCACGTACTACTGGCCAGGGCTTCCAGCAGACGTAGAGGATTACATTCGCTCGTGTGACACGTGTCAGCGTACGAAGTCCTCTCGCCAGCGCAAGGCAGGACTTTTGCAGCCGATTCCACCACCCGACCGCCCTTGGCAGGTAGTTACGATGGACTTCATCATGGCTTTACCGCGCACAGTTAGGGGTCACGACGCCATCTTCGTGGTAGTGGATAAGTTTTCTCGAGCACCGCACTTCATCCCCACGCACGGCAAGGTCACAGCAGAGGAAGCCGCGACGCTGTTTGTAGATAACGTAGTCCGACTGCACGGGGTTCCAGATTCCATCATCTCAGACCGCGCCCCTCGTTTCACTTCGAAGTTCTGGAAGCAGCTTTTCGCACTGTTTGGGACTCGCTTAGCCATGTCGTCTGCGTACCATCCAGAGACAGACGGACAGACCGAACGTGTGAACCAGACCTTGGAACAAATTCTTCGCAGCATCACGATGCACAACGCAGCCGCATGGGACAAGAAGCTGAGCATGGCCGAGTTCGCCTACAACAACACGCACCACTCGTCCACAGGCATGTCACCGTTCTTCGCACTGTACGGTCAGCACCCCAATGTCCCCACTCGTGTCGATCTCACACCCACAGTCCCTCGTGCGGACAACTTCCACCAGCATCTCACATTCATCCATGATCACGTGAGGAAGCACCTTGAGCTCGCAAATGCACGCATGGCACGCACCACCAACCGCAGTCGTCGTGAGGTGTCGTTTTCAGTTGGCGACCGTGTCCTTCTCGACAGCCGCAACCTCCGACTGCCATAGGACAGCAAGCTTCGCCCTCGTTTCATTGGTCCATTCGTCATTGAGCGCGCACTAGGTCCAGTCGCATACCGCCTTCGCCTTCCCGCTCATTTCCGCATGCACCCGTCATTCCACGTGTCGCTTCTTCGTCCTTACACCGATCCCAACGCCACCTTCTCGGGCCGTGACCGCACTCCACTGCCGGTAGCTGTTGACACCGACGAGCCCGACTACCAGATCCAACGCATCCTCAGGCACCGTCGCCGTCTGCAGGGGGGTGTCTCTTTCATCGACTTCTTGGTTCGTTGGCATGGTTACGATGCAGCCGACGACAGCTGGGTTCCTTCGTCCTCGCTGTCTCCTGACAACGCTTGCCTCCAAGCGTACCTTCAGTCTGCAGGCGCCTCGGACGTCGCCTCCTTGGGAGGGGGGTAGTGTTAAAGGGGGATTTACTGTTCCTTTTGAACAGTACTTTCCCAACCCATCCAACTCATCCTCATCTTATCTTTCTAGATTTCCTAGTGCCACGTGGCACTCTACTTTCTTTGCCTCACATTTCCTAGTCCCACAGAGTACTTTCCGACATTCGATCTTGCATGCTATATCATCCTTGCTTGTATCCACCAATATCAATCAATTCTCATTCAACTCTTCTTCAATTACTCAGTAACTTCTTCGCCTATTTCGCCAATAGTTCTTTCGCCAAAGTCTTCCGCCGCGTTTCATCCTCGACTCAGTCGGCCCCGCTAATTCTTTAGCGGATTTAGGCCGTCGGGCCTAACATTAACCGTGTGCCAGAAGTGTACATCAGTGCAGAAAGGCCATGCAGGAGCAGCTGCTGCTCTCCTGCTCAGAGGCATCCTGAGCAGAGGACCAGCACCGATATTTGGTGCCCACACATGGTTAGAGCCTTGCTCAAACGTACCTGCACCAATAGTGTGACAAAGATCCCCAGCTTTTGATAGACTTTAGACATTACAGATACGCAAGCACGGCACTTATGAATCTATGCAGCACACCCATATGCCTCGAGCAGCAGCTTATTATCCTCACCCTAGGGAAGATGCAAAAATCGCACATCACAAGGATAGCAACAAAACACTTTACTTGAACTTGGGCGGCATAATGACTGTGTCTACACCGTGAACTACCACTTGAGAATCCGAGTAGATTGTCCAATCAACGATATTCCCGCTGCTAGTGTTGGTCCTAACCAGGGTCTTTCATGTGGCGGACTGGAGCTTCTTTTGGACGTAAGGGACTCTATTTATGTCGGAGTCTCCGGTCTTAAACTGTAACACCACAAGATAGGAACACCGCAAACTTCTAGAGCGCATCAGCTACAATTCCACAATAAATAAATAGGAACAACGCAACGCAGTCAAAGAGAGCAGTTTCACTGTAGAGAAGCGGCGAAGATAATAGAGCGTACCGTTGTGCCAATGCGGTAACTCAGCATGTGATACTGGGTGTGAATGTCGAAAAGCATGTTGAACGCGGCGATCTGGAAGCCCTTGCGCGAATCCTTTTGGATCGACGCCCAGTTTCTGCCGAGGATGTCGAACGCTCTGTTCTGCCCCACCAGCAGCATCACCTTGTACCTGGGAAGAATCGCGACGAGCGTGTTGTTAAATTCTTTACGCGAAAAATGGGGAAAACGGGGGATGGGGAGGAAGGAGAGGAGAGGAGTAGAGGAGGGGAGGTGGGAAGAAAGTGGAGGGGAGGGGAGAGGAGAGGTTATTCGGGGAGTTCAGAGAGAATTTGTAAGGGAATGCAGAGTTACTTGATGCATTGGGAATGTTGCCAGATGGGTTGACAGACAGATGACATCAGGGCTATCATGGACCCAAAAGTCATATCTTCGGAACCGGCAGCTTTAGCGTGAGCTCTGCTGGAAATGACCTGCTGTCGAGTGCTGGTGTTGCTCTCGCTTTCTGCTTTTACAAAGGTCTTGGATACACAGGCGGGCGCAGGTCTTGCAATCGACTTGACGTGTCACTTAGGGCGTGTCTTAAGTGGGATGTCAACGGATCATGTCGACGGATGTCGACAAATCCTGACGGTCGGAACCCTCGATCCGAGGGCTGACATTCACCGACATCCTCAGAAGCTTTCCGGCGGACATTGACGCTCACTTCAGACACGCTCTTACTGCTTGTCTTTATGAGCGTGATGTAGGACTTGTAGTTACTTTTCCTCATCAGCGAGACCATAATGTCGTTGAAGCCTGTCACCCCGTCGTACGCTGCATCCGTTGACGCTACCGAGACTAGCGCGATGGTTAGCAGTAGAAGTCGAAGAGAGTGGATCGACATCTTGAAGGCGCGTTGAGTCCGAGTCGAAGCGACAGTACACGGGAGGAGGTGAATTAATGATACTAGAAAGTGATGGAATGCTATGAAGGATGATGCTAGCTCCGAGAGTTATGGAGGCTTAGGGTGATGATGACACTGGCAAGCAAAGCAAAGATCATCGCGAAAATGCTAAGTCAGGAAAGTGACAGATCAGTCACTTAAACGGGACTTTATGGTGACATTCTTAGGTCACGGAAAAGTCATGGTCAGAAGTGCCAATAAGTAAAGTCACAGAAACGTCACGTTGGAGTTCCGAAATTTCGTACAGAAAGTACCAGAAATGTGCCTGGCGAAGTGATGTTCTCGTCACTTCTCGTCACTTTTTTGTTTCACATGCCACGTGGCGAAGTGGCGTTTCATCTTTCTAGATATTTTGCCAGGGTCAATGTTGGTGATTGGTTAAAAAGGACCAATCAAATGTCAGCGAAAGGTGTGCCTAACCGTAATTTGATTGGCTGACGATTCTGAACAGCGACCGCACGTCGCATAGCATTCCGCACGTCGAAAATTTCAAAAGAGCACAACGGATACTACCGTACGCGTTTAGCAAAATGCGTCATAATTTCAATACGTACATAATACATTGACATAGCAAAGACAACCGCACACCCACACAACTGCACATCCATATGTCCACACAGCTAACCAGATCTACTCTAGAGCCTAGTTAGGAACTAAGCCGACCAGATGAGGTCGGGACGGTACTTGATGACACCAGGAAATTTAGTCACGGAACAGTTTGATGCCTGCATAAAAAACGCCGAACGTCATGGAACCTGCACTCAAGACAGCAGCAAACGTTCGTGACACGTGAGAGAGAGAGAGAGAGAGAGAGAGAGAGAGAGAGAGAGAGAGAGAGAGAGAGAGAGAGAGAGAGAGAGAGAGAGAGAGAGAGAGAGAGAAAACAATAACGAGAACAGCTCGACGAATAAAATAGGCGACGATGTGACAGCTCCAGAGGCAAAGATACTCACGCCCATGGAGATACACAAGCCAGGTTTGCAAAAACCACCTCGCGCAGCTCGAGCGCTCCCTTGTCAGAATGTTATTATCTAGCCTGTAGTGGGGTGCTCTATAGCGGGTACAACCCAGTTAGGGTTTGCTATATGTATCCCAACTGCTGCTAGTGAAATCCCTCTTTTCTGTTTCTAACTTTGTACTTCTTGATTCTGACATGGTATTAAGAGCTATAGGTTCTAGACCTAAGGGCCCACCGTTCCGCTAGTGGTGCCCTCGAGCGCCCCTTTTTTTTTAGCGCCCTCGTGCGCCTCTCCTCTCGTGCGCCCTCGTGCGCTCTCCTCTCACGCTGCCCGTGTGCAGCCCGCTAGCAGCCAGAGCGCGGCCCCGCCGTTTTAGCGCACGTAGAGAAACCGCCGCCTAGGGCGGCTCGATTTTTTCTTGCGAGCCCTAGCAGGCCGTCGCCCGTAGGCCCCGCTAGCCCCTAGGCCGACGCGCGACCCACAGCCGCCCGCCCGCAGGTCGCAGCCAGCGCGCCGCGGCGATCGCGCGTCGGCTGCTGCAGCCCGCGCTTAGCCGCCGCTAGAACGCAGCCGCGGCCCGCGCGCAGCCGCACCCTAGGCGCCGCCACGCACCGAGCATAGGCCCGCCGTCACGCCGCCTTACCCACCCGAGCCGCGCCGCCCGAGTCGCGCCGCCCGAGTCGCGCCGCCCTGACCGAGTCGCGCTGCCCTACCTGCTCCTACTGCTACTACTGTTGCTACTGCTACTGCTGTTGCTACTGCTACTGCTGCTACTGCCACTACTGCTACCTGCTACTGCCACTATGGCCAGTCCCACTGTTCTCACCTTTGACGCCGAGGGCCGCCCGATTAAGTTCGATGTCTGGCTTGATGACCTGCACCTGTACCTTCAGATCACTGCCAAGGACGATGTTTCCCTCTATGACCACACGTCCGGCGCTGCTCCCGCACCTCCCGCTACTGCTGACAGCACTGCTCGCTCCCAGTGGCAGACCCGGGATGCTCACGCTCGCCTAGCCGTTCGCAGTCACCTACCGTTAGATGAGCGCGAGCACTTCGGACAGCATAAGACCGCCAAGGAGCTGTACGACGCAGTAGTCGCGCGCTACTCCTCCCCTGCCACTGCTGCTATAGGCCGTCTCTCACTGCCCTACCTCTTCCCCGACCTGTCCGCCTTTGCCACTGTAGCTGACCTCATCACCCACCTCCGTACCAGTGACCTCCGCTACCGTGCCGCACTCCCCCCCGATTTCCTCGCCAAGAACCCCCCCCCGATGTACCTCACACTGTACCACCTTGTCACCCGCCTCCCTGACTCCCTTCGCACTGTCAGGGACCAGTTTCTCGCCCTCTCCCCCACTGACCTCACTGTCGACCTCCTCGAGAAGGAGCTCCTAGCAGCTGAGAAGAGCATTGTAGCTGTAGGTGCCTCTCGTGGTGACCCCCGCACCCCCTTCTTTGAGGGGTGCTCCCCCTCCCCCCTCCTCCCCTCCATCGCATCTGCTGCTGCTGTCGACTACCTCGGAGCTGAGGGGGTCGGGGCCGCGTCTGCTCCTAGTGGGAGACGCAAGGGCGGCAGGGGCAAGGGGGGCAGGGGTGGTGGAGGTGGAGGTGGGGGCGGCGGCGGTGGAGGAGGTGGGGGGGGCGGGGGTGGTGGCGGGAGTGGGAGTGGCGCGGGTGGTGGGGGGGTCAGTGGCGGCACAGGGGGTGGTGGCGGCGGCGGCGGTGGTGGGGGTGGTGGCGGTGGTGGTGGCAGTGGTGGCGGCGGTGGAACGGGTGGCGGGCGCGGTGGAGCGGTGCAGCGTGGGGGGTTTGGCGGTGGCCAGAGGCAGCAGCAGCAGCGCCCCGGCGAGACTCCCTCGCCCCAGCAGCTCCGTGAGTGGTACTCTCAGCGTGGGGGGTCTGGGGGAGGGGGTACCTGCCCGTATGTCATCCGCACAGGTGACCGCACTGGCCAGACTTGTGGGAAGTTTCACACGGCGCAGCGCTGCTTCTTTCGCCTTGACGACACCTGGCACGAGCAGTTCCCTGACGCCTCTGAGCTGCCCCGCTGGGCTGATCTGCTTAGGAAGGGGATTGATATCTTCGCTCTTGATTATGATGCTATCCTTGCTGCTATGTATGCATTGACTATTAGTGCTGAGGGTGACTGTTACCTGAGTGTACCGCCCGACCCGGGCATTGGGACCAGTGAGGCTGCAGCTCTAGGTGCTAGCGCGTCTGCTGCTCTAGGTCCTGGTGAGGCTGCTGCCCTAGGTGCTAGTGCGTCTGCGTCTGCTGGTACCGCACCTACTGAGGCACTGCACACCTTCACACTGGACTCAGGTGCTTCTCGCTGTTTCTTCCGCGACCGCACTGCCCTAGAGCAGCTTCCTCGACCGGTTGCTGTCTCCCTGGCTGACCCCTCAGGGGGTCCGGTCCTTGCGACCTCCACCACTGCCCTCCCTTGTCCTGCTGTCCCGTCTGGCACACTGTCGGGCCTCTACCTCCCCTCGTTCTCTACGAACTTGGTGGCGGGTTCCGCGCTCCAGGACGCGGGTGTTCACCAGTTCACCCCGGCCTACGAGCGTGTGACGCACTGCACGTGTGCGCGGACGGGTCGTCACCTGGCTACCTTCACTCGGCAGCCGGGGTCGGACTTGTACACACTGACCACTGAGTCCCCTCATGTAGCTGCGTCTGCGTCTGCGTCTGCGTCAGGTCAGCTGTCGGCCCCCTGCTCGTGCCGCTCCCTGTCACACAGGACTGTCCTCTGGCACCACCGCCTTGGTCACCCGTCAGTGCAGCGCCTTCGAGGCATGCACTCCCGGTACCTTGTCTCTGGTCTTCCCATCTTCTCTCCTTCCATAGTTCCTCCTCCTCCTCACTTGCCCGCTGTGATTACCTCTAGCTTTGCTTATTATTGTGAACTCCTGCTATGCCTGCTCATTGTGCTGATTACACCCCACTTTGGCTATGGGGGTGTGTCAGAATGTTATTATCTAGCCTGTAGTGGGGTGCTCTATAGTGGGTACAACCCAGTTAGGGTTTGCTATATGTATCCCAACTGCTGCTAGTGAAATCCCTCTTTTCTGTTTCTAACTTTGTACTTCTTGATTCTGACATCCCTCACACGCCAACGGCCGCGGTGAATGGAGCCTCGTGCGCCCCGGTCTGCACGACGTGTCCCCGCTGCAGCACGGCGATGCAGTGCGCGCAGCGCACGGAGAGGCGGTGGGCGACGACGAGCGTGGTGCGCGCGCCCATGAGCGCATCGAACGCAGCCTGCACCGCCTGCTCGCTCACCGCGTCCAAAGCCGACGTCGTCTCGTCCAGCAGCAACACCTGCGGATACCGCAGAATCGCCCGCGCGATCGCCACGCGCTGCTTCTGACCCCCGACAGCTGCATATCTCGCTCCCCCTCATGCGTCTCATAGCCCTGCGGGGGGAGGGGGAGGGTACGGAGGGACGAGAGCGGTAAGGATGGGAGTGCGAGCCCGGGGCATGGGAGGCGGAAACGAAGGGAAAGTGGGAACGGAAAGCAGTCTGAGGAGCAGGGGCAAGAGGGAGAGACGAAGCTGAGAAGAAAGACGTACGAAGGAGAGGCGCGAACTCACTTACGTCGGGCAGCGAGGATATTAAGTAGTGGATGTTGGCGAGGCTGAAGTGCTGGAAGATGGGCACGTCCATCACACGCCAGGCTAACCTTGAAACTGGGAGGGGTACGCAAAGGTCACCTCGCGCAGCTCCAGCGCTCCCTCACGCACCAAGCTAACCTTGAAAATCCTTGGGGAATGGAGTTGGGAGGGGAGGGCAGATGCAAAAAGGGGATAGAATATATTAAGGAAACGAAGTGTAAGGACAGGGAGAGCATGAGAAGATTTGAACAAGAATGAATGAACTATGAAATGAAGTGAGTACAAATATGAAACCCTAATTGGTTGTACCCCCTATGGGATACCCCACTATAGCCTACACAACAGCATAAGCTATAATGTTCTGACACACCCCCATAGGCAAAGTGGGGGAGAACAAGGGGTCACAAGACTAGTCAAGCAAAGTAAAGCAAAGCAAGCTCAGGGTGGATCACAAAGTCACCACACAGTCCGAGCACAGGGTCAAGGCCACACGGCCAGTTCACATGCAAGAGTACACACATATATATAAACTAGACAAGCAAGAGCAGGTATATATATATGTGAGAGTACAGGCAAGGTCAAGAGGAGAGCAAGTGAGGCAAGACGGGCACAAGACCCAGCTGAGTGCAGAAGCGCTGATGATCACAAGGCGGAAGTGCCTTGGTGAAGACATCAGCAGTGTTGGCCTCAGAGGCCACGTACGCAAGCCGCAACTGACCACGTTGCTGTAGCTCACGAGCAAGGAAGTAGCGGAGAGCAATGTGCTTTGTTCTGTGCTCCAGTCGCTGTTCTCGACACAAGGCCAGCATGGCCTTGTTGTCTACGTACAGGACTGGAGGAGAACGAGGCGGCTCTCCAAGGTCGGTCAGCAGGTAGGTGAGCCAGCGAAGCTCCTGTGCAGCCATGGCCCCGGCGTAGATCTCAGCCTCACAACTCGAGCCAAGAACAGAAGACGAGCGAGTAGCCCGCCACGAAACAGAGCCGGAACCAAGGCTGAAGGTGTAACCCTGTGACGACCGCTGCGTAGCCTGGTCGTCAGCCCAAGAAGCGTCCGCGTGCCCAGTGAGGACCACTGGACTCCGCCCTCCAAGCACTAGCCCCATGCCCGACGTACTGCACAAGTAGCGCAACACCCTCTTCGCTGCAGCCATGTGCTCTGGTCTGTGTCTCCCAGGAGCAACATAGCGTGCGAGAATGCTAAGAGGGTATGCAAGGTCAGGTCGTGTGCAGGTCATCAGGTACATGAGGCAGCCAACAAGCTCTGGGTACGGGCCACTCGACTCTACGGACTCATCCGAAGGCAGAGCTGAGAGCGAGTGGCGAGTAGACAGAGGAGTGGCCTGAGGCGAGGAGTACGTGAAGCCGAAGCGCTGAAGGACCTGCTGCACCATGTGTGACTGAGTCAGGGTAATGGTGCGGCGTGCTCTGTCCCGGGTGATCTGCAAGCCAAGGTAGCTGCGCAGTTCACCCAGGTCTGTGCACGTGTGTCTCTTCTGCAGCTCGGACTTCACGTAGGCGAGTCCAGCAGTGTCAGCTGTGGCAAAGACCAAGTCGTCGACGTACACGAGGATGTAGAACGGCGGCAGAGAGGTGTCGGTGCGTAGAAACAGCGACGGGTCGGCAGTAGAAGGAGCAAACCCAAGAGCCGCAAGTGTAGTCCTCAGTGTGTCGTGCCACTCACGTGGCGCCTGGCGGAGACCGTAGACTGGACGCCGGAGACTCCACTGGGTACCAGAAGGGAAAGACCCAGTGAAGCCAGGTGGGCGACGCAGCCAGATCTCCTCGTGCAGGCTGCCCTGCAAGAAAGCTGTGCTGAAGTCAAGAGAGTGCAGCTCGTAGTCACGGTGAGCAGCAACGTGCAGCAGTACCCGAAGAGTGGTCATCTTCGGGGTGGGGGAGAAGGTCTGAAAGTAGTCAACTCCCTGCCGCTGACTGAAGCCACGAGCCACGTAACGCGCCTTGAAGACAGGCGGAGAACCCGGCGGCCGCTTCACCCTGAAGATCCACATGCCACTGACGATGTTCGCCCCAGGAGGGGGGACAGCGTCAACGTAGGTGCCTGTGGACTTCCAGGAAGCCATCTCTGCATCCATAGCTGCCTGCCACTGAGAGGAGTAGGGACCCTCTATCGCCTCCGCGTAAGAGCGCGGAGTCGGGATGTCAAGTGCATCCGGGTCTCCCTCAGGGGTAAGCAGTACGGACACGAGATGAGGTGAGGCAGCTGCCAGACACTGGAACTCCTCCTGCCTGTCCTCAAGGACGTCCGTGCCAAGGGCACACTCACCCCCGACGGACGGAGGACAGACAGACTCAGACTCAGCGACAAGACTAGCAGCGTAGTCTAAGCGACAGCGAGCAGCAAAGTCGACGAGCTCAGTAACGAGAGCAGACGCAGCAGTAGACTCGAAAGAAGGGTCAGTGACAACAGTAGCAAGGAGACGCGTGACAGTAGGACTGGCAGCACGAAGAGAGTCCGACTCCGGGTCGGCAAGAGCAGGAAGAGAGGACTCAGGAGGAGAAGGCAAAGGGGCACGCAGAGGAGCAGTGGACGGACGCAGAGACATCCGGTGCGTGCCAGGGACAGGAGGAGGACGCTGACGCGAACCGCGACCACTAGTGCGAGCAGCACGGACAGGCGACGCAGGGCGAGACGCAGGCTCACGACGCTCAGCCAGACCTCCAGTAGGACCAGTGTAGGGAGAAGGAGCAGGCAAAGGGGAGGTAGGCTGCAACTGTAGGTGGGACGAGACAGGCTGTGGGCACTCTAAGGGAGGAGGAGGACCAGTAGAGGGTGGAAGACCAAGAACCTGCTGCAGGAGTGGCACGAAGTACGGTCGAGGCCGCGCGGCGACGCTAGAAGCAGCCGGGACAGCACCAGAACCCTCAGCAGGAGCACCCGCTCCAGCAGCACCACCAGTAGCTCCAGAACCTCCAGCAGCACCAGGAGCACCCCCAGTAGGACTGCCAGCAGTAGTCTCAGCGCCAGCACCCTCAGCAGCGCCAGCTCCAGTGCACCCAGGACGAGCACCTCTGGGACCCACGACCGCAGCACCCTCAGCAGCCGAAGGACCTCCAGCACCAGCAGCACGCCTCCAGCGCCGGGCAAACCACTCACGCAGCTCCTGTGGAGAAAGTGGCTCCCGGCGAGACGAAGGACTCGGAGAACCTCCAGGCGAAGCACCTCCAGGCTCAGCACCCCCAGGCGTAGCACCCCTAGGCTCAGCACCCCCAGACGTAGCACCCCTAGGCTCAGCACCCCCAGGCTCAGCACCCCCAGGCTCAGTACCCCCAGGCTCAGCACCCCTAGGCTTAGCACCCCCAGGCGTAGCACCCCTAGGCTCAGCACCCCCAGACGTAGCACCCCCAGGCTCAGCACCCCCAGGCTCAGCACCCCTAGGCTCAGCACCCCCAGACGTAGCACCCCCAGGCCCAGCACCCCTAGGCTCCGCACCCCCAGGTACAGCACCCCCAGCCTCAGCACCCTCAGCAGCACCAGAGTCACCAGTGACCTCGACAGGCTCGACCGCGTCTACCTGGGACACACCTGAAGGGGCAGGACCCTGAGGGGGGAGGGGGTCTACCTGGGGGGGACCTGGTACCAGGAAGAGTGGGGGTGGGGGGAGGGACGGAGTGCGGTAGGGGAAGAGGCGGTAGTAGGGGACCGACTCGTCAAACGTGACGTCCTGGGAGGACAGAACACGGCGAGAGGTGGGGTGGTAAAACTGCCACCCAGGCGCGTCAGGGGGGAACCCCAGGAAGACGCAAGGAGCAGCACGAGGGGATAGTTTGTCCGCAGACAGGTCGCGGACAAACGCCCGAGATCCCCAGACCCGGAACGCCGACGCATCGCCAACCTTCCCCGTCCACAGCAGGGCTGGGGAGGTCTCCGGCCTGGAGACCCTGGGGTGGAGGTTGATCTGATGCGCCGCGTACCGAACCGCAAACGGCCACAGAAAATGGGGGGCAGCCGCATGCATCATAGACGTACGAGCGACGTCCATGACCATGCCAATGCGGCGCTCAGCAATCCCATTTTGCTGCGGTGAGTCCGGAAGCGTGAAGGTCTGACGGATGCCCCGTGCACGACAGTAGGCACGCAGAAGGCCAGAGGAGAACTCTCCGCCTCTGTCCGAGTGCAGACGCAGAACAGGAAAGTCCGAGCCGAAGCTCTGCCGGAGCTGGAGACGAGCTGCGCGGATCCAGTCGATCAGCACCTCAGTGACATCACCCTTGCTGCGCAAGGGGAAGACTGTGGTGTAACGCGAGTAGTCGTCAACAACGAGCAGGAAGTAGCGCTCGTGACCCTGTCCACGGACGCGGGCTGGGCCCCACACGTCCATGTGAAGTGTCTGCAACGGGGCCTCTGTCGGAGGAAACTGGGAGGAGTGAGGGGCAGCACGCAGGCGCCCCTCGACACAGGGGACACAGGCAGGGCCAGGGCCCTGAGGAAGGGGAGGGAGGGACCGGGGGAGACCGGACACAAGAAGACGGGAGGCCATACCTCTGAGCCGAAGCAGAGAGGGGTGGCCAAGGCGGTGGTGCCAGAGGAGAGTCTCGTGAGACAGGAGACGACACGAACAGGGGGCAGACTCAGGACCAGACCTGGACGCCGCAGCAAACACCTGACCCGACGTAACTACCCTACCAGACTCAGCAACTGGAGGAGACGCAGTGGTCAGAGTGTACAGGCTCGACCCCGGCTGACGGGTGAACGTAGCCAGGTGTCGGCCTGTGCCAGCCTCTGTACAGTGGGTCACTCTCTGACGTGCAGGAGTGAACTGGTGGACCCCCGCATCCTGTAGGTCAGCACCACTCACCAGGTTCGTAGAGAACGAGGGGAGGTAGAGACCAGACAGGGTGCCAGAGGGAGCCGCCGGACACGGGAGGACTGTGGAGAAGCGAGACAGGACAGGACCCCCAGAGGGGTCAGCCAGAGACACTGCAACCGGTCGACTCAGCGGTGTGAGTGTGGTGCGGTCCCAAAAGAAGGAGCGAGACGCCCCAGAGTCAAGGGTGAAGGTGAGGGAGGCCGAAGCCGACGCAGTACCTGAGAGCGCAGACTCACCAGTACCTGAGGACGCAGACACACGAGCACCTAGAGCAGCAGCGTCGCAAGCACCTAGGGCAGCAGCCTCACCAGGACCTAGAGCAGCAGTCTCAATGCCCGGATCGGGCGGGAAACACCGGTAACAGTCACCCTCATCACTAATAGACACAGCATACATGGCAGAGAGAATAGCATCAAAGTCAAGATCATAGATGGCAACACCCGCCCTAGACAGCTCGCCCCAGCGAGGGATCTCGGAGGCCTCCGGGAACTGGTGACGCCACGCGTCCGTCAGGCGGCCAAAGCAGCGCTGGGTGGGGTGGGGACCCCCACACTGCTCACCCGCACGGTCGCCGGTGCGCAAAACGTAGGAGCACGGACCAAAACCCCCACCCCGCTGACGCGCAGTGTACCACTCACGAAGCTGCTGAGGGGACAGGGTGTCACGACCACGCTGCTGCTGCTGGCGCGAGCCACCTCCGGAGCCACTCCTCTGCGAAGACCCGCGACCAGCACCACCGCCACCCCCGCCGCCTCCGACGCCTCCGCCGCCTCCGCTACTGCCGCCGCCTCCGCCTCCGCCGCCGCCTCCACCTCCGCCACCTCCACCACCTCCGCTCCCACCGCCACCGCCGCCGCCACCTCCACCTCCACTGCCGCCACCGACCCCTCCACCCCCACCTCCACTCCCACCGCCACCCCCACTCCCCCAACTGCCGCCACCTCCACCTCCACCGCCCCCGCTCGCTCCTCCAGCGCCCTTGCCCCCCTTGCCCTTGCCAGAGCGGCGTCTCCCGCTAGGGGCAGACGCCGCACCGACCGACTCAAGAACAAGGAGGTCGGCCGCAGCAGCAGAGGCAACAGAGGGCAGAAGGGGGGAGGGGGAACACCCCTCAAAGATGGGGGTGCGCGGGTCACCACGAGAGGCCCCTACAGCGACTATGCTCTTCTCGGCCGCTAGGAGGGACTTCTCGAGGAGGTCAACAGTGAGAGTGGTGGGACAGACAGAGAGAAAGTGGTCCCTGACTACGCGAAGGGAGTCAGGAAGGCGAGTGACTATGTAGTAAAGAGTGATGTACATGGGGGGGGGGTTCCTGGCGCAGAAGTCAGGAGGGAGTGCAGCGCGGTAGCGAGTGTCACTAGTGCGGAGGTGCGTAATGAGGTCAGTGACTGTGGGAAAGGCAGTAAGATCAGGAAAGAGGTACGGTAGCATGAGACGGCTCAGTGCAGAAGTGGCAGGGGAGGAGTAGCGCGCAACTACAGCGTCGTACAAGGTCTGAGCACTCTTGTACTGACTAAAGTGCGCACGCTCGGAGGTAGGGAGGTGGCGACGCACAGCAAGACGTGCAGCAGCGTCGCGCGTGGCCCACTGGGAGCGAACAGTGGCGTCAGCATCAGCAGCAGGGGCAGTGGAGGTGCCAGAGGTGAGGTCAAAGAGAGAGAGGCCGTCTGCCCTATCGCACTGTAAGAACAGCTGCAGGTCATCTACCCAGACCTCAAAGTCAATGGCCCTACCCTCAGCGTCAAAGGCGAGAACACTAGGGGTAGCCATGACCCTAGACGACTAGTAGCGCAAACAGTGGGGTGAGGACAGTGCAGTGAAAAGGCGCTGTGCTCACCAGACTGGGCAGGTCGGGCGGCCCTGAAGGAGGGCGGCGCGGCGGCTCGGCGGCTCAGCTGCTGGGCGGCCCGGCGGCTCGGCGGCTCCGCTGCTGGGCGGCTCGGCTGCTGGGCGGCTCGGCTGCTGGGCGGCGCGGCCGCTGGGCGGCTCGGCTGCTGGGCGGCTCGGCTGCTGGGCAGCTCGGCTGCTGGGCGGCTCGGCGGCTCGGCTGCTGGGCGGCTCGGCGGCTCGGCTGCTGGGCGGCTCGGCTGTGCTGCTGCAGGGCACGGGGCCGCAGGTAAGGGCGGCGGGGCCACTGGTAAGGGCGGCGTGGCCGCGGGTAGGGTGGCGGGGCCGCAGATAGGGTGGCGGGGCCGCAGGTAAGGTGGCGGGGCCGCAGGTAAGGTGGCGGGGCCGCAGGTAAGGTGGCGGGGCCGCAGCAGAGGGCGGCGGGGCCGCAGGTAAGGGCGGGGCCGCAGGTAAGGTGGCGGGGCCGCGAGGAAGGGCGGCGGGGCCGCTAGGTAGGGCGGCGGGGCCGCGCGATGGGGCGGCGGGGCCGCGCGATGGGGTGGCGGGGCCGCGAGGAAGGGCG
This sequence comes from Closterium sp. Naga37s-1, assembly GCA_947471745.1. Lineage (NCBI taxonomy): Eukaryota > Viridiplantae > Streptophyta > Zygnematophyceae > Desmidiales > Closteriaceae > Closterium > Closterium sp. Naga37s-1. Next base: position 349,468 of record CANJKZ010000871.1, read on the forward strand.
GCGGGGCCGCGCGATGGGGCGGCGGGGCCGCGCGATGGGGCGGCGGGGCCGCGCGATGGGGCGGCGGGGCCGCTAGGTAGGGCGGCGGGGCCGCTAGATAGGGCGGCGGGGCCGCGCGATGGGGCGGCGGGGCCGCGAGGTAGGGCGGCGGGGCCGCGCAATGGGGCGGCGAGGCCGCGAGGTAGGGCGGCGGGGCCGCGGAGACGGGTGGCGGGGCCGCAGTGCAGGGCCGCTAGGGCGGCTCGACGAAGTGAGGGCCCGGAGCGCGACTCGGGCTGAGCGCGCTTCGGGCAGGAAAAAAAAAAAAAAAAATCGATGTGGTGGGCCCTAAGCACAGTTCCCAAGGGGGAACCTGCTCTATACCATGAGAAGATTTGAACAAGAATGAATGAACTATGAAATGAAGTGAGTACAAATATGAAACCCTAATTGGTTGTACCCCCTATGGGATACCCTACTATAGCCTACACAACAGCATAAGCTATAATGTTCTGACAGAGCAAGGTAGCTTAAGAGATTGCTAGGCCCTAGTAGTGGATGTAACATATTGTCGGTAACAAATACTAATAACAAATACTAAAAACTGGAGCACTATGAAAGAGGCACATAGAGCGCCGGAGGGTGTCTAGATATTCAGGAGAAAAAGCGTTGCGAGGACCGAGGAGTGTGACTTGAATGGAAGATCTAGGGAGGCAGAGCATTTGTATGGCGGGGTGGGTGTTGGGTGGAGCGGTGGGGAGGATGAGGGGTCGAGAGTGGTGTGAGGTTCGGTATGCTGATGTGTGGGTAAGGGAGGTTGTGAGTGTTGATTCTGACTACAGCGATTGGTTGAGCAGATTCGTAAGGCTCGGTTTATTAGGTTCGGAGAGGTGGGAGATATTGGTGGTTATCAGAGGTCTGATGTGGCGCGTTACGTAAGATTGGTTGGGGTGATGTACTGTACTTGGCCCAGAGTGGACATGTTTGGTGTGCCTTCGTCCCTTATGCTCGACTTGGCGGATTTGTGTGTTCTTTCTGTGGTTGCGAAATTAACGAACTTCGTTTCCCCGTTTTGATTTTTATCGCTGGGGGTCTCATAATTTCGTCTGTTTCGTGATCCCCCTTCACCACGCGAAGTTGAGGAAGTCGGTCCACAACAGAATGACGAATCGCATTCAAACGCTCTCAACCACGGATCCAACCGGACGACCTGAGCGTTTTTGCGTCTAACACCTTCGTGTCACCAGGATGTTGCTGAAGTGTGACTTTTTTGGCCCAGATCTGTCCTACGAAATTGTGACATTCCCGTCACATTTTCTCTGGGATGTTTTGTGTGCTTTCGGGGACTTTCTGTGTGCTTTTTCGTAGAAAAACCTACGGGGGCCAAAATTTTGCGTCTGACATTTCCGCGATGATGTCGAATACCAAGTTTAGTACTACTAGGTCGCTGGGCCCGAACTGAGCTCAGACACAGGCAGAGCGCACTTTCTTCGAGAGTTACCGGTTCGATGATGTCACCCGAAAATCATATCGCTGAATGTGGCGGACAGTGAGGCAAGGCAAGGCACGTTTGGCAAGGGAACCTGCCGCGCAGCCGCTTCAGCGTCAGCATCACCGATTGACGTGGCATGGAATGGCTGGCGATTTGCTGTAAGTGGTAAAGGTCGAGGTAAAGTGGGGGGAGAACCCCATTGGTGTTACCCCCAGCTGTCAGTCGTAACACGCCTAAGGGCGTGGAACATCCTTTTGAACAAGGCGATGGTCGCCCAACAGCGACAGTAATCATTGTTGCGACCATCGCCATTGACCTACGAAGCAGACTGACGAAGACTGCATGAAGAACGCACGTTCCACAGCTTATGCTTGTTGGTCGCCCCACCCGTTGAACCTCGCAAATAAGACAAGAAGTGGCGACGTCAGGAAAAACATGCGAAATGAAACCAGGTGTTGTCGTGAGTGACGTGCTGCGACCCAATTTGCAGCACGGTGTTTGACGATCAGGCGCTTTCGTGTATCATCGCGCGACTCCGAATTTCTGGGCGACCAAGTGTTTCCAACTTGGGATATGGGGTTTTGCGTGTTACCTGACGAAAACCATTGACGAGACAAATGTTCGACCAGAGAGCCGACGGGACACTTGTTCACAAGGATGTTCCACGCTCTAATACCCACTCCCTAACAGACGTTGTATGCGCTATTTACAAAGTTGTACAACGCACCCAGGAGCGCGCTTCGTTATGATAACAGAAAGTGAGAGCAATAAATAAATGCGAACGGGCTTTGGCAACTCACCAAATTTCTCCCTTTCTTCGTCGCTGTGGATTGACCAGAAACGGAAGCAGCGTGCGAAAAGGGAATCTGCTAATGTCTGTCATCAACTTTGCGATGTCTGTCATACTACACCTGATGCCTATTTCAGTCCCCTTCCCCATCTTTCCCTGTGCTCCTCTCTCGAGCACGCGCTCCCCATGGGGAGAATGGGACTGTATTTGGGTAGCCTAGCGTGTCTTGTCTGGGAAACTCGAATAACTTATTCGAGGTCAAGAATATCTTGGTTTTGTCGTGGGCTAGTAACGCGCGGGCCGTTGGCTGTGAATGTCGATCACTGGGCGTATGGAGTGGCAGTGGGCGTGTTCAGAGTGGGCGGTTGAGTGAGCATTAGGGTGTAGCACCTTGAAATCCGCCGTCCCTCATGTTCACCTTCACAGTCAGAGAGTCCCGTCACTGCTGAGTCAGTGGATTCCAAGTGGAAACGAAGAAATTCAGAGACTCAGAAGACATGAGTGGAACTTTCAAGCTCGTGGAGATCTGGAATTCCAGTCAGAGCAGATGTACGTACCGTCTATGCTTACCTTTGCACCATCGGAAATCCTTCCGCGCTGGCTTCACTGTCAGCAGTTCCCACCAGGCATTCGCTAGCTTGCCTTGGCGACGGGCTGCCCGATGAACTATGAATGGAGTGCTGGGTCACAAAAAAATACTGTAGTTCGCTTCGCTCCAGAAATTGCAAATATCTGAAATGAATGTGCACGTCTTGAATCGTGACTGGCGGGGATGCTGCTTTGGGTTGTGAAATCCCCGCAAAGCAGGGGGCTCGCACGCATTTTTAGAGTGTCGAACCAATTCCCGAGCCAAAATCCCACTTCGTTTTCTGTCAGAACGCATCTCAGGTGGTTACGAACCACCAACTTCGTAACCACTGGCCGGGGCTTTCCCATTCTTTGCGACGCTTTAGCGAAACGCGTTCTCAGTTACACGTGCCCAAAGTGCTTTCAGACAGGGCCGCAAACAGTGCGTGCTCAGTTTGGCGCGGGACATGGCCATGGCTGCCTGCTTGCCGATTGCACTGTCCATCATCATTCTTCCCTCGGAACTAGCTCAGCATCACAGTCTGCTTTCCCAATGCGACTTCCCAGCACCACGCTCGTTGCTAGGATATTACTAGGCTTTCCTTATAAGCTCTAGGAGGAACCGTGCTAGCTTGGAGAATTCATTTGCCGGATTTTTACGACTGACTTATAGATATTATAGATATGCAAGCACGGCAGTTATGAACCTATGCAGCAGCTTAGTTTCCCCGCCCTATGGAAGATGCAAAGATTGTACATCAAAAAGGATCACAACAAAACACTTCACTTGAACTTGGGCGGCATAATGACCGTGTCTACACCGTGAACTACCACTTGAGAATCCGAGTAGATTGTCCAATCAACGATATTCCCGCTGCTAGTGGTGGTCCCAACCAGGGTCTTGCCATTGGCGGACCTGAGCTTCGTTTGGACGTAAAGGCGTGTTACATTTTTTTAAGTCGCTGAAAGTCCGGACGACGGTCCGGACACGTGCGAAGATTGCGACGTCGTACGGTCTCGTTGCGACCAATACGATGTCGTAAGGATGCAATACGAAGAAAGCGACGTTGTTTAGACTCTGACGAACTCACTGCCGAGATTTAACGAGTTTCGTTACCACATAGTCGTTCGGACGGTTGGCCGTCCGGACGAAAAAAATGAAAAATGTAACACGCCCTAAGAGTCGTCTCCGGTTATAAACTGTAACACCACAAGGCCACAAACTTCTAGCGCATCAATTACAATATCAATTAAGCAGTCTAAACACAAAAGTTTCACTGTAGAGAAGCGGCAAAGATAATCAGAAGATATAAATCATAGAGCGTACCGTTTGGCCCACGCGGTAGCCCTGCATGGCTTTCTGCGTGTGAATGTCGACGAGCAGGTTGAACGTGGCGATCTGGTTGGCCGTGCTCCAATCCCTTTGGATCGACGTCCAGTTTTTGCCGAGGTTGTGGAACGCTTTGTTCTGCCCCACCAGCAGCGTTACCTTGGTCTTGGGCAGAACCGTGGCGAGCACGTAGTAGAGACCTTTAAGCGGAAATGAGGAAAACGGGGGGTGGGGATGGGAGGAAGGAAGGGAAAGGAGTAAAGAGGGAAGCAAGTGGAGGGGAGGGGAGAAGGGAGGTGATTCGGGAGTTCAGAGAGAAAGTGTATGGGTACAGCGTGAGCTCCGCTGGAAAAGACCTGCTGTTGAGTGCTGTGTTTCTCCCTGTTCCGACACTCACTGCTTTTCTGCTTTTCCAAACGTCCTACACAGCGAGCGCTGGTCTCGCATTTGATTTGACGTGTCACTTACTGCTTGTCTTCATGAGTGATGTACGATGTATAGTATTTTTTCTTCAGCGCGGATTCAATCGCTTGGACGCCTTTCGCCCCGTTGTACGCGGTAACCGTTGACGCTAGCGAGACTAGCGCGATGGATAGCAGCAGAAGTCGAAGAGAGTGGATCGACATCTTGAATGCGTTGAGTCAAAGCGACAGTACACGAGAGGAGATGATTCAATGTTAGAAAGTGATGGAATGTTACGAAGGATGATGCTAGCTCCGAGAGTTATGGAAGCTTGGGTAATGATGACAGTGGCACGCAAAGCAAAGATGTCGAGTACCAAGTTTTAGTACTAGGTCGCTGGGCCCGAAATGACTCTGACAAAGGCAGAACGCTCTTTCTTCGGGAGTTACTCGGTTAGATGCTGTCACCCGAAAATCACATCGCAGAATGCGGCGGACAGTGAGGCAAGGAAAGGCACGTTTGGCAAGAAGATCTGCTGCCCAGCCGCTTCAGCGTCAGCAGCACCGATGGACGTGGCATGGAATGGCTGGCGATTTGCTGGAAGTGGTAAAGGTCGAGGTAAAGTGGGGGGAGAACCACGCCTAGTACCCATTTACGCGCTGTTTGTACAACGCACCCAGGAGCGCGCTTCGTTACAATCACAGAAAGTGAGAGCAATGATAGCTGCCAACGGCTTTGACAACTCACCATATTTTTCCCTTCCGCCGCGGATTGACAAGAAACGGAAGCAATGTGCGAAATGGGAATCTGCTAACACACGTCATCAACTTTAGTGCCGTCCCTCAGGTTCACCTGCACAGACAGAGAGTCCCCGTCACTGCTCAGTCAGAGTGGAAACGATGAAACTAGGGACTCGGGACATGATTGGAACTTGTGTAATGCTTGACTGAAGCTCGGGGATCTGTAATTCCAGTCAACATCCCAGAGCATATAGTTGATGCTCCCCTAATCCACAAACAATTTCCTTCCGCGTGGCTTCACTGTTATCAGTTCCCGCCATGCATTCGCTAGTCTGCCTTGGCGTCGGGCTGCCCGTCGAACAGGCGCACTCGAAAAAAAATCAGCAAAAGCACGCACAGGGTAACAAGAACAAATAAATGTAGTCGCTCCTAAATATCCAGATCCCTACTGCTATTTATTACGGCCATTTTTAGGTGCATGCAACTTAGCCGAGGCGCGCTAATCAGGTGCATGCTATCCCGTCGTTTTCCTCCCTCGGTTGCCACTGTTTGTACACATCCGCCACTAAAAACAATGTTCTGTCAGGGGATGCAACCCGCGCAACACAAGCAGCACACGCAACACACGCAACACACAAAATCGGCCTGGCAGGGAAGCCCGAAAAGGAAAAATACAACTCCTAGAAAACCTGGACATTGTTCGAGAGGGATCAACCCTAAACACGGGAACGTCCTGGTGTTTAGGGTTGATGTCCCTTAAGGCAGTGGGACAAAAAATATAGGGAACCTGGACTCATTTTTTCGGAAGGGATCAACCCTAAACACGGGAACTGCCCTCGTGCTTAGGACGTGGGCCCAATCGACTTTGATCGGCGCGATCAGAGGCTATCAAAAGCTTCGAGGAAGGCGGGAAGCAGATTTCCGGCAATCGGGGGCAATCAGCTGATCGCGATCAGCTGATCGCGCCAACTCAATCAACCGCCTCAAATAGCCCGATCATACCCGATCAGACACAATCAGCCCCAATCACTTGATTGCATGTGATCGGCGACCTGGGCGATGTACGCAAAATGTAACACACCTCGCCATGAGGTCTCGAAAATCCTTGCGAATACACCCAGATCGGCGATAACTGTATGCCATAGCCATCGTGCGGACCTTGTGCGGTGCGGGCGATGTTGGCGACATTATCTCGATACTGAGATTCGTCCGTCTCGCCAAAGTTGGGATGCAACTACCAGGTTATGGGCCGACAGTTTTCATGCAAGAGCTCGAAACATTCGAGGAAAATCATCTCTGATCGGGCGGCGCGAGGAAAACGATCACAAGCCATCCAATCCGACCCAACCCGATCCGATCAGAGCCGATCAAAGTCGATTGGGCCCACGTCCTTAGGGTTGATTCCTCCCGAGTCGCATGCGTTTCCGAATGGGGATATATATTTTACCCCGTTTTTGTCAGGTGTTTTGCGATATGTATTGACCTTATTCGCAGTAATTTTCGTGCGACTGGTGTGGTTGGACGACGAATTCGTTCTAGAGCTGCGCCAGTTACTGTCAGTCGGATTGTAGCATCCCCTGACAGAACAGTAATTTTCGTGGCGGAGGTGTACATACAGTAACAACAGAGGCAGAAAAACTACGGGATAGCATGCACCTGAATAGCGCGCCTCGACTAAGTTGCATGCACCTGAAAATGGCCGTATTTATTAGAAGTTCCGAGGCAAATGAATGTTGGTTTGGGAAAAATTGTCTGGGAAATGGATGTCCACGTCGTGAATCGTGATTGGCGGGTTTGCTACTTCGCAAAGCAGGTGGCTCGCAAGCGAGTGTCGAAGCAATTCCCGAGCCAAATTTCCACTTTCGTACCTGTCAGAACGCATCTCATCAGGTGGTTACGATACGTAACAAGAGTCTGCTCTCCCATTTTTTGCGACGTTGGGCGAAAGGCGTTCCCAGTTACCCTTGCACGGACTGCTATCCAACAGGGCCGAGGAAATGACGAACCGCGGTGCTTTCTCGTCTCCAATTCCAACGGGCAGTGGTTTTCCCACTGCCCCCCCCACGCGACCGCGCCCGATTCCCGCGGTCAGTTTTCCCCATCAATACTGATATTGTGGTTTTTTACGAGTTTTGAGATGGCTGACGGTTTTTGCCCGTGGCGACTATTCCAACTGAATTTCGCGACCCATCATTACGCCGCCCAGGAAGCTTTCGGATCAGTCTGGCCCAATGATTACATGTAGATTATTTCCTTCGATCACGGAATCACTGTCATTTTTTAACAGGCGCTCAATTTTCCCGCCACTCACGTTCGACGCGTGGCCCGTGAACAACACGTGAAACACTTCAAACTTTCCAAACCGCACAATTTCGCGCGCGCAGCGAATTCACCGCCTGAAACTACATTCCCGCCACTGTCGTTGCCCCAGAGAGGTCTCACTAACGGCCCGTGAAGCACTGCTGGATGTCCAAATCGCTGCCACTGTCGAGCGCGCACAGTTTCCCGCCGAGGAAATTGCATTCGCCCCACCTTTCCTCCCCGGATCAACTGCTGTTCAGCCATCAACGAACAGTTGTGGCCATACTATACCATCGTCAAGAGCAGTTTACTCGGTGGGTTTCTAAGTTGTTTAAGTATGCCAGTACCGACCATTGGCATTAGATGTGACGATATACTTTCAACACCCAGCAGCAACCATGTCGGAACCAGCTGCACGCGCCGAGCGTATAGCGAATAGTATCTTAGAGGCAATGCGAAACGTCCCCCCCGTTCCGGATGCACGACCAAAAGCCCCTAGAGATAATGCCCCGCTGACACAAGGTGGAATATACTCCTCGAGGGGTGCGGCGCTAAAGGCAGTGCAGGCCTTCGCGTTGCGGCACCGTTTTGGATTCGGGACTGTCGAGGTGGCGGATGCCCACGTGATTCTCCAATGCAAAACCGCCATGCATGGTGAATTGCCCATCTGCCCTTGGGAATGCAGTTACAGTAAGATTGTACATGGCGGATTCTGGGAAGTGACGTCGCTTTCCCCCCCTGACGCTCACATCTGCAGCAAATTCAAGCGTGAGCAAGGAGCAAACGCCATCGCCTTTCATTTCGGCGAAGATTTTGCAGCAGATTCTCTCGGCCCACACCAAGTTTGTCATCAGTTACAAGCAGGCGTGGCGGCTGCGTGAGGCAATCCAGAAGGAAATGTACGGGGATTGGCAGGAGTCGTTCAGGTTGCTCCCGGAGTTGGCTCGCAGGCTCCAGGAGAACGATCCGGGTGGAAAGTTCAAGATTCAGACGGTCGACGGATGCTTCCACCGGATGTACATTCAGCCATCCGCATCCCGCGGTGCGCTTGGTTTTTGCCGCCCCGTTGTTGCACTAGACGGGACCTTCCTAATCAGTGCTCAACGCGCAACCCTGCTCATTGCCGTGGTCCTCGACGGTAACCAGAAGATTCTGATGCTGGCGTGGCTCTGGTCGAAGGAGAGAACAAAGATTCGTGGTCCTGGTTCCTGCAACACTTTCTGGAGAGCTTCCCGGAGTGGCCGCACCGTGACGATGCATCTATTATCAGCGATCGCGACAAGGGCCTGATTCCCGCTGCACGAGATGTACTCCCGGCTGGCATACCTCATTACTTTTGTGCTTGGCATCTCCATCAGAATGTTGTGAAATTTGGAGAGGCTGCTGCTCTTTTCTATTGGCGTCTTGTGAAGTGCAGGGACGACGACAAATGGGACGCATTGGTTGCAGCAGGCCGCCGTGACTTCAAGGAAATGATGAACTATCTCCTCGGCGTCGAGAAGCCGATCTCGGGTCCAGCACTTGCAGATGCTGCTGAGCAGCAACGTCCCGCATAACAGATCCGTAAGTACAGAAGCTTGTCAGTGCGGCGCAAGACATGGCCATGGCTGCCTGCCTGCCGATTGCCCTGCCCATCATCAATCTTCTCTCCGCAACCAGCTCAGCATGATCACAGTCTGCTTGCACCGTGCGACTTTCCCAACGTCGCGACCGTTGCTAGACTTTTCCTGGGATTTCCTGGAAGCTCCAGGAGGAACCGTGCATGCTTCTACACCAGTTCAAGCTACGAGATTATCGCAGTCATCTCGAATCGTCTGGCGATTTTTTGCGACGACTACGGATTGATTTTCACCACTTGCATTGGCTCTCGATTTTCTTGGTAGCCTTCTGGGCGCGCGTAATTTCTGGCGTTCCACGATCGCGCATGGTCTGAAGTAATTCGACAAGTTGACAAGTTCGAGAGCGGTTCGACTGGTTTGATGGGCTTGAGAAGTTGACTCGAACTGTTTATTTCAAATAACGGAAAGGTTCGCGAGGTTCGACCCGTTTGACTGGTTCGATCTGGTTTGAGCGGAGAGTGTTTCGACTGATCGACCAGTTCAAATCAAGCTGCTCGACAGGTTCGAGAATCTCCCTGGCGACTTGTAAGCTGATCTTGGTAGGGCGTCTGACGTGTCTCGTCAGTGATCGGAAGTCGTACGTGATTGCGTGAATGGGACCGGTGGTCGCGCTGCTGCACGGCTTGCAGGTGGCGGGCAAGCTGCTGCTTTGAGACGTCTCTCCCACACGTGCGGCTTGTGACTTTTGGGTCAACTCAAAGGTCAACTCAAAGGTCAACTCAAAAGTCAACTCAAGAGTCGCGTGAATGGGCTTGGTCGTCGCGCTCCTGCACGGCTTGCAGGTGGCGGGCGTGCTGCTGCTGCTCCTCCACACGTACGGCTGGTCTGTCGCCGCCCGCAACCGCCGCAAGTCGCTCGATCGCCTCCGCTCGCGTCGCCGCGCGTCCGGCGAAAAGCACCCTCAACGCGCGACGCTAGCGCGCGGCCCGCAGAAATCTGGTGGGGGTCCTCGCTGTACTGACGCTGGCGGTGGTGATGGCGGTTCCGATCCGCGAGCCCGAGCGAATCCTCGTAGTGGTAACACGGCGGGAAACGCGGAGAGCTCGCGCTGCCCGCATTGGCCGGCGGTGGCGGTGGTGATGCCGGTGCGCGGATTTCACGCGCACACGGCGAGCAACTGGGCAACGCACATCACGGCGGATTATGCGGGGGCTATCGAATTTCTCATCGTCGTGGAGAGCGAGGCAGACCGTGCGTACGGCGAGGCGTGCAAGCTCGCCGCGCGTTTCAACGCTGCGCATGAAGGGGGGACAGAACGGGGAGCGGAGGGGGAGGGAGGGAGGGGGCAAAAGGAGGAAGGCAGGGGGCATGGGGCCGCAGGCGGAGGGCAGGGGAGAGAATTGATGAACCCAGGGGAGGCGGTTTGTGGAGGGGAGACCCAAGCAGGTGAATGTGACAGTGCTCGCAGGCAGCAGGGAGAGGTGCATCTGAGGAAGGTTCGTGTGGTGGTAGCTGGCACCTCCACCACATGCAGCCAAAAGATCCACAATCAGCTGGCCGGCGTCGCTGCCGCCCGTCCAGAAGCAGAATTTGTCCTTTTCCTGGACGACGACGCGAGAATGTACCCAGAGGCGATCACTTACCTCGTAACAGACATGCTTTGCCGACCTGACACATTCCTTGTAACAGGTTACCCGTTTGACATTCCGAACCCGGGGTCACTGTTTTCGTACGCGGTGTTAGGGTTTCATCTGGTCCCACTGGTTAACTTCTCGTATGATGCTGGCACAGAGTATATCTGGGGCGGGTGCATGATGCTCAGGCTCGAGGATTTCCGAACCAACAGGCTCGGCATGGTGGATGTGCTTCGGAAGGGAGGCTACTCTGATGACATGACTCTGGGGGCAGTGGGCAACAGCATACGGAGCAACTGCAGCAAGAGCAGCAGCGGCAACAGCGAGGGCAGCAACGGTGGCAGCAGAAACAGCAGCAAGAGCAGCAAGGGGAGCAGCTTAGGCAGGAAGGCGTGCCAAGAGGAATCATGGCCGTTGATGGACAAGGGATGTGAGAAGCGGGAGCAGCAGGCTGGTAGCAGCCTTCCCTGCAAAGCCCCGGACTGTGCACTGCGACTAAGGCTCAGCAGCCTCAAAGCCAACAGTCCCAGCACCCCCAGCAACCCCCATTCCCCCGGCAGCCCTGGCAGCAGCGACCCGCCCATGCTAGCGCCAGCCTACGCGCTCCTAGCCCACCCCTTAGACGCCCACTTCACTGCCGGTCAGTTCTGGAGCTACCTGCTGCGGCAGTTGTTTGCACTCACCACGTACTTCTCCCCGCTCAACCGCCGCCTCAACCTCTGGCTGCTGCTCATGGGAATGGCCTTTAGCTCCGTCATGACTGCTTCCATCGCCATCTCCCTGGTGTTTCTCGCAAAGCATGTGCTGCCGTGTGTGGCCGGTTCTGCTGCTGCACCCGTATTGGCTGGGGTTCAGTTGGTAGGAGCAAGAGTTCAGCTGGTTGGTTCGCTTTTGGCTGCTCCCGTGTGCTCGGCTCCTGTGGTCGGTCTGGTTTGCCGTGTGCTGCCGTTCGGTGCTGCTGCTATGGCACCGTCGCGGACTGGCGAAGCTGTAACAGGAGCGGCAGCAGCAGCAGGAGCGGCAGCAGCAGCAGCAGCACCAGGAGGAGCGACAGCAGCAGCAGGAGGAGCAGCAGGTGCTGCCACTGATGCATCGCCTGCATGCCCTAGTGGGTTTGCCTTAGCTCAAGCCAACACAACATGCAGCATTCTGAGTGTCGGAATCTCACCAGAAGCTGTCTCATCGCCAGCAGCAGCAGCAGCAGCAGCACAGCTCTCCGCAACCAACAACACACTAGGAGTTTACTTGAAGCACCCTGCTCTCCTCCTCCCCCTCCTTCCCTCACTCCTTCACCACACCATCACCCACCTCTCCCACCTCCCTCTAGGCGTCTCACTCGCCCTGTTCCACTTCGCCTCCTTTGCCCTCGCCTCTCTCGCCCTCCGTGCCATGATTGCCTCGCACGTGCAGACCTGCCGCTTTCTTGACCCTCAATCTCCCTTTTGCCCAGATCGTGCAGCGATAGCGGTGGTGGATCGAGGGAAATGTGACTGCAGAGGGCTGCAGTATGCGCTGTGGCGTGTGTGGGTTGGGTACCTTATACACAACAGCATGTACCCTTTTTGTGCCTTGCTGACTTGCTGCGTGCCGTACATAGACTGGGCTGGTATTCGTTATAGGCGGCGTTCTGGCCGAATTACCAGGGAGTAGGGCATGTATAAGAGGCTACTTAGTTAGTTATCCCTCAGTGTCCTAATAGTTCATTAATAAGTCTTATATCTGTCATTCACATAGGTTAGTGTGATACAGGGTAGTGCGGAAACAGGAAGCTAGTGGTTGCTTTATATGGAAACACAGGAGGTGATAGAAATACCGGTACCAGCTATTATTTGGAAGGGGCTGAGCTTGCCCCATTATTTGCGCGCGCTTTGGTAAGCTATGCTTGCGCTACAACGAATTTGCGCTTATGGGGAACATGTAGTGCGGCGATCACGTTGTCGGACCCGGGAAGCGACACCGTGAAAACATCGTCCGTGGTCGCATTTGCCTCTGCGACCTCGTCAACAGTCGTCGTCGTTTCCGCGAAAGCTGGCTTTGCGACTTCCTGGGCCTCCGTGGCGACAACGATCAGCCCCTTCCTCTCGGGTACGCCGTACGCGGTAATAACATTATCGGAACCCGGAATTGACATCTGAAAGGAGGTGACCTTTTTCTTATTTCCACGGATGTTGAACGCCTGAATCACATTGTCAGAACCGGGCAGCGACACGGATGCAGTGTTGTCGTCAGCAGAGGAAGCAGAAGCAGACTTGGGGGAAAGCGAGGCGGTAGCAGTAGTGGCCGTGGCAGTAGCGGTGGTGGTGGTTGAATCGCGATCTGACTCGTCGGTAATCGCCACTACGTTGCTCTTTCTGTGGGGCACGTTGCGGGCCCAGATCTCGTTGTCCGAACCAGGAAGAGACACGTGGAAGGTGGAATCCTCCTCGTCCTTCGTCACCTTCTCGTCCGCGACTCCCGCATCGTTTGCGACGACAACGGTGCTGCGAGTCGCCAGCGTCGCAGGAACGCCGAACGCGACGATCTCGTTGTCGGAGCCAGGGAGCGACACGCTGAAGCTGCTCCTAGGCTTGGAAGCCACGTGGCTCCGGGGCTTGTGGATCGCCGCGATGACGTTGTCAGAACCAGGCAGAGAGACGGACGTGAGGCTGGCCTCCTCGTTCTCTTCGTTGGCGATCAGTCGCGAAAAGACGTCGTCGTCATCGTCGTCCTCGTTGTCGTCATCTTCGTTGTCGTCATCTTCGACGATCATGTCGTCGCCATTGTCGTCATTGTCGTCCGTGTCGTCAGCGGGTTCGGCGATCTTCGCCGGCTTCACATGCACGCGGGAGATGATCAGGTTGTCGGATCTGGGGAGCGACACTGCCACGTCAGCAGCAGCGGGATCCACGTCCTCCTCGAACGGCGCGACTTCGGGCGCAACGACGACAGTGGAGCTCGTTGGCTCGCGAGCTGGGTGAGACGGGAATGGGAGTATTCGTGGAAAAGGGTTGAATGGGTGTGCGATATGCGATGAGAGTGGATGCGCGATGGGGATTGGATGTGTGACTCGCAGTAGGGAAAAGCAGGGTGCCAGGCGAACTCAGAAACAACTGCAGCTGAGTCACTTGCGGGAGGAGTCCGAAGTGTGCGGCAAGATTGCAATCAACCCAACGGCGAACGGAACGACAATGGCGGGTGATTGAACAATGGCGGGGGTGTGATAAGCTTTCCCAGTCGGCGCTTGATGAGTCGAGTGCTCACCTTGGGAGTCGTCGGATTCGGAAGCGGATGGGAGGATGGCGCCTTGAGCGCCGTCGTTCCAGGCGGCCATGGCCAAGCGGAAGAGGCTCGACGCGGAGATGGGGGATTGGCTCTGCGATGCGGTTTCTGCGCTAAGAGTCGTGGGGATGATTGGCCGAGCGCCGTGAGCGATGGTCGCGCTTGCAAGCACGCAGAGAACGAGAAGGGATACCGCTTTGTGAGCCATGGTGATTCTCTTTATCTGCTTGAGGGAATCGCGCGGACTCCAGAGACGAGCAGAGCGATAGAGACTAACGTGGTGCGGAGAGGAGCTAGGTGCAGGGCTGCTATATGTAGATCGGGAAAGTGAACCACGCTAGAAGGCACTGGACTGGAGTTTAGAATGGATGTAGAAACGAGTGCTTCGGCTGTACTATATATGGTGTGGAACTAGGACATGTCTGTAGGTCTCTTGTTACGTGAGGGGCATCAGTCAGTAGCTGTGCCAGGGAGAGTGTGACAGGGTCACAGAGGGAACCCTCCTGTGGGGAGTTTGCTGCAATGTGGCGCAGCGACATGACGATTTGCGTGAGGGACGATGGGCTGTGCTGGTCAGGTGAAATTCGTGGCGCCATTCGGAAGAGGGAAATTCGCTGGCGAAATTCCAAATTCTCACGAGCGAAGCGAAGTCCACAACGGTTGCCCCGATAGTGGCCATTGGATGACGTCGAAGCGCACTAGGGGCGATTCGGTTGGCCTAATGTGCCCACTCGCGAACATGTTGGCCCCATAGATTGCAAGCATGGGAACAGGTCATTGCTACGTCGCTTTCTAAAGCGTACGAGGTGGACGTAGTTTTCCGGTTGAAGAGATGTAGGCAGCTTCCCTATAGAACGTTATTTAGAGTATAGCATTTTTTAGCAACACATGACATTTGTATGATCCGCTTACGGGGTCTGACTATGAAGGCAGCTGTCAGTTGCGAGGGTGAGCTGACAATAATCTGACTGCCGTCGTCGTCAGCAAGTTCGGATTCCACGCCTTCAGAAAAATACATCGACCAATCCCTGCAATCTACACGGCACTGTGACGTGGAACGGCGTGCCAGGAACTGTGGAGTGGAATGCCAAAATTGGAAAGATCACAGATTCACCGAACTCGCTTTCTTTGTACAGTACAATTGATGCCTGTTTGAGCCCCTCCCGGTTGCCTTGTGAAGGGGGCGTATAAGCTGTATCGTGTATTTCGCATAATTTTCGTCAATTCGCAGCTAGCTAAAAAGGATTCGCAGGTGCTTATATTAAGTATCTGTAACATTATTCGTTGACATTTTGACTTCAGTCTCTTCAGTTTGACTTCAGTCTGTTCGTTACTATTGGTCCACAACCACGCGACGCGCTTGTATCGTGGGTGCAACAGGCTGGGGAAAGGACCTCGGGTGCAGCGTTTCCATCCGGTGCAGGGCAAATTCGCGTGCACTGGCTGGGCATCATGTGTACAGCATCACTCTTCTTGGGACCGTCGATGGAACGTTTCTTTGTAAAATACAGGTATAGATGAACAGCTGGATCCTCTCTTGCGTCCGCCCAAAAGCTCGAAAAGCCAATGAACATGTCGCAAAACAATGTATCAAACAGGTATTGGTGCATGCTCCAGCTACCAACTTCACTTGCTCTTCTTCCCACTCCTCACAAATCCTCACTAGTTTCCCCCCTCTCTTCTGATCGACCAGATTATTCTCACCAAGGCAAGATGACATGCCTGGACCAGGCCCTACTCGATCCGCAAGCACCGCGCGCTACTCTCACCGTCGTTCCCTGCCGTCCTGCATTCGCCATGCCCAGCCACCATGCGAGTCGCGACAGATTGGAGCAGCTCTGCTCGCGAGTTACAAACGCCGCCCTCGCTTCAGATCCCAACGAGTCTTCAAATCCCACGGGATCTTCAGATCCAATCGGCTCTTTTTTTAAGGGGCCTTCTATTCCTATCGGCTTGTGTTTGGAAGGATCTTCGGATCCCGCTCGTTGCTTCCTCGAAGAGCGTCACGATCTTGATGATTTTGACGGCTTGGGCTGTTTCGCCGTCTCCCTGCCGACGGAGAACGTGTTTGCGACCAGCCTACCCCCTGATGGCCGTCTGCTAGAGTTAACGGCTAGGGGGTTGGAGGACATTCTCGCGACTCGGCTTTCGGCAGCTGATCTGGCGGGAGCCTCAGATTCTGTTCCCATACCATCCGCTCGAAGCGCCTGTAAGGATCTTGCCGCTAGCTTTGCTGTTGACGTGGCAGAAAATCCGGCCAATGAGGATCTCGCCAGCGTGTCAGATCCCGACAGTGATTGGATCATGCGGTCACGCGACTGGCTGCTTGAAGCGCGGGATTCGCTGTTGGAACGCAAATACGAGGTCACGGCATTCACGACTCGCGAGGTACGAACGGGGTTTGGGCCGTGAAGGTTCGAGGGCGTGAATGGTTAAAGCCGTGAATGGTTAAAGTCGTGAATGGTTGGAGGGTGTGAATGATTTAAGCCGTGAATGATTAAAGCCGTGAATGCAAGCAGACAAACCACTCTAGTTTGAGCAATGCTCCATGCGTGAATAGTTTCAAACTATTCAGCTTGATCCAGTTAGCGCGAATACTTAGCACGTTGTCTCTCCCATCCCGTCCTTCCACCTCTATGCACTCACTCCGCTTCTTCCCCGCCCCCGCCCAATGCCCCCCTCCTCCCCTTTCCCATCCGCCCCCCGCTCCTCCATCCGCTCCGTTCTTTCCCCCCCGTTCTCTCTCCCCCGTCCCCCCGTGCCGGCAGGGGTTGGACCTTTGGTCGCTCGCCGCGCAGTGCGCCAACCCGTACGAGCTCCTTGCTGACGTGGCATCGCTAAACCCCAACCCCGTTGCGGCAGCATCGACCTCCGCGTTGGCCTCTGGAATCTTGCCCTTCCCCATCTCCACCTCCCCCCAACCCAGTTGCGCTTCCCCGCAACCCTCAAGCGCTTCCCCCCAACCCATAAGCGCGTTCCCTCACGCCTCCGCCGCCCCGCGCGCCATAAGCCGCGCGTTCTTCAAAATGGTCGAAATGACGCGCCTTTTCCGCCTGCTGGGGGGAGCCAAAGGCGGAAGCGCTTCCCCGGATCTGCCCCGAAAGGTTTCCGCTTCCCCCGTTTCCCCTCCCCGGCCCCTCCCGCTTGTCTCCGCGCACCTGTGTGAGGGGCCTGGGGGGTTCATTCAAGCGGTGCAGCTGCTGCTGGCGGAACAGGCCGGGGGGAGAGGGGGGGTAGTGGCGAAAGGCGGAAAGGGAGGGAAAGGGGGAGGTGGAGGGGTAGGGGGAGCTGATGTGGGAGCGGAGGTGGCGGGTCGTGGTTTGCAGCACCTGTGGTTCGGAATCACTCTCCGAGGCAAGGCAGCTGTAGGCTCGGCAGCTGTAGGCTCGGCTGCTGTTGGCTCGATTGTTGGTTCGCCGCCTATTGGTTCGGTTGCGGGTTCGAAAATTTGTGTGGGGCTGGGTACTGGGTCTGGTGTGAGTGCCGGTGAGGAGGGGTGCAGAGCGGTGGTGGAAGGGCATAGGGGGAGGGGGAGGGGGACGGGGAGTTTTTTGGGTGGGATGGTTCAAGGAAGGGGGGGTGGGGGAAGGGGAATAGGAGGTGGGAGAGGAGGGAGAGGGGAGTGGGGAGGAGGAGGGGGAGGACAATACAGGGGAGGAGGAGAATCCGGAGAAGGAATCAATAGTGGTAGAGGGGAAAGGAGATCAAGGGCAATTCCTGTGCCAGCGTCCGCCAGGGGGGGCAGAGGTGGGGGCAGGAGCGGCAGGGGTGGGGGAGGGAGTGGCTGCAGCAGCCCTGGCAGCAGCAGAAGCAGCGGCAGCTGGGGCAGCTGGGAAAGCAGCAGCAACAGCAGCAGCGGTGGCAGCAGCAGGAGTGGCAGCGCTGAGTGGAGGGAGCATCCGCTGCATTGGAAGCCGCAGCAGCAGCAGCATCAGCAACAGCCGCAGCAGCAATGGGTACAGCGACAAAAGCAGCAGCACCAGCAGTGGCAGCAACAGCACCAGCAGCAGGAGAAGCAGTGCGGTTCGCAGAGGGCAGGTGTTGGCTCGGGAGGTGTTGGCTCGGCAGGTGTTGGCTCGGCAGGTGTTGGCTCGGCAGGTGTTGGCTCGGCAGGCGTTGGCTCGGCAGGCGTTGGCCCGGCAGGCGTTGGCCCGGCAGGCGTTGGCCCGGCAGGCGTTGGCCCGGCAGGTGTTGTCTCACTTGGAGCAATCAACTGTTCGGGCGAGGAGGCAGGGACGCAAGAAATAAAGCAGGGAGCGGGGCAGGGAGGAGAGCAGGGAGGGGGAGGAAAGGCGTGTAAGAGCAGGAGGAAGAGGGAGAAGAAGCGGTCCAAGCAACAGCAGGTGACAGGGGAGGTGCAGCAGCAGCGATCTCCTCTGCGCCCTGTCAACCTGCAACCCCCTTTGCTGCCTGCTGCTGCCGTTGCTCCCACCACCGCCTTGCCCGCACCTCACCTTGCGCCCCACCCTGCCGCCCACCCTGCCGCCCACCCTGCCGCCCACCCTGCCGCCCACCCTGCACCCCACTCTTTTCCCCAAACTGTCCTGCACCCTGCCCCCTCTGCCGCCTCTGGGCATGCACCTGACTTTGTGCTGTGCCTGCTGGGAAGGCGGAGAGGTGGGCAGGGAGGACGGTGTGTGGAAGCACGGGGAGAGCAGATAAGTAATGGTGGTGCGGGTATCCTAGGCAAGTATGGTGGTACAGAGAAGGACGGGGGATGCAGTGGTGATGGCTTAAAGGAGGTGGAAGAGGAGAGAGAGGAGGGAGAGGAGGGAGAGAAAGAGGAGAAGGAGCGCTGTGCCCTCTGCAGTCCTCCGCACAGCTCTGCCTCGTTACAGTTACCTTCGTTACAGTCACACCCTGATCAGCTGCTTCCACGATCGATCGTGTCAACCCCCATCAGCTTCCAGGCAGCTTCCTTCCTGTCCCACGGCCATGTGCTGTATGGGATGGACGGCACAGGAGACCTGACACGTCATGCCAACGTGGCAGCCTTCGCTGCTGACGTCATCAGGGGCAGCCACGTGGACGCAGGTTTGAACAGTTCAGCAGACTGCCAGGCTGGCAAGTCAGCGATGGAGGGAGAGGGGGCAATGGAGGGAGGGGCGGCAGTGGTGACAGCGGACGGGGGGTTGGACAGTTCAGTGGATTGGGATCGACAGGAGGCCATGCACGCCCGCCTTATCTTTTGCCAAGTGCATGCTGCACTCAAGCTGCTGGTGAGCCTTATATTAGCTCAATTGTCCTCTTGTGGTGTGGTGGTGGGTCATGGTGGAGGCCATGCACTGCCGCCTTGTCTTCTGCCAAGTGCACGCCTCTCTCAAGTTGCTGGTGAGAGCAGGTAACTCATTGCCATGCCTTGTTCACTGCTGGCAACTCATTGTAATTGGTTGGTCTGTCCAAATTGAGCTGGTTGGTACGACCATGCGGTTGGTTAACCAACAATGGCCATTGTTTCTCTGGTTGGCCATTGTTGGTTCATCAACCCTTTAGAAGCGTCTCTCTTTCCTCTCTTGCTGCTTCTGTTCCCTCCACCTCGTTCCCCTTCTTGTCCCCTGTGTTCCCCCCCCAACTCTCTCCCACCAGGCGCCAGGAGGAACGTTCGTGCTCAAGCTGCTGGGCGGATCGCTGCTCTCAACAGCGTCTCTCCTCGCCCTGCTCGCCCTCTCCTTCAGCTCCATCCATCTCGTCCGCCTGCGCTCCTCCCGAGCCTGCAACGCCGAACGTTACGTGGTGGCTCGGGGATTCAAGGGGAGAAATGCAAATTCTACAGCCTCCCCCATTTCCTCCACCACCCCATCTCCTGCGCCCACCTCTCCCTCCTCCCCCTCTCTCTCCCACATTCTCCTCGACTTTAACCGCATATCACTCCAGTGGGAATCCCTCCCTCCTCCCCTCTCCCCGCTCCTCGCCCCCGCCCTCACTCTCCCCCTCTCCGACTCCTTCCTCCGCGCCCTCCTCTCCTTCGAGGCATGCATGCAGCAGCAGCAGGCGCAGGCCATGGGGCGCGCGCTGCTGATAGGGGAGCAGCTTGTAGAGGGGATACCGAGAGGGCCGGCGAGGAAGAGCAAGTGTTACAGGAAGAGGAGGGTGCTGTGGAGGGAGGAGGAGGAGATGAGGAGGAGAGGGTGTGTGCTGGCCAAGGGGCTTGGATTGGGAGTGAAAGAGGGCATGGCGTGTGTGTGAGAAATCGTGAGAGAAATTTCGACCAAGGGCCAAGGGACTTGGATTGGGAGTGAAAGAGGGCATGGCGTGGGTTTGATTAGTGTTGTGTGTAGCCTGTATGTATGTATTTCAGCAGTAGTAGCAGCAGCAGCAGCAGTAGTAGCAGCCGCACCAAGTAGGGCATGGAGCGGTGCGTATATGGTAACAGCTTGTCAAGAGGATGCGGGTGAGGAGCAAGTGTTTTGGCTTATAGGAAGAGGAGGGTGGCTTCGAGGGAGGAGGGGGAGTTGAGGAGGGGGTGTGTGCTGGCCAGAGGCTTGGCTTGGGTGTGAAAGAGGGCATGGAGTGTGAGTGTGTGTGTGTGAATAGTGCAGTGTGTATTTAGTGTGTATGTATATTAGTAACAGCAGCCGCAGGCAGCAAAGGCCATGGCTTCAGCATTGCTTGTATGGTTCCAGCTTGTAGAGGGGATGCGGAGTAGCCGGTGCTACATCAAGAGGAGGCTGTTGTGGAGGGTGGAGAGGAAGATATGTGGAGGGTGTGTGTGCTCGCTCGCCTTTTGAGCCGACTCAAAAGTCAGGGGATACGGAGGAGTAGCTGGTGCTACATCAAGAGGAGGCTGTTGTGGAGGGTGGAGAGGAAGATATGTGGAGGGTGTGTGTGCTCGCTTGCCTTTGAGCCGACTCAAAAGTCAGGGGATACGGAGGAGTAGCCGGTGCTACATCAAGAGGCGGTTGTTGTGGAGGGTGGAGAGGGAGACAAGGAGGGGGCGTGTGCTCGCCAAGAGCCTTTGCTTGGATGCGAAAGAGGGCGTGGGAATGTGTGATTTGTCTTTTACGTGTGTACTAGTCTCTGTTTATTTACTAGCTTGTGAAGGAGGAGGTTATGGAGCAAGCTTGGTGTACAGTACAGCTTTGTGCAACGTGTCAATTGTAAATTGCATTTGTGGTATGTGTAGCAGCAGTAGCCAACAGATGGCAAAGAGGCGAAGGTTTCTAAATTAGCAGCACATTATAGGGTTGTTATTTGTGAGTTTGTTTCCCGAGCAGGGTAGTGAAGTTGCTTCATGTATGCGAAGTGACAATTCTAGCACAGTAAAAAATGATAGATTAGCAATTTAGCATGTAGAGGAAGCTGTATGTAACGAGGATTTCCTCCTCCATCCCCACCTCCTCTGCCGCCGCCACCACCACCACCACCACCACTACCACCACCTCCACCTCCCCTGCGCCAGGAGAGCACATCCGTCTGTTCAGGGGAAAAGTCGAGACTCGAGTATCTGAGTCTCGTAAACTTGGATCAGCTCGGAGCGCTTCTCCCCACTCGTGTTTCACCGCTGAAACTGTTCTCGCTCATTCCGCATTGGAATTACAGAAGCGAGTAAGAGCAAGGCTGCCTCTGCGTCAACAGTTCGTGTGACTTTCGCTGACACGGCTTCAAAGCGTTTGAGAGGAGAATTAGCGGAGCCATTTCTGTGGTAACCCGATATTAGCGAAACGGCTCATGTGGTAACCTGATGGTACAGGCCGTCTTGCTTTTTGAGGCGTCGTTGAGGCGGACCTAAAATTTTGAGAAGCGACTTTTCTGAGTCGAGTCGATCATCACACCATCCGTCACCAGACTCCGTTCGCGAGCGTCGCCAGCGCCGTTCGCGATCGTCGCGATGGCGAGTCAGAAAACAGTGACGACGGTGATCCGGCTGGTGATCAACGCGGGCCAGGCGAAGCCCGCGCCGCCCGTGGGGCCGGCACTGGGGCAGCACGGGCTGAACCTCATGGCGTTCTGTAAAGACTTCAACGCGCGCACGCAACACATCAAACCAGACGTCCCCGTTCCCGCGCTGATTACTGCATACTCGGTGAGTCTCCATGCTGCTTGCTGCGGCCAGCACGGGCTGCTGTGAACCTCATGGCGTTCTGCAAGGACCTCAACGCGCGCACGCAACACATCAAACCGGACGTTCCCGTTCCCGCTCTCATCACCGCATACTCGGTGAGTGTCAACGCAAGTCAACGCAAGTCAGCGCGTCGTGTCGTTGACTCTAGACTGGTTGAATGTTTCTGAGCTGGTCGGTGGCGGTTCCAGGCCCCGCGTGGGGCCGGGCCGGCGCTGGGGCAGCACGGGCTGGACCTGATGGCTCCGCGTGGCGTTGTGAAGACTTCAATGCGCGCACGCAGCACATCAAACCAGACGTCCCGATCCCTGCACTGATTATTGCAAGGATTGCCCTGCTTTCGGGTTGCGCTGGGACAGCACGGGCTGGACCTGATGGCTCCGCGTGGCGTTGTAAAGACTTCAATGCGCACACGCAGCACATGAAACCAGATGTCTGTGCACTGCACTCACCGAGTTGATCCCTGCACTGATTACTGCATACTCGGTGAGTGTCTGTCTGTGCTGTGCTGCATGCGGTTTGCCCTAAACCTTATGGCGTCTTGCAAGGATTCAACTCGCGCACACAACACATCGAACGCCATGAGGTTGAGTTCAAACATCAATATGCAACACATCGAACCGGACATCCCCATTCCCGCGCTCATCCCCCGCGTACTCCTCAGTGAGTGGTCATGCTGCATGATAATCTCTTCGCCGCTCAGTACCGTATTTGTGTGCAGTAAGTGTGTCACCGCGCTCATCCCCCGCGTACTCCTCGGTGAGTGTCCCTGCTAGTTGACACCGAACCGGACATCCCCATTCCCGCTCTCATCACAGAGGAGTACTCCTCGGTGAGTCTTGGTGCTGCTGCTTCCATCCGAAACATCCCCTGCCTTTCCTTATCACTGCGTGAAACTGGTGCTGTTCAGTCCACTGCCTTCCCTTATCACCACGTGATTGCTGCGAGTCAGCACCTCCCTTATCTTCTTCATCAGGATTCGCTCATATGACTTCATAATGCTCCCCTACCCTCCCTCTCCCCCTCACCCCACCCACACACCCACTTCCCTCCTCTTCACCTCCCTTATCTTCTTCATCAGGGCGCTCATCTGACTTCATACCCTCCCCTCTCCTTCTTGGCCCTCCACACCCACTCCACTTCCCGCCCTCTCCTTCGCCCCCTCCCCCCGCGGTCCTCCTGTCACCAGGATCGCTCGTTTGATTTCATTATCAAGTCCCCGCCCACGTCATACTTCCTGAAGCGGGCGGCGGGGCTGTCTCTGGGTGGCGGGGAGGCGGGGCATCAAATGGTCGGCGAGGTGTCCTTAAAGCACGTGTATGAGATCGCCAAGATCAAGCAGCAGGACCCCGGGTGCAGCTACATTCCTCTCGAGTCCATCTGCCGATCAATTATAGGAACAGCTAGGTCCATGGGCATCCAGGTGAAGAAATCTCTTGAAGTCCCCAGCAGTACCTAATTGGATCAGTTTGAATACGGTTGTAACAGTTTGTTTTTTCTCAGAAATGGTGCGCGTCTGTGGTTCAAACAACAGGGTGTTCTAGGTCAGGAATCAGGATCAAGCAGCAGGACCCCGGGTGCAGCTACTTTTCCATCGAATCCATCTGCTGGTTGAAATTACTAGAGGTCCCCAGCACTAGCAGCTGAGTGGATTAGGTTTGCTATAGTTGGTTCAGTTTCTATCCTTAACAACGGTGTGGTGGTGTGGAGTTTCCAAACAGCAGACTTCTATGCCAGGATCAAGCAGCAGAACCACGGGTGCAGCTACATCCCTCTGCAGTCCTTCCGTAGATCGATCATCTCAACAGCACGGCTAGGTCCTTGTGGATTTAGGTTAAAATATCAATAGAGGTACCTACCCTACCCTAGCAGCACCAGCTGATTGAGTAGGTTGAGTTAGGTTGAACTTAGTTCTGGCAAGCCTGGGTTGGCTTGGGCGTTGTCTCTTTACTAGCCTAAATTTCATTTTCCAACGTCCAATAGAAGTAAACGACCTCAATTTCATTCATCCAAGAAGAATATTCACGCAAGCACGCAAGCAATGCATGAGGTCCAGGCTGTACCCTATTTGCAGCTTCTCAAATGAGAAGCTTCTCAATAGCGTCCTGCACGACAAGCAAACAAGACAACAAAACAGGAAAATCAGATATTAACAAAACCCTCTTCGGCCAGCCAGGAAATATACACCTAACATATGTGTGTGCGCGCACAGGAAATCGCTCGACCAGAAGATTGGCAAATGGTCGAAATGAGGAAGCTTTGCTGACCTTGAGGTTTTGGATCTGCGATTTGAGCTGGCTGCCCTCGTTGGACGTCACGGAACATGCGATCGCAGGCCGCGACACACCGCACGCGCGCGCAGAGGTGGTTTTTGAGTCGACTCAAAAATCACCCTGGGAATACCGAATGATGCAGTATTGATTACCGTACCTTGAGGTTTTGGATCTGCGATTTGAGCTGGCTGCCCTCGTTGGACGTCACGGAGCACGCGATCACGGGCCGCGACACGCCGCACGCGCGCCCCAGAGCCTCCCGCGACGGCACGAACACGTACGGCACGTTCTGCATCGCAGAGCAAGCGGGAGGGCGCGGGGCGTGGGGTAGAGGCGTCGGGAGAGGGGTGGAGGGGAGGGGGGGAAGGGGATGGACGGGGAGGGGGGAGGATGGGAGAGGGGTGGAGGGGAGGGGGGGGGGGGGGGGGGGGGGTGGAGGCGGGAGGGGGGTGAAGATGTTGAGGGAGGTAGCAAGAAGCAGCACCAAAAAACAAATCAGACATGAAGACGAGACAGGCGCGAGAAGCGCGAGAAGCGCGAGAAGCGCGACAAACGCAAGAGACGCACCTTGTCCTCGGCGAGCAGCGGCAGGTGCAGCAGAATCTCGAGGGGCTCCGCGTCGGCCGCCATGACGACGAACTCCGAAATGCCGCGGTTCAGCGTCTTGGTCGCTGC
Source organism: Closterium sp. Naga37s-1 (assembly GCA_947471745.1). Lineage (NCBI taxonomy): Eukaryota > Viridiplantae > Streptophyta > Zygnematophyceae > Desmidiales > Closteriaceae > Closterium > Closterium sp. Naga37s-1. The sequence goes on from CANJKZ010000871.1 coordinate 374,527, forward strand.
GCGCGCGGGGAATGGGGAAGAGCGAGATACGTAAAACCCGGAAACACGTGAAGACGGTGGGAGGGGAAGGTGGGGGAACGGGTTCGGGGAGGGCGAAGGAGGGGGAGAGAGGGGGAAGGTGGGAGGAGAGGGGGGTAGAGGAACGGACAGATGGCAACCCGGCGCTGATCACTCTAAGCGCACAGATGCTAGAAACGTAAAGCCTTGAAGGCTTTAAACCCTTGGAGACGCATGTCCTACGACCAGCATAGACGGGTGCAGCTCTGCACCTGAGGAGGAGACGAAGGGGGGTCATGTCACCGAACTCACCTTCATTCGCTCCCTTGCGAAGCTGCTTGTAGTTAGAAGCCTGCTGTACAATATCGAGGATGGTGATGGTCAGCTGCGCATCAGCCAAAGGGTAAGCCTTCGGATTCACAGCCTCAGAGCCCTGCGAAAAGAACAGGACGAAGACGGTAAGGCCGCAGCGAAAAAACCCACCAATGATTGTTGCTTTGTCCTTAGGCCTATGTTTTGAGAACACGAGCAAAACATGTGAAGATCGAGGCATTTCGAACTGTACAGGACTGTAAAACGTAAGAACGATAGAGGACGAAGAGGCTACTCACCATGGCTAATCCCTGGCCGTGACCCGGGGAAACTAGGTTCAAATGGTGGCGGGAACTAAAGACCAGAAACTCGGGTAACACCTAAGGCTTTGGCGAGGCGAGAGGCCGAAGTGCTGAAGAGGTTTCGGTGGGGAATAGATATGGCAATTGGCAATTGGGGAGAGCTTCGAGAAAGCAAAATCGGCCCCACTATCGAAATGCTGACTATATCGAAGGGAGTCTTGTTGAATTCGTAGAATTTCCTGTGTAGCTATTAGACCAGTTTAATCTATGAGTGTCTATTTCTTGCGAAGTGTAGCGTAACATTCAGGCGGTTGCGAACGCCTGGCAGTGTAAGGAATTTTCCGGATTCCTTACTGGGTCACACTGTACGCGTACAACCCCGACTTTCGGAAAACCAGGCTCGGCCCGCCGACCTCGCCTTCCGAGCCACCACCGCGTCGCTTTCGGGTTTTCCAACCCCGAACCTGCACCCAACCATCTCGCGACCCCGCGACCTCGGCCTAGCTAGCCTTGCTATATTGTGCCTAGGCCCAGGGCTCTCGCTAGGATTCAGGCCTGTCTGACAGGATGGGTAAAAAAAAAAAATGCGTCTTACGCTCAGTTTGGCGCTTTTTTTTCGTCTGACCTCTAGGACGAAACAATATCACAAGTCTGATTAGACAGATGAACAATTCTACGTGGTCTACACTAACTACATCAATTCTACAACATACAATGTGAAAACTAAGTATCATTTCACCATTCTACGTATCAGTCAGACTCGCTACCACTATCATCAGCATCACTACATCTGTCTAGGCTATCAGACGGCACTGGAATAGGATAGTTAGCATTCCCCTTGCGACTGAGCCAGGGGAACTCTGCATCCAGCCTGGCTGCTTCTGCTACTGCTGCCGCTTCGCGTGCTGCTGCCTCTGCCGCAGCCACAGCAGCTGCTGCTGCTGCTGCGTGGGCCTCTGCAGCTGCTGCGGATCTTCTTCTATTGCGCTTGCTCTCCCTCTCCACTCCCGCCAGCAACACATCCTTTGCAGGCCTCCTCTTCTTGGATTTGCGCCACCGGGCCACCAACTCGGGCCACTCCATGTTGTAGCTCAGAAGAGACACGGTCATGAGCTCACCAAGCTTGGCGTCGCACAGGTTCCCCCTCAGCCAGCTCTTGATCACGTTTTGCCGCGAGAACCCGCGCTCGCACTCCACAGTGCTCAGCGGGAGCACGGCTACAGCGATCCACAGGCGGACAATGTTGGGGTAGCTCGTTGTCCAATCTGGTGAGGATAGCATGTGCTTCAGGCCCTCCGCGAAGCCGACATCCTCCTGGTGGGTGCTCATGATTGTCGCGAAGGTGTTGAGCTCCCTCTGTGCTTTGGCCCAGTCCACACCTGTACGAATGGGCGGGTGAATAGAGGAAGACAAAGATGCGGCCGCATGAATACAAATGTAACGCGACGTGGCTTCAAAACGATTAAGCCCGAGATCTCACGACAATACGCCTAACACACCTGGCAGAGTGTCCGGATCCTCGGGATGCTTCTTGTACATGTCGCGCAGCGACTGCAACCACTGCGCCAACCGTCGCTCGCGCTTAGCCTGTGACATGGGGTATTGGGACTTCTTGAAGAGCTTCGCGCCATTGAGCGACGCGAGATCATGCAGTCGGTAGTCGAGCTGCTTAATCAGCTCAACAACGAAGTCCCGCCCGAGCTTCAAACAGGAGTTGAGGTCGCCTTTGCTCTGCTGCCCCACGATAGCCTCTTCGTGCAGCAGGTAGCGGTGAGTTGTTGGCACTCCGGTGGAATCTAGGCCATCAACCTTGACCTCCCGACACTTCCCCGAGGCATGTTTCGCCAAGAATGGACCCAGCGCAGCGCCGCTTTGCCCGAACGTCTCGTCGTTGCTGTCGAGGTAACGAGTCCGCAGCAGGAGTGTTGTGTTGTGTACCGTCTGCAGCACATGGGTGGCGTCAATCTGCAAAAGCATGAAGCAGAAATGGTTAGATTGTGACTATGGTTTACGAAGGCGGTTGCAAGCGTAAACATTAACGCGTACCTGTCGTTGCTGGAACTTCAAGTTGAGCAGGTTCAGCTCCTTCAACACATCGGCAAGCAAGTAGAGTAAGAAATGGAATTTGAAACTAGTCACTGTCGCGTACATCTTTTTGTCGAATTCCTGCAAGACGATCACAACCGCAGGAAACACCGCGACGAGTCGCTGGATCGCATTGCCTCGGGAAAGCCACCTCACGTCCTTGATGCCCTGCATCTCCAAATGTGTCTCGCAAATGACCTCTTGCAGCTCCTTGAAACGCGTATGGACCACAAGGCGCCCGAGAATGTCGACCACAGACCGGACCGCCTTGTCCACAATCTGGAGGTCAGGGAACGCGGTTGCTGCATCTTTTGCTGCCAGCGCCTCCCTGCATGAATCAACCGAAACATTTTAGTACACGCAAGATAGGCAAATCAACATACAACTTGGTATAACTCGCCTGTGAGCGACACAGTGGCACGAAACGAGATGAGGAATCTTCGTGCGCAGCCGCGCGACCAACCCGTTGTGCTGGCCAGTCATCACAGAAGCGCCGTCTGTGCTCATACCGCTAATGCGCTGCAGATCGATGCCCGCCGTCTCAAAATGCGTTAGCAGGCCAGTTAGCAGCGAGGCGGCGTCACACTGCTCCACTGAGAGCAGGGTGTAGAACTCCGTGACTGGAAGGTTGTCGCGCACGAAGGTCATGTATACTATCATATGCTTCCCGCGCCTACGGTCCGTGCTCTCATCCAGCTGGATCCCGAGAAAGGGGCTGGCTCGGATGTACTGCCGCTGACGGGACCGCAGGTATGACACCATCGTCGCCACTATCTGTGCAAAACCGTACCTGTAACACAAAAACAATAGGGGCGTGAGCATGGTGGAGCAGACACACAGACATAAGCGGGATACAGAAATTTTACTCACTCGCTGTAGTACGTGCCGTTTTCCTTCACGGGCATGTCCGGCGTGCCCTGCTCAGCCATGAATTGAACAAGAGCAACGAAAAGCACAATAGGGGCGTCAGATTTGCAGATGAAGAGAGCGATTGCCATTAATCGAGCAATTCGCCTGGCGTCGTCGTCACCCTTGTCGAAGGTTGTCATGGACTTTTGGCCTTTCTTAAGGCCATCACGTTGTTCCTTCTGCAGCACCGCGGCCTCGTGCTTCACGCTGAAATGATGCTTGCGCATCGTCTGCTTCTGAATGTCGAGGCCGCCTTCACCGTAGCGGCCGTACTTGTAGTGCGGGTCCCCGAACACCATACAGACGCTGCAGCGCATGCACGGTCGCCCGTCCTTCGTCTCACTGATGAAGAGCCACGGGAAATAACGAAGCCACTGCTCCTTACACTTGAGCTGCAGCTCTTCCACAGAGAGCGGCCGACGTCCCTTGGTTTTGCCCTTGTCCTCTTCTTCCGAATCGTCATCGGCGGATTGACGAGTCGTGGGCGGGACCGTCTCCGATGGCGCGGGCAAGGTAGGACCTGCGGGACGGGCAAAGTTAAGCATCCTCTGCTTGTATTTAGCTTTCAGTGAAGCCCTGTCAGGCAGCACAGGGTTAGCCCGAAGATCGGTGGTTGTTGCAACAGAAACAACAGGGCGGATGGATTCACGGCCGGATGTAGGCGAGCTTGTCGACGTGGGCGTGGTAGCCTTGGGCATGCCATCGTCCGCCTTTTCTTCGGCCACAGTGTCTGGCGATGCGTTGGTTGGGGGTATAACTTGGGTTGAGCACGAGGCAACGTGGGGTGCAACGACGGGGATCGACTTGCCCCGTGTGAGAAAATCTAGCGCTGAGACTCTAGGGGGGTGTAACTCCTCTGGAATGGCCATCAGGGGGTATGGCGAAAGTGGAAAACTGCACTGCGGGGCCAGTCGAGTGCAGCGGAAGAAAAGGATGTAGAAGATGGACGGTGTGCCCCCAGCCTGGTCCCTCAAACCCTCGTCCCGTAGCTCGGCAGAGTGATACGCGGTGCGAGTGTGGGCGGGGAACCACAGTTACGTGCATCCGCGATGCATACAAGTCACCCCATCGCACAAAAGGATAGTGCCGGTGCCTGGGTGTAGCTGGCATCGGCGCCGACACCCACGCAGCGACAAAGTGCTGGCAGCATCTGACATGGTTAACTGCTGCCAGCGGTGCTGTTTCCTCCAGCGCGGATGCTACGGGACAGAAGCATTCATTACGCATGCATGTATAGATGCTGGCAGATACCCTAACTAGTGGCCCTATGGACAAGTGGGCACAAATGTCGGTTTCAGACGGAATCGTACTCGTTATCTGGATTCTCAGATGAAGAATAGTATGCGATCTGAAAATTTATCTCAAGTAAAATCATTTGTCTTACTGATCATCTGAAAATAAAATCACAGTCTTACAGATCATCTGAAATAAGAAAATGAAGTCTGAAACGCAGACCATCAGACCAAATTGGTCTGATAACGAGGGCCCTGCCTAGGCCTCGTTGTTCATTCAGACGTTGTAATCACTTCCGCATTATTGAGTTCTGCGCACTCTTCCTTTCACAACTTATAACAGGCAGCCTGACTTGGAGCAATGAAACCAAGCTGGTTTCGCCGGGCCGCTCTGACACAAACGGCCACTGTTGGCAAGCTTCCTGGGGGTTATCCCATTTCCAAACCTCACTCCCGCCACTCGCCGTCGTCTTCCAACCAAAAGACACCACCGGACAGCTACGGAAAGTATACCGTACCGAACCCCCCTGTGCCTGGGCAGGTCAGGCACAATTATGCTCCCTGGTGTTCCAAGCCTGCGGAGGTTCGGGTTCCGGTGACATGATGAGCCTGTCGAACCTGTACACACCCACACCTCCAAGTTCTCTCCCCCAGTTGACCAACCTAGAGAACTCCGAGCACAGACCATGAAGTCTAGTTCCAGTCTTCATTTTTACGAGTCCTAGACTAGATGATCTTGCAGGAACGTATGTCATCATTCCATCAGGAGCCTCGCCACTCTTTATTATCGATGATATCAGAGCGTTTGATGGTTTGGAAGACCCAAACTGGAAGATAAGAACCATTGTATCAGCTTCTGCCAATTTTGGCCATGGCGTTTTCCCAGTCTGAAGCACGATGCTGTTTGCCTCGTCGAAATGGTGGAATCCCATGCTAGTTTACTCACCTCTCTGGTCTTTCTAGTTAGACAAGCTATTTATTAGCCTTCTCTGTAGTTCTGGCATGTTCGCTGCCTCTTTACATCAACAACATACCCCATACATCAGCAGCAGCAGTCATGGTCGCTCCTTCGTCAGTCCTCAGTCTGAAAATGATTCGCAACGCGACATGGGCCAGGCAGAAGCAGGACGAGCCGTCGCCAACCCCGTCTGCTCGCCCGGAACGCATGCTGTACGCCTCTTTGCTACCCTTACTCTTGAGATGCCTCTAAGTTCTACCTCCAGTCATAGTTTCAAGACTCTGTGAACTTCCCCGCCTCTCTTACTGTGAACGCGCGTCGTGATCCCGGAATTTGTCCTGACGTTTGATCGCTCGTACCGCTTTCGACAATTCGCGTTCTGCTTCCCCGAACTTTTCGAGAGCCAGTTAGATACCAGCCTTGACCATTCGCGTTCTGTTTGTTTTTCTTTTCTTTTCTTTTCGGAAGCCAGAAAGGTACCAGCCGATACTAGAAATTCCATTGTCCAGCTTTTCCTGTGTGCTCTAAGTGCATGACCTGAAGTTTTGTGTTGTATTAGTCAGCGCGTACTGCAACCACAGAAATGACAGATTTTTGAGTCGACTCAGAAGCCACCAGATGGGACGTCTTATGTTGCATTCTGGTCGCCTGAATTCATTTGCCGTGCATAAGTCGGCAAGCTTAGAAGCTGAGTCATTGTGATCGGCATGCGCAAAGGCCCGTGTGAGCGCGTGTGTGCGTTCGAGCATTCGAGCATGCTTTTCGCCTACACACGCGCCACACCGCGGGTTTGTCACGGATGTGTGTGCTTCTTCATGCTGCTGCTCATGGTGTGATGGCACGATGGTATGATGGTCTGATGGCACAATGGTATGATGGGACGATGGTATGACGATATGATGGTATGGTGCGATGCTGTTGCTCTGCCATGCATCAGGGACATGTACGGGTTCGCGGTGCAGCCACAGTACGTGGACGTCTACAAGGCCTACGTTCCCGTCTACCATGTGAGTTGCCCCTGCGCTGTTCGTCTGTCCTCGTCTACAGAGCTGTGTCCCCATGCGGCGTAGGCATGCATCCCGTCATCCCTGTGCTTCTGTCCGTCGTCCCTCCCCTCCCGCTCCTCCCAAACTCCCACACCCACAGCACAACTTCCCGCACCCCTTATTCCACTCACCACTCGCCAGGACGAGGAGACAGAGTGGTCGGAGCAGTGGTACTCGTTCCTCCGCGCGCGCGACCTTCCCTTCCACACCGTCCTTGTGCTTGTGCCCATCATCCCTGCGCCGACGCCTGCGCCTGCAGCAGAAGCGCCCTCTGGCGAAGGCGCGGAAGAGGGGGGCGGAGAGGGGAGGTTCCGCGCAGTGTTTAGGGAGGAGCTGTGGGCCGTTGAGCGCGTTCTGAGGGGTGCTGCTGATGCACGCGCGGGGAACGCAGGGAGTTCGGGGGACGGGGGGAGGAGTGAAAGGGATTCTGGAGGAGAGAGGAGAGGAAAGCGAATAGGAGAGGGCAGCGGGGAGGGGAGCGGAGCAGGCAGTGGAGAGACGGGAGGAGAGGAGCTAGGAGGAGGAGGGGGAGAGGGAGAAGGAGGAGGAGGGGGAGGAGGCAAGGGAGGGGAAAGCGGAGCAGGCAAGGGAGTGGGTGGGAGTGTGGCGACAGAGGAGGCATGGAGAGCGGAGCTGACGTCCCTAGTGATGGGGGGCATTCCCATGAACATGCGGGGCGAGGTGTGGCAGATCTTTGTGGGGAGTGCAGGGAGGAGGCAGGCGGGCGTGTATGAGGCGCTGCTGAGGGATGCGGGCAGGGAGGAGGAGCACGGGCCCAACAGCAGCCTGGCGGAGATCACTGCGCGGATCCATGAGAGGGACGCTGAGGTTGCATGCACCGTGCAGATTGAAAAGGTGTGCTGTGCGGTTCGAGTAGGTGTGTGGTAGGGTTTGACTATGCCTGGCGGAGATCACTGCGCGGATCCATGAGAGGGACGCTGAGGTGGCTTGCACCGTGCAGATTGAAAAGGTGTGTGGGCCTGCTGTCTTGGTTGCCCCTCCTCTCACGGTCACACTGTGTGCTTTTTAAGTCTGCCATACACCCAGCCCCCCATACCGCGACCCTCACCCTCTTAGGTTCTGCCTCCCACCTTCCTCAGCCACCCTGCTCTGAACACCAAGGGGCGAAAGCCTACTGCAGCGGCAACTCATAGTTCCTGTCTTGCTTCTCCTCCACAAACCCCCTTTCGACCCACACCAATCTTCCCACCCCCACCATCCTTAATCCCCACAGGACCTGCCTCGCACGTTCCCCGGGCACCCTGCGCTGGACACCAAGGGGTTGGACACTCGGAGGCTGTTGCTAGAATCCCCTTTGCCCTCCATTCCACTTCCTAATTCTCCACCCTCCCCCTGCCCCTTTCCCTACTGTAGGACCTGCCGCGCACCTTCCCCGGGCACCCTGCGCTGGACGCCAAGGGGCGGGACGCGCTGAGGCGGCTGCTGGTGGCGTATTCGCGGCGCAACCGCGCTCTGGGGTACTGCCAGGGCATGAACTTCCTCGCCGGGCTGCTGCTGCTGCTCATGCCTGAAAAGAACGCTTTCTGGTGAGGCTGGGTGGGGTGTAGAGGTGTGTGAGGTGAGGAGGTGTGGAGGCGCAACCGCGCTCTGGGGTACTGCCAGGGGATGAACTTCCTGGCGGGGCTGCTGCTGCTGCTCATGCCTGAAGAGAACGCTTTCTGGTGGGTGGCTTTGGTAGGGGTAGAGTGGCCATTCCGGTAAGCATGCAGTGGGTTTGAAACACGCTCCCTGATTGGCCTAACTATCCTGATTTCAGCTTTATGTGCAGTCCTTGTGTATCAGCATTGCATCCCACTGTAGAGAGGGTGTTTTTGAGACGTCTCAAAAACACCCTCTCTACACGTGGCCATCCCACTGCTCAGCTTCAACCGTGCCCCACCTCTACTCCCCATAACTGCCATGCTTATTATGCCACCCTCCACCCCCTCCCTCCTCTCTCCTCCTTTCCCCCCCTCCCCCGCTCATCCCCATGTGTCTCAGGACGCTGACGGCGATAGTGGACGAGTTGTTTCGAGGGTACTACTCCGATGAGATGGTTGAAGCTCAGGTGGGATGGGGGGTGGGTGGTGGTGGGATGGCGGGCAGGTGGGATAGGATGGAATGGTGGATACGCACAGGTGTGTGCAGGGTGGGTGGAAAGTGGGGCCTGGGCTGAGCAAAAATGGTAGAGCCGGTCAAAGGGCAGTTCTTATCAACGGGCACCTCTGGAGTCCGGACGCTGTTGCTGATGCTGTTGGTAGGCATATTTATGTTCCTGGTATTCCTCCGTACGGGCACCAGCCGTGACACCCTGTCTGTCCCGTTCGCTGCCCCACATTCCTCTTTGACCATGTTCGTCCTCGTCTGTGCGTACGTCCTGCTCTGTCTGTTCACATTTCCTCGTCTCCCCACCCGGTGGACCAACCAGCTGGTCTTTGAGGACCTTGTCCGCCAAAACTGACTTCCCAAGAGACGTCACAAAACTAGAGTCCTATTGGCCATGTGTTATCCCCGTCTGTGCTCACAGTCCCGCCCTGCTTCTCTTCCCACCAGGTGGACCAGCTGGTCTTTGAGGACCTTGTCCGCCAAAACTTACTTCCCAAGAGACGTCACAAAACTAGAGTCCTATTGGCCATGTGTTATCCACGTCTGTGCTCACAGTCCCGCCCTGCTTCTCTTCCCACCAGGTGGACCAGCTGGTCTTTGAGGACCTTGTTCGCCAAAACTTCCCCAGACTCGGTGAGTGGTGTGGTGCCAGCCTGGCAGGGCAGTTATCAACACTTGGCCCAGATAAATTAAAGTGCATATATCTTTCTGTTACGAGGGCCGTCTCGCGTTTTAGTCATTATCAACGTGCTCATGGCCTCAGGATCCAAGTTCATATTGGGAGTAGCAGCAAACCTGAAGATATCGCTCAAGCAAAAGGATCAAGACTAGTAAAACTTGTTCCTAGAAATTCAAGAAAATCTCAAAGCCTCCAAACTCGAAAAACCCTCATTATCAACGTGCTCATGGCCTCCACGTGTTCGCATCCCTACCATCATTCCCTGTGTCTGTTGAGGATGTTATGTTCTCAAGTGATACTTCCTCTCATTTCACACACTCTCATTCCTCGCACGCATCCTCCCGCAGCGGAGCACATGGATACAATGGGGGTGCAGATCTCATGGATCACGAGGCCATGGTTCCTCTTAGTCGTTCTCAACGCCCTGCTTGCACATTCACCCACCCATTCCACCCTCGCACCCACGCATACGACACTCTCTGCCCACCCCCGTGCAGCGGAGCACATGGATACAATGGGAGTGCAGATCTCATGGATCACAGGGCCATGGTTCCTCTCTGTCTTTGTCAACGTGCTGCCCTGGGAGAGTGGTGAGAGCAATGCTTTGTCTTCTGGCTCTTCGTTCGCTCGCCCTACCTGCTCCTCTATTGCGTCCTTCTATCTGCAATGCTGGGCACGTGAGACGTCTAGCTGTACAATCAACCACAAATGAGTCCAGCTTCGAACTTCAAAGTCCCCCTCTGCCTTTCCCCTTCCCTTTCTCCTCTGCTTCCATCCCTTTCCCCCTCTGCTTCCATCCCTTTCCCCCTCTGCTTCCATCCCTTTCCCCCTCTGCTTCCTTCCCTCATCGGCAGTACCCCTCTCCTGCCCTGTAGTGCTGCGAGTGTGGGACGTCATTCTGTACGAGCGCAATCGAGGAGTCTCGTTTCGTAATCCCCGTCTGCTTCCATCCCTTCCCTTCCCCCCTCTGCTTCCTCGCCTCTTGCTGCAGTGCTGCGAGTGTGGAACGTCATTCTCTACGAGCGCAATCGCAGCATGCTCTTCCTTATCCCTTCTGCTTCCCCTTTCCCCCTCTGCTTCCCTTCCCCTTCCTCCCTTTGCTTCCTTCCCTCATCTGCCCCACAGTGCTGCGGGTGTGGGACGTCATCCTCTACGAGCGCAATCGCAGCATGCTCTTCCGCACATGCCTCGCTCTCCTCGACATGCACTGTATGTGATGTGATGTGTTGTACTGTGCTGTGCTGTCGGGGTGCGCTGTTCGTGATGCTGTGCTGTGCTGTGCTGTGCCGTCCGGTGCGGTGTTGGGTGCGGTGCTCTGCTATGCTGTGCTGTGCTATGTACATGGCGCACTGTACATGTCTTCCATTTCCCTTTCCCTTTCCTTCCCCGTCATGCCACTAACACTACTCCATGCCTTCCTCTCATGCTCTCCTTTCCGTTCCCCCCCAGCCACGCTGCTGCTTTCGATGCAGGAGACGGGGGACATGATGTCAGCCCTACAGTCCATGGCAGCATCCACCTTCGACAGCACGCAGCTCGTGCTGTCTGCGTGTGTGGGCTACATGGACGTCAACGAAGCCATGCTCGAGGTACGTGCCTTATGTGGCTCGTGTTTGTGCTGCTGCTGTTGCCACAGCTCGTGCTGTCTGCGTGTGTGGGCTACATGGACGTCAACGAAGCCATGCTCGAGGTACGTGCCTTATGTGGCTCGTGTTTGTGCTGCTGCTGTTGCCACAGCTCGTGCTGTCTGCGTGTGTGGGCTACATGGACGTCAACGAGGCCATGCTCGAGGTATGTGCCTTATGTGGCAGCTGCTGCTCGTAGTGCTACTCGTGCATGCAGCACCTTCGACAGCACGCAGCTCGTGCTCTCCGCTTGTGTGGGATACATGGACGTTAACGAAGCCATGCTGGAGGTGAGATGTGTGAGCGTGAGTGCTGCTGCTGTTGCTCCTAGTGCTGCTTGTGCTGGTGCTACTCGTGCATGCAGCACCTTCGACAGCACGCAGCTCGTGCTCTCTGCGTGTGTGGGATACATGGACGTCAATGAAGCCATGCTGGAGGTGAGGCGTGCTGCTGTTGCTGCTGCTGCGCATGCTGCTGCTCGTCATCCTACAGCTCGTGCTGCCTGCGTGTGTCGCCAGGAGGTGCTCAAGCGCTGCCGCAGCGCCCGCACTGCCAGTAAACATCTCTCATTCTTCCTTCCCCCCAGGATCTGCGCACAAAGCACCGGCCCACCATAATGCACCGGGTGGACGAGCGCAGGGAGGAGCTCAAGTGCTGCCTTGGAGGCAAGTATGCCTTCTATCTCATTCCCGTTCCCCTTCCCTCCTCCCCAGGACCTGCGCACGAAGCACCGGCCAACCATAATGCACCGCGTGGACGAGCGCAGGGAGGTGCTCAAGCGCTGCCGCAACACACGCACCGCCAAGATCCACGCGGAGGCCCTGGCCGTTCTGCAGAGGCTCGCACCGCACAGCACCGCGCTCGGCTCCCCTCTCGGCCCGTCCTCCTCCCACGCCTCCCCGCTGTCTATCCCTTCATCGTTTGACGACTCAGTGCTGCCCTCCCCCTCGCCTGCTGCTAGAATGGGGCGATTGCGGGCCTTTGGGGATGAAGGGGAGAGGAGAAAGGAGAAGAGGGAGAAGAAGGGGAGGAAGGAGGGAAGAGCAGGAGGCAAGGAGGAAGGGAGAAGGGCAGGGGGAGGCGCAGGGGGGAGGGTAAGCAGTGCTGGTACTGAGAGTGCTACTAACGAGAACGGAGATGTTGACACTAGTGGTGGGGATTTGGGGCCAAGAGGAGACGTGTCCCCATCCTCCTCTGCCTTCTCCTCCCCATCCTTCACTCCTCCAGACTCCCCCCTTGCAAGCTTCAAGCTGTCCAATAACCGTCCCCCACCCGTCTCCTTCCCCCCACACACTCTCCTGCATCCCCTCCCTCCTCCCCTCCCTCTCACTCGCTCCTCCTCCCTCTCTCGCCTCTCCCCACCTGCTGCTCCCTCTTTCCTCATCTGCCCTGTGCAACCGCTGCAGTTCCCCTCACACGCCCCTGCCTACCCTAACGAAACAACTGCAGCTGGTACCGAACCTGGCGCCGAACCGGCAGCATCCGGTTCGGCAGAGACCTGGACTCAGCTGGTCCTCCCAGCCTCGGTGGTCGAGGCTCTTGATTCAATGCTGGGAGTAGGAGAGACGGAGGTGGGGAGAGAGAGGGGGAGGGACAGGGGAAGGGAGAGTGAAGGGACAGCAGCAGATGGTGAGAGAGACACTGAAATGGACCCGTGGGGTAGTGCCAGGTGGCAGGAGCTCACTGGTCCGCCTCGCCCACATGGTCATGCTCATGGGTCGGTTTCAGCATCAGCGTCAAAAGCTGCAGTGAGGCGAGCCGGAGGAGGAGCAGGGAGAGGGGTGGGTGAGTCTGTGGGAGGTGGGACGGCAGCGGCTGTTGCTGCAGCAGCACTGGCGTCGGTGTCAGAAGGGAGAGAGACGGATGGAAGAAACGCGTCTGTGTCTTCCACTGCTGCTGCTGCAGCTGCTGCTGCAGCTGCTGCTGCTGCTTCTGCTACTGCTGGTACCTCTGAAACGGCTGCCAGCAGTTACCAGCAGCGGATGAAGCGGTCTCCTGAGCTGCTGCTGCGAAGCGGGTCCTTTGCCCCTGGCAGCAGCAGCAGCAGCCGCATGAACCCGGTTCCATCCCTTGCGCTGGATGCGAGAGATGAGAGCTCGAATGCTGCCGCCACCGCCCCTGCAGATTCTGCTGAAGCTCCCACCACCACTGCTGCTAGTGTCGCTGCTGCTGTCAGTGCTGTGAGTGCAAGCAGCTCTGCCACCACACGCAGCAAGAGCAAGAGCAAGAGTAAGAGTAAGGGGTCGTCCCAGATAGAGTCAGATCTCTCCCCCACCTTCTCGCCCCCCTCCTCCCCCTCCTCCCCCCCTTCATCCGACTTCTCCCCCCCGTCCCCCGGTTCTCCCTCAGTTGCTTTGGAGGGGGATGGGTTGTTTCAGGACGGTGAGGGTACAGGGAAGGAGAAAGGGAGGAGGGATGAGAGGAGTGGTGGGAAGGACAAGGGAGAGAAGGAGCGGGAGGGCAAGAGGGAGAAGGTGCGGGAGAAGAGGCGAGAGGGGGAGGGGAGCAGGAAGGAGAAGGGGAGAGCGAAGGAGGAAATGGGTGGTGATTTGAAGGGAGGTCGCGGTGCTGGCGGTTTGGCGTCAGACTCGTTACAGTCACATTTCCGACAGTCACATTCACTTTCTGGGCATCAGCCCAGTGCAGGGAGGGGCGCGGATAATAGCAGTAACGGGGCGAGCAGTAAGGGGGATGTCAGGGAGTGGAGAGCAGCGGGAGGGAGAGGCAGGGGCATTCGGACACACAGTTTAAACGAAAGACGTAGCCCTGGGCTGGGAATTGGCGTGGGCATGGGTGTGGGTGGTGGGGGGGAGGGGTACCCCCCTCCGCACCACCATACGGACAGGGCAGGCCATGCTGCTCCAATTCGGGAGTCCAGAAGTGTTGCTGCTTCTCACAGTGGCTCTGGTGCTGGCGCGGGTGCTGGTGGCAATGCTGGTGTTGGTGGTGGTGGCAGCGGTGGTGGAGACGCAAGGGTGCATGGGAGGATAGGCAGGACGAGCAGTGCGGATGTGTGGAGAGTGGCAGAGAGGGGTGCTGGTGGTGGTGGGAGAGGAGGAGGGGGTGGAGAGGAGCAGGAGGAACGGAGGGATGGGGAGGGGTTGGGAGGGGTGGAGGGGGGGAAGGGGGGTGCGGAGAGCAGAGGAGGGCGGCATGTGCGGGTTGAAGTGGCGACGGAGTTGCAAGCACAGGTGAGTGGTTGTGAGAAAGCTGAAGAAAAAACACTCCCATTTCACTTCCGTTGTAGCACAGTTGTGCTGCACTGCACCTGTCCTTGAATCGTTCCTGCTTGTGACTCTTCCCCACCCTCCCACCTTCAAGGTGGCGTGGCTGAAGGAGCAGCTGGTGTTTGCACTGGAGGCAAGAGATGAAGCCGTCCTCAGGTGCTCCTCACATGTGCTCCAACACTCTTCTAATCGTCCCTGCTCGTGACTGCTCCTCCACCCTCCCCACCCTCCCACCTTCAAGGTAGCGTGGCTGAAGGAGCAGCTGGTGTTTGCACTGGAGGCAAGAGATGAAGCCGTCCTCATGTGCTCCTCACATGTGCTCCAACACTCTTCTAATCGTCCCTGCTCGTGACTGCTCCTCCACCCTCCCCACCCTCCCACCTTCAAGGTAGCGTGGCTGAAGGAGCAGCTGGTGTTTGCACTGGAGGCAAGAGATGAAGCCGTCCTCAGGTGCTCCTCACATGTGCTCCAACACTCTTCTAATCGTCCCTGCTCGTGACTGCTCCTCCACCCTCCCCACCCTCCCACCTTCAAGGAAGCGTGGCTGAAGGAGCAGCTGGTGTTTGCACTGGAGGCAAGAGATGAAGCCATCCTCAGGTGCTCCTCATTGGTGCTCCTCAGTGGTGCTGCAACACTCTTCAACTCGTCCCTGCTCGTGACTGCTGCACCCCCACCCCCGTCAACCCACCCACCCACCCTCCCACTCACCAGGTGGCGTGGCTGAAGGAGCAGCTGGTGTTTGCATTGGAGGCGAGAGATGAAGCCATTCTCAGGTGAGGCCGTTTGGAGGTGAGGCACTTTCATACCCAAAGCCTCCGTGTGTCCTCTTTTCACCTAGCATGTCTCATGCTCCACGTGTACATGTCTCATGCTCCACGTGCACATGTCTCATGCTCCACGTGTACATGTCTCATGCTCCACGTGTACATGTCTCATGCTCCACGTGCACATGTCTCATGCTCCACGTGCACATGTCTCATGCTCCACGTGCACATGTCTCAAGTGGCCAGGTCATCCCATGCGCACCCCCCGTCATCCCATGCGCACCCCCCGTCATCCCATGCGCACCCCCCGACATCCCATACACTGTTCTTCTGAACCATGAGACGTTGTTCATTCTGACGCATACCCCATTCTGCCATGTGCACACCCCATCGCCACATCCATGCCATGCCATGCCATGCCATCCCATGCCATGCCATGCCATGTATGCAGAGCCGAGGCACTACAGGCAGCCATGGTGGAGATGGGGCAGTCCACCACCAACCAGGCCCTCGCTGCTAAGGTAAGCTTTGAGACGACTCAAAGCCCGCGTGTACGTAGACAACTTTTGAGACGTCGAAAAGTCATGCAGGGCGGAGGCACTGCAGGCAGCCATGGTGGAGATGGGGCAGTCCACCACCAACCAGGCTCTCGCTGCTAAGGTAGCCCCCAACCCAACCCCCCCTTTACAAGTCATCGTTGTTAAAGTAGCATTTACGCCCAAATGAGACCCATAACACCACGAAGTAGCCCCCAAACGGAAACATGTGCTGCACGTGCTCTTTCTGATCTTTATAGCCCTTGTTCTCCTCCCCATGCCCATGTAGGGATGCAGAGGAGGGAGATGGCGCAGGGACGGTGGGGCTTCTATTGATTTTGTCCCTCTTCCCCCACCCTCGCTTCCCCCATCCCCTCGTTCCCCAACCCCTCTTTCCCCAACCCCACTTCCCTCACGCCCCCTTTCCCCATCCCCCCTCCCTCCACCCCCTTTTCCCGCACGCCCTCTTCTCCCCCATCAGATTGATCAGCTGGAGAATGCACTGATTGTCGCCAGAAGGCAAATTGACACACACAGGAGGGAGATAGCGCAGCAGCAGCGGGCCATGGAGGCACAGCAGGAGGCGTCAACTCGCTTGCTGCTGGAACAAAAAGAGGAAGCAGCACGGGCACTTGGGGAGGCGGTGAGGAGCAAGGATGCGGAGATGGAGAGGGAGGTGGGGGCGCTGCTGGGCGCGCTGATATATGCTGCCTCTCTTCCCTCACTCCCCTTCCTCTTCCCTTCAGATTGATGAGCTGGAGAATGCACTGATTGTCGCCCGTAAGCAGATAGAGGCGCACAGGAGGGAGATCGCGCAGCAGCAGCGGGCAATGGAGGCACAGCAGGAGACGTCCACGCGCTTGCTGCTGGAGCAGCAGGAGGAGGCGGCACGGGCACTGGGGGAGGCGGTGAGGAGCAAGGACGCGGAGATGGAGAGTGAGGTGAGAGCGCTACTGGGGGCACCTTCATATACGCATTGCCTCTATTTTCCTTCTCCCCTCCTTCGCTCCCCCACTCCCCTCAGATTGACGAGCTGGAGAATGCACTGATTGTGGCTCGGAAACAGATAGAGGCGCACAGGAGGGAGATCGCGCAGCAGCAAAGGGCAATGGAGGCCCAACAGGAGGCGTCTACACGTTTGCTTCTGGAACAACAAGAGGAAGCAGCGCGAGCACTGGTGGAGGCAGTGAGGGGGAAGGATGCGGAGATGGAGAGGGAGGTGGGGGCGCTGCTGGGCGCGCTGAGGGGCAAGGAGGAGCGCATGCGGGGCGAGATTGAGGAGTTGCAGGACAAGGTGGAGGAGAGAGACGCGGAGATTGGGCGGCTTGCCAGGGTGAGTGGGTGGGTGATGGGTCGTAAGGCTATGAGATGGTATTGCAGGCAAGGAGGAGCGCATGAGAGGGGAGATTGAGGAGTTGCAGGACAAGGTGGAGGAGAGGGATGCGGAGATTGGGCGGCTTGCTAGGGTGCGTGGGTGGGCGGTGGGTTGTAAGTCTATGAGCAAGGAGGTTGAGATGGTATTGCAGGCAAGGAGGAGCGCATGCGGGGCGAGATTGAGGAGTTGCAGGACAAGGTGGAGGAGAGAGATGCGGAAATAGGGCGGCTTGCTAGGGTGAGTGGTTGTTTCTGAGGCGCCATTCCCTCCGTCTCGTATCTCCCTCCTCTTCCCCTCCCCCACTACTTCTGGGGTGCCTTAACGATGTTCCTTTCGCCCTCACACTTTTCAACCAGAGGCTGGAGCAAGCAGTAAAGGACATGGAGAACATAATCGCAACCAACTCACACCAAGCCCCTCTATATCACTCAACCAACTCACACCAAGCCCCTCTATATCACTCAATTCCCCCCCCCTTCCCCCTCTCACCACGTGGATGGAGCAGAGGTTGGAGCGGGCAGCCAAGGATATGGAGGACATTATAGCGGCCAACGCGCAGCAGGTGGAGACTCAGAAGAACGTCATTGAGATGCTCGCGGTACGTTGTGGGAGTGTGGAGTGGTGGAGTGCGGTGCTGTCCGGAGCGGTGCTGTGCTCTGTCGTGTGGTTCGGTCCGGTGTGGCGATGATTTTTTCGGATGCTGTATAATACTCGTGTTTGGTCATGGGGTGAGCCATGATGTGTGGTGCAGAGCGGTACGTTATGGTGCTGCGTGTGATACAGTGGCAGGGGAGCAGTCGAGCCGCGAGGTGCAAGGTAACAGCCATGCCGCAGAGGGCACTGGCAGGGCAGAGGGCGCTGGCAGGGCAGAGGGCGCTGGCAGGGCAGAGGGCGCTGGCAGGGCAGAGGGCGCTGGCAGCATTTTCTTGCACTTCAAATTCCGGCTGTTGTCTTGCGAACTCGTTTAGGTGCCTCATCAATCGTCTACCCCTCCCTCCCTGTCCATGGCGCACAGGAGAGCAGTCGCGACGCAAGGCAGAGGCTGGCAGCCGTTGGGCAGGGGTATGAAGAAGTGTTTTGAGACGTCCCAAAACACTTCTTCAGGCAGAGGCTGGCAGCCGTTGAGCAGGGGGCACTGGCAGCACTGGCTGGCAGGCAACTCAGAGGTGATCTCATCTCTCTCAAATCTCTCAAGGCACCTCATTGGTGTTTTCCCCTTCCCCGCCAGTGGCATGCAGGACAGCAGTCGGGACGCGGGGCAGAAGCTGGCTGGCAGCCATGGAGGAGAGGGCGCTTGCAGCATTGCTCAGGCAAATCGGAGGTGGTCTCATCTCATCTCTCTCGAATCTGTCAAGGCACCTCATTAGTGGTCTCCTCCCTTCCTTTGTCTCGCACAGGAGAGCAGTCGGGACGCGAGGCAGAAGCTGGCAGCCATGGAAGAGAGGGCGGTGGCGGCAGAGAGGTCAGTCAGTGGGGCACGTAGGGATGATGTAGACTTTCAAATGGGTGAGATGATGCAAACTATGAGGGAACTCAATCACCACTGGGCATGCAGTGCTGTTGCAAGCGGAGAGGTGGACTCCAATGTGCGAGGCAGAAGCTGGCAGGCATGGAGGAGAGGGCGGTGGCAGCAGAGAGGTCAGTGAGTTAGTCAGCAGAACCCGGGCATGCAGATGTCCCAAATGAATGACATGAGATGACTTGTGAGGCGACTTTTGAGTCGACTCAAAAGGTGACTTTTGAGTTTTGAGTCGACTCATTAGTCAGCAGAACCTGGGCATGCAGATGTCCCAAATGAGTGAGATGAGATGACTTGTGAGGCGCGTTAAAGAAACCGTTCGCTGTGACGAGCTGGTGCAGATTTGCAAGGATAACGTTTTTGAGGCGCCTCATTAGTTGTTGCGTGCGCTGTGCGGAGGCACATCCCCAATCAGGAGGCTTTTGAGTCGACTCAAGAATCACCTTGTTGCATGCGCGGAGCCAGGTTACAAATCCAAATAGGAAATGGGTGCGATCACTTTCCCTCTTGCACTGCACCAAGCACCTTCCTCCTCCACTGCAGCACTCTTCCTGCGCTCCCCAACCTGCGTGGTCTCGCCACCCTGCCTGCTCTCCTCTCCATAATTGGCCTGCTCCTTCCCTCTCATGCTCATTTCCCAACTTCTCTCCATGCCGCAGAATGGTGGAAACCTTCATGGAAGCTTCCTCCCTGGAGGAGGTCCAATCGATGGTGGATGACATGCCAGCTGTCTCTCCCGGATCTCTTGACACGTCACCTTCTGTCTTCGCTGACGTCAGCATGAGAAGCTGCCAGACCAGCGTGACTAGCAGCAGTGTTGCCACGTCAGACGCTGAGCTGGAGAGAATGACAGCGGCGGCACTTGCGATTGGGAGCGGTAACAGAGGTAACACGAGGCAATACATTGGTAACCACCACCCTTCATCGTCGAATTATTTAATCGCACAGGGAGACTCGCACCAATCGGTGCTGCAGCAGGAGCAGCAGTACGGGAATCATCGGCCACGCACCGCTCCCGTTAATCGCCAACCGATAGCAGTCAGATCGCTTTTTGAAGGAATATCGGGAGCGTTCAGTTCTAGAATGGGGGGAGCTGTGCCAGGTGCAACATCCCTACCAAGGACTCAACCCTGACGAAAAGACTGGAACTGTGCAAGCAATGTGGAAGTATTTATGAGATGTTACAATTTTCGATTTTGCCTTCAACCTCCCTAATTTTTGTGGACTACGGTTCGGAACTTCAGTCTTATCACAATAACGCGGATGCTCCTCACGAGCCCCCGACTCCGTGTGCACTGAATTTGTTCTGCGCCGATTTGTTGCGCCTGATTCACATTCAGCGCTTTCACTTTCCCCCGACGCCCCATTCACCGCCAGCCAGGGCCCAAAATATCAGGGTAAAACGCCCTGATTACCCTGGGGGTCGGCCGTTTTTTCAGGATTACCCTGCCAAAATCAGGAATGCGAATTAGTTGCCCTTCTCTTAAAAGAACATGTTTTTTTTTACCCTGACTGGTTTTAAGGTTAGGCTGACGGAATCAGGGTGTGGTGTACACTACCCTTTTACCGAAACCAGGCCCCAAAATGTTAGGGTAAAATACCCTGATTGCCCTGACTGGCGGCCGCTTTTTTTGGGGTTACCCTGACCCAGTCAGGCTCCCGGATTTCTTACCCTGACTCATAAAGAGTTTGATTTTTTGTACCCTTATGAATTCCGAGCTATAGATTGTTTCCCCTGACTTTCATCAGTGTTTTAATCCTGTTACACTGATACCGAGTCTTTCGTAGCGAGGATATAGTGGATGTTGCGCAAAATGGCACCAGCAAGTAGTGCACTACGCTTATTTCCCAATGCGAGCATTAAACCTGCGACCTTTCCTCTCACAACTTCGCCTCTGACCGAGTGAAACACTTCAACTTGCAATGTTCTTATTCGTTATAAATATGGACTCTTACACGGAATCAGAGTACGAAATTTTTTTACCCTGTTTTCATCAGGGTACGAAATTTTTTACCCTAGGAGTCAGGGTTGGCCCACCCTGGAACTCTGATTTGACAGGGTGGGCCAAAACCAATTTTGGGCCCTGACCGAAACTTTTCTAACGCGAATCAGACCACAGTCCGCTTTGTGACAAAATGTACCACACCCCCACAAACACCGGTTGTCGCTTGTGCCCACGCGCAAAACAATGCCTCGCTGTCGGCAACGCGTCATGTTGCTTCTTTTGTTGTTTCTCTCGAATCTTGCCACCCGTCGCCACGCCCACCGCCAACACAGCAGAATTTGCTGTCAATGACAGCTTCAAGCTGTCCTTGACAACAGAATGCAGCAGCAGTCCTGCCGTGCTGGCCATACACTTCCTGCCTCGTGGAAGAAACAGCCCTTGAGAGGCAGCCAGGGGGTCGTTCTCTTCGAGGGGGTCTCTCGCTTGGCCCTCATTCTCAACCATGCTCCAACTTTCACCTCAACAATGCCCACTGGAGAGCCCGATCCACCTGATGGCGCGAGAAACGGCCTCTCTGTGCTGGGCGTTTCACCACGCCTTAGCGAGAACTACGCCGTGCCCATCGCTCAGCCGCCGCCTCGTGAGCCGTCACCTGAATGTGTGGTAGGAACGGTTTATCCGTTCGAGCCGCCAGACTCACCCACGGCGTGGGAGCCACATCCTGGCATAGATTTGGTTCCCGGAGGAGGCGAGGGCTCGTCAAAGCCGCCAACTGCTTCGCCTTCGACGGTCAGCACCGCGCCCGTCAAGCGACCGCGTGTGGGAGTTACGTACAAGCAGCAGACGCTGTGGGGCGCCCCTCCTCCGAAAAACGCTACTTTACACAAGCGCCCTGCTCCTTCGGCCGACCCGACGCCACCCACCGCTCTGGCGGATGCTGAGTATGAGTCGGTGAAGAAGACGTTTGAGGGTCAGTGGGCAGGTAGCTTCAAGTGGTTACGTTTGCTCCGCATGTCTAACGGCCGTCCGTCTTTGAAGTGTGCGATTTGTGTAAAGCATGGAGATCCACTGGCGCACACCGCGTACGGGGCGAAGGGCGAAGGTGCTCGGGACCTCCAGATCGGCAGCATCCGCGCTCACACCTCCTCCCGTGCACACAAGGAGTCGTTGGAGAATCAGGAGAAGGCGGAAGCGGAGAAGGCGAAGCAGGCCTCAATCACACGATGGCAGGCTACAGACGCTTCCACACGGCACATCATTCGGCTCCTCCACATCGCGCACTTTGTCTGTAAGGCCGATGCACCCATAGCGATGTTCGTCCCGCTGTGTTGGTTTCTGGCGAAGGAGGGGTTACCAGACCTGCCTCCCGCTGGCGGCTACGGCGCGTACTACACAGAGTAAGTGGCTGCTTGATTTGGTGTTTCTGCTGTGTTCTATATTATCCACTGTGGTATTTAACCACCTATGTTGTCCCCTGGCAGTTACGGCTTCAAAGAGAACCTGCGCGCCCTCTCAACATACCTTCAAGAGACACAGCGCCAGCACCTGCTCGAATCCCCGTGGATAGGGATTCAACTCGACGAGAGCACGGACCGTGTGAATGGGAAACACCTCATTCTATACGCCACGTTCTTCCAGCGCACCACTGTGGTTACAGAGTTCTTGACTCTGATTACTGTTGACCGTTGTGACGGTGCCTCACTCACATCCACTGTTGTGCAGTATCTGACAGGTATCGGGCTGGATCTCCAGAAGATATCCAGCGTCGCATCCGATGGTGCCAGCGTCATGGTCGGCAAGAACCGAGGAGTCGTGACACGTCTTCGCATGCGCATTCCGCATCTGGCTTCAACACACTGTATCGCGCATCGGTAAGCATCACCGTTGTGTGCTCCGTGCTGCTCGCTTACCAAGTGCTGACGCTGACTAACAATATGTCGTGTTCCCTCTATGTACAGGGAGGCACTCGCTGCCAGTGATGCTGCAGAAGAGGTACCTGACCTGCTAATGATCGACGACGTCGTGCGCGCCTTCGCTGACCACATCGGCCGCAGCAGCGTAGACTACGCGAAGTTTCAAGAGATGCAGCGGATTTTCTGCCAGACGAATCTCGAGGCGCAGGGGATTAGCGACACACGATGGCTCGCCCGCGGTGAAGCGGTACAGCGCCTGCTAGACGTGCTCCCTGCGGCCATTGTGGTGATGAAGGATTACAAGGCGGATCTGTATGAGGTGGTGACCTCGTTCAAGTTCCACTGGCTCATCCGCTTTCTTGCGGATGTGCTTTGGGAACTGAACAGCCTTAACCTGCGATTCCAGCAGCGCCAGGTAAGCGTCTTTGTTGCTGGCGTCTTTGTTGTCGCTTGCAAGCAGGTGTACTAACTAACTCGCTGCGATCCCCATGTGCAGGTGGACGTCACCCTTGTTGCGCACATCGTGCAGCAGACAAGGATGCGTTTGAAGACGCGGTATTCCCTCCGCGACCCTGCACACCATTTCGGCAGCGGCGAGAAAATGCAGCTTCCCGAGTTCATTCAGAGGCACGGGGCAAAGGACAAGCGCGAGATGAAGGCGGAAGGCGTAGACGGGGAAGGGAATCCCGTCACGTTTGAGTTCACGCTGCACGAGCGCCCGCTGCCTGGACACGAGACGGAAGGCGATGTCACGGCGTGCGTCGAGCTGTCGATCAAGTACGTGCGCGCCATTGACAAGGAGCTGGAGTGGCGGATGCGCGACCTGGAGCTCCTGGAAGGCTCGAAGCTGTTTCGCACAGCCTCGTACGCGTCCGACGACACGAAGCGACTGGAAACCTTCAAGAAGTGGCTCGGCCAACTGCACAAGTTATACCACCACAAGCTGCCTAGTAAGCCTTCTGTAGCGCTTGCACATGTTATGATGTTTGTTGTCACTTTCATGCCTGACATGAGGTTAACCATTGCACATCCTGCATACTGTGGCCTGTTGGACTAATGCCCCCCACCCCTAGCCGTGTCTGCAAGCATCGGCTTAGCTTTCACCCGCACTCCGCCCCACCACAGGGTTCGACTACAAGAGAGCCCAGCAGGAGCTGTGGATGTTTACATCCACAATGCTCGCCCAGCACAACAACGAGGAATTCCATCAGGCGCTGACGAACATGCTGCGGGATGATGCATGGCGTGTCTCCTTCCCCAACATCATGCGGATGTGGCAGTCAGTGGCCGTGCTGCCATTGAGCACGGTTGAATGCGAGCGTGGCTTCTCGAAGCAGAATCTGATCAAGACGTGGGGCCGTGGCAGCCTTGGCGACACAAGCCTGGAGCATCTGATACATTGCTCCCTGCTGCGGTACGATGTCGACTGGTTTGAGGTGGTCGCTATCTTTCGTGGAGAGAGGCTGAGGCGATCCACCAGGGAGTTCGACCCCACCAGAGCTTCACAGACTCAGTTTGTAGAAGATGTAGGCAGTGGGGGTGGCACTGAGTAGGTGTGTAGTTCATGTGTGACTTTTGTAGAGTGAATGGACTTTGGGTGTATTACTTTATTTCTGATTTTATTAAAACCGTAGCTCACAAAACTGTAACCAAAACAGAATTGGCCCGAAAATACCCTGCTCAAATCAGCCTAGTGCCAGAGTTACCCTGCTGAAATCAGGCTACGGAAAATTCTACCCTAGGGGTCTGTTCTAGGAGGGGCTGGTACCCTGATTTGTAAGAGTAGGCCTAAACCAATTTTGGGCCCTGCCGCCAGCTTTCGCTGAATCTGGACCACCCTCGCAGGCTGCTGTACAAGAGTTTCGCTTGTTACCACTTTGAATATCGCATACGCAGGCTGTTGTACACACACAAAAATTCGCCTGCGCGAAGATCGTGGAGACACTGCTTGCAGAAGGGGGGAAATTCAATTTCAGAAGGGTTGAGCTAGGCCCCACGTTTTCACGTTCTATCCGAGAAGAAAGGAATTCGGAGTTGCAGATTCTCGAGAGCCGGTCTATTGGGGAGATCCTCCTTCGCCTTGTTCGCACGCGCGCAGGACCTCTCTCGTCACTCTCACTCTACGTCTGCGCGCCACCACCGCCGCCGCCCCGGCAATCGCTGCCATGGGCTTCTCAATCTGCGCCCGTCGCGTCGCTCTCTGCTGCCTCTTTCTCGTCGTCGCCGCGCCGTGTCTGCTGACGTCAGCGCAGTTCCCCATCCCCTCGCAGTACGACGGCTTGATCTACGGTGCTGACGTCAGCGAGCGGCAGCCGGTGCTTCTGGAGGCGTTCCTGGATCTGACGTGTCCGTCCTGCCAGAGCGCGTGGCCCGTGTTGCGCCACGTGGCGAAGTTCTACGGGACGAAGCAGCTCCGATTCGTCGTTCATCTTTTCTCCAACGCGTAAGCTGCGGTTGCCCCTCTTTGAGAATCCTCAAATGCGACACAAGCCATCGCCCCCTTACTTCCCCTTCCCCAAGCTTCCACCACCATTCCTCCTAGTGCGCTCGTCCCACACCCCCTCTTTCTCCCGCACCCCCCTCACGCTCTCCCCTCTCCTCCGCGCAGTTTCCACCACAACTCGTACTTCGCCTCGCAGGCCACCACCGTCGCCGCAATCAACGGCTCGCTCGAGCTCGTTCCCTTTAGCCCCCGTTCACTCTCTTCCCCACCGCCCCTCTCCCCCACTTCCTCTGCCCCTCTCCCAGTTTCCACCACAACTCCTACTTCGCCTCGCAGGCCACCAATGCCGTCGCAGCCATCAACGGCTCGCTCGCGTTCGATTGGATCGACGCCGTCTTCGACGAGCAGGACGACCTGTCGCTGAGCGCCACGTGGCAGAAGACGCCCGAGCAGGTCGCGGCGCAGCTGGCGCGGCTCGCGTCGGAGCGCCTCGGGATTGACGAGGAGAGATTCAAGGGGGCGTTTTTGGACGCGGAGGTTGAATGGCGCACTCGACTCGCGTTCAAGGTTTGTGGTTGGGAGTTTGGTTGAGTAAGTGAGTGAGTGAGTGAGTGAGAGATTCGTTGAGTGAGTGAGGGTGGCCGAGTGAGTGTGTCGTAGGGAGAATGGGGGAAGGAGGATGAAGAGGAGAGGGGGGGCGCAGTTGGTAATGGAAGAATGGGCGGAGTGGACTCCCCCTGGCACGAGTTGAAGCCTTGCGTCCTTTTCATTGTCACCCAATAGCCTTGCATTCATTCGCTTCACTATATGGGGAGATTATCAGGATAGTATGGGTGTGAATGTACTTTTGAAATTTCTCAAAGGGGCTTCACTAAATGGAAATACTATCGAGATGATATGGGTGTGGATGTAGCAGACGCCATATCCCGATAGTGTGGGTGTGGAAATGTTGCACACTCCCGCTCGCGAGCCGAGTTCAAGGCGACTCATTTGGTGATCTGATTCGCAACACCCTCCCCCCTCCACCGCTACAGGTGTTGACGAGCATTGGTGGGAACACCAACCTTCTTCTTCTTCCAGTCGACTTGAAAAACTCCCCCACCCTCCTCTTCCTTATGTGGGCAGCACGGATGTTCACGAGCAGTGGTGGGAACGCCAACCTATCTGGTGAACGGAGTGGCGGTGCCACTAGCTGCGGCTGAGTGGACCATCTACGACTGGCGTGCCCTCCTTGACCCACTCAAGGGCTCAACCGCTCACTCCCTCTCCCCTTCCCTCCCTCTTCCCCATCTCTTCCCCCTCGTTGGCAGTACGGGTGCTCGAGGGCAGTGGTGGGAACGCCAACTTACCTGGTGAACGGAGTGGCGGTGCCAATGGCTGCAGCTGAGTGGACCATCTACGACTGGCGCGCCCTCCTTGACCCCCTCGTGGCCCCATCCGTCCTGGATTCGCACTCTCGCTCCCCTCGGAAGCTGGCGCTCCAGTGATGCTAGTCCCACTCCCCTGGCTGGCACTCAAGTGATGCTAGTCGCACTCCAGTGATGCTATCAGAGAACGGTATGCTCTGATAGTCTCATTGCAGTCGTCTACTTGCGGTTATCGTGCAGACAATCTCGATGTTGGTGCCGTGTCATCCGCGATTCTATCGTGAAAGGTAAAAGCCACATCTTTCGTTGTGCATTGCAAATTCGGCAATATTGAGAAACTAAACCAATTGTTTATATCGTATTTCAAAGTGTGCCTCCATTTTCAAACCAAACCCTTATCGATCACACAACCTGATGAACAGCTGCGAGGGAATTTGGACTAGCAAAATCTTTTGCTTGAACCTGTATTCTGTGCCAGCCCAACGTCCACAGATTGTAAGAAACAACATCCACTATTTGATCCTTGAAACAAATGCTCTATTCCCTTCCCCATTGCCCCGTGCCCCTCCCCCACACTTTACCCGGCCCTGCCACATGACAACCCTAACTCCATTCACATGTCGCCCACTAACCTTTACCCCAACATTTCTTCATTCCACCACTGTATTGCTCCTGCAGGCAATGGATCCAACCTCTAGGTTCTGGGGCGGGGAGGCGGCGGGCGCATGGCCCTGGCAGGGCAGCAGGAGGAGGTGCTGGGGGGGTTGGGGCCGGTCTTGAAGACGACACACCGGCGTGCCTCGGGGTACGTGGGGTTGTTATCCCCGGGGTTGATGTTCAGCACGGTGCCGCCCTGTGGGATCTGGGCTGTCAGGATGGGCAGCCGTACCCACCTGTTCTGAAAGAAGGCCACCGCTTGCTGCACAGGGGGAAGACACGCACACCCGAAACGCAGAGGAACACGTGAGAAGCACATGGCACGAGGCGTGCAGAGATTTGCCATCCGAAGACATTCACTGCCATCCGTAGGAGATAAGCAGCAAAAAATTAGGTCAGGAATTAGTTTTTCTATACAGAAACATTCACGGGCAACCGTAGGAACTGCTTTCTCCCCACTATGTCATTGTTAGAAGAGCAAGCACCCCACCTGGCTGAAGGAGCGAACGAAGACCAGCGAGCTGTTGCCCTCGGAGGTGATGTAGAACTGGTTACCAGCGTCGCACGGGCCCGTGAGCGCCGTGGTGCAGAAGAAGGTCGCGATGCCCGTGCTGGAGATGGTTACTCCACTGCCCTCCTTCACCACCACTGGCGGGCTGATGGCAAAGTCACCTGCAGTAGCGTTGGGCGGTACGATGCTGGACCGGGATGCACGCACAGGGGGAGTGAGGAGGGGAGGAGCGGGGGGAGAGCAAATTTTTGAGTCAATATGGTGGCGATGCCGGTGCTGGATGGCGCTGCCTCCTTCCGACATGTGTTGGCTTTTGGTGAGATCCTTTCCAGTGGCCTTGGGCGGCATGATACTGAAGAGAGGAGGGCGGTTGATTAGAATTCGCATTGAGTAAATAATCCTGCTGAACCCGCTGTTGATAAATTCCTGAAAGAAAATCAGTTTCTAGAAGAAGTGTAAACACGCAACGAACCACAGGTAGGGGCATCACATGAAAATCATTTTAATGCAAGCGGAAATATCAATTGTGCAAGCAGAAAACGAAGATAATTTTTCCAGCGCTCACTTGAAGGTGGGGATGGAGTCGCTGGAGCCTTCGAAGGCGAAGTCACAGCCATCGAGCGGCCCTCGGGGCCCCACCTGGCACTGCGCAGGGCAGGTCGGCTGCCCACCCTGCTGCAGCCCGCGTCTGCTAGCCAGAGCGGATGCTTGGGCGCCATTTGCGCTAGATGAGATGGATAGGAGCAGAGGAAGAAGGAATACGAAGAGGAGAGCCATGGTGGCGCGGATAGCCGTGAGGGCTATGCAGATCCTTCAAGGATTCGAGCCACGGGTGGGAAAGGATTTGCAAGAGATATCCAGGAAGCGAAGACGGGTTTAGGTGGGAAATGGCAGGCCTTTTCAGCAGAAGCAACAGGTTAGAATACAGAATAATCAGTTCGACGACGGAAGTAACGTTAGGCGGCACGCAATGGCGTGCTCTCCTGTCCCCGGTTGTGGCACAACTGGCGGCCATAGCTGCGGAATTTGGCGTGGGAAAGAGGTTCTCAGCATGGAACAAGTGTCGCCCAGCAGCTATTCCAGACTGGAAGCTTGGTTGGATTTTGGGTGATAGTTTCCGAGTCGCACATTTGACATGCGAGCCGCATGCTGCTGGAACGAGGCAGACATCCATCACGCGAATCGTTTTCTGCATTATGTAGATGACAGGACGTGATGAGAGAAAGCACAAACCGAAGGCTACCTCTTTCTATAGCGCGTAAAGTTTCACAGCTTGTGGTCAACCACCATCGAAGTCCCCAGTTCCCTTCAACCAGCAATCTCTGCTTTTCGTCTACACCTCAGAAACCATTCTATCAATTCTACTGGAACTAGTTGTGCTGAATTAGAATTTTGTCATCGTTACTTTTATCGAGGACAAATTTCCCCACCTTCGTCTCCCACCTTCTCCTCGCAGCCCCCCTCCCCTCCCTCCCAGCCTCCAACTCCCTCTGCTCGCTAACCCTAAAATCTCCTCTCCCACTTTCTCTTTCTCCTTTCCCGCGTAGTCTCGTCCCTTCTCTTCCTCCTCCCCACACGTCACCATGGTGAGCAATGCATAACACGTTAGTGTGAATCGGTCGTGTCGTGCACCCCAGTTATTATGGCAAAGTGCCGTCAAGGATAGCTTGTTCTTCAGAATCGATGCTCGAGAGTGAAACGTCGACCTTCGCAGCATGTTGCTCGCTCCTCCTCTGATCGCAACCCGCGCTGACTGCTCTGACGTTGCCTAGCGATCGTAGCCTTTTCTGCAACTCTGCGTCTGTGTTCATATCAATCCGTGTCCTATCGGACTCATCCCGACTTCATTCGTCTCGTCCCAACTTTGTCCCATCGCAATGTCATTCGTATGTTCTCTTGTGCTCCCGTTGTGCAGGTGAAGTACGCGAGGGAACCCGCCAACGCCACCAAATGTACGTTCCGGCTTAGCCTCTGGCCTGTAGACTCCACGGCATCGCATCACGTGTCCCTGCAACACATTGCTACCCCGAGACTTCGCGACTTAGGTCTAGTGGGCGATTGATCGGCGCCGTGCGTTTTTCATGTAGCCTTTCGTCGCCGTCTCCTTCGTTCGGCTAGATAAAGTGATTCTCAGAGCACGTTGTTTGATCGTGTCGATTGCGACCCCGGCCGGTTTTGGACAGATGGTCACTTAGTGCAAAGCTCTAGTAGGGCAAGTGGGCCGCTCGAGTCGAGCGCGCCGCGATTTGGAGTCTCGGTTCATTACGTGATAGGCACTGATTTAGAGTCGGCATGTCAAAGCACGACGCGCACTTTTCCTCGCGGGCAGCGGTCGGGTTCAGAAGTAGGCTAAAGTAAATCAACCAGGAATCTTGGAGGCGTCTTGGTGAAGGCAAACTAAGCCAGGCCAATCCATAGAGACAGATTGTCTCAGGTAGCTGCTATTGCGCGGGATAGGTTGGTGTACGTTATAATTTGGTGTTAAGTACGACGCGTTCCTGCGTGGGTTCGCGATAGGAACGAATCTTTCCCATGTCATGATGCAAATATTGGGCGACCTTAGTCTTGAAGCCACATTCGGTTCGTCGTCGTCTCACGCCTCCCTTCCGCTCCCCCATTCTTCCCTCGCCCGTCCCCCTCTCTCCTCACTTCTTCCCTTCCCCTGCTCGTCTGCTCGTCTGTCTGCATTTTTGGCACCCCTCTGCGCCCCTCTGCCCCCCCCTGTTCGACTCTGGTTGCAGCATGCAAGGCGAGAGGCTCATACTTCCGCGTCCACTTTAAGGTAACACCCGCTTCTCGTCATGATTGGCTTCCAGCATTCCTTGTGTTGAATTTTCTGCTTGCTTAATACAATGACACTTCCTGTATCGATATAGCACAGTAACCCCCCCTCTCCCTCCTTTCCCCTATTCCCCCCCCCTCCCCCCCCACCTTCCCTGGAACCCCCGCCCCCCTCGTCCTCTCTCTCCCTTCCCGGCTTCCCCTCCCCCCCGTACCCTTTCCATTCCCCTTTCGCTAAGGCCACATGTTCCGTGTTACCATCGTTCCCTGGTGCCAATCGCCAAACCGACTCCCAACACACGGATTGATCAAGACTCGCGCCCTACTCCATCCACCCTCGCTCCCTTTCCTTGCTCACCCCCGCCCCTCTTACCCTTTCCCCTTAGTTCGCCCATCCCTCGCATCCCTCCCTCTCCACCTCCTCCCCCCCCCTCTGCAGAACACGCGCGAGACAGCGCAGGCGATTAAGCACATGGATCTCACCGGGGCTCCCCCTCCTCCCCCTCCCCCATTCCGTTTTCCCTTTCCGCCACACCCCCCCTCCCCAGCCTCCTTCTCTGCCCGGTCCCCACTTCCCCCGCGCAGAACACGCGCGAGACAGCGCAGGCGATCAAGCACAAGGCGAAGCGGTTCCTGGAGGACGTGATCGCGCACAAGCAGGCCGTGCGGTTCCGCCGCTTCTGCTACTCTTTCATCGACTCCAAATTCTGACCAGCTCACCAATCCCCCTCCCCTTCCCCCCATGTACGCCCCTCTCTTGCTCCCCTTGTGCCATTTGCTCCCCGCCCGCTCCCCCCCTTCCTCCCCTCATCAGAACACGCGCGAGACAGCGCAGGCGATCAAGCACATGGATCTCACCAAGGCTCTCCCCCTCCCCCTCCCCCATTCTGTTTTCCCTTTCCGCCACACTTCCCCCCTCCCCCTGCTCTGCCCGTTCCCCCTTTTCACAGAACACGCGCGAGACAGCGCAGGCGATCAAGCACATGGATCTCACCAAGGCGAAGCGGTTCCTCGAGGACGTGATTGCGCACAAGCAGGCCGTGCCGTTCCGCCGCTTCTGCGGCGGCGTGGGGCGCACGGCGCAGGTGAAGCTGGTGCACACCAACGGCCAGGGCCGCTGGCCCGCCAAGTCCGCGCGCTTCCTGCTCGACCTGCTCAAGAACGCCGAGAGCAACGCCGAGGTACGTCTCTGCTGTGTTACTCGTCGGTGCTCGTCGGTGCACGGCGGTACTGAGGGCGTGTGTAGGTCGCTTCCTGCTCGACCTGCTCAAGAACGCCGAGAGCAACGCCGAGGTACGTCGGTAGGTACTCGTTGGTAGGGGTCGGTACTGAGGACGCTCGCTTCCTGCTGAACCGGATCACGGACCCCCGAGAGCAGCCCCTAGGTCGTAGGCAGTTATCCAAGCGGAATTCAGGACTTAGGAAGTATAGCTGATTGGGGTTCAGGGGTTGTTCTGCAAAGGAGCGGGCCCAGTGCCCGGAAGCTGTGGACCGTTCGATTTGTCGTTCGTCACGGCAGCCTGTTGAGTCACGGGCCCTGTCGCGCAAGGCTGCACACTAGCAGACTGCGTTTTTGGTGACGTTGGTAGAGTGCCGTAACGGTTCTGGGCCTACTGGCCGTGAGCGTGGCGGAATCGCAAACGGGAGCGGTAGTGTTAACGGAAGCGGATGGGAACGCGGCGCCGCGAGCGGAAGCAGAAGCGGAAGCTGTAGGGGGGACAGAGGCGGGAGCGGTCGCGAAACGGTGGTGAAAGAGGAACTTGGAGAGGTGTTCCTTAGGTTTTAGGAACGGTAAAGAGGGAGCGTGGGACTGATGGACGGAAAAGAGGTTCGAGACGTTTTAAACTGGAACTGAGTGGAAGCGGAAGTGGGAGACGTAAGCCTGGTGGCTTTAGAAACGAAAAAAAGAAGAACGGTACTGGTGGAGGGTTTGCACGCGGAGCGACTCGCGAGGGGCAGGTTCGAGATCGTCCGGAATTTATATTGCAGAACGTGACAATCTCGACGACGTTTCAGGATCTTGAATGCTTACTGTACCCGAACACGTGAACACTGGTGAATCGGGTTTTTATTAGAACCCTCTTTTGTACTTCCAAGTCCGTCCCCCCCTTGTCCCCCCTTTCCCTTGCGCCCCTCCCCGCCGCTGTCGACTCGCTCCACGTAAGCCGCATTCAGGTCAACCGCGCACTCAAGCGAACCCTACTTTCGTAATCTGCTCCCATTCCGATCACCCACTCGTCCTCTCCCCCCCTCATTCCCCCGCATTCCCCCCGCTCCCCCCCACCAGGTGAAGGGGCTTGATGTCGACTCCCTCCACGTGAGCCACATTCAGGTCAACCGCGCGCCCAAGCAGCGCCGCCGCACGTACCGCGCGCACGGTCGCATCAACCGTGAGTGCCAAACCCTTCCCGCGCCTCCCCCACCCGCGTGTTATGGCACTATTTCTGGGGCACGTCAGTGCCCTGCCCCGCGCCTCCCCCACCCGCGCTGCCGTTTTGCGACGTCTCAAAGCACGTACCGCGTGCACGGTCGCATCAACCGTGAGTGCCAACCCCCTCCCCCACTGCGCCCCTCCCTCACTGCGCCCCTCCCCCTCCGCGCCCCTCCCCCACCGCCCCCCTCCGCCACTCGCGCTGCCCCTTCCCAGCCTTGTTTGCCTTACACAACCGTACCATCATCCTACCCCCCACACGCTGGTCCCTCCTCCCACCCGCTCTTCCCATTGCCCAGCCCTTCAAATGTGTGCAGCCTACGCATCCCATCCCTGCCCCCACAACCCATACAAGCCGATGCATGCCACCTTCAAGCCCCTACTTTTCAATCTCAATGCATATGTTCATGTTTTTCGCCCTTCTAAATTATGCTGCCCACAGCTCTGTCCGTCCCTGCAATCACCTGAAAGCTCAACTCTCCTGTTAGCTATACCCACCCTTTCCTGTCCTTCCCCCTCCCCTGTCCTTCCCCCTCCCCTTCCTTTCTCTTTCCCCTCCCGTCTCGTCTCTGTCCCTTTGGTTCTGTGCAGCCTACATGTCGTCCCCGTCCCACATCGAGTTGATTCTCTCAGAGAAGGAGGCGGAGGTCAGGAAAGAGGTGAGAATCCCTAAATCCACATACATTCACAGAAATAATGCTGGAGCAGGTATTTCAAAAATTGAAGGCGTTGAGATGGTGTAGAATTTTTTCATAAGGGGTTGTCTAGGCAATGAGAAGGTTTGCAGCTCGTTTTGGCATATGGTTAATAATATTTTCCATTGCTTTTTGTGCTAACAGGCTGAGGAGGGTATCCGCAAGACGAAGAAGCAGAGCAGGCTCGCAAACTAAAGCCTTGACTAGATGTGGCCAGCATCTGCAGCAATGCGTCTAGGTTGCAACAAATGTATGGTGGTTGCTTGCTCATGTGCCTTGATGTCTAAATTTGTTGGAAGAAAATCATTCTGCCAATCTTCATTTACCGTAGATGCCACAGTTTTGCAACACATAGTTAGCATGAATAGACAAGAACATCAGAAACATCGGTTGGATACACAGAATAGTGGAGCTGCTTGTTCCGTGAATCCAGAGAAAAAGCGAACAGCTGGTAATTTTGTCGCTTTTGTCCCGGCCAGCCAAATACAGAGCCAGCTATACGCGGAGTACTGTAATGAGTACAATAAAACGCATTGTCCCTTTTCTTTCGGTTGGAATGTTTAGCGGAAACCGATCCACACTATAACCACTCGTTAGCATTCTGTCGCCATGACAGAAAGACAGCTGGACTGAAAAAGAACGATTTCAGTGTCGAGGGTGTTGTTGAAAAACAAAACCAGGATCGCTCGTCATTCTCCTCCACTCGATGCCTGGGCGAGTCAGATTTGCCGAAATGAGATCAGAATCACTGTCGCCCAGAGCCCAATTTTGTCAAATTTGCCCCCTAGCTGATTCAGCAGAGCAATTCCGCACAGTAAACTACACCCTCGCGCCTACACGCGTTATCACCGCCAGCACATATGAGTAGACACCTCCATAGCTGTGAGCACAAGCTATCCATTGATGAGAAAAGGTCAGAAGCCACAGCCTTTTCCACGACAGCAAGACCACAATGCTGAGCAGTGTTACTATGGTATCGGTTGACCTCCTCGGACTTGGGACAACATGGCGGACGAAGCCAAACAGGGAAAAGGGCTGATTTTGGAAGCGCCCGCGCCCGCAGGTTCTGCCGCATTCGATGAGCAGAGACGACAAGCCACGGAACTATATGATCGCAGCTAATCGGCTCTTAGCGTATCATACTCCAGTAGTACCTACTTTCGATTGAAACCATGGCCGCGACAACTCCTGTCCCCGCTCTGTTGCTCGTCCTCGTCCTCTCAACAACAAGCTCCTCTTTCGTTCGCGCGCGATGGCTGCCGTCCATGCGCAGCGGCTCCGAGAAAATACCGCACGTACCCGCAGCGGCAAGCACTGAAACTCCACCACATGCAGACGCCGTCGCCAATCGCGGCGGGAATGTCGCAAAATGCGTCGCGACGGGGTTGAGCGAGCTCTCCAGCTTCCACGGAGCGTCCAGTTGTCGCGTGTTTTCGACGCGAAGCGTTTTCATGGCGCCCGGAGCGGACGAGTGGACGTCCTTCGGGCCTCAGGATAAAGCGGACGCCCTAAGACGCCTTAGCGACTCAATCCCTAATCCGTCGTTCGCTGTCGAGTCCGTTACATCGCATCGCCTCCTCAACAGCCTCTACAAGCCCGCGGATCACGCGCTTGTCGTCCTAGGATCCGTCCATTCGTCCGCACCTGGCGCTGAGTCTGGAAGTGAAAAAATCGGGGGGCGGTTCCTCACTTTCTGGGACCAAGTTTGGCCTGCTGAGGACGCTTATAACGAGGATTGTTCCAAATGGGGTCTCAGCTGGCTAATGTGGCAAGCCCGCGACGAAAACGGCGTTCCCGCGAAAAAGGTTCCTTTCACTGCTAACGTTTCCGCCGATTATTCCGTCTCTCCTGACCTCGGAACGGCAGCGAAGCCGTCAGAACAACCGGCAGCAGAACCAGCAGACGTCACTCCAGACGTTCTGAGAATGGATGACGATTTCGGACACCTGGACGACGTCAAGGCAGCGCAGAGCAGCAACGAGGAAGCTAGTAACGGGGACAAGCACGAGGTGAAGGCTACGCTGGGGCAAGGCGAGGAGCCGAAGCAGTCGGATGTGACTTTCTACGTCCAAACAGCGTGGAGTGCGTTTGTGTCTGCTCTCGCGGCTGACGACGTTGCGTCGGCCTCGTCTATCCTGTTCGGTCCCGACGCCGTGACGCTCATGGCTCTGGGTGCTGACAGCGTGACTCTTGCAACGGAACAGGAGAAGGCAAACCTGCTCAATGTAAGCCCACTCTCCCGATTCTGCTGTATGGTCGTTACAAGCTCATCACACTAAGCTCCCTCTTATGAGGGATGCCAATAGTATCT
Organism: Closterium sp. Naga37s-1; assembly: GCA_947471745.1. NCBI lineage: Eukaryota > Viridiplantae > Streptophyta > Zygnematophyceae > Desmidiales > Closteriaceae > Closterium > Closterium sp. Naga37s-1. The sequence continues at coordinate 410,254 of CANJKZ010000871.1, forward strand.
GTTCTATTTGTTCTCTTTTCCAAGAGCATTTGTGTCTCGATGTCTCACAAATTTCGGCTTTGGACATGCAGGAATTTAAGGCATCGCACCTATCATTCTCGGTGATGGTAGAGGAAGTCGCAGTGCTGAAAGGAAGTGAGTCCACGCAGAATGTGGAATCATCAACCATCAGTGCTCTCGTCAGATCGACATACAGCATCGCAAATGCTCAAGGTTCGTGCAAGCAGTCTGACTGCATACATTGCATGGCTTGAAATTCTCAAGTGGAAGCCATTTTCTGACCCTGCTGTTATTTCATTGCTGGTTCAACCACTTGGCCTGTGCAGGCATAGAAGTGGAGCACGGAAAGAGAGTGGAGCTATGGCGGCCAAGTGCTACTAATGGGCGAGAGTGGCACTTGTCATGGTCCATGTGGAATGGAAATGGCCATGTCCTTACAAGGGAGGAGGCCATGGCTGCCTACGAAAACGATAAGTTTGTTCCACACGACGACAACAACCAAGTATTTTCTAATCTGTAGGCAGATGAATCAGATCCATTACAAATAGCTTCTGGGGTGCGAAAGTACCTATAAAGAGTACCATTTGTTTTATTCATAGGTGAAACGTGATATTTATTTATTTATTTATTGTCTTTAGTCTGAGAGTAAGAGCGTATTCCTATCCTCGTATCAAGAAAACCTCATATTAACCTCCCACTGAAAATTCCCCTAAACCCAAAACCTCTCGCTACTTTTACCAGGCAAAAAGTACAATCTTGATATGAGGTTTTCTTGATACGAGGATAGGAATACGCTCTAAGTGTAGTGGGTGAGCTGAATCACAATTTTTACAAGGATAGAGCAAGAAACCGCCTTCAGAAATGGGTCAAAGCGGGGAGGCCCTCCCCAGCGTGCTGCCGAGCAACGCAATGGCAATTTCCCTTTTCCGCAACCCGTCCCTCCGTCCAGACTCCCATGAATGCCGTTCCTGGTTCCCCCACCTCCACATTAGGACGCGGCACCTGTTTTCAAATTGGCACGATCGGAGGAGGATCGGGGCCTCACATCGATCCTGCCTCGATCGATGGGCACACCGGTGTGCCCAACTGTCTTTTGCGATCGCCTGGACACACCAAGCCTCAAGTGACACGATCGCAGATTTCTGGGGTAAAATTGCCCCGATCCCCACAATTACACGATCGATGTGAGGGCGCAGCCACATCGATCTTGCGAGCCACAGGTGACACCTTTTTGCTGACATATCTACTGTACGTAGACGAAAATGTGCGACAAAGGATACCATACCTTTGGCGACGTCGTCAAAATACTGTAGAGCCAACACATCGATCCCCGTGAGGATCGATCGTGGCAATTTGAAAACAGGTGCCGCGTCCTTACTGTACTCGTGGAGAGCAAGCGGGGGAGGGCTGCTCGGTTAAGGTCAGGCCACCCTAAACCTTAGAACCACGGGATTTTATGCAGGAACCCAGAGAAATACAGTATACCACAGTACGCAACTCACTGTATCCTACTGTACAGATGTTCCGGGTTAGAGGCCCTCGTTGAGAGAGTCCCTTTTCCCCCCCGAGAAGAATTTTCCGATATCGCCTAGGGTTGGCCCGACCCCTATAGTCCCGTTTTTGGCGGGAAACTTTGCAGCTTGACCGAATCATTGCACAAATCAGCTCCGCAGCCAATCAGAGGCTCCAGATCAAACCAGCCCAACATTCAAAGAAAACGATGAAGAAGAGTTAATCGATTCGATATTTTAACCTTTTATATGTAAGTAATTGTTTCTCTTGACCGCGACTACTTCTCAATCCTGTTGCACTGTCTCCACCGCGATCGACGATGACATCTCATTTATCTCACTTACAGGGTAGAAACGAAGTTTTTGGGTTACTATTCGACCCCCAAACCATAGTTGGATTTGTTCTGTTTTGACCGTTAGTCATGCGACATTGATCAGCGTGGAAAACCGTGCGACTGGAAGTTGAAGCAAGCGCGGTCCAAATCTACGTAAATGCCAAACTCCATAAACTAGTAGCAAAACAACCAGTCTTCATGCAATTTTCCTGAACGGGACTATAAGTATCGCGTTTTGCCTGGGGTTTGAAGGGTTTGCCACATAGTCCGCGCGCGGCGATGTTGATCCGTCGGACTATAAACGAGAAAGTCTGTACACCTGTTCTCCGATATCTCCACTACCCTTAATTTCACACCGCGGCTCGGTGTCACTTCGGGGTCCTCAGCCCAACTTTCTTGGAAGCCGAGCTGCCAAAGTGTGGTTGAACATCTAGACCCCCCCCCCCCCCCACTGAAATGACGCAATTTATACTCGTGAGGCTGAGATGGAAGCCACAACTTATGAAATATTCGAGGCGTATTCTTGGTGAGGTTCGGACTAGGAAATTTGACTTCGTATCGTGTGAGCTTGCTGTAAATTTTGAACTTCGTATTCCTCCAGAACATTGTCAACGTTTCATAGGCCGGCATGAACTTCTTCGAAACAAAACTGAGCAATGCCCTGATTCTGTTTTGGGTGTGAACCCAGCCCCACGCAATCATGACGTGGTGATGTGGCACTGGCTGGATAAATTTCCCTGAGATCGTGCGATGTACTTTATCCATGTCAGCTGCAAGCTTTGCGACTCGTGTGTGAAATTAACCAGAACTTTTTAGCTCTGTCAAATTTCACACCCTCTCGGGCAAACGTTAACGCGACTCGGGTATGTCCCCCCGTGAAATTACCGGAGAAGAGGTGTACCAGTTGATTCTGTATCGTGTGGAATGTGTGGTGGAGTGGAGTGTTTGCCGTAGGCGCTATGCTACCCCCGCGAGTTCCAGCCGTGCATTCTCGTCAGCCATTGATTGACCTTCACCCACAACGCGTTCCTGTATCCAGCCTGCTCTGAAATGGATGGCGGTGGGATGCATTCCAGAGCCGAAGGCAAAGTGGGGAGGGAAGGGCGGGAGCAGGAAAACTGGACCTGCCGGCTCCCCAACTCCGTAAGGACTCCAGAATTTCCTGGCGCCGTGTGCGGCGAGATCGAACCTCATCTCCTGATGGTGATGAAGCGCAGGAAAACACACGCCGCGAGGGCATTGTGTTGCATACAAACCATTTGGCAATGATCAGCCGCACCAGAGAGTGACTCTTTCTGCTCTTTCTGTTATTTCAAAGGCCAATCAACAATGGCTGCTAGTTCCTTTCCCGCTTTGCAGCTTACCTTATTAGCAGTGGTCATCTTCATCATCGGCTTCACCCATGCACGCACCCTGCCGTCCGTGCATTCCGGCGAATCGCCAGGAAAACAGAAAGTCACGTCACAATCTGTCGCCGCAAAGTACGTTGCGGCGGGGCTGAGCGAGGTCTTAAGCTTTCGCGAAGAGTCCAGTCGCCGCGTCTTTTCACCGCGGACCGTTTTCTTGGCTCCCGGAAAAGCCGAGCAAATTCTGTTCACGCCCCGAGATAAGGAACACGCCCTGAGACACCTTCGCAGCGCGCCGTTCACTCCTTGTCGAAACTCTTCACTCCTATCGCATCCTCAACAGCCTTTACAAGCCCGCAAATAACGCCCTCGTCGTCCTCGGCTCGCTCCAATCGGCGCCAAGCCCGGCAAATATTCAAAGTGACAACAACGGGGGGAGGTTTCTTGCATTTTGGGAGCAGATCACATGGACCGAGGATGATACCGACCAGGAGTGCTCTGAATGGGGCATCAGCTGGCTGATGTGGCAAACACGCGACGAAAAAACGAGAGGCGCGTCGAAAAGTGTTCCTCTGACTGCTACTTCTGCGAACGCATCCATAATTGCTGACGTCAAAAGAGCAGCTCTGGCGTCAGGAAAAACGGAAGCGGAAGCCAGGAATCGCATTCCGAGCGTTCTTAAAATGGATGACCATTTCGGCCACCAGGACGAAGTCAAAACGACGAGAGACAACGAGGAATACTTGAAGGGAAAGGCAGGTCGTGACGAGGAGCCGCAGCAGAGAGACGTGCGTTTCTGAGAAGAAACGAGGAATGAAATGACTAAGTGAAAGTTGGGTACAAAAAGCAAACCCTAGAAAACTGTACCCCATATGTGCCACCCCACTATAGCCTACAGTAGCTATGTCATATAAATCTGACACACCCCCATAGGCAAAGTGTGGGAGAACAAGGGGTCACAGGACCAGTCAAGCAAAGCAAAACAAGCTCAGGGTGGATCACAAAGTCACCACACATTCCGAGCACAAGTTCAAGGCCACAAGGCCAGTTCACATGCAGGATTACATATATATATAAGGCTAGACAAGCAAGAGCAGGAGTATATATATATATGCATCAGTACAAACAAGGTCAAGGGGTGAGCAAGTGAGGCAAGGTGGGCACAAGACCCAGCTGAGTACAGAAGCGCTGATGATCACAAGGCGCAAGTGCCTTGGTGAAGATATCAGCAGTGTTGGCCTGAGAGGCCACGTACGCAAGCCGCAGCTGACCACGCTGCTGTAGCTCACGAGCAAGGAAGTAGCGGAGAGCAATGTTCGTTCTGTGCTCCAGTCTCTGCTCTCGACACAAGGCCAGCATGGCCTTGTTGTCTACGTACAGCACTGGAGGAGAACGAGGCGGCTCTCCGAGGTCGGTCAGCAGGTAGGTGAGCCAGCGAAGCTCCTGTGCAGCCATGGCCCCGGCGTAGATCTCAGCCTCACAACTGGAGCCGAGAACAGAAGACGAGCGGGTAGCCCGCCACGAAAAAGAGCCAGAACCAAGGCTGAAGGTGTAACCCTGTGACGACCGCTGCGTAGCCTGGTCGTCAGCCCAAGAAGCGTCTGCGTGCCCAGTGAGGACCACTGGACTCTGCCCTCCAAGCACAAGCCCCATGCCCGACGTACTGCACAAGTAACGCAACACCCTCTTCGCTGCAGCCATGTGCTCCGGTCTGTGTCTCCCAGGAGCAACATAGCGTGCGAGAATGCTAAGAGGGTATGCGAGGTCAGGTCGTGTGCAGGTCATCAGGTACATGAGGCAGCCAACAAGCTCTGGGTACGGGCCACTCGACTCTACGGACTCATCCGAAGGCAGAGCTGAGAGCGAGTGGCGAGTAGGCAGAGGAGTGGCCTGAGGCGAGGAGTACGTGAAGCCGAAGCGCTGAAGGACCTGCTGCACCATGTGTGACTGAGTCAGGGTAATGGTGCGGCGTGCTCTGTCCCGGGTGATCTGCAAGCCAAGGTAGCTGCGCAGTTCACCCAGGTCTGTGCACGTGTGTCTCTTCTGCAGCTCGGACTTCACGTGGGCGAGTCCAGCAGTGTCAGCTGTGGCGAAGACCAAGTCGTCGACGTACACGAGGATGTAGAACGGCGGCAAAGAAGTGTCGGTGCGCAGAAACAGCGACGGGTCGGCAGTAGAGGGAGCAAACCCAAGAGCCGCAAGTGTAGTCCTCAGTGTGTCGTGCCACTCACGCGGTGCCTGGCGGAGACCGTAGACTGGCCGCCGGAGGCTCCACTGGGTGCCAGGAGGAAAAGACCCAATGAAGCCAGGTGGGCGACGCAGCCAGATCTCCTCGTGCAGGCTGCCCTGCAAGAAAGCAGTGCTGAAGTCAAGAGAGTGCAGCTCGTAGTCGCGGTGAGCAGCTATGTGCAGCAGTACCCGAAGAGTGGTCATCTTCGGGGTGGGAGAGAAGGTCCGAAAGTAGTCAACTCCCTGCCGCTGACTGAAGCCACGAGCCACGTAACGCGCCTTGAAGACAGGCGGAGAACCCGGCGGCCGCTTCACCCTGAAAATCCACATGCCACTGACGATGTTCGCCCCAGGCGGGGGAACCTCGTCAACGTAGGTACCTGTGGACTTCCAGGAAGCCATCTCTGTGTCCATAGCTGCCTGCCACTGAGAGGAGTAGGGACCCTCTATCGCCTCCGCGTAAGAGCGCGGAGTCGGGATGTCAAGTGCATCCGGGTCTCCCTCAGGGGTAAGCAGTACGGACACGAGATGAGGTGAAGCAGCAGCCAAACACTGGAACTCCTCCTGCCTGTCCTCAAGGACGTCCGTGCCAAGGGCACACTCACCCCCGACGGACGGAGGACAGACAGACTCAGACTCAGCGACAAGACAAGCAGCGTAGTCTAGACGACAGCGAGCAGCAAAGTCGACGAGCTCAGCAACTAGGGCAGACGCAGCAGTGGACGCAAAGGAAGGGTCAGTGACGACAGTAGCAAGGAGACGCGTGACAGTAGGACTGGCAGCACGAAGAGAGTCCGACTCTGGGTCGGGAAGAGCAGGAAGAGAGGACTCAGGAGGAGAAGGCAAAGGGGCACGCAGAGGAGCAGTGGACGGACGCAGAGACATCCGGTGCGTGCCAGGGACAGGAGGAGGACGCTGACGCGAACCACGACCACTAGCGCGAGCAGTACGGACAGGCGACGCAGGACGCGACGCAGGCTCACGACGCTCAGCAAGACCTCCAGTAGGACCAGTGTAGGGAGAAGGAGCGGGCAGTGGGGAGGCCGGCTGTAACTGTAACTGTGACAGGACAGGCTGTGGACTCTCTAAGGGAGGAGGAGGGCCAGTAGAAGGCGGGAGACCAAGAACCTGCTGAAGGAGCGGAACGAAGTACGGCCGAGGCCGCGCGGCGACTCCAGACACAGCAGGGACAGCACCAGTACCCCAAGCGGCAGCACCAGCGCCAGCAGCAACTCCAGCTCCAGTACCTCCAGCAGCACCAGTAGCACCCCCAGCAGGCCCGCCTCCAGGACCGACAGCAGTAGCCTCAGCGTCAACACCCTCAGCAGCTCCAGCTCCAGTCGTACCCGCAGGCCCAGCAGCTCCAGTACTCCCAGTACGAGCACCTCCGGGACCCGCGGCACCAGCACCCTCAGTAGCCGAAGAACCTCCAGCTCCAGCAGCACGCCTCCAGCGCCGGGCAAACCACTCGCGCAGCTCCTGTGGAGAGAGTGGCTCCCGCCGAGACGAAGCACCCGGAGAACCTCCAGGCTCAGCACCGCCAGACGCCACACAAGCAGGCCCAGCTCCCTCAGGCTCCACACCCCCAGGCCCAGCACCTCCAGGCGTAGCACCCCCAGGCTCAGCACCCCCAGGCTCAGCACCCCCAGGCTCAGCACCTCCAGTAGTAGCACCCCCAGGCTCAGCACCCCCAGGCTCAGCACCCCCAGTAGTAGCACCCTCAGGCTCAGCACCCCCAGGCGTAGCACCCACACGCTCAGCACCCCCAGAGTCAGCACCCCCAGGCTCAGCACCCTCAGCAGCACCAGAGTCACCAGTAACCTCGACAGGCTCGACTGCGTCTACCTGGGACACACCTGAAGGGGCAGGACCCTGAGGGGGGAGGGGGTCTACCGGGGGGGGACCTGGCACAAGGAAGAGCGGTGGTGGGGGGAGGGACGGAGTGCGGTAGGGGAAGAGGCGGTAGTAGGGGACCGACTCGTCAAACGTGACGTCCTGGGAGGACAGAACACGGCGAGAGGTGGGGTGGTAGAACTGCCACCCTGGCGCGTCAGGGGGGAAGCCAAGGAAGACGCAAGGAGCAGCACGAGGGGACAGCTTGTCCGCAGACAAGTCGCGGACAAACGCCCGAGATCCCCAGACACGGAACGCAGACGCATCGCCAACCTTCCCCGTCCACAGCAAAGCAGGGGAGGTCTCCGGTCTGGAGACCCTAGGGTGAAGGTTGATCTGATGCGCCGCGTACCGAACCGCAAACGGCCACAGAAAATGGGGGGCAGCCGCATGCATCATGGACGTACGGGCGACGTCCATGACCATGCCAATGCGGCGCTCAGCAATCCCATTTTGCTGTGGAGAGTCCGGAAGCGTGAAGGTCTGGCGGATGCCTCGTGCTCGACAGTAGGCTCGCAGAAGGCCAGAGGAGAACTCTCCACCTCTGTCAGAGTGCGGACGCAGAACAGGAAAGTCCGAACCGAAGCTCTGCCTGAGCTGGAGACGAGCTGCGCGGATCCAGTCGATCAACACCTCAGTGACATCACCCTTGCTGCGCAAGGGGAAGACTGTGGTGTAACGCGAGTAGTCGTCAACCACCAACAGGAAGTAGCGCTCGTGACCCTGTCCACGGACGCGGGCCGGGCCCCACACGTCCATGTGAAGCGTCTGCAGCGGGGCCTCTGTCGGAAGAAACTGGGAGGAGTGAGGGGCAGCCCGCTGCCGCCCCTCGACACAGGGGACGCAGGTAGGGCCAGGCCCCGGAGGAAGGGGAGGGAGGGACCGGGGAAGACCAGAGACAAGGACACGGGAGGCCATGCCTCGGAGACGAAGCAGGGAGGGGTGACCAAGGCGGTGGTGCCAGAGGAGAGTCTCGTGAGACAGGAGGCGACACGAACAGGGGGCAGACTCAGGACCAGACCTGGACGCTGCAGCAAACACCTGACCTGACGCAGCTACCTGACCAGACGCAGTGACTGGAGGAGACGCAGTGGTCAGGGTGTACAGGCTCGACCCCGGCCGACGGGTAAACGTGGCCAGGTGTCGGCCAGTCCGAGCGTCCGTGCAGTGGGTCACCCGCTGACTCCCAGGAGTGAACTGGTGAACCCCCGCATCCTGTAGGTCAGCACCACTCACCAAGTTCGTAGAGAACGAGGGGAGGTAAAGACCAGACAGGGTGCCAGAGGGGGCCGCCGGACACGGGAGGACAGTGGAGAAGTGAGCAAGGACAGGACCCCCAGAGGGGTCTGCCAGAGAGACCGCAACTGGTCGGCCAAGCGGCGTGAGTGTGGTGCGGTCTCGAAAGAAGGAGCGAGAAGCCCCCGAGTCAAGGGTGAAGGTGTGGGAGGCCGAGGCCGACGCAGAACCTGAGAGAGCAGACTCACCAGCACCTGAGGGAGCAGACGCACCTAGAGCAGCAGCCTCGCTAGCACCTAGAGCAGCAGCCTCACCAGTACCTAGAGCAGCAGTCTCAATGCCCGGGTCGGGCGGAAAACACCGGTAACAGTCACCCTCATCACTAATAGTCACAGTATACATGGCAGCAAGAATAGCATCAAAGTCAAGGTCAAAGACAGCCACACCCGCCCTAGACAGCTCACCCCAGCGGGGGATCTCAGTGGCCTCAGGGAACTGGTGACGCCAAGCGTCCGTCAGGCGGCCAAAGCAGCGCTGGGTGGAGTGCGCACCCCCGCACTGCTCACCCGCGCGGTCGCCGGTGCGGAGGACGTAGGTGCACGGACCAGTACCCCCACCCCTCTGGCGTGCAGCGTACCACTCACGGAGCTGCTGAGGGGAGGGGATGTCACGAGTGTGCTGCTGCTGCTGGCGCTGACCACCACCGGAGCCGACTCTCTGCGCAGCGCCACCCCGACCAGCTCCACCTCCTCCGCCGCCTCCTCCTCCACCGCCGCCACCTCCGCTCCCACCGCCACCGCCGCCGCCGCCTCCGCCTCCACTGCCACCACCGACACCTCCACCCCCGCCACCACCCCCACCGCCACCCCCACCCCCTCCACCGCCTCCACCGCCGCCTCCACCGCCCCCGCTAGCTCCTCCAGTGCCCCTGCCCCCCTTGCCCTTGCCAGGGCGGCGTCTCCCGCTAGGGGTAGACGCCGCACCGACCGACTCAAGCCCAACGAGGTCGGCCGCAGCAGCAGAGGCAACAGAGGGCAAAAGGGGGGAGGGGGAACACCCCTCAAAGATGGGGGTGCGAGGGTCACCACGAGAGGCTCCTACAGCTACTATGCTCTTCTCTGCTGCTAGGAGGGACTTCTCGAGGAGGTCAACGGTGAGAGTGGTGGGGCAAACAGAGAGGAAGTGGTCCCTGACTACGCGAAGGGAGTCAGGGAGCCGGGTGACTATGTAGTAGAGGGTGATGTACATGGGGGGGGGGTTCTTGGCGCAGAACTCTGCAGGAAGCGCAGCGCGGTAGCGAGTGTCACTAGTGCGGAGGTGCGTAATGAGGTCAGCGACTGTGGGAAAGGCAGCAAGGTCAGGGAAGAGGTACGGTAGCATGAGGCGGCTAAGTGCAGCAGTGGCAGGGGAGGAGTAGCGCGCAACTACAGCGTCGTACAAGGTCTGAGCACTCTTGTACTGGCTCAAGTGCGCACGCTCAGAGGTAGGTAGGTGGCGACGCACAGCAAGACGTGCAGCAGCATCGCGCGTGGCCCACTGGGAGCGAACAGTGGCGTCAGCAGCAGCAGCGGGGGCAGGAGAGGCACCAGAAGTGAGGTCAAAGAGGGAGAGGCCGTCTGCCCTGTCGCACTGTAAGAAAAGCTGCAGGTCATCTATCCAGACGTCAAAGTCAATGGCCCGACCCTCAGCGTCAAAAGCGAGGACACTAGGGGTAGCCATGACAGCAGTAGACTAGCAGCGCAAACAGTAGGGTGAGGGCAGTGCTGTGAAAGGGGCGCTGCTCTTACCGGACAGGGCGGCTCGGGTGGCTCGGCTGTAGGGCGGCTCGGCGGCTCGGTTGCTGGGCGGCTCGGCGGCTCGGCTGCTGGGCGGCTCGGCGGCTCGGCTGCTGGGCGGCTCGGCTGCTGGGCGGCTCGGCTGCTGGGCGGCTCGGCTGCTGGGCGGCTCGGCTGCTGGGCGGCTCGGCGGCTGGGCGGCTTGGCTGCTGGGCGGCTCGGCGGGGCCGCTGAGAGGGCGGCGTCCGGGGCCGCTGGGAGGAGGCGGCGGGGCCGCTGAGAGGAGGCGGCGGGGCCGCAAAGGTAGGTGGCGGGGCCGCAGGTAGGTGGCGGGGCCGCTAGTAGGTGGCGGGGCCGCATGTAGGTGGCGGGGCCGCTGGTAGATGGCGGGGCCGCACAGGCAAGTGGCGGGGCCGCGGAGGTAGGTGGCGGGGCCACACAGGTAGGTGGCGGGGCCGCGGAGGTAGGTGGCGGGGCCGCACAGTGAGGTGGCGGGGCCGCGAAGGTAGGTGGCGGGGCCGCACAGGTAGGTGGCGGGGCCGCGGAGGTAGGTGGCGGGGCCGCACAGGTAGGTGGCGGGGCCGCGAAGGTAGGTGGCGGGGCCGCACAGGTAGGTGGCGGGGCCGCGGAGGTAGGTGGCGGGGCCGCGAAGGTAGGTGGCGGGGCCGCGAAGGTAGGCGGCGGGGCCGCACAGGTAGGTGGCGGGGCCGCGGAGGTAGGTGGCGGGGCCGCACAGGTAGGTGGCGGGGCCGCGAAGGTAGGTGGCGGGGCCGCGTAAGGTGGCGATGGGCGCGACGGGCGCGACGGGCGCGACGGGCGCGACGGGCGCGACAGGCGCGACGGGCGCGACGGGCCTAAAGGGCGGCGCGAAGGGCCGTAGGGGCGGCGCGTCTCGGGCTGGAGCAAAACGCGCTCCGGGCAGGAAAAAAAATAATTTCGTGGTGGTGGGCCCTAGGAATCGTTCCCACTAGGGAATCGTACCATGAGAAGAAACGAGGAATGAAATGACTAAGTGAAAGTTGGGTACAAAAAGCAAACCCTAGAAAACTGTACCCCATATGTGCCACCCCACTATAGCCTACAGTAGCTATGTCATATAAATCTGACAGTTTCTACGTTCAAAAGGTGTGGAGTGCATTTGTGTCTGCTCTTGCGGCTGATGACGTGGCGTCGGCCTCATCTAACTTGTCCGGTCGCGACGCTCATGGCTCCTGGTGCTGAGAGCATCACTCTTACGACGGAGCTACAGAAAACGAGCCTGCTTAGGGCAAGCCTCCTATAGTTAATAGTTTTTTTGCCTGTCCGCCAATCCGCTGTTCTAATTCACATTCAGAACCCTAATGTTTTCTTACCAACTTCGTTTTTTGGACGCGCAGGAATTCAAGTGGTCGCAGCTGTCGCTGACGGTGAGCGTGGGGGAAATCGTGGTGTTACAAGATGCTGACACTAAGCTGATCTCCGGTTCGCGATCGTATGCCGCCCTCGTGCGATCGAACTACCCGATCGTAGACAACCAAGGTGCGTAAGCATTGCCGATTCTACTCGCAATCGGAATGACTGGTGGCTGAAGCCGGCGGACAGACAGCCAACGCCTTTTACATATTTATTTATAGACCGGTTCATACAGCGTTTATCTAACCGCAACCGCACTCTTGCTTCATGGCTTGGGACTTGCAGGTTTCAGAGTCGAGCACGGAAGGAGAGTGGAGCTATGGCGGCCGAGTTCTACAAATCCGCGAGAGTGGCACCTGTCATGGTCTATGTGGAATGACGATGGTGCTGTATTCAGGAGGACGAGCGGAACTGCTGCATCATAGCACCGTTTACTGTATTTCAATATGTCTTCAATCACGCTTCTTACATGTTATATGCAGTTAGTGACTACAAAGCACATATAGATCCTTTATTAATGACATTTAAATGTGACCACATCATCCTCACAACCTATCTTTCAGCACCATAATTTATAATCACCCTCTTGTAACTTATCTATTGCTATAGATTAGGCGGGTTTTTTTCTGTAGATAATATATGAGCTTATATTATCGTATAATATACTTGCTGTTGCTATTATTAAAATAATGAGCACTATTAGCATTTTTCTGTCATTATAATCAGGCACAACTAGATATGGTCGAGGAGGATCCCCATCAAATGAGGAGTAAATCTGTGGATACACTTTCCAGCACTGAAGGTACCCAGGCTAAAAGGTAAGCAGACTGCAAAGTTGTGGACTGGATAGTATTTGAAGTTGTAACATGCCCATCGCTTTTTGACCTACAGTGAGTGCTGCTTCACCTCACTCAGAATTTGGGATTTCACAAGTGAAAAACGCATTGAAACCCTTGTTGTACGGTGTACAGCTCGGTTGAAATGTTGCGGTACCAGTCAGGGAATTCGCGCACAGTTGATGGGTACCACGCAGGGAAGATGGGTACCACGGAGGGAAGATGGGTACCACCAAGGGGCGCGCATGATCTGACGGGTACCATCGAGCCACGTAGGTGACTTTCGACGTCAGCGGGCTCAATGTTGGTTACCCAGAATGTAATTACCCATGTCGTCGCACAGAATGACAGGAGTGTGTCCACCGTGGCATTCGCGATAGAATCTTCAGAATTCCAGTCCAGCAAAGTGCTGTTTCAGGGCTCACATATTTTGTTTCGCCCAGAATAATTGGCTCACAGCCTCACAGCCCCACGCTGCCATGGGATCTTTCGCTGCTTCACCAGTCGAAGGCTGCGTGGCACAGGAGTCCACGCTTCGCCAGCGAAGGATATGTCCAAGCCACTCCTCATGGATCAAGAAAAACGCTTGCGTGGCAAGCCTCTGCCACATGTTTTGCCACGTGGATAAACAAAGTTCCTCCAACCATTTTCCCCAGCCCGAATCAGGGACAACCAGCGCCACCGCGGAAGGCCTTGCAACACCCCCGGCTCCGCTCCAGCCATAACCATATCCGCCACGCCCCGCGCTCACCACCACAACCACCCTGCCTGGGCGCAAGCCTTCCGCAACGCCAAAGGCGCGCCACGGGGGAATCCCCCCTATGGTGTTGAGCGCGCCAATCCACAGCGCATGGCATTCCAATCCATTGCCTAGCTGTTGCTACACCGCCTGACCATCCATGGCTGCCTCTTGGAACCAGAATTCGTCGTCAGCCGTCCAATGATAATTGAAGGAACCAGGGCTGCTTCTCAAAAGCGTCGCATTTCTCCAGAAAGCTTTAGACGCTCAGAGAAGCGAAACCTCGCTCCATTTGTACGAAATTCGCCTGCGAGTCTCTGTTGTCTCTGTTGCCATGGCGACCGTCACCATCCCCGCCGCTAAGGCGTCGCTCGCGCCCGTCGCGCGCAGCGAGAACAAGTCGGCAGGCGCCGCGAAGGTCGGCTTTGCTTCGTCTGGCCTCGCTGGAGCTCGCCTCACCACTAAAGCGCCTCGCGCCGCCAAGCAGGCTGCTACTAGCGCCAGACCCGCCGCTCCTCGCGCCGTGATTGATTCCAGCAGCGCCAAGGATGTCTGCATGGACCCTGACGTCAGCCAGGTCAGGCCAGAATAGTGACGCGTGAATCTGTTCATATCTAGGGCAATGGCGCCATCGTCTGTAGCTACGGACCGTTCTCGTCACGTAGGATATCCAGCAGCTCCAAGGATGGTCCCTGCCTGTAGATTAGTCGAGCTTGACGGATGTCTTTGCCTGACACGTGGCACCATGAACCGCTCCCGTGTCCCTGACATCACTCAGACGGTCGATTTGTAGAAGTCTACTTACGACACATAGCGGTGGTCAATGTCCCACGTCATTAATGCATCTGATACATTGTTACCTCACTTCTTCGTCGCATTTGCCTGTTCTCTAAAATGTTTGCTATACGGCAAGTCCTCGGTGACTCTGTCGTTGCGACACTTATTGCTGTAGGCTTCCGGACGCAGATAATACTGAACCTAGCCCAACAATTTTCCTTACTTCTCCTAACATTGTTACCTCCCTCTATCTCTATGTTATGTCCCGGCTGGTTCACCGTTGTTTCCCTCCGCCTTTCAGAGTGTTCTCGGTATCATTCTTGGCGGTGGTGCCGGCACCCGTCTCTACCCGCTCACCAAGAAGCGCGCCAAGCCCGCCGTGCCTCTGGGCGCCAACTACCGCCTGATCGACATCCCCGTTAGTAACTGCATCAACAGCAACATTGTGAAGATCTACGTGATGACGCAGTTCAACTCGGCGTCGCTCAACAGGCATCTGTCGCGCGCGTACACGAGCAACATGGGTGGTTACAAGACGCAGGGCTTCGTCGAAGTGCTCGCAGCGCAGCAGAGCCCCGAGAACCCTAACTGGTTCCAGGTACGCAACACTCCGGCCTTATTTTCATAGAATATCAAGGTAAGCGAATTCCGGGATTCCACAAATATCGCGTGGCCGGTTTCCTCTTGGCCTTCGACCGAGTGTGCTTTGTGTTCCGGATTTGAGCCCAAAGCTGCGCAAGCTTGGCGCGGAGTCGAGAGGGTAAGTTCGTCTGAAGGATGCGCGCGCACTGACAATTACTGGTGTTGACGTTTGCGCCGTCTGTATAATGTCTTGGATTTGGTTAAGCTTGCCGGTTCGGATGCACTGGGCAAGGCAGCAGGTGCGGGCGTGCTGCTGCGAGCCAATCAGGATCGCGCGATGCGGGACCACAAGTTGTGGCTGTCGTCGCCGCGTGATGTCGGCCAACTGTTGGGACCACGAGTGTGGCTGCATTTTTTCCAAAATGCTCGGGAAACACCTAAAGCGGTCGACCATCTGTACCGCATGGACTACCAGCGATTCATCAAGTGCCGCCGCCTGCTCTCACCCTCCCTCCCTCTTTCCCTTCCTTCCATCTCATGCTGAAGAGCCCGTGGGAGCTTCATCGACAAACAGGATTACTGCACGGACTATCGTCCCACCAGCCGTTCATCAAGTGTCACGTCGTCCCTCCCTCCCTCCCTCCCTCCCTCCCTCCCTCCCTCCCTCCCTCCCTCCCTCCCTCCCTCCCTCCCTCCCTCCCTCCCTCCCTCCCTCCCTCCCTCCCTCCCTCCCTCCCTCCCTCCCTCCTCCTTCCCTCCCTCCCTCCCCGTCGTCTTCCCGCGCTCCCTCCGCAGGGCACGGCGGACGCGGTGCGGCAGTACCTGTGGCAGCTGGAGGAGCAGAATGTGCAGGAGTTCCTCATTCTCGCGGGAGACCACCTGTACCGCATGGACTACCAGCGCTTCATCAAGTGCCACCGCGAGAACGATGCCGACATCACCATCGCCGCGCTGCCCATGGACGAGAAGCGCGCCGAGGCCTTCGGGCTCATGAAGATCGACGACACGGGCCGCATCGTCGAGTTCGCCGAGAAGCCCAAGGGCGACGCGCTCAAGGCCATGCAGGTACGAATTGCTGAGAAGCAAGGCTGACGCGTCCTCCCAGGCATGCCGTATTTGCTCCTGTCTCTCCCTCCCCATCCCCTCTTGCTCCCGTTCCTCTTCCCCTAAACACGGCCCACGTTCTTCTCCCCCCCCCCCTCCCCCAAATACCCCTCCCCCCCCAACCCCGTCACTGCCTCACCTTTCCTCCCCTCTCTCCCTCCTCCTCTCCTCCCCCTTTCCTTTCCTTCCGCGGATCACCACAGGTGGACACGACGATTCTCGGGCTGGACGCGGAGCGCGCCAAGGAGATGCCGTACATCGCGTCGATGGGCATCTACGTCATCAGCAAGGACGCCATGATCCGCATGCTCGCCGACGACTTCCCCGACGCTAATGACTTCGGCTCCGAGGTCATTCCTGGGGCCTGCGCCAAGGGCGCCAAGGTGAGCGAGTGCTTCACTGGGAGCCAAGGGCGTGGGGGGTGGGCCATGGTGAGACATGGGGAGACATGGGGAGGCGGTGAGGTGAAAGAGTCGAGGATGCCATGGTCCGCATTGTTTGCGGAGGAATTCACTGATGCTAATGACTCTGGCTCCGAAGTCATCCCTGGGACGTGAAGGGCGCCAATGTGAAGGATTCAAGGATTGGTTAGGCCATAGACGGCAGGGGAAGGTGAAGTGAATGGCGTAAGGTGGGAAATGGTGGCGGCAGCAAGATGAAACGGGAGTGTAGAGACAGAGACGTGAGATGGAAGAGTTGGTAGGTTGAGAAAGAGAGACGCTGATGGAGGGTCGCAGGGGAAGTTAGGAGATGGTGGAGATGGAGATGAAGCTTCTCCTCATGCTGTTAGTTGTTTCAAAACTTGAGATGGATTCTCGTGCTTGCTTCACATCCCCACCGTCTCTTCGTCCAACTCATCCACCTGCAGCTCCCTTTTGCCCACCGTTTCCATTCATCGCGTGTTCCTGTTCGACTTCTACTTTCTTCGTCCCCTCTTGGCCGCAATGATGGCAGTCTCAGCACCAGCCTCACTCCTCCTGTTCTCTCCATCCCCTTCTCCTGATTGTCATATCTTGTTACCACCACCAGGTGCAAGCGTTCCTGTACGATGGGTACTGGGAAGACATTGGAACCATCGAGGCCTTTTACAACGCCAACCTCGCCACGACGCAGCCGGACTCGCCCTTCAGCTTCTACGACCGTTCTGCACCCATCTACACCCAGGCGCGCTACCTGCCGCCGTCCAAGCTGCAGAGCGTGGACATCTCTGAGAGCGTCATCGGCGAGGGATGCGTCATTGAGGTGAGTGCTGAATGGCTGAGATGACATCATTGTAGGTGGGAGGGGATGAGTGAGATGGGAGTGATTCACAAAGGCAGCATCAGCAATGCACCCATCCACACCCAGGCATACTTCAAGCTGCCACTGGTTGTGCTGCAGAATCAAGGCGAGTCTGGAGGGATGTTACTTGTGATGACTGGCGGTGTGTGGGGCGATGGCTGTAGCCACCTCTGCCACCAGCTGCATTGACCAGTAGTTTGATGGAGAGACGGTGTGCCTTCGATACACAGCATGCTCTCATTCTACACCACCTCCCTCCTTCTTCAGTTCTTAACCCCCTTCTGCTCTCCCATTCCCCTCGTTTCCTGTGCTGCATCCTCTATGTGCTGCAGGACTCGCAACTACACCACTCGGTGATCGGTCTTCGCGCCAAGATCGGTGCAGGGTCGATCATCAAGGACACGCTGGTCATGGGTGCTGATTACTATGAGGTGAGTAGTGTGATGTTGAGCTGTCGTACGAGGCGAGTGTGCTCCTTGTTGCATTTATTAGTCGTGAGGTGAGTGTGTTAATGATGCTGAATGATGTGAGGAATTGCATGGTGCTGAGCTGATAATGCCACAGGTTTTCCACCTGCATTCACTCCATCTGCTTTTCCCCCCACTTAGCCTCCCTTTGCCTTTCTTGCGTCATCGATTCTGTTGTACCAACCAGACGGAGGAGCAACAGGAGGCTCTGGTTGCCAGTGGTGGCGTGCCGATTGGCATTGGAAAGAACGTGGTGATTCACAAGGCCATCATTGACAAGAATGCGCGCATCGGGGACAACGTGCAGATCATCAACAAGGACCAGGTGGAGGAGGCAGCTCGGGAGACAGATGGCTACTTCATTAAGAGCGGCATTGTTACGGTCATCAAGGATGCTGTGATCCCCCCCGGCACCGTTATCTAGATGGTTAGAGAGCTGTGCCACAGCCTCAGTTTTGTGAAATCTGAATTGTGTTTTGGTATTGTCCATGGTTGGACGATTGGTGCATGTATGAAAATTTGAACGATAGCCTTTATTAACAAAGGCGTTTAGTACGGTAATTGAAACCAGAGAGCCTACTGAATCCCTCATAGTTCCTCATACCATTGGTTGTGTAGATACTGTTATCTTTTGTCATGCTAAGGGCGGGTCAAACAATGTACGTATTCTCAGAAAACCCTACCCAACCATCTTGTATAAAATTTTAAAATTCTCTAGATTAACTGTAAACCGTTTAAAACCGCATTCGGTCGTACTCCCCGGACCCTCCCCAACCATTTTGTGGATGCCAGGCAAGGCCCTCCACCAGGCTCCAGCTTTTCACCAAGACTTCTGTCCAGATGTCCGCATTTTAGGGCGCGTAACTTTTTCCCTTTCTGGCATATGTCCGGACGGAGCCCCCAAAACGTCCGGACGGAGCTCCGTCCAGACGTTTGGGAAGCAGGTCCGGACGATAGGGCGTCCGGACCACAATTGTGCAACTTTTTTCCCCTATCGAAAATGTAGAATCTCGCCACGAATAATAACACGCATTACAGAAATCGTATAGCACTTAGGGATTTCGCCACCAAAATTTGACGGCATTGTATTGGTTGGAAAATCATTCGATTCGTGGCCGAATCACAGCGCAGATAAAACGGACCGTCCGAAATGCCGTTCGGACGGAGTCAGCAGGTTAGTCCGGACCACATTTTGGCAGAAAAGTGTCAGATTGTGTCCGGACGGTAGCGACGTCGCAGGGGGTCTTGCGAACATCTAAACGGACTGTGACGAAATTAGTTACCCAACAGAAGTCCGGACGGGGCCTCCGTCCGGACGATGAAAGGTGAAAAAGTTACGCGGCCTTATTCCTCGTGCCAGTCTGGTCCCGATCCGAGCCCCGACATTTTATTCCCCATGTAAGCACCTCCAACTGGATTGTACAGTTCTGCGATACTGTAAAAGGGGCTGGGCAGCGCAAGCGGCATGGTACGAAGCTGCGGTGTGAGCCTCCAACCTCCTAGTAGCTGCTGCATGTGGGTTGCGGTGGTCACTCCAGGACGTTTGCCACTTTCCAAGATGGCGGGCAGCCGAATTAGTAGTGTAGCTGTGTATTCCTCCCCATCCCAATTGGCGGCCAGTGATTCTGCCTGCCCAGCGGCTGTTTCGAACCTGCTGCCCGTGATTCGCACCTGACCTCACACAAAACGAAACCTGTCAGGCTCTCACGATTGGCGGCGAGTTTGCTCTTGAGCGAGGGAAGTCTTGAGTTCAGCGAGGAAAGGGGAGTCTTGAGCTCCACGGGGTGACTTCAAAAACCGCGGTGAGAACTCTCGAGCCCTGCGAACCGCGGTTCTCTCCGCCCATCATAAAGAAAACATGCCCTAAAATCCAGTGCCCGACATTCCCACATCAGTACGCAAGCTCCCAGCCGGATCAGGTCCACGTGGACTGTACAGTGAGAAAACCAGGGGCAGGACAGCGGAGCGCACGGCAGGAAACCGCGGAAGCGGAGTTTTGGAATTGCGACGACCTAGAAGCCGCCGTTCCTTGGTGAGGGGGTTGCGTCGATCGATTTTTCCTCCTAGAAGCTGCCGTCGTTCGCTTACCAGATCTGGCAGATAGCGAAGTTCACAGTACTGTGGTAGTACACTGTATTCCTCCCAACCCCAACAAACCGACCGAATCGTGACGGCGAACCCAGCAGCTGTTTCGTTCGTGCTGCCCGCGATTCATAATCAACACAACAAAAGCTGTCGTTTCGGGGGACACATGAATGTCGGCTCGGGACTCGGTTCGGGATTACCTATGGGGGACGGCTTCCTCACCTTGGCGGCGACTCGGCGCGTTGCTTCGGTCGGGGCGATGAGTTCGAGCTCCGCGGAGGGGATCTGCTCTGGACCTCCGCGAGGGGAGGGGAGCCTCGAGCTCCGCGGGATGTTTTCGAGATCCGCAGGGGGCCCAGCCTGGGGGGGGTTCTCAAGCTTCTACGGTCCTTTCCAGGTTCTCCTGCCGAGGCTAGTACTCCTTGGAACCCGAGAACTCCTCAAGCACTCCCAAATCCCGAGGGAACTGTCTGCTCCTGCCTGCCTGTTTCTCGTTGCTAGTGGTTGGTTCACCCAGCCGCTTATCCTGGAATCGTGAATATACCGTCACTCCAATCGTACAAAGGCGATCTCTTTGCTCTGCGAGCAGTGTTTGTTACCCCACCGCGAGGCATTCGGAGGCCAACCAACATGGCGTTTAGTGGGCCGCTTTTCGGGTCTGTGGCGGCGTGTCTTGTACTGCTGCTCATTTCGGCCAGCAGTATTAACTGCCAACCAGTCGCTCTGCCGGATATTTCATCGTACGATAACGTGGCGATGTTGAGCGACGGATTCGAGCTGCACTGGAGCGTGAACGACACTGCAGCAACGATTAGCATTGCCGCGAAGGCTCAGACCGCCGGATGGCTCGCTATAGGCCTCTCCGAAGTTGGCACGATGGTAGGATCTGGTGAGTTGGTGACCAATTCAACAAATGTGAAGGTAAATGACGATTCTTTTCATTTTGCCTTTTATCACGTCAATCACGTCAACCAGATTGAATCTGTGTGTTTTGTCAATCACGTCAAAATAAGTGTCTGCGTACTTTTACATTCTCGCTGTGTACCCCGCCCGGTTCTAGAGTTGCTCAGCTTCTCGCAAGAGTGATTCTGAAATGTTCCCTTTTATGCTGTGCGACAGATGTTCTTGTCGCATGGGTCGCAGAGGGGCGCGTGTATGTGACTGATCGGTTCATCTTCAACAAGTCGGTGGAAGGCGTCGCATTGGACGACCAGCAAGACTGGCGCGTTCTGGGTGGCTTCCAAACCACGGACCAATCCACGGGCGACACGTGGACCACCGTGCACGTGTGGCGCCAGCTGGGCACTGGCGACTGCAACGACCGCCCCGTCGTCGCCGGGCGACTGCAGAACGTCATCTGGGCGACGGGCGAAACCAACGAATTTGGTTACCATGGGACGTCATCTCGTGGCTCCGCGGCGCTCGTGCTGCTCCCCGCGCCAGCCCCCTCCATCCTTGCACCCCCGTCGCCCCCTTCCGCCTCTTCCGCGTCCGCGGAAGCGGGCAGTCAGCGCGCCGCGGATCTCGGGCAGGCGAGCGGGCAGGTGAACGGGCAGGAGCAGCAGCTGAACTGGACTCTGAGCAACTTCGCAGTGCCTGCTGATAACGCCACGACTTATGTGTGCAAGGTAAGGTCGCCGCAGGGATCCGCAGGGGGGATTTGCAGTTTCGTGCTTTTGCGTGTGTTCTGCCCATGCCTGTGGCTGTTCCTGTGCCTGTGCCTGTGCCTGTCCCTGTCTCTGTCCCTGTCCCTGTCCCTGTCCCAATGCCCGTGCCTGTGCGCGTGCCCGTGCCAGTGCTTCTACCTCTGTCTCTGCCCCACGTCCCCGCCTCGTCCCTTTCCCCCCTCTCATAACGGAGTTCCTTCTGATCCCCCTTCTCGTTCCCCTCTTCTCCCTTCGTTCCCCCTCCCATTCCACCTCTCTTTCCCACTCCGTGCGTGCGCAGACGTTTGACTTGCCATTCACCAGCAAGGTGCACATAACAGAGTTTGGTGTGCTCCTCAACTCCACCTATCCGCCCTCCGTGCATCACGCCATTGTCTATGGCTGCTCCGAGTAAGCCATGGGCCGAGTTGTCGATTTGTCTTTTTGGTTGTCTCCTGTATTGAGTGACTCAAAACATGCGGAGTTCGGTTCGCTCCTCCACCTATCCGCCCTCCGTGCATCACGCCATTGTCTATGGCTGCTCCCAGTAAGCCACATGTTGAGAAGCCTGCAGCCTTGAGTCGAGAACCGCAGTTTGAGTCGAGAAACCACAGCCTTGTATTGGCATCGGCCACTTGTAAGTGGTGGGTGCTCCTTGGGTCATCCACTCCACCCATCCGCCCTCCGTGCACCACGCCATCGTCTATGGCTGCTCTCAGCAAGCCACGGGCCGAGTTGTCTTTGCAGTTGACTTGTGTTTTGAGTCGACCCAAAACACGCGGAGTTCGGTTCGCTCGTCAACTCCACCCATATTAGTTCGACTTTTGAGAATTCTCAAAAGTCGCACTGAGAATTCTCAAAAGTCGCACTAATATGTCGTTGCACTTGACTTCTGTTTTGAGTCGACCCAAAACACGCGGAGTTCGGTGTGCTCCGCAACTCCACCCATCCGCCCTTCGTGCACCACGCCATCGTCTATGGCTACTCTCAGTAAGCCAAGGGCCGAGTTGACCTTTGAGTTGGCTTGTGACTTGTCGCTTAAATCAGCACTTATGTAAACAGTTGAGTTTACTTTTGAGCTACTCCTTCCCCCTTTCCCCTTCTCCCTTCCCCTTCCCCCCTTCTTCCTCCCGCTTTCCCTTCCCCCCTGCCCCCTTACCCCCCATTCCAGGGCGGAATACCCAAACATAGCCAAAGTCAAGGGTCAATTTGATTGCATCACCGCACCCCCCCCCTGCCTCACAACCATTGCCATGTGGGCTATAGGCGGCCGCCCCTTTGTCTACCCCGATGGGGTGGGCTACCCTGTGGGGCCCAGTTACTTCACCAGATTCGTGCTCCAGGTGCGTTGAGTGCTGTGCGGAGTGGTTTAGTGCGGTTACAATGCAGTGTGCGTCGACTCATATATGCCATGTGGGCTATAGGCGGCCGCCCCTTTGTCTACCCGATGGGGTAGGCTACCCTGTGGGGCCCGGTTACTTCACCAGATTCGTGCTGCAGGTGCGTTGATGCGGTGCACAGCGGTTCAGTGCGGTTCCGTAGCATTGTGGACTATAGGCAGCCGCCCCTTTGTCTACCCCAATGGGGTGGGCTACCCGGTTACTTCACCAGATTCGTGCTCCAGGTGTGTTGTGTTGAGTGCAGTGCGGAGTGGTTCAGTGCATTTCAGTTGCATTCTAAGCCATGGCCGGTCGCCCCTTCACCTACCCTGATGGGGTGGGCTAAGCTGTAAGGCCTTCCCCTTCACTTGGCCCGATTACGTCACCAAATACGTGCTCCAGGTGTGTTGTGTTTAGTGTGGTGCGGAGTGGTTCAGTGCAGATGTATGCTCCAGGTGCGTTGTTCCTTCCAGACTGCTTCAGCAGATGTATGCTCCAGGTGTGTGCAGTGCGGTTCAAAACTTATCCGTTTTGATTTTGAGGGCTTCCGAGATGCCATCGAATCGACCAACACTCGTCTTCGTTCCAATACCATTGACAGCACACCATCCATGTAGGTTGATTTTGACTTTGAACTCCTGCACTGATGAAGGCCTAGCAGGTATGATCCCCGTGCAAAGCCGAAACATGTTTGCTTTCGTCTAGAGTTTGAACTGAGTTGTGCGTTCGGATCTTAATCAACTTTTTCGAGGGTTACTTTTTTCACTAGTAGACTATCGTCCCTTTGCTAAAGGCGACCTTGCCTACTGCTGCCCTTCTTCATGAGCACAGATCCGTATTGACAGCACACCATCCGTGTAGGTTGATTTTGAGAATTCTCAATCTGAGCATGAAGAAAAAGCCCCCCCTCTCTCTCTGCTTCACTGACCTGGTCTGGGACTACATTCATGTATATGTTTTTGTTTGTATCTGTTATATTCATTACTTGTGTATAATTATCACATATGCACGTTTTTTCTCTTCTTTGCTTCTTCTCCCTCCTGTCCCCCCCCTTTCGCTCCCTCTCCAGGTGCACTTGAACAACCCTGACCTCCGTTCTGATAAAGTGGATAACTCTGGCTTCTACCACCGGCATGCCCTCGTGGACCCAAACCACCACGCACCCTGTAGGGCTTCAACCCTCCCCCCTCCCTCTCCCCCCCTTCCTCTCCCCCCCTCCCTCTCCCCCTTCCCCCTCTCTTGTTTCACTCCCCAGGTGCACCTGAACAATCCTGATCTGCGTGCCGACATCGTTGATAACTCCGGGTTCTACCTCAGGATAGCTGAACCCCCTCGCCCCACGGACGCCGGCATCATGCTCACGGGTCCGGTGGATTACACCTCGCTCATCCGCATCCCCCCCAGCATGCCCTCGTGGACCCAAACCACCACGTGCCCTAGCGCGTGCACGGCTGCTGTTCTGCGGAATGCGAGTGGAGTGACGGTGATTGGGTCGGGCTTGCACTTGCACATGTTGGGAAGGCAGCTGTATACAGAAGCGTACAGGGGAGGGAAGAAGGTTGCCGAGATTGATCGGCTCGATTACTAGTGAGTGCGCTGGCGTTGATTTGGTTCGGTGCGTCCATGCGTCCATGCGTCCACGCGTCCACGCGTCCACGCGTCCACGCGTCCATGCGTCCACGTGTCCACGCGTCCACGCGTCCATGTGTCCATGCGTTCTGCTTCTTTCTCTTCCCTCTTTTTCCTCACATCCCTCTCTTCCCTTTCTTCACTCTCTTCCCTCTCTTCCCTCTCTTCCCCCTCTTCCCTCCCAAATTCCTGCTGCAGCAACGCCAATCCGCAGCAAGTGCAGCCCATCTATCCACATTTCCAGCTGCTGCCTCATGTCTCTCTCTTTCCTCTCCTCCTGACCCTCTTCCCGCTCTTCCCTCTCTTCCCGCTCTTCCCTCTCTTCCCGCTCTTTCCCTCTCTTCCTGCTCCTCCCTCTCTTCCCGCTCTTCCCGCTCTTCCCTCTTCTCCCTCTTCCCTCCCAAATCCCTGTCACAGTGATTCCAATTCGCAGCAAGTGCAGCCCATCTACCCGCACTACCAGCTGCTTCCAGGGGACGAGCTCAAGACCACGTGTGTGTGGGACTCCTCCTCCCGCTCCCAGGTATGACACGTCTCAAAGAGTTTTGAGTTTTGACATGTCTTAGAACGCCCTTCCAGCTGCTACCCAGTGACGAGCCCAAGACCACGTGTGTGTGGGACTCCTCCTCCCGCTCCCAGGCATGACCGGTATGTAAAGGTTTGACGTATGGCACCCTTTTCGCCCATTGAGGTATGATTTGTCTCGAAAGCTTTGACGTATGAGGCGGCTTTTTTTTTTTTTTTTTTTTGCGCTCGACGAGTCTCAAAAGTTCCAGCTGTTGAGACACCTCAAGACGCACTATTAGCTGTTGCCCGGGCAGGGACGAGCTTAAGACCTCCTGTGTGTTTGTGGGACCCTCGTCCCTCTCCCAGGTAATGGGTGTGTGTGGGTTGTCTCTTCTCTTGTGGGCTTCCCTTGATCTTTCTCTTCCTCTTCTGCCCTTTCCCCAGTCTCTCTCGCATCCTTTAGCCACGTGCAGCGAGGTTTTTTTTGAGACGTCTCAAAAACAACCTCGCTGCACATGCCCAGTTTCTCTCGCATCCTTTAGTTATTTCGCCATCCCAGCTCCCCTAGTTGGTTTTCAACACCCGCATTCTAAATCTGCCTTTTCGTGTCTTGTCCGCATGTGTTGCCGCTCTCCAATCCGCAGGCGACACCTGGCGGCCCATCCACGAGTGATGAGATGTGTGTAGATTACCTCATCTACTATCCAGCCAGGCCGACCCAAGGTGGGCAGTGGGGGGATGGGGAGAGCGTTGGGCCGGGCCAAAGCGAGCGACGGGAGAGAGTGCTCGGAACAATCTTCATAACGCCCCTCAATCTACCAGTGATGGGATGTGTTTGGTCTACTACCTCATCTATTATCCTGCAAGGCCGACCCAAGGTGAGCGATGGGGAGAGCAGTGGGCAGGGACTAGTGGTGGAGGGGGTGTAGGGATTGTGAAGCCAGTGCAAGAGGTTAATGGATAGAGAGTAGGACTTTGTGATGTTGTGTGTGGTGGGTTGGTAGAGAGTAGACATCTGTGAGGCGAGTGTGTGGCATTGATGACGAATGTGGAGATTAGAAGCGGGGGTAAACACTGGTCGAAAGGGTTGGAGTTCGAGCAGCAGGAGGAGAGATCAATGTCAAGCTCTTCTCCCTCTTCCATGCCTCTTCTTCCCCAACTGCAGTGCTCGGATTTCGAGGCCTCTGCTTTTGAGGGCGCCTAAAGAACGGATACATAGCGAGTGAGGGAGGGATAAACTTGAGTCTGTCCTTCCTCTCCCTCTTGCCTGTCCGTCCCCCTTCCTCCACTGCAGTGCTCGGTTCGTGCTTTGACTTCTGTGCGGCATTCAACACTGTCAACAACACATTTGACATGAACCCTATGAACCCCAACCTCACCACCTTTTACTTTTGCGGTGGCCTTGAGAACCCCTACGTGCCCTCAACACAAAAGTGCAACATCAGCCATGGCGCCAATGTGCCTTTCAAGGCTCTCACCGGCTGCCCTGCTAAGTAAGTGTGGTTCCAATCGTGGAGCCACCTATTCACCCCTCCCCCCCCATTGCCTCTTGCCATTCGCCCACGCAATGGTCTGGAGCCTTTTTAATCTGGCCTTTCATACAATGCCATGCCAGTCCTGTTTTCTTTTTTATACATAATCATACATCCAGAAATGCAATCTCCTTCCCCGAGTCTCACACCACCACCATCAGTGCACCACCTGCCCCCCTGAGCTGTGCTGCATTATGTCCTCCCTCTCACCTTGGTCATTTCCGTTTGTCCCGTCCCGTGCCTCCCCTGCCCCCATTCATCTTCCCATTTGCAGGACTGCTGGCTCTTTGGCTGACCTTTCAAGCAGCGCCATTTCAGTCCCAGTGTCATCGCCCGCTAACACCACGGCACCACCTTCTCCTGCTAGCCCTCCCAACAACACGACTGGCAGCACCAACGCTACCAAGGCCGCTCCAGCGTTATTTGTCAAGGTCTCTGTGGGACTCTTTTGTGTCTTCTCTGTTCTCATTGTGGCGTTGTAGTGTAGCTGTTGGACCCTGTTAGACATGTCACGTCCCTAATGTACCCTTAGTATTTTGTGGGCAAGTGCTGACGGCGATACCTGACACTCGGTGGTTATTAGAAGTTATTGGCAGTGGCTGTATACGTTAAAACAGCAGTAGTGGCATTTCACACTCTGGCAGTCACACTCTTGTTTTTTAGCTGCAGCTTCTTGAGTGTCGCCGTTGCATTATCATGCAGATTGTAGGGTGTAGTGAGGTGAGCAATAGCCAGTTGGAATGATGGTGTTGGGCTGAGAAAATAGCATCAGGATCTTCTACCCATATGGTTTTATCATGTGCATGAATTATGAGTACCAGAGCAGAGCAGGGCATGCAACGGGCATGGTATGTAGGCAGATGTGAGTGGCTCCCCAAGAACTGTTGCAATCAAGTTCACCATATGGCCCCGGATATAAGCGCAGGCCTACTTAAAGCGCATACGCTGCGCATCTGGAGCACTGCGCTTATGGCCGGTACTCGATTATAAGCGCACCCCCTAAAAAGACGGATATATTATATGTGCATGCTAAATTTGAATTTGAAAATGTGTCAAATCACTGTAACGATTTTCACTTCAGCAGGCTAATGACTTCCAAATTCGATTTCCTTCGCAGTCAAACCCTGCACAGGCTGTGCGTCCAGTCAGCAGGTACTGTCAGGCGCACCTAATGGTATGTGCTGTGGTATGTGCTGGCAGAAATGACGCGATTGATGCTGTGCAGGCTTTCTAGTGATGCCGCTCGCAACGTTGGGAGTGCCGACCTATCACACCCAAAGCGCAGCAACCGAGCAGAGAAGAACCAACACTGCAGTGGGGAACGCTGCCATTATTGCGCGTGCGGGCTTTCCCGTGGTGCCGCTTGCAACGCTGGGAGTGCCAGCAGCAGGTGGTGAAGTCACAGCAGCAGACAGCAACGGGGAAGATGGTGGCTGTGTGGGAATCAGAGGCGATGAGATTGTATCCACAGCAAGGCCTGACAGCGACACTTGCGACCTGCAGCAATGGAAAATAGTGTGTGAGGGGGTTTGGCAGAGTAAGCCCTAGCATGAGGAAGAAGCACATTCAGTAAAGCAGAGAAGGATGTTCAGCAGAGCACACAAGGAGAAATCAAATGCAGTAGAGCAGACATGAATGTTAGCAGATAGGATTGTTGCAGAGTGCACGGATGAGCAAGCAAATCGAGGAAGAAGTGCAGTAGGGTGTGAATCGGAGTCCTTTTGCGCATATATTGATTCAAATCAGGAATGATTTTTAGCCGACTCACGAGTCAGTTTTCAGAGAAGCCTTGGTACTCACTGTGAGGGGCACCTGTAAACGGCAGTAAGAGAAGCCTACTTTTGAGGCACCAAATAGAGAGCCAGCCTTCGAAGAGGGCTTGGGGCTTACTGCGTGGGGCACCCGTGGAGGGCAGTGAGAGGAGCGTTGGAGCCGAAGTCGACCGTGCAGGTTTGGTTTGTGGGGATGTAGCGGATCTCGCCAGCCCCACATGCATGGTTGGTGGTGCTTGCACAGTAGTCAAAGCACATCACCATCTCTGTAGGGAGAGCAGGAGGCATGGAGAAGCAGATGTGCTTTTGAGCGATTTTATACACGTTTAAAACCATGACTTGCCAGCCCCACTCTCGTGGTTGGTGGTGCTTGCACAGTAGTCAAAGCACATCACCATGTATGCAGGGAGGGCAGTAGCAGGGATAGGGAACGGCATGGGAAATTAGAATGAATATTAACTAGTGGGCATGAACAAAACTTTGTGAATGATTGCTGAGACATTATGAATCAATGTAAATCGATATGAATTATGTGCACTCATGTGAAATAATGTGAATACTTGTGCATTAGTGTGCATCAAGGGAATGAATGCGCATAACATGCATCGACATGCATTACCATGCCCCTTGGTAACCGGGTAATACACCAGGTAATTGATGCACATCTCATCGTCACTGCTGGGCCCTCCTCGCGTCACCTGCACCCACATGCAAAGGCACGACGGTTCCAACCATGTAAAGATGCAAAAACACCGATGCAAATATATCCTAATCCATGGCAATCAGGTTTGACCTACATCACATTACGTGCCATGTGGCATCAATGCATGTAACCAGGACAGTTACAGAATGGCAACCGGCATAACGAGGGGAACATACTGCGGAGCGAGCGGAGGAGTCCCACACACACGTGGTGCGAAGCTCATCCCCGGGAAAGACCTCATACTCTGGCATGGTGGGCATGGTCTGCTGCGATGCAAAGTCACTGCCATGGGGGGTAGTGGGGAGGAAGAGGGGGAGACTTCTGAGTTTAATCAAGTCAGCTCATCGGCAGGTTACTGGGTTTGTGTTTGTGTGTGTGTGCGTGTGTGTGTGTGTGTGTATGTGTGTGTGTGTGTGTGTGTGTGTATGTGTGTGTGTGTGTGTGTGTGTGTGCGTGTGTGTGTGTGTGGATGTATGTTGGTGTGTGTGTGTGTGTGTGTGAGGGAGAGGGAGGGAGCGGAAGGGATAGGGAGAGGGAGAGGGAGGGAGGGGAAGTGATAGGGAGAGGGAGAGGGAGGGATACGGTGAAAGATCGTGGGAGAGGGTGGGAGCGGGAGAGAGAGGGAAAGGGTGGGGAAGGGAGGGAGGACGGAAAAAGGGAGGGAGATAGAGAGGGAGACCGAAGGAGAGAGAGATAGGGATAGAGGGAGGTAAAGAGAGGAGGGGAGGTAGGGGAACAGAAACGAAAGAAGAGAAATCAGACGGATAGGACGGAAGAGGGAGGCATAGGGGGAGAGGACGAGTGGTAGTGCTCACGCAGGACTAGTGGGCTGCTGAAGTTGAGCCTCCAGCATACCAGTTCCACCTAACCCTCATTCAAGTCCACATCCTCTCACCCCTCCATGACTCGCTCTCCTCACCATACCACTGCATCTCACATGCTCTCCCTGCGAGACCTCCATTGTGACCATGCCTGCCTTCCCCCTCGCCCTCACACTCACCCATGGCCCAGATGATATAGGATGGAACCCCGGCAACGATGGGGCGGTCGTTGCAGTCGCCGGTATCCAGCTGGCACCACATGTGCACGGTGGTCCACGTGTCGCCCTTGGATTGGTCCGTGGTCTGGCTGCCGCCCAGCACACGCCAGTCCTGCTGCGCGTCCAATACGACGCCTTCCCCCGTCTTGTTGAAGACAAACCTATCCGTTGCATACACGCGCCCCTCGCGCTCCGCCACCCACGCTACCACCACATCTGGTAGCAAAAAAAAAAAAAATCGAAAGGGTTAGTACACACAGAATAAGAGAGAGAGGGAGGGAGAGAGAGAGAGAGAGAGAGAGAGAGAGAGAGAGAGAGAGAGAGAGAGAGAGAGAGAGAGAGAGAGAGAGAGAGATGCAAGGACTTCGTAGTGGCATTCAGGACTTCCCTATCCGATTTCTGAAACCGTGATGTAGTAAACCCATTAAGTGCCTAATCTTTTCCACAATGTGGGGGGAGAGTGACTGCAGGTGAGATGTCCCATATCTTTCTTGACTGAATAGAAGTTACTAGGCTTGGGGAACATATGGGTGTAAAGGGGATACCTGAGCCAACCATGGATCCAATCTCTGACAACCCTACAGCGAGCCAGCCCACAGTCTGCGCCCTCGCGGCCATGTGGATGGTCTTGTCGTTTGTGCTGATGCTCCAAAAGAGCTCGAAGCGCGGGTCGAGCAGCGCCGTGCTGGAGTAGGACGAGAGCTCAGGCAGGGCTGCATCGGATGCAGCCACGACGCAAGCGGCATGATTGAGGAGGAAAGCTAGTACTAGTAGAAAACTTACTGCAATAGCATCATAGGCGGATCGCTGGCGGGGCGTCATCGTTTTTGCCTGGGAAAGTACCACTAGTAGAACTACTGGAAGCCAAATCAAAGCAATGACGACACATGTTCTACGAGCGAAGCATATACCTGTGATTCCTTGTGAGGAGGAGTGACCCAAAATGACCCAATGTCTTGGATTGAAGGAGAAGGATTGCTACAAGTAGAAGCTACTAGCCCGGAGTCAAATGCCGGCTGTCGCACGTCCTCCTTCCCTCCTTTTCCTGGTTGCGGTCCGAATCCGCAATAGTGATTGTGATCACGATCATGCCGTTCGTATTCTCTGGGAAAAGTTGGCGAATCTCTGTTGTTCGGAAAAAAAACGGTATGTAACCGTAGTACACGCATGACTTAGGGTTTGCGAGGCACCCCCCTAGACGCACCAGCACCGCACCGCACAATCGCCAGAATACAGCATCGCAAAGGAGCCACTGCACAATCGCCAGAATGAAATGTTTGGTGCCCCACTGCCCAACCGCTCTAGTCGCTACAACTCCGTGCCCCACCTCGCGAGGAGACGGCCGCGCGTGCTTCGAATGGCTGGCATAAATCCTGCTTGATACAACACTGCTGTATCACGATAGCAGGGTACAACACATCCGGGATGTCGTCAACATTCTGGTCCGGATGTTTTCGTCTGGGGTTGTATTTCTGGTGTGGGTTATTTGAACGGTCTTAACCGGTGTACCATACATAGAGCAAACAAGGAATAAGGGGAAAAAAAATAAAACCGACTACCAAGTAGGAGTACGTAGGAAAGCACGTTATTCCCCTATCCCTGGAGGGATATCCACCAATATTAAGTTGGAGCGCTCTATTATGGTGGGCATGTTTACGGCGGACGAAAGGGGTTTCCAATGAGCCATAATATACGTAGACCAAGATGAATTGAAGGGGCGCCATTAAGGTCAAAGTGAATGGAGCGAAGACACGAGGCGGCCTTAATACGGACGCAATCCGTTCATTTTTCATTGTAGATTGCTTGGAGCTTCGCCACAAGTGCTGCGATCAACAAGTGATCGTAACCAGGATCACCTCAGGAAGGTTCGCACACTTCTAGTCTAGTGGTGGTGGGCCCTTGACCTCAATAGCAGAGTGAATGTAAAATGCTTGAGATGAATTAAAACATGCAAATACAGCGATATAAATAAGAGTACAGGGGAATATGAATCGACCTAGCTAGCCATGTACTCTAAGGGGTACATTCCCTTATTCAAATTCATTCCCAATCGTGCGGCGCGTACAGTTACAAAAACTGTTCCCGCCCAATTCCTCCTGACTGCAGCTACCTGATGCCGTCTGCTCCGACGGTCCGGATCCACGCTAACCGTCTGACGCTTCGAGTCAATTCCGACTCCTCGCATTCGTTCTCGCTACTGCGTGTTTCCTTTAGCTGCGGTGAGGAGTGCACTTGTGATGTTCAGCCATTACTATTCGTAACACCCCCCTTCACTCCTGGCCGCAGCTCGACTTGACCCGCTTGACCACTTCGCTGAGTTCAGAGCAGTGCTGATACTGCTGGCGTGGCAATCGCTTCGTGAGAAAGTCTGCTGCCATGTCACCAGTCGGGCAGTAGGTCAAGTCAACCTTGCCCTTGTCCACTTCGTCCTTCACGAAGAAATACCGCAGCGCAATGTGCTTGGTGCGGTTGACGAAACCAGGTTTGTTCGCGATGCGAATCACGCTCTGGTTGTCGCAGTGAAGACGAAAGGTGGGCGAAGCTGGAATTTTCGCCTCCTGCAGAAGTTCCTGCAAGTAGAGGCCTTCGCGAACTGCTGCAGTTGCTGCGATGAATTCCGCTTCGGCTGACGACAGGGCAACCAACTCCTGCTTCTGCGAGTTCCAGGAGATTGGTCCCGTTGGTTCGAGTCGGAACAGGAAGCCAGTTCAGGACCGTCGATTGTCGGGATCTGCTGCGTGATCGGCGTCTACGTAGCCGATGAGTTTGAAGGATGGGGTTGGAGCAGTTGAGTAACACAGCCCAATCTTGGGCGTTGAACCGAAGAACTGTAGGGCGCGCTGCAGGTCCAGAAGATTCTCAGCCGTTGGTTTGCGTGAGTACTGGGCCAGCTGACTTGCGATGTAGGAGAGGTCGGACTGCATGTGATAGAGGCAAAGAGCAGGCATCCCAGCTGTTGCTGGTAAGTTTGAACTCCAGCAGAGGATAAGGCTTTGTTGTCAGGTTTGTGGTTCGGTCCCGGAGTTCGGTAGGGAGTGGAGAGCGGTGCGGGTGAGATGTTGAATCGCTTTCCTAGCTCCTCTGCGTACTTGGCCGCTGAGAGGTGAATGGCCTCAGGCGCATAGGAGATGTTGAGGCCTAAGAACTGCTTCACCTCGTAGTTGCAGGTGATGTTGACGCGCCCCGCCAGGTATTTCTCGAACTGCTTCAGTAGTTCTTCGCTCGATCCTGTGTAAAGCAAGTCGTCGACGTAGACTGTGAGGAGGATGTATTCGCCGTGGAAATCGCGGCGGTACATCCCAGGATCATGGGGCATCTGCTTGAACCCGATTTCAAGCAGAATGTTGTGCAGATACTGCTGCCACAGTCTCGGTGCCTGCTTGATCCCGTAAAGGGACTTGCGCAGTTGACACACGCGCGAGTCCCCTTCGCCGTATGCATGCGGCTACTCCACGTAGATTACAGCGTCTACTAATGCGTACAGGAACGCATTCTTGACGTCGATCTGGCGGAGAGGCAGGTGCCTTGCGGCTGCGATGGCGAGCAGGATTCGGACGGAGGTGTGGCGATTGACTGGAGCAAACGTCTGGTCGAAGTCGATCCCATGCCTTTGGTCATAGCCACGCACCACCCAGCGCGCTTTAAAGCGCTCGATCGTTCCGTTTGCTGAGGTCTTCACGCGGAAGACCCATTTCCCCGAGAGAATTCTTGCACCCTTGATTGCTGCGCGGTCGACTAATACCCAGGTGTCTCTGGATTCGAGGGCCTTGATCTCCGCGTCCATCGCCTCGCGCCACTCCTTGCTGTGTGGTCCAGTGAGGGCTTGGCGCGGATTTCGTGGCTCGATGACACGTGGCGCCTTAGAGGTTGCAGTGTAAAGCCCAAGCAGCTGTAATCCTGAGACAGTGCTGTCGTGGCGACGTTGCGGGACAACTTCCTGCACGTCATCGTCATCGCTCTCTGGTTCAGGTAGCGCTGGTGGTGTTGCGCCTCTGCCGCTTCCGCCTGTTCCGCCCATTCCTCCTCCAGAGGAATCATCGTCGCTGTCGTCGTTGTGGCGATCTCCCCATGTGAACTCGCCCCTGGTGTCCTGCTCCAGGATTGCTGCTGCAGCTTCGTCCTCGGGCGTTGCGTAGCTGTGCCCATCGTTTGCGTAAACGCGGTTTGCATTCGTCTGCTCGTCGTGGCGGAACTGGTCGAGGAAGAGGCGCTCGTAGAAGATTACGTCGCGAGCGTGGGCAGTCTTCCGACTGAGTAGGTCCAGTACGATCCACGCCTTGTACTCGTGACTGATGCCTAGGTGAATGCCCCATCGCGCGCGACTGGCGAATTTCCCGATGGTCGATGTCGGCGGGCGGTATTGCACCATACACCCCTATACGCGGAGCATGGACGTGTCCCCCTTAGTCCCGGTCCATTTCACGTGTGGGGACAAGTTGCCGGTGATGGCGGTGGTTGACAGCAGGTTGTGCACCCGCACGGCGTGGTGCATCGCGTAGGTCCAGTAGGTCGGTGGCAGCTTCGACTGCTTCATCAGCGCCCGTACCTTCGTCATGAGCGTGCGGTTCGTCCACTTGGCTACGCCCTGCTGCTGATGTGCATAGGGGAGAGAGATGTGGTGCTCAATCCCCTTTTGCGAGAGGTAATCTTGCATCTGCTTGCTCCTGAATTCTGCAGCGCCGTCAGATTGCCAGATCTTCAGTTTCTTCCCGGACTGCCGCTGCGCGTGTGCTAGCCAGAGGCGGAATACCTCGTAGGCTCTGTCGCGTGACTCCACGTTTGCGACCCACACGTGGCGTGTTCCAGCGTCGATGAAGGTAAGCGTGTACATTTCGTCGTCAACTCCGCAGTGCCCCACGTTCAAGAAGTCGCTGTACACCTTGTGCAGCTTGGGGTAGCGGTTCGTCCGTGGCTCGAGCAGCGGGAACGACTGGTGGCTTAGTGCGGCTTCGGGGCAGATGGTGCAGTTGCACGGATGTGTCGCGCCTCTTACTTCAGTACCATCTGGGCGCATGAGCGCTCCAGGAGGAAGACGCCTGCGTCGATGCAGTTTTTCAGCGTCGCGTGTGAAGGATGTCCGAGACGCTGGTGCCAGAGTGCATCGTCAGCGCGAAAGCCGGAGGTGCAAATGTAGCGCGCGCGAGCATCTTCAGGATCTTCGTCAGGTACAGGGGCAGGTTCTGCTGCTGCCTCTTCTGCTGCTTCTTCTTCGTCGTTGGCGGTGGTCATCATTAGCGCCAAAAACTCTCTGTCGCGGATTTTGGAGAGGGGAATATTGGTCCCAGGGATGGTTCCGGGGACAAAGGTGGGTTCACGTGGTTCAGGTGCGGGTCCGTAGACGGTGTGACACGGGGTCGACGGCTCGTTGCCCCAGTTGATGGTGTCCCAGGGATCGCGATGCGGTGGGTTGTCAGGAGGGGGTAATGCGAGTGGAACGTGGCATGGTGGACGACCAAGGGGAACAACTGCAGGAGCATCTGCTTCTTCTTCTCCCCCCTTTTGTTCTTTGCGGGGAGTCCCCCAGCCGCTGTTGTCGGCGCTGGTTGCGGCCCCCCATCCACCGCGTGCGTTGGCCCAGGTTCCGCCGCTGTTTACGCAACCGCCAGTGTCGCTCGTTCCCCATCCGCCAGCGCTTCCCCACCCCCCTTCATTGGAGGCACTTTCTTCCGCTTCGGCTCCCCACGCGCCGCAGGCGAACGTTCCGCGTGCTTCGGCGAGACTTTGTTGGCGAAGCTCTTCAGCTTCGCGGCGCACCAGTTCTTCTTCCTGCTCCACGGTAAGTCTCTTCGACGGGTCGCGTCGATGAGAGTAAATTTCCAAAAAAATCTCGTGGGTGTAGGGTCGCGACACGCCATGCGCATCAAAGGTTCCGACGCCAGTGCCGCGCAGCATTCCTTGCAGGTGTTGGGAGGGGGGTTCTGGCGTGCCGAACACGCCCCGCGTGGTGACTTCAAGCTCTAGTTGTGACATTCCTTCCTCTGGCGGCGCGTGGCGCTCGGCTTCGGCGATGGCGGCGAGTCCGCGGCCGGCGATTGCGCTAGTTGACGCTGTTGGCGTGTGGCAGTCTCTGCAGATGCCGTCTGGGTCAGGATCATGTAGCGCTGTTTCGCGTGGGTGGGGATGATGCGGCACCCACGGTCTGTCGTCAGGGTGCTTCCAGTCCCTGCAGTGGATATGCTCGAAGCGCAGTGGCATGAGATCGATTAGCTCGTGCGAATCGCCGCTGCAGTCGGGGATGTCGAAGTCCAGGACATACACTCCATTTTCGGAGTGCGCTCGTCCGATCTGCCTGCGGGGAAAGGTCCTTGATTCGTAGTGCAGCAGGATGTCGCGTGTTGTGCGATCCGTGCTGAGATCAACGCCGCAGTCCATGAGCTGTGCGGCGGAAAGCAAGTTGAAGCGTAGGTTCTGGACGATCAGCACATCGTTGAGCGTGATGTGCGTGCGGCTTCCGCGTGCCTTGAGCACGACGATGCCTTGCGCGCTTGCGCGCAGGCGGGTGTTGTTAGCCACGGTGACGTAGGTGACTGTGGGGGTGGCGACGGCGTTGGATATGTAACGCTCGGAGCCCACCATATGCTGGCCGCAGCAGCTGTCCAGGTACCAGGTGTTGTAGCGCTTGTTGTCGTCACGTGCGAGCAGCGCCAATCGTGGCGTGACGATATGCGGGGTATCGAACTTCAGAAATTGCTCGTGCGAGAGCCAATCAAGTGGCGCCACCCGCATGTCAGGTACATGCGGGGGACTTTCAAGCAGCGGGACTGGAAGGTTCCAGTCCTGGTCGTCATCGTCGGTGAAGTCGTGGCGCGGACTGAACGGGTTGTTGTTGGAGAACGCGCCAGTGGGATGCGATGCTAGCTCAAGTGAAGGTGAGCGCACGCGGCGACGACGCGACTCGCCCATCATGGCCATGTTGCTCATGACGTTGCGTACGGGAGCAGTCGGTGATGGCTGCTGCTGCTGATGCTGAACCGCTGGCCCTGGGCTGGACGCACGTCGCCTCGTGCGTCTTGTCGGCCTGACCAGTTGCTCGGATTGGTCTGGCGAGGGCGAGATCGGTACTTGCATCGATCCGCCAAGTGCCCAAAATTCCTGCAGATCTTGCAGTAAAGGCGCCGCGGCCGTCGCTCTTATGTGTAGAAGGCAAGGCGTTCCTTGTCTTGTCGCGGCGCTGGTCGCTGCTGGTCCATATCCCTTCGTTCGACGAGAAGGGCGGCGCAGAGGGCGGCCTCCGAGATGACCCCCTGCTGCCGGAGAAGCGCCTTGCAGGGCCGCCACTCTGGGCCGAGCCCTTGGAGCACGATGTTCACGAAGATCTCCTCAGAGATCGTGCTCCCAAGTTTCGCGATTTGATCGCGTAAGCTCCGACAGCGATTCAGGTAACTGTTGGCCTTCTCTCCTGGTGCCATCTTTGTCTCCAGTAGCTGCTAGAGTAGGCGGCTCGACGACACTGAATCCTTTGGTTGATACACACCGTTCAGGTGGCGCCGGGCGTTCACGGCTGGAGCAGGTGAGGTTTTGTATGAGCGGATGCTCAATTGCTCCGTCGGCGACATATTCCGCAGAAGAACCCCGCACGCCATCAGAGACTCATTGTAATACTTGGTTCGTGCGTCGTCTGTGTCCTCCGTAGGTCCCAAGTAGCTCCCGTCGAAGTAGTGAAAAATCTGCGCGTTTTGCAGCAGCAGCTCCAGCTCGAAGCTCCAAGTATAGAAGTCTCTGCCGTCAAAGCACACACTTGTCTTTATTTTCGATATACTCAGAAACCTTGATTGCGCAGAGAGAATTGCTTCATCGCTGGGACAGGGAGTCTTGGGAGTTGAGCCATTTGTGTCAAGGGAGAAGCCTTGCGGGGCGGAGTTCTGGCCGTTTGAGGCCGGTTGAGTGGGTTGGGATGAAGTTCCCACGTCGCCATTCCGCAATGTTTGGAGCCCTTGCTCCAGGCTCGTGAGTCGCTGAAGCAGTTGTGCGAGGACGTCGGAAGGGATTGTCGTCGTTTCCTCACTTGTCGCAGCCGGGTTGGGCTGTGCTTCAGCCGTCAGATTTGTCTGACCTCCGGATCCTCCGGCCATTCTTACACGCGATCGTGTGCCGGACGCCACTTTCCGAATGTCGCTGATTTCGGAGATGGCAGTGCGAAGGATTCCTGAGTCGCTCTCATACCATGCTGCGATCAACAAGTGATCGTAACCAGGATCACCTCAGGAAGGTTCGCACACTTCTAGTCTAGTGGTGGTGGGCCCTTGACCTCAATAGCAGAGTGAATGTAAAATGCTTGAGATGAATTAAAACATGCAAATACGGCGATATAAATAAGAGTATAGGGGAATATGAATCGACCTAGCTAGCCATGTACTCTAAGGGGTACATTCCCTTATTCAAATTCATTCCCAACCGTGCGGCGCGTACAGTTACGAAAACTGTTCCCGCCCAATTCCTCCTGACTGCAGCTGCCTGATGCCGTCTGCTCCGACGGTCCGGATCCACGCTAACCGTCTGACGCTTCGAGTCAATTCCGACTCCTCGCATTCGTTCTCGTTACTGCGTGTTTCCTTTAGCTGCGGTGAGGAGTGCACTTGTGATGCTCAGGCATTACTATTCGTAACAACAAGAAAAATCTGAATGCGAGGAGAAACTGGGCGAGGATAAGTTGGAGGGTTTTGAAACTGGAGGACGTCGTGTCGTGGAATTTCCGCTCACACCTAGCAGTCCAAATCATCTTGGCAGCTGCCCCTACTATGAGGCTCCAAGGGGCGGACTGCCCTGCTTGAGAAAGGAGGGGGGAGGGGAGGAGCTCAGCAGGAGGGGAGGAGCCTAGATGGCAACGCGCAACGGAGCCGAGAGCAGTGTCCCGGCCTGGGTGGAGGCGCAAAAAAAACGCGCCCACGATCGGATACAAACTGGAAACGAGCAGCCGAGGGGAGGGAACGGGTGTAGAATCGGCGAGCACACCTGCAAAGTGGGTACGCACATGCGCTATGGTCATACACCATTGCAACTCTGGAAGGCCACTCTGTTGCAGCGTTGGCAAGCCGCCGCGGTGCGGCGCTGGCAGGTCGCCGACTTGCAGTGCTGGCAAGCCGCCATCGAGCTGCGCTTTAAAAGAGCTTCATAACCTAGAACAAGTGGTCTACAGTTTAGGCTAGGCAAGAGAGATAGCAAGCCAAAGAAGGGGCACACTAAAGGGCCCAAGGCCGAAGTTATACAAGAAACAAGCAAGAAGAGGTGCACCACCAACAGGAAAGCATGATTACTACACTACTGCTACACTAAACACACTTACACAAAATATATATAAAGATATATTTCGACACTGTGTTGGCAGGCCGCCGAAATGCTGCGTTGGC
The DNA here is from genome assembly GCA_947471745.1 of Closterium sp. Naga37s-1. Taxonomy (NCBI): domain Eukaryota; kingdom Viridiplantae; phylum Streptophyta; class Zygnematophyceae; order Desmidiales; family Closteriaceae; genus Closterium; species Closterium sp. Naga37s-1. The sequence continues at coordinate 449,396 of CANJKZ010000871.1, forward strand.
AGGCTGCTTACCTACTGCGCTGGAGGTTTACCTGCCTGTTTGCTAAATTGTCTTGCATCTAATGTATTCATTGTTGCTATTCCCAGTTCCTATCATTGTATCCAGCTTGTGTTAGTGAAATGCTTGCCGAGTTGCCCCGTGAATGCGCAAGTAGTGAAAACACGAGTTAACGCTACGATCACTCGTACCACCCGTGCCTTCCTCGTAATCTAGCTCCACCGATGTAGAGTGACTCTTCATAGATTGGTGTTACAGGCTCACGAGGACCCTCGCAGCCTCCCCCCCTCATTTTCAGCCGCGGGCGCAGCAGGCGCATGCGCGGCAGGTGCGGCTGCGGGAGGGCGTTACGGGGCGGCTGCTGGGGCGTAGTGAGGCCATGGCTGGGGCGACAGCTGGCCCTGCAGGCTCACTACTGCCACCCCCTCAACCTCTCCCCCACAACAGCAGGCATGGCAGGGCGGCAGGTCGGGCGATGATTGGTGCTATAGGCTTACTGCAGCCACCCTCTCCCCTCAGACCGCCACCCTCGCCTAACCCCCTCGCATGGCAGGAGCCGTGGGTGGGTGCGCAACGAGGTCGCGCTGGGTTGCGACGGAGGGCGTTACGAGGCCGCAGTATCAAAATATGTTATATGTTGTTTAGGCTGTATTGGGGTACACTGTATTGAGTACAACCCTTTAGGGTTGGGACTACTTGTAATTGCCCTTCGTGCTAATGCATTCATTCTTGCCTGCTACTTCTGACATGGTATTCAAAGCAGGTCCCTCCGTATGACCGCTCCGTTAGGGCCCACCAACCGGATGGACTACCCGTTTTTTCCTGCCCTACCCTGCCCTGCCCTGCCCGATCGTAATTTCCCTGCCCTCACCGCGTCCTGCACGCTGCCCTAGGCGCTACCCGTGCGTGCAGCTGCCCGCGCTGCCCGCGACCTGCCCGCGCGCTTTGCCGTCCGCGCCCAGCGCGTCTTGCTGCCCACACGCCCTGCAGCCCGCACTCGCCTTTGCTGCCCACGTCGCCTGCTGCCCGCGTGCACCCTGCTGCCCGTGCGCGCCTCTGCAGCCAGCGCGCCATGCTGCCCTGCGCCCCGCGTGCGCTCTGCTGCCCACGCCCCGCGCGCCCTGCAGCCTGCGCACTGCCCTGCCTGCGCTCCCCTGCAGCCCACACGCCTGCGCTGCCCGCGCCCCGCGAGCCTCTGCTGCCCTGCGTCCCGCGGGCGCCCTGCAGCTCGCACGCCCTGCAGCATGCGCGCCCTGCTGCCCACAAGCCCTGCAGCCCGTGTCGCCCTGCTGCCCGCGCGCTCTGCAGCCTGCGTCGCGCTGCCCTAGGCGCTACCCGCATGCCCTGCAGCCCGCGCGCTCTGCTGCCCGCGTCGCCCTGCTGCCCGCGTCGCCCTGCTGCCCGCATCGACCTGCTGCCCGCGTCGACTTGCAGCCCGCGTTGCCCTGCTGCCCGCGCGCCCTGCAGCCCGCGTCGTCTACTGCCCGCGCGCGCTCTGTTGCCAACACGCCCTGCCCGCGCTACCCTGCAGCAGGCACGCCCTACAGCCCGCAAGCCCTGCAGCCCGCGTGCCCTCCATCCCGGGTCGTCCTGCAACCCGCGTCGCCCTGCTGCCAACGTGCCCTGCCCGCGCTGCCCTGCAGCCCGCGCGCTGCCCTGCCCACGCTGCCCTGCAGCCCGCGGCCACGCTGCCCGCGGCCACGCTGCCCGTGCCTCGCCCGCCCTGCCGCGCCCCGCACACCCTGTAGCCCCTGCGCCATGCACGCCCTGCTGCCCGCGCACTGCCTCAGCTGCCAGCGTGCTGCCCTAGCTGCCCGCGCACTGCCCTAGCCACTACACCAGCCACAGCTGCGGCACCTCCCACTACGACAGCTGCCGCCATCTCTACTGTTGACTGCCGTTGCCCGTCATGGCAACACCGCCGGTCTTAGCGGTTGACGCCGACGGACGCCCGTACAGGTTAGGGTTCTGGCTTATGTGCCTGCGCTTGCATCTCCGGCGTTTCATTAAAGATGGCGTCCCCCTACTCGAGCACACTTTGGGGTCACTTCCGGCCCCCATGACTCCCACTGAGCCTACTGCTGACACTGCCGAGGACGTGCAGAGGCGGTACCGTGCGGACAACCTCGCCTTCAAACAGTGGATGGAGCGCGACGCTGTCGTATAGCATGCCCTCCGAGCTCTCCTGCCGGTCGACCAGAGGGACCACTTTCGGCCTAGACTTTGTTCGACGCTGCTGTTAGACACTACTCCTCCCTCTCTCCTGCCACCCGGCCACTACAGAAGAGGCGTCTGTTGTTAGAGGAGGTGCAGTCGCTGGTCGAGGAGGAGAGTGTATGTATCTGTACGTCTGCTCCAGCAGGTGGTGCCACTAGTGGAGGCGGAAGTTCTGGAGGTGGTCAGCAGCGTCAGCCAGAGACCCCCTCGCCGCAACAGCTTCGGGAGTGGTTTTCTCAGCGACGCGTCCCTAGTAGTGTAGAGGCTACTAGTCTAGGTGCCTGTGAGCCTGCTAGCACAGGTGCAGCTCTTGTGGAGGCTTTGCACACCTTCACGTTTGACTCAAGCGCGACTCGCTGCTTCTTCCGCGACTGCACCACAGTCACACCGCTCACTGCACCTGTCCCGCTCACTCTGGGTGACCCCTCTAGGGGCCCAGTCGTAGCACGTGCCTCCACCGTTCTCCCGTGTCCGGCAACCCCTTCCGGCTCACTTGCAGGTCTCCACCTCCCCTCATTCACTACAAACTTGGTGAGTAATGTTGTCCTCCAGGACCAGTTTGTCACTGTAACTACTCCACAGACGCACGGACTAGTGCCCACCTTGCCACGTTCATTCGGAGACTCGGGTCTGGCGTGTACACACTGACCACTGAGTTTGCACAGGTAGTTGCGTCGGGTCAGTTAGCTGTGTCTTGTTCGTGTCGGCTACTCGCGCACCAGACTCTCCTCTGGCACCACCGTCTTCGTCACCCCTCCCTGCCGCGCTTGCGTAGCATGCACTCTCGTCTCCTTGTCTCTGGCCTCCCCCTCGTCTCCTTGTCTCTGGCCTCCCCAGGTCCCTGCCCCCGCTCCCACGCTCGCTTGCACCGCCGTGCCTTCCCTACGTCGAGGGGCGGCAGCGCGCCGCTCCTCACTCCTCCTCGTTTCTGCCGACCACTGCTCTTCTCCAGACTCTCCACATGGACGTGTGGGGCCCCGCCCGCGTCCGTGGACAAGACCAGGAGCGCTACTTTCTGCCGGTTGTTGACGACTACAAGCGCTACACCACAGTCTTCCCCTTGCGGAGCAAGGCGGATGTCCGCAGTATTCTGATTCCCTGGATCACCGCTGTTCGTCGCCATCTGAGAGCGCGGTTTCAGCAAGACCTCCAGATCTTGCGACTGCACTCTGACAAAGGCGGTGAGTCTTCCTACCGCCTCCATGATGGCTTTTGTCGTTCAGTGGGCATCGCCCAGTCGTTCACGCTTCCGGCCTCTCCACGGCAAAATGGTATTGCTGAGCGTCGCATTGGCTTGATTATGGAGGTTGCTCGCACCTCCTTGATCCATGCGGCTGCTCCCCATTTTTTTTTTGTCGTTTGCGGTCCGATACGCCGCGCATCAGCTCAACCTCTGGCCACGTGTCTCTGTGCCAGAGACCTCGCCTACACTGCGTTGAATGGGATAGGTTGGCGATGCGTCGGCGTTTCGGGTCTGGGGCACGCTCTCCCTTGTCCACGATACCACAGCGGACAAGCTCTCTCCTCGCACTTTCCACCGCGTCTTCCTTAACTTCCCCACCGACGCCCCGCCCTGGCAGTTTTACCACCCTGCCTCGCGCCACGTCCTGTCCTCTCAGGACGTCACCTTTGACAAGTCGGTCTGCTTCTACGATCTCCACTCGCACGCGTATTCTCCGGTCCCCCCGCCGCCCCTCTCCTAGTCCCAAGTCCCCCCGGGTAGACCCCCTCCCCCCATAGGGTCCTGCTCCTTCAGGTGTGTCTCAGGTCGACCCACCCCCCTTGGTTGAGCCTTTGGAGGTCTCCTCTGACACATCTGGCCCAGCTGAGGGGGGTGACCCCGCTGTTGATGACGCGCCGGCCACTCGCCGCTCCCCACGCTTGGAGACCCCTCCTGGTTTTCCGCCTCAGCCGTCTTCGCCGCCTCCGCAGCCTGTCGCTGTGGACTCTGGTGCTGCTGAGGGTGGTGACGCTGGGGGTGCGGACTTTAGAGGTGCTGGTCCTGGGGTTGCTGACAATAGGTGTGCTGAGTTTGGGGGTGCTGGTTCTGGGGTTGCTACGAATCCTAGTGATGGTGGGGTTGTATGTGCTCCTACTGGAGGTTCTGGCATTGGATAATAGCAGCAGTGTCGTCGACAGGAGACCCTCTCACCGCAGCAGCTTTGCGACTGGGTTGTTCGGCGAGGCCGCTCTGGCGCTGGCGCTTGTAGTACTGGTGCTAGAGCTGGAGGTGCTGGAGGTGCTGGAGCTACTGGTGCTGGAGGTGCTGGAGCTGGAGGTGTTGGAGGTGCTGGAGCTGCTGGTGCTGGAGGTGCTAGAGCTGGAGGTGCTGGAGGTACTGGAGCTGCTGGTGCTGGGGGTGCTGGAGCTGGAGGTGCTGGAGGTACTGGAGCTACTGGTGCTGGAGGTTCTGGAGCTGGAGGTTTTGGAGGTACTGGAGCTAGATGTGGTGGAGGTACTGGAGCTACTTGTGCTAGAGTTGCTGGAGCAGGAGGTTCTTGAGGTACTGGAGCTGGAGATACTGGAGTTGGAGGCTCTGGTACTGTAGGTACTGCGCCGCAACGACCGTTTTTCTACCCGCAACCGCAGTCGTACCTACCACCGCCTGACTCGGCACTTCGTCAGGTTCTTAGTCTTTCGTATTCCACTGGCCTTACTCCACCTATCCAGTGTCCTCCGCCTGACCACTCACGGCCGCCGTTACTGCCTGCTCCTTCTCCCTACCCTGCACGGACAGGCTCCCTGGCAGAGCGTCGTGAGCCTGAGTCTCTCTAGCCTCCCCTGTTCGCACTGTTAGTCGTGTTCGTCGCCCTGGTCCTCCACCTGAACCCGACACGCACATTATGGCACTTCGTCCTTCCTCTGTTCCACAGCGTGTTGCTCTGCCGTCTCCTCCGGCGTCCTCTCTTCCTGATGTTCCAGACCCTGAGTCCAACCTTGCTTGTGCTGCTAGTCCTACTGTCACTCGTCTCTAGACCAATTTTGTCACTGACCCTTCCTTTGAGTCAACTGATGCGTCTACCTTAGTCACTGAGATCGTTGGCTTTGCTGCTATTTGTCGTCTCGACTACGTCGCAAGTCTTGTTACAGAGTCCGAGTCTGACTGTCCTCCGTCCGTCAAGTGTGAGCGTGCCCTTTGCAGTGACGTCTTTGAGGACAGGCAGTTTGAGCTCCTGTGCCTCGCGGTCGTTGTACCTCATCTCGCGTCCATGCTACTTTGCCTTGAGGGAGACCCACATACACTTGACATCCTTAACCCACGCTCTTACGCAGAGGCGATTATGGGTCAATACTCCTCTTAGTGACAGACAGCCATGGATGCAGAGACGGCTTCCTAGAAGTCCACAGGCACCTACGTTGACAAGGTTCCCCCTCGTGGGGCGAACATAGTCGATGGAATGTGAATTTTCAGAGTGAAGCGGCCGCCGGGTTCTCCGCATGCCTTCAAGGCGCATTATGTTGCTCGAGGCTTTGGTCAGCGACAGGGGGTCGACTTCTTCTAGACCTTCTCCCCCACCCCGAAGATGACTACTCTTCGGGTGTCACTGCACGTTGCAGCACAGCGTGAATATGATTTGCACTCCCTTGACTTCTCCACAGCTTTCTTGCAGGGCAGCTTTCACGAAGAGATCTGGCTGCGCCACCCACCTGGCTTCACTGGGTCGTTTGCTGAGGGTACCCAGTGGAGCCTCCGGCGGCCAGTCTACAGTCACCGCCAAGCACCCCGCGAGTGGCACGACACACTGAGGACTATACTTGCGGCTCTTGGGTTTACCCCTTCGACTGCTGACTCGTCGCTGTTTCTGCGCACCGACCCTTCTCTGCCGCCGTTCTACATCGACGTGAATGTCGACAACTTGGTCTTTGCTACTGCCGACACTGAGGCGCTGACCCTTGTGAAGGCGGAGCTGCAGAAGAGACACACTTGCACTGACCTAGGTGAGTTGCGTAGCTATCTTGGCTTGCAGATCATTTGACTCAATCACACATGGTGCAGTAGGTCCTTCAGCGCTTCGGCTTTCAGTTCTCCTCGCCACAGCCTACTCCTCTGCCTACAGGCCACTCGCTCTCAGCTCCACCTTCGGACGAGTCCGTAGAGCCAAGTGGTCCGTATCCAGAGCTTGTGGGCTGCCTCATGTACCTGATGACGTGCACTTGACCTAACCTCACGTACCCTCTCAGCATCCTTGCTCGCTTTGTTGCACCCGGGAGACAACGGAAGGAGCACTAGACAATTGCACAGAGGGTACTGCGTTACTTGTATAGCACGTCAAGCATGGGGCTTGTGCTTGGAGGTAGGGGCTCGGTGGTACTCACAGGACACTCAGACGCTTCTTGGGTTGACGACCAGGTGACTCAACGATCGTCACAGGGTTACTCTTTCAGTCTCGGCTCTGGTTCTGTCTCGTGGAGGTCCACTTGTTCGCCTTCTATGCTTGGTTCCAGCTGTGAGGCCAATATCTACGCTGGGGCTATGGCTGGGCAGGAGTTACGCTGGCTGACCTACTTGCTAACTGACTTGGATGAGCAGCTTCGTTCTCCACCAGTTCGGCACGTCGACAACAAGGCCATGACTGCTTACGTGGTCTCTCGGGCTGGTTTTTTCTTGCTCGCGAGTTGCAGCAGCGTGGTCAGGTTCGCCTTGCTTACGTGGCCTCTCGGGCCAACACTGCTGATGACTTCACCAAGGCCCTTGGGTCTGGTGATCATCAGTGTTTCTGCACTTCTCTAGGCCTTGAGCCGACTCTGTCTTACCTGCTGGTTGTTTGACTTTGCTTTGTACTGTGATCTGAATATATATACCTACATCCTTGCTCTTGCTAGGTTGTAATCATTATACTGCTTGTGCTTTTATAACTCCGCATGTAAACTGGCCTTGTGGCCGCTTGCTTGTGCTCAGATTGCATGGTGATCTTGAGATCCACCCTGAGCTTTGCTTTGCTTTGTTCTCTTGCTTAACTGGTCTTGTGACCATTGGTTGTTCTTTCTATCCCCCATTTTGCCTATGGGGGTGTGTTAAGATATGTTATATGTTGTTTAGGCTATAGTGGGGTACACTGTACGGAGTACAACCCTTTAGGGTTAAGACTACTTATATTTGCCCTTCATGCTAATGTATTCATTCTTGCCTGTTAGTTCTGACACGCGGCTGGGGCGGCGATCGGGTTGCGACGGAAGGGCGCGACGGGGTACACGGCTGAGGCGCATGTCAGAATCCTAGTCACTAACCACTAGGATAAATGGGCTTGTTTGTCTAGCGGGTGAGTGCGCCCATACCCCCCCAGGCCAACGTGCCTATAACCAGGGCTCTCGTTATCAGTGTAATTTACCCTTCTACGCTGATTAGAAGGGTGAAATTTTGGGCTTACACTGATGTGTTTGGGTAATTATTTGGATGATTACTATTACACTGATATGTCAGTGTAACGCTGTAGGCCACACTGATGCACTGGGGTAACTTTTCCCTTAGCAAAGATTACATTGAAGAGCATATAGCCCCTCCCTCCCCCCCCCCCCCCATCCCCCCCTCCCTCCCTCCCAGAAATCCGTCGGTTCGTGATTTCCGATAATCACGCAAGTACCGATGTTTCCTTCCGTGCAATTTGTTCGTTGGCAGCAGTCTTGTGTCTGATTGGTCAGTTTTGTATGTCCCTTGCCAGCACGCCACGAAAACTCACACTGCTGTTGCGGGGTAAAATTTCCGAAACTCCTGGTTACACTGATCCATCAGTGTAATGAAAAAATACACACTGCTCAGGGCGTGTAAAATTGTAATGACCAAAGCAATTTTCCGGCCATTTGGGTGTTTCAAGCGATTGCGAAGGGTGTAACGTGTCAGCGAAGATCGCTACACATTTCGTCAGCACGTGGGGTACCCACAGAAAACCACCCCCAAAATTGAAAGCGAAATGTTATTTCCAGTCGCAGCATTCGAACGGGGGTGTAGAATCCACAGGGGATAGAAAACAAAAATAGTGTTTAGCAAAGAAGTGAGGTTAGGCGGGCACGTTCGGGGGCAAGTAAAAGGTCGGTAGGTAGGTAGGTAGGTATGTCCCAAAGTGCAGAGGGTGCAACTTTAGCAGGAAGTACCATCGATATTCAGTCAAGTCGGGGTGACTAATCTATGCGCGTTACCATAAATTCTTCGCAATCGCCAGAAACATCCGAATGGTCGACCATTCACTATGGTCGCTACAATTTTACACGCCCTCAGAAGGGTTTTTGAAACAGCTACACTGCCAATCGTGGGTAGGCAAAATCCAAACCTAAGCCCTGCCTGTAACCCTTCCCTAGGATCAATCGGGGATCTCTAGAGCACCTCAGACACCCGCACGCACTGTGATGCCCGAGGTGCACACTGGGATTCGAACCCGAGATCGTGGCTCTGATACCATGTCAGAATACTCGCCACTAACCACTGGGATAAAATGGCTTCTTTGTGTAGCGGATGAGTCTGCTCATAACCCCCCAGGCCAACGTGTATGTAACCCATCCCTATGATCAATCAGGGATCTCCAGTGCACCTCCGACAGCGCGACGGAGCGCTCAAAGTGGGCGTGACGATAAGAAGTGTGCGCCCGACGGAAAGGCCACGGACAGACCACGCACGATGCCTAGCAGCAGAACTCGCACCATTTGAGAACGGTGGCAAGCATGTCCTATGATAGGAACTTAGGCTCTTGATACCATGTTGAAGTTAAGTTTTAGGAGCTAGGAAGATGAAAAGAGCAAAGAAGGTATGAATATTGAGCCGGGCTAATTTTATCAGCGTAAATCACCCTGATACACTGATAATCAGGGTGGTTTTTGGTAGTCACACTGATGCCTTAGGGTAAATTTTTATGGAGCTTAGATTTTCCTTATATGCCAGGGTTTACGTTTAAGGCACACTGTCGCCCCAGGGTTACCGATATTTTTAGCGAGTTTTACCCTGAAGCAAATTCCACACCCCCCCCACCCCCCCCCCCCCCCCCCTGCCCCCTCTTCAACCTTTCTTTGTTTACAACGTTTATATGTACAATATGTACAATGTTATGACTTACTAGCTAGGATGCAAGCGGAAAGGAAAGGCATGTGAGTTTGAGAATCACAAGAGAACGGTTTCACGTGGAGACTAATAGTAGAGGCGATCGTGCACTTTGGAAACTGAACTCAACACTATACCCCACTAGAATTCGACCGACCCCCCTCAAGCCAAGTCCGGGACGTCGTCAGTAAAGGCTGGGAAATCAGAGAAGGAAGGGTCCTCTGTGGTGGTGGAGTCGGAGGTGGAAGGGAAAGCTGCTTCTACCCTGTGACGAATCGATCTCGCTTGAGCGCGCTGCAGCGCCATCGAGATGCGTAGGAGAAATGAAGTCTCAAATGCTCCTGAAAGTACCGCATCTGCCGCACCACGGTCCACACGGCGAGCTGCGGCACGAGCTTGACTGCAGGTCGATCCTGAAGAGCACGAGTGTATGCGTGCCGCTTCTCTGATTCCCTCTGCTTCGCTGAAATTCCGGCCGTGTGAGTTGCCATAGCCGGTGCCCTCTGCTGCTGCGGGTCACTGACAGAAATATCCAGATCCCACTTGATTCCTGCACAAGGGTCAAGGCAACTGATATCCACCACATGATCTGGCAGCAAGGTGGGGTCCTCGACACGAACGGTGAACCCAACCTCGCGTGCAATCCTAGCAACCTCATGCTTTACTGCATCGTGAACATGAGTAGGCTCATGGAGGTCGGGGCAGCGAAGGGCATGGCTAGGGAGGGTAGGGTCGGAATAGTGGTGTCCGCAGGAACATGGTGGTGCAGATTCGAGAAGGCGGAGGTGGGGAATGTGTCAGATTACAATTGTATCTCTAGGCTACAGTAGGGTCACTCCTTAGTGAGTACAACACTTTAGGGTTAGGTTTCCCCTATTTGTACTCACCTCTTGCATAGTTCAATCATCATTCCTAGTTCTATTCTTGACATGTTATCAGAGTAGGAACCGTTCCTACATGGGCCCACCGTTCCGCCTAGTGGTAGCGCCACGCCCTACACAGTAGCCAGCGCGCTGGCGCCCCTAGCTCTCACTGTCGCGATCCTTCCAGCCCGTGCGCTGCCCCTGCGACCGCGCTGCCCCTGCAGCCGTGCTCGCCCCTACGACCGTGCTGCCCCTGCAGCCGTGCTCGCCCCTGCTACCGTGCTGCCCCTGCAGCCGCGCCTGCCCCTGTGGCCCGCGCGCTGCTCCTGCAGCCCGTACGCTGCCCCTGCAGCCCGTTCACGCTGCCCCTGCAGCCCGTTCACGCTGCCCCTGCAGCCCGTTCACGCTGCCCCTGCAGCCCGTTCACGCTGCCCCTGCAGCCCGTTCACGCTGCCCCTGCAGCCGCGCGTCGCCTCTGCAGCCCGTCCTCGCGGACCCTGCAGCCCGCGCGTCGCCCCTGGAGCCCGCGCGCCGCCTCTGCAGCCCGTCCTCGCGGACCCTGCAGCCCGCGCGTCGCCCCTGGAGCCCGCGCGCCGCCTCTGCGGCCTGTCCTCGCGGACCCTGCAGCCCACGCGTCGCCCCTGGAGCCGGCGCGCCGCCTCTGTAGCCCGTCCGCGCGGCCCCTGCAGCCCGTACGAGCTGCCCTTGCAGCCAGCGCGGCGCCCCTGCAGCCCGCGCGTCCTGCCCCTGCAGCCTGCGCCAGCGCCCTGCCCTGCGAGCGCTGGCGCCCTGCCCTGCGCCAGCGCCCTGCCCTGCGCCCGCGCCCTGCCCTGCGCCAGCGCCCTGCCCTGCGCCCTGCTATACCCTAAATATAATTAAATTGTTTATTAAAAAAAAAGGGACCCTAGGTGCTTCTGCCCTAGGAGCTACTGCCTACTACTGCCCTGTTGTGGCCGCGCGCCGCCCTGCTGCTGTTACTACTACTGCTGCTGCTACTCGTGCTACTTGGAGTGGAGGAGGTGCTGCTGGGAATGCAGGAGGTGCTGCTGGCACTGTACGAGCTGGAGGTGCTGGACCTACTCCTGACCGTCACTGTCTGTCATGGCCACTTCCGCGGCAGTTGCTGCGGCTAGGGGTGGACAGCAGCGGGCACTGCTTCTCCCGGACGACCCCACCCCTCGGCAGCTTCGTGAGTGGGTAATTCAGCGAGGTCGTCCTGGTGGTGGAGGTTATCGTTCTGTTAGGACTGCTGCTCTTGGTGTTAGTGAGTCTGCTGCCGCTCCAGGTGCTAGTGAGTCTGCTGCAGCTCTAGGTGCCCATGAGTCTACCGACGCTCTAGGTGCTAGTGTGTCTACTACCACAGGTCCTGCCTCAGCTGAGGTCTTGCACACTTTCACGCTTGACTCAGGCGTGTCACGTTGCTTCTTCCGTGATTGCACCACAGTCACACCACTCACAGCACCTGTCCCAGTCTCACTGGCTGACCCCTCTGGGGGCCCAGTGGTTGCGAGAGCCTCCACGGTCCTCCCTTGTCCAGCAGTCCCCTCCGGTTCTTTGTCAGGTCTCCACCTCCCCACGTTCTCGACGAACTTGGTGAGCAACGCTGCCATTCAGGATGTCTGGGTTGATACCTTTATTCCTGAAGGGCAGCTTGTGGCGATCTGTACGTGCTCCCGGACTGGCCGTCACCTGGCTATGTTCACTCGTCAGCCTGGGTCTAGTCTGTACACACTGACCACTGCGTCTGTACAGGTGGCTGAGTCAGGTCAGGTAGCTGCGTCGAGTCGAGCGTCTCCGTCAAGGCAGTTAGCTGCGTCTTGCTCGTGCAGAGTACTCACGCACGAGACTCAGCGCTGGCACCACCGTCTTGGTCACCCCTCCCTGCAGCGTCTGCGCGGCATGCACTCCCGGCTCCTAGTCTCTGGCCTCCCTGAGACCCTGCCCCCCCTCCCGCGCTCACTTGCGCCGCCGTGCCTTCCTTGCGTCGAGGGGCGGCAGCGCGCCGCTCCTCACTCCTCCGAGTTTCCTCCGACCACTGCTCCTCTGCAGACTCTCCACCTGGACGTGTGGGGCCCGGCCCCCGTCGGTGGGACGGACCAGGAGCGCTACTTCCTGCTGGTTGTTGACGACTACACACGCTACACCACAGTCTTCCCCTTGCGTCGCAAGGCGGTCGTCAGCGGTGTTTTGATCCCCTGGATCCGTGCTACTCATCTCCAGCTACACGAGCGCTTTCATCAGGACTTCCCACTCCTGCGTCTGCACTCTGACAAGGGTGGTGAGTTCTCTTCTGGCGTCCTTGAGACGTTCTGCCAGGATGAGGGCATCGCCCAGTCGTTCACGCTTCCGGCCTCTCCGCAGCAAAATGGGATCGCTGAGCATCGCATTGGCCTGATCATGGAGGTTGCTCGGACCTCCATGATCCATGCGGCTGCTCCCCATTTCCTGTGGCCGTTTGCGGTCCGATACGCCACGCATCAGCTCAACCTCTGGCCCCGTGTCTCTGCTCCAGAGACCTCGCCCACACTTCGTTGGACGGGACAGCCTGGTGATGTGTCGTCGTTTCGGATCTGGGGCGCGCTCTCCCTTGTTCGCGATACCAAAGCGAGCAAGCTCTCCCCTCGCACTCTCCGCTGTGTCTTCCTGGGCTTCCCCACCGACGCTCCACCCTGGCAGTTCTACCACCCTGCCTCGCGTCGTGTTCTGTCCTCTCAGGACATCACCTTCGACGAGTCGGTCTGTTACTACCAACTTCACCCGCACGCGTCCCACCCGGTCCCCCTTGCACCCCTCTTCCTGGTACCAGTCCCCCCCCCGGTAGACCCTCTCCCCCCACAGGGTCCTACTCCCTCAGGTGTGTCCCAGGTAGACCCACCCCCCTTGGATGAGCCAGTTGAGATCTCTTCTGACTCCTCTGACTCCTCTGAGGGGGGTGACGCCGTCGCCGACGACACGGCGACCACTCGCCACACTCCTCACTTGGCGACCCCCTCCGGGTTTCCCGCCACGGCCGTCTTTGCCGCCTCCGCAGCCTGCTGCTGTGGACTCTGGAGCTGAGACTACTGGAGCTAGGGCTGGGGGTGGTGAGTCTGGGGGTGCCCGCTCTCCTCGTCTGGCTACCCCCCCCGGGTTCCCACCTCTGCCGTCTTCGCCGCCTCTGCAGCCTACTGCTGTGGACAGTGAAGCAGAGACTGAGGGTGCTGGGACTGAGGGTGCTGAGCCTGAGGGTACTGGGTCTGAGGGTACTGAGACTTTGGGTGCTGACTCTGGGGGTGCTGAGACTTCGGGTGCTGACTCTGGGGGTGCTGCGAGTCCTTCTGGAGGTCCTGGAGCTGGAGGTACTGGAGCTACTAGGCCTGGAGGTCCTACTGGAGGTACTAGAGGTACTACTGGTGCTGAAGGTACTAAAGTTGCTGCTGGTGCTGGAGGTGCTGGAGCTGGAGGTACTAGAGGTGCTTCTGGTGCTGGAGGTGCTAGAGCTACCACTACTGGAGGTACTGGAGCTGGACAGCCACCGCAGCCTGCTCTACTTGAGACGCTCTCGCCGCAGGCGATTCGTGCGTGGGTCGTTCTGCGAGGCAGTCCTGGTGGTGGAGGGTACGGTCTTGCTGGTGCTGGAGCTACTAGTCCAGGAGGTGCTGCTGGTGCTGGAGGTGCTGGAGGTACTACTGGAGGTACTAGAGGTGCTGCTGGTGCAGGAGGTACTGGAGCTGCTGGTGCTGGGGGTACTGGAGCTGCTGCCGGTGCTGGAGGTACTGGAGCTGGTGGCACTGGAGGTGCTGGTGCTCCTGGTGCTGGAGCTGCGGGAGCTGCTGACCCTGGAGGTGCTGGTACTGCTGGTGCTGGAGGCGTTGGAGCTGGAGGTACTGGAGGTGCTGGAGCTACTGGTCCCGGAGGTGCTCGTACTGGAGGTGCTGGAGCTGCCGGAGCAGGTGGTACTGCTGGTGCTGGAGGTGCAGGAGGTGCTACTGGAGCTGCTGGCACAGGAGGTACTGGAGGTACTACTCGTGCTGGAGGCCCTGGAGCTAGAGCTGGAGGCACTGGAGGTGCTGGAGGTACTACTGGTGCTCGAGGTGCTGGCGCTGTCGGAGCTCGTGGTGCTGGAGGTGCTGGTGCTACTGGTGCTGGAGGTGTTGCTGGGGGTACTAGAGGAGCTGCTCGTGCTGGAGGTACGGGAGCTACTGGTGCTCTTCGCCACCTTCTCAGTCTTCCGCCAGGTGCTACTCACTTCCCTGTGGCAGGTACTACTCCTCCGTTGCTGTGTCCGCCAGCGGACCAGTCACAGCCACCGCTGCTACCACACTCCCCACTGCCTGCTCCTGCTCCTTACACTGCGGTGTCAGAGTCCCTAACTGAGCGTCGAGAGCCTAAGACTCGTGCTTCCACCCCTGAGCATCAAGAGCCTGAGTCTAGCTTTGACCTTGAGCCTGAGCCTAGAGCTGCTGTCCGTGCTCGTGTTCCTCGTGTTCGTCGTTCGCGTGCTCCGGCTGTCCCCGGCACTCACGATATGACACTCCGTCCTTCCTCTGTTCCTCAGCGTGTTGTACTACCGTTACCTCCTGCGTCCTCTCTGCCTGACGTTGCTGACCCTCCGTCTGACCTTGCTCGTGCGTCCAGTCCGACTGTTACTCGCCTTCTTGCTACGGTTGTGACGGACCCTACGTTCTCGTCTCCTGCTGCGTCTGCCCTAGTAGCTGAGCTTGTTGACTTTGCTGCTGTGTACCGCCTAGACTACCTTGCGAGTCTTGTCTCTGACCCTCTCCCTGCCTGTCCTCCGTCCGTCGGGGGTGAGACTGCTCTTGGCTGTACTGCCCTTGGCTGTGACGTTCTTGAGGATAGACAGGAGGAGCTGGAGTGCCTTGCTGCCGCTTCACCCCATCACGCGACCATGCTGCTTGCCCCTGAGGGAGACCCGGATGCACTTGACATCCCCACCCCGCGCTCCTACTGGGAGGCGATTTCGGGTGAGTACTCCTCTCAGTGGCAGACAGCCATGGACGCAGAGATGGCTTCCTGGAAGTCCACAGGCACCTACGCCGACGAGGTTCCCCCACCTGGGGCGAACATCGTCAGTGGCATGTGGATTTTCAGGGTGAAGCGGCCGCCGGGTTCTCCGCCTGCCTTCAAGGCACGTTACGTTGCTCGAGGCTTCAGTTAGCGTGAGGGGGTCGACTTCTTTCAGACCTTCTCCCCCACCCCGAAGATGACCACTCTTCGGGTGTTGCTACACGTTGCAGCTCAGCGTGACTACGAACTGCACTCCCTCGACTTCTCGACAGCTTTCTTGCAGGGTATCCTTCACGAGGCCATCTGGTTGCGCCGTCCACAGGGCTTCACTGGGTCGTTTCCTGAGGGTACCCAGTGGAGCCTACAGCGACCAGTGTACAGCCTGCGTCAGGCGCCCCGTGAGTGGCACGACACACTGAGGACGACACTTGCGGCTCTTGGGTTTGCTCCTTCGACTACTGACCCGTCGCTGTTTCTACGCACCGACACTACTCTGCCGCCGTTCTACATCCTCGTGTACGTCGACGACTTGGTTTTTGCTACTGCTGACACTGAGGCACTAGCCCTAGTGAAGGCAGAGCTGCAGGAGAGACACACCTGCCCTGACCTGGGTGAGCTGCGGAGCTATCTTGGCTTGCAGATCACCCGGGACAGACCACGGCGCACCATCACCCTCACTCAGTCACACATGGTGCACCAGGTCCTTCAGCGCTTCCGCTTCACTTGGTCCTCGCCACAGCCCACTCCTCTGTCTACCGGCCACTCGCTCTCAGCTCCACCTTCGGACGAGTCCGTAGAGCCGAGTGGTCCGTACCCAGAGCTTGTGGGTTCCCTTATGTACCTGATGACGTGCACACGACCTGACCTCGCGTACCCTCTCAGCCTCCTGGCTCGCTACGTGGCACCTGGTCGACACCGAAAGGTGCACTTTGATGCTGCGAAGAGGGTACTGCGTTACTTGTGCAGCACATCGGGCATGGGGCTCGTGCTTGGAGGACGGGGTTCGGTGGTCCTCACAGGACACTCTGACGCTTCTTGGGCCGACGACCAGACGACTCAGCGGTCGTCACAGGGTTACACCTTCAGTCTTGGCTCTGGTTCTGTCTCGTGGAGGTCCACTCGTTCTTCTTCTTTGCTTGGTTCCAGCTGCGAGGCCGAGATCTACGCTGGGGCCATGGCTGCACAGGAGCTACGCTGGCTGACCTACCTGCTGACCGACTTGGGGGAGCGGCCTCGTTCTCCACCAGTTCAGTACGTCGACAACAAGGCCATGACTGCCTTGTGTCGGTAGCAGAGACTGGAGCACAGAACGAAGCACATTGCTCTTCGTTTTTTCTTGCTCGCGAGTTGCAGCAGCGTGGTCAGGTTCGCCTTGCTTACGTGGCCTCTCGGGCCAACGCTGCTGATGTCTTCACCAAGGCCCTTGGGGCTGGTGATCATCACCGTTTTTGCACTGCTTTTGGGCTTGTGCCCACTCTGCCTCACCTGTTGGTTGCTTGACTTGCTCTTGTTGTACATTGCTATATATCTTTATACCTGCATGTTTTCTCTTGCTAGGTTGTGATCAGTGTACTGCCTTGCTATTATATACCTCTGCATGTGAACTGGCCTTGTGGCCACTTGCTTGTGCTCAGAATGCGTGGTGACTTTGTGATCCACCCTGATCTGTGTTCTCTTCTGCAGACTGGTCTTGTGACCACTTGTTGTGTTTGCTGTCCTCTACTTTGCCTATGGGGGTGTGTCAGATTACAATTGTATCTCTAGGCTACAGTAGGGTCACTCCTTAGTGAGTACAACACTTTAGGGTTAGGTTTCCCCTACTTGTACTCACCTCTTGCATAGTTCAATCATCATTCCTAGTTCTATTCTTGACAGAATGGGCAGGCCTAAACGTAGCTCCGCTGCTATGAGCCAGTCTGGTGCGTCAAGCTATGAGCGCGGTGTGGAGGGCACAGCAGTAAGCCAAGCGCCGGCTGGTGGGTCCTGAAGGGAGGTCAAACGGACCAACTGGTGGCGCTGGTTTGCCGCTGCCCGTAGCTGTTCCGCTGCTCGTGCTGAGATACGCTGTGCTAGAGCTGAGAAAAGGCGATTGGGGTAGCGCGCAAAGAAGGCAGACCACGGTGGAACAAGGTGCCGCAAACAGGGCTAACTTTAATGCCAGAGCCTGTCTGACAGTAGGACCGGGTCCTGAGTCCTTGTCTGATGGTCAGACGAAAGTTGAAGCCTAGTCTTACGTTTCAGACGAATAAAAAGCACTTGTCAGAGCCTTCAGACGGAATTAGATAGTTAGTCTTATTGCAAGCTGATTTCCTAGCCTACGTAGTTTCTATACTAAAGGTTATGTAACGACATCCTTTCCTAAGAAGAATCAAGCACTACTGCTGTCACTGTCATCACTACCACTGCCACTGTCACCACTACCACTGCCACTCTCAGAGGTTTCAACAACTGTGGCTCTGGATTTGCCCTTCCTCCAGGTAGGCAGCTCCCACGCAGCTTCTTCTGCAGCCCTCTCTCTCTCCTTTGATGCAGCCTCTTCTGCCTCTTTCCGTGCGCGTGTAGCTGCTTCTGCTGCTGCTGATGCTGCAGCGCGCTTCTTCAGGTGATGGGACCGCGATCGCTTCACCGGGCGTGATCCTTCAGCCATGACCACCTCTCGAGCCGACCGCCTCTTCTTGCTGGCATACCACCTATCCACAAGCTCCTCTGTGTTCAGCTCGTAATCCAAAAGGGACACCGTCATCAGGTCGCCCAGTGTCGTGTCGCACAAGCTGCCCCGCACCCAGCTTTTGATGATGTTCTGGCGGCTGAAGCCGCGCTCACACTCAACAGTGCTGAGTGGTAGCACAGCAACAGCTATCCACAGGCGGCCGAGGTTCGGATAGGCTGACTCCCATTCCGGCGTTGAGAGCATCTGCGACAAGCTGTCGTGGAAGGACAGGTCTTCGTGGTGATGGGAGAGGATTGTCGTGAAGCTGGTGAGCTCCTTGGCGGCTTTGCCCCAGTCAACACCTGATGGTGAGGGGTAGGGTAGGGTGTGGGACATCGGATATCATTGCAGAGAGTCAATTCTTGGCACGGCAGCAATAACGCAACAAGTAAAAACGCAGGTTTGAAACAAACCGCTTACCGGGGAGGGTGTCTGGATGGTTGGGCTTCTTCTTGAACAGGTTGCGCAGCGACTCGAGCCATTCGGGAAAACGACGCGCTCTTTTAGCGCGCGAACGAGGGTACCGTCCCTGCCGAAACAGACGGGCCCCGTCCAACGACTTGAGACTCTTCATGCGATCCTCAATGAAGAACACAGTCCTCCCAGCGAACTTAGATGCTGCCTCCACGCACGACGCCAGGTCGCCCCCAAACTTCTCCTTCCCGATCAGGTCCTCGTGCAGCAAGTAGGTGTGAGTCACGGGTTCTCCTGCGGTGTCGATGCTTTCGACCTTCACTTCGCATTGCTCAGTGCTCCCGTGGTTCTTCAGGAACGTCGCAAGACGACCACTGTTGTCGCCGAAGGTGGAGCCGTACTCCACATAGCGACTTGTCAAGATCAACGTGGTGTGCTGCACCATCGGCCGAACCTGCGTCGCATCAAGCTGCACATATTAAAGAGAAACAGAATTAGTCTCGGCTCACGGAAAGAAAGAATGCAAGGTGTAACTACACGTCCTTACCTGTCGTCGCTGGAACTTGAGATTCAGGCTGTTCAGCTCCTGAAGCACGTCAACCAGAAAGAAGAGGAAAAACTGAAACTTGAGACTGGTAACAAGAGTGTACGTTGTCTTGTCGTACTCATGCAGCAGGACAACGGCAGCAGGCAGGACGTCTGCAAAGCGCTGGATGGCGTCTCCGCGCGACAGCCAGCGGACGTCCTTAATGCCTTGCATCTCCAGGTTGGTCTCTGTGATGACCTCCTGCAGCTTCTTGAATCGCGCATGCTGCACTATGCTGCGGCCGAGAATGTCAGCGAAAGACCGGACGACTTTGTCGACGACATTGAACTCGGGAAATTCTTCAGCCGCATCCTTAGCAGCCAGAGCCTCCCTGCAGTTATAACACGAGTAGGATTAGTCGGAGGACAGCAAGTGTCAGATACATCACAACAGTAAAAACAACACACTACCTGTGGGCCACGCAGTGGCACGGCACAATATGCGGCACCCGC
Source organism: Closterium sp. Naga37s-1 (assembly GCA_947471745.1). Taxonomy (NCBI): domain Eukaryota; kingdom Viridiplantae; phylum Streptophyta; class Zygnematophyceae; order Desmidiales; family Closteriaceae; genus Closterium; species Closterium sp. Naga37s-1. Next base: position 468,669 of record CANJKZ010000871.1, read on the forward strand.
GTTCGTAATCGCGCCACCAAGCCTGTCTGACCGCCCGTCATCACGCTCGCGCCGTCCGTGGTCATGCCGCTGATCCTTGTCAGTTCGAGGCCGCAAGCAGCAAGGTGTGTCAACAGGACCGCCTCAAGCGACCCGGCGTCGCACTTCTCAACGGACAAGTTCGCGAAGAACTCGGTAACCACCACCGTGCCACGGAGAAACGTGGCATACACAATCATGTGTTTGCCACGCCTTCGGTCGGTGCTTTCATCAAGTTGGAGGCCAACGAAGGGACTGATGCTGATGTGCTGCATCTGCTTCGCCTTCAAGTAGCACACCAGCGTTTCGACCAACTGCTTGAAACCATACCTGCGTCAACGAGGACACAAAAGAAATGGTAAGTAAGGGGTATTCAGAAACCACAATGATGTGAACATATAAACTCACGTTGAACAATAAGTCCCTTGGTCCTTGGCCGGCATATCTGGCGTCCCCATTTCTGCCATGAACTGCACGAGTGTCATGAACATGACAATGGGGGTGTCGGATTTGCAAAGGAAACACACGGTGAGAAACAGCTGTATCAAACGCCGAGTTTCTGCACTCTTATCTCCAAAGTTGGAGATAGATGCCCGCCTCTTCTGCGGGGCTTCACGCTGCTCCAATCGGTCCTTCGCCTCCCGGTGCCGGATGCTCCACTGATGCTTCCTCATCGTCTGCTTCTGTATGTCGATGCCTCCCTCGCCCCGAGCGTCGTACTGTGACTCAGGATCTGCGTACACCATGCAGATCTTGCACCTCATGCAAGGTCGACCTTCGGCGGTGTCACCGATGATGAGCCAAGGGAAGTGGCGGCTCCACTGCTGCTTGGCTTTTAGCTGCAGCTCCTCTAGCGACAGAATCTTCGGTCCGGCATTCTCGGACCCGCGGCGCTCCCCTCCATCTTCCTTAGTTGTGGGATTCCCTGCAGAGGAAGGGCTTGGGCGTTTCGAAAATGGAAGCTTATTTTGCACAAATTTGGTCTTGCCAGTAAACCGCGGCGGGAGAAACGGAGAGCGGGATTGGAATGGATTTTTTCTAGCAGGAACAGATGATGCGACAGGTTGACCGGATGGCGAACCCCCATGGTGGCTTGATGTGGTTGGTGATCGCACGGGTGAAAATGGTATGAGCGGCTCGGCATCCATCTCAGCGAAAGGGTACGGCTGCTCGGCAGAATCGAGTTTCTCATTCTGACAGGCCGAAGGAGCAACAGCAGCAGCTGGGACTGGAGTAGGGGTGAAACCCCCCCCCCGTAAGGAAATCCAAGCCAGTGCGTGGGCGGGGCAACGCACTGGAAGGAGGTGAAGCATGCAGAGTGGATGCTGGAGGGGCCTCTGTGCGGGGGTCTACTGCCATCTCGGTGGAACTATGCACCGACTGGCTCTAGCTCACGAGGGTAAGATGAAAGTCACCTAATGCTGTGGGGAGTGAGGGGGGACCGTCCGAACCGAGCCGCATGCATGAACGTCCTCTTCTCTGCTGGAAGCAGCCACGCCATCCATCCCTCGCTGACCCGACCAGGGCTGATTTTATCAGACTATTTTAGTCTGATTGTCTGAAATCTCAGACTCTTTTTTTCGCCTTTCCTGAAATTTCAGTATTCCTGTATTCTGAACTCTGAAGGCCTCTGACCTGTTAGTTTTTCAACTCTGAAATTTTCAGAGTACTTCATTGTGCGATACTGAGACTCGAGACTACAGGGAGTATGGCCCCTGAATTTGCCGAATTTCAGTCCTCCCCCCTCCCCCTCTCTCGAATTACATTCAATTCCCCCACTGCCCCCCTCCCCCCTCCCCCTTCCCCCGCCCCCTCTTACTCCTGCTTCTCGCCAACTCCGCAACGTTTTCCCTAGGCCAAACTCGCTTGACAGATATTCGCTATTCACCAACTCGGATGCAGTTTTACTAACTTAAAACTTTTCAGACTAATGATTTTTTCAAACCTGACATTTCAGAGTACTCAGAACTTGGGAAATGACCCTCAGACTAAACGAAATCTTTTTCTCCCCTGCCTCAGAGTGGGTTTTTTTGAAACGTCAGCCCTGGACCCGACGCGCAGTGAGGGTTGTCGGTGTTGCAAATGCAGCCTTCTGCCGTGCGCTGGCACGAATATGCCAAACGAACTGGCAAGATTCGTGCCAGCGGGGTGACTGCGGCGCAGTGACGTGCGGTGGACCGGTGGTGTTGTCACCGACCTCGGCAATGTACAGCCTGCCGGTGGCATCAAGGTAACGCGGCGGGTGGCTAGTCTCGTCCGTAACTGGCCAGGTGGGCAACTGGCCAGGTGGGGGCATTTGTCTGTTTCAGACGAAAAAAAACTCGATGTCTGCAGTCTCAGACGAATCGTATAAGGCTGTCTGACAAATCAGACGAATAAAAAAAGTTTCTCTTAAAAATCAGATGACATAAAATAGCTTGTCTACGGCATCAGACGAACCAGTAAAAAGGTGTTCAAATTCCAGAAATTCAGACACATAATTTCTGATAAAGTAAGCCCTGGCCGCAAATCTGCCGGAAGGGAAGCGAGAGCGCGGGGTGCCTGCGAGTCTAGGTGTTCTAGGCTGTCGGATGCAATGAATGGGCGTAGGAAATTGTCTCTGCGACCTTGCAGTTCGATGCAAGCACCGGTATGGCTTGTGCCCAGCAGATTGATCTTCGGAAGTATGAAGCCCCGGGACTCTCAGAACTTCAGTAGAAACACTTCATCAGGGTTCTGAAAATTGTGACACTGTGGCCTAAGGGTAAATTTCTTGAAACTATGGAAAACCCTGATGAAAAATACTTTTCCCAGGGGGTCACACTGATAATCAGGGTTTTGCAAAGGTGCAGGACTGATGATAGATGTCAGACAGAATGTGGTGATCAGATGCCCTTGGTGCCTAACTAGTGCAAAGCAGTACTAGCATTCTTGCCCCGCACTGGCAGGCCCGATCCGTGAAGCAATAGTGTGTTGTGTAAGTAGAGCTGCTTCTTGAACCTTGATATTCTGAGCTGATGGACCTGATATCTTTAAATGCAAGGCAGAACGAACTTTATAACTCCTGGTGTGACTGTTTCAGTCACAGATGGACTGCCTCACTAAACTTGAGATGTGTATTGGTGGGCCAAGAAGGAAACAATGGGCATTGCACGATGTCCCACACAGCATCTAAGGGACACTGCGCTCACTGTGAGTCACCGATGGAGACCAACTCCACTTCGAATTCAATTATTTGCTCAGCCAGAGGATGGTTTGCATCAATCACAACGAAGTCCTTGCCAACCTGCAATAAAGAATAAAGCAACTCATTGTCATACGGTACTCACAAAAACTCTGTCAATTTGGTCTGTGGAAAATGATAACTATGGGCTGGTGGAAGAAAGAACTCACCTCTAGAATCTCAGCAGGGCCGCCGTTCGCAAGCATAACGACAGCTCCCGCTTTGAGCTCTCCTCCTTGCTCTTTCGTGAGTCTCTGAATCTCCTCATGGTCCTTGGGTACTCGGAAGATCATTTCATCTGTCTTCGCCATTGGTGCTGACTGTACAGTGCGGCTTTGGCCAACAGCCAATCCTTTCACTGCCTCGTCAAAACCCTGTTATCACGCAAACAAAGAATAACCTGAGTATCCTCCGAATGTGACTGCCTACATGCTGGACCTTAGAAGATGGTTCACTCATTGTCACCTTGAAGAGAGGATTGCCAACGAAGTTCCCAGCACCGACTTCAAAGGTCAAAACGTCATCATCACCAGATGCATGAAGCACCTGCGTTTGTTACACAGCCATGGTGAGGCTCTGGTGAAAGTGTTGGAAATAACATACTGCGATAAGGGAAATTGGAACGAGCTTGAGCACGAACCTCACCATCCAGTGTCTTGCACACGAATTTCACATTCACCATGTCTCCCTCCCGTGCTACCGTTTCGCCTGGCACAGATGTTATGCGCGGGGCAAACGGGAATGCCAAACCGCAGCTTATAAACAACCAGTCAGAGAGGCCAATTCTTCACTCTCCAGTTTTCGACTGCACATCATCTTAAGTGTATCATTTGAACCCCGAATTGAACAGATTTTCACTCTAGCTTGTAAAGCTGCGTACTTTGGATACAGGCGTTCGGTCATAGTTTGGATTCGGGCATTTGGTTGGGTTCTACTCACTGCCGTCGCAAAAAGATGCCCTCGCGCCAGTGCTCCTCCTCAACATTGTTCTGACAGCTCGAGGCTGAGCCTGAAGTGGTGCTGTCCATGCAGCATGCCTGCTAACGCAACAGCTGGACTGAATGCTTCGCAAGCTTATCCTAGAAGAAGCAACTAACACCATAGAAGCTTGGCATTGCAAGGTTGCCATGATGACGATCACGAGCTAGAAGAGCTGATCAGAGGTTCTCAGTCAGGGCAACCGAAAACGCTATCCTGCAACGTCACAGGACAGGGAACGTTTCTGGCAGTGCTAGTGAATATGCTGACAATTGCTAGCAGAGAATTTGAGGAATGCGTGTGGGCTTCGATTCCATCTGCGAAAGTGAACATTGAAGGTCGCCAGGGACAGAGAGACGAGTGTACTTTTCCAGCTCGTTTAGAGGGGATGCTGTAAATCGGCCAGGTGTAACAAACGGCACGATATTACTCCACGTGAATAATCGTACGGTGTTTGCTTGATCACTCGCGGTCTTGTGAAGACGTGGCAAAGGCTAAAACGCTGATTCTTTCCATCTGCTGATTGCTGCCAGGCAGGCGTTCGTTAGTGCCATTACCAGTTTCGTCAGTGTACATGACTTTCGCAAGCTTCCCGCATTTCCTATCTCGAGGCAACCTGTTCGGGAATAGCGAAGCAAAAGTCGTAGGGGTGTCTGCTGTAAATTTCCAGCTAATCTGCCGACATATTCCAAGCATATTAGTGAAAGGCGCTGTAATCTTTACACGTAGGAGACATTTTACAGGAGTCATTTTCACGGACTACGGTGCGCTGCTGTGGATAGGGCGCAACAACGACACCAGTATCCCGACTTCTCGCGCATTTCATTGGTTGCTACTGCGGTCCTAAACACCGTGCCTCACATTCTCGCTCGACCTCCGTTACGATGGCGACAACCATGATCAATGCCGTCTCGTTTCCAGCCGCTCCTCCCGCACAGCTGGCGCGCAGCGGTGGCGTTCGGCTGAGCAGCCACGCTACTTTCAGCCGAACGACATCAAGGTTCCTTTTATCGCGCAAGGCTATTCGATCCAGCCGTAGGACCAATCAGAGCATTTTAGTATCATCAGCGTCCTCTAACGCTGCAGACATCACTGGTCGACCCAGCGACAGCCAGGCAAGCAGCGATTCAACTTCCGCGTCCCCACCGACCCATGAAGACGGACCTTCCCCTGCGCCTGCAGCGGAGTCGCCACCTCCGTCAGCGTCCTCAGCGTCGTCAACTCCGTCAATTCCGTCAGCTCCGTCAGCGTCGTCAACTCCGTCAGCTCCGCCATCGAAGCCGTCGTCGCTGCTTGGTCTGGTCCTGTCCGCGGGGCCGCCGGGGTCGTGGGACAGCAGCGGCGTGGGGAAGGCCGTCGTGCGCCGCTTCGCGAGCGATAACGAGGAGCGCTGGTTCATGTGGTACGAGGGGTGGACCCATGATGACACGTCAGCAGAGACGGGCGGCGATGGTACAAATGGAAATCAGGAAGGGGAGGATTCCACGGTTCCGCCTGTTTCCGTTCCCCCTGTCTCCCGCGCGCGGACCGGGGTGGCGGTTTCCGCCAACGGGCTGCACTGGAGCCGGGGAAGCGGTGTGGCGGAAACTGACGCCAAGGGACGTGGGGGGCCAGGAATGGTCCTTCAGCCCAGCGCCAACTGGTGGAACTTCGACACACGTCACGTCAGCGTGTCTGACGTCATGATGATGTCATCGCAGAAAGTCCGCGCCAGCGGCGTCGTCCTGTGGATGTTCTACGTCGGGGGAAACGCGGAGGAACTCCCCATCCCCGCGCGGATCCTCCCCCTGCTCCCCCCGCGCCTCGCCCCCGCTACAGTCACACCACCCACCGGAGCACCGCCCGCTGCGCGTGACTTTACCGAGGGGGAGATCGTCGAGGGGCTTCGGACGCGCATCGGCCTCGCGATGAGTCACGACGGGCGGAACTGGGCGCGCATCGAGGGGGATCACCACAGCGGCGCGGCGCTGGACGTGGGCGCGGAGGGCGAGTGGGACGAGTTATTCCATGGCGCGCCGCAGATCGTGTTTCACGAAGCCGGGGATATCCGGCTCTTCTATCACTCCCTCGATCGATCCGCCAAGGGGGATAAGACGAGCGACAAGGGGGACAAGGCGAGCGAAGGGAAGTTCCGGGTGGGGTTTGCCCGCTCGCGCGACGGGCTGAAGTGGGTTAAATTCGGGCCGGTGTTTTCTGGGAGCAATGGGGAATTCGCGTTTGACGCGCTCGGGGTGACGTCACGGTATGTGCTGCGCGACCCGCGGGCGTCAGCAGGGGGAAGCGGAGGGGGAGGCGCAGCGGGGAAAGGCGGGAAGGAGGATGCGCGCAAGTTCGTGATGCTGTATGAAGGCGTCGCCGCGGACGGATCGACGGCCATAGGACTCGCAGAGTCGGAGGATGGGATGAGCGGATGGAAATGCCTGGGACCTATTTTTGAGCCAGCCAGGGGAGCCCGGGGGAAGGCGGAAGGGGAGGGAGATGGGAGCGGAGCCGGGAAGAGCGGGGGGGAATCGGGCCCGTGGGATTCGTGGTCGGTGGGATCGCCGTGTTTGGTGGATCTGGGCGGTGGGCATCTGCGACTGTACTATGTGGGGTCGGATGGGCGGGGGTTTCAAGGCGTTGGGGCGGCTGAGTCGCTGGATGGGAGCTTTGAGTTCGAGCGGTGTGCCAATCTCGAGGCTCTTTTGTAGGGTCACAGTGGCTTTGGCGGGTGGTGCAAGGAAAAGGCTCTCTTGCTTTTTTAGCCAATGAGGTAGCACATACGGTACCTTGCAGTGCGTGGTGAGAAGTTAGTTCATCAGGAGGAGAGCATTTGTTGAACGAACATATTCTACCACCAGATTTTAGCAGTCCTGCAAATGCAGCTAAGCTAAAGGTAGTCGGTGCAATCACAAGGTTCAGTAGAGGTGAAACAGTTTGGGGGTAGTGCCAGCATTCGTCTATGCAGGATACCTACTGCTGGCTCTAGCTTGGCGTTTCTGTGTCTGTTCTGTGGATCAGAGACTCAGAGTCCATGCCAAGGCATGCAGTAGCAGCAAATGGAAGATATGTATATTTTTAAAAGCTGTAACGCTTTTCAAAATTATGTATTTTGAAAGCGAAGCTGCTTGTAATGTAGGATTTGGCAGCGTCGAGCCGCGCTAAACGCCCGTTTTGGAGTACAAAACGTGGGCTGGAGGTCATTTCCCTCCACCCACGTCTCTCATTTTCAAACGGTTTAGCCGATTTTCATTCTCAACTCTCGTCTCCCACTCTCAAGCTGGTGAAGTTGAAGTCACTTAACGACGGCGAGGGTAATACCGCTACCGCCTCTGTTCGACCCGAGTTCGGAAGAAACGCACGCGAAATTGCCGGCGATCGTCCTAACAAGCGTCGGGCAGACGACGGGGAAATTTCCCCGACTGGCGTCGACGTACTGCTGGGCGCGACCGAGGCTCACGCCCCTGGAGTCGAGGCACACGCCCCTGGAGTCGAGGCACACGCCCCTGGTGTGCCTCGAGCCCCTGTGGCCCCTCAGGCGCTGGCCGCGACAGAAGGCGCCAAGTCGGCGCCAACCAGCGCGGCTGGCACCCCGCGTCCGCGTCAGCGCCGCAGGCCCGTGGGCCCTGACGCGCCTGTGGGCCCTGACGCGCCTGTGGGGCCTGACGCGCAAGTGGCGCCAAGCTTCACTGCAGCCCAACTGCAGCAGCTTTTGTCCCTGTTACAGCAGCAGGCCCCTGCTGTTACGGAAGAAATCGCTACACCGAACACGACTTCCGTTTCTGCTAAAAGCGAAAAGGCGAAAACAGAGTCTGTGAAGCGCGCTCGCACGACAAAAACCGGAAGGGGCGAAGACACACGCGCCGCTGCCGCTCCAGTCATGAACAACCCCATCGACAGCGACAATGAAGACGACGACGATGGTGAGGCACATGCCTTAAATGCCGCTTTTGCACCCGTTGAGCAACTCCCCCCACTCCCGTCTCCCAATCCCACTCTAACCGCCGTCTCGTTCAAGAACGCTGCCGTGCGCGAGCAAGCCGAGGTCCTGGAACACCTGCGGGCATACCTGAAGCATGCAGAGCACAAGGTGCGACACAACGAGCCGGAAAGCGCCCTCGAATACCTTGGCGAAGCTTTCACACTTATCACCAACCGCTTCAAGCTACTCCACGTCGCCGACTACACCAACTTCCGCACGGCAAATCGCTTCAAGCTCTACGAAGATAAGAGCGTCTTCACCTCACGCCCGTTCAAGCAAGCCGTCGCGGACGTGGCGGCGATGGAGCGCGCACAAGGCAATTTCAACCGTACCCTACGTGGCGGAGGGCGCGGGCCCATGGCATTTGGCAACAAGCGCGGCCCCCCATTTGACGGCAATGGAAGGAGCTTTCGTGGCTCATGCTTCCGTTGTGGGCAGCCAGGCCACATGGCCAATGCTTGCCCGGAAAATGGGGGAGGAGCCCAAGGGCCGGCACCGGTGGTGTGAACGCCCTAGGGGGCGGTGCCGAGAGGCTTGAATGGAGATGATGGCACTAGGGAGTGCAAAGGCCGCTGGCCTATCCCATAGGGGATGTTAGAAAGGCCGCGGGCCTACCCCAAGACAAGGGGTGTAGGACTAGGAGTCCTAGGTGAACATGTGATTGCAAGTAATGCTTGTATGCTCTTTTGAATGAATGGGAAGGCCTAATGGGCAAAGTTGTTGGACTCGCTTGAAAAAAAAAAAAAAAAAAAAGGAGCATGCGCTCTTGAGGTGTGGAAGAACCTGAAGCGGGGAACACCTATACGGCATGGAAGCCTACTGTACATGCGAACAAGAGAGAAAGAGATAGAGAGCAAAAAAAAAAAAAAAAAAAAAAGGGAAGTGGCAAGATGTGCGGGCTATGCAAGCCCTGAAATGCAAAGGAATCACGGGTGAAGGGGGGAAAAAAAAAAAAAAAAAAAAAAGGAAAAAAGGAAAGAGTGGGTGTGGGACTTGGGGTCCCATGATGCCAAGAGCACACGCCATAATGCAAGACAAAGGGTGGCCTACCAAACATGGAAGGCAGCAAATGGCCATCCGAAGAGCATGCGGCACGTGAAAAAAAAAAAAAAAAAAAAAAAAAAAGGCAAGGGCCAAAGCGGCCGAACGAAGGGGCTGCTCCGGTGGAGCACCTCCGGTTGGGCACATCTCAGAACACCAGAGTGCAGGTGTAGGCACGCAAAGGTCTCACGAACCACAAAAAAAAAAAAAAAAAAAAAAAAAAAAAGAGAGAGAGAGAGGGAAGGGGAAGGGGCGTCGGCATGAACATTTGCGGGCATTGGATCTAGTTAATCGTACGCACAACCTACTAGCCAAACGCCCCTGCTTAAAAGAAGCCCGTCCCGAATTACCGAGTCGGATGGTAGAGCGTCACCACTCTCACGCGATTGGTCCAGAGTTTCACGTGGGTTTCGACATGACTGGCTTCCGATTCCCTAACCGAACCGCCGCTGGGGTTTTTCCGAACCTACAATTTTCCGTTGACTTCCTTGTGTAATTCGAGTCTTGAGTTTTCACGAAGCACGCCCCATGTTGCCCCCACACCCATGGTCCACTGGCTACAGATATGCCGGGGGGTGGAACGATCGTGGGGGGTGGCCCCTATGAGTTCGCGGTCACTGACAAGCTCGTCACGACCATGCGTGGGCGCCTGCGCACGGCATTTCCATGGTGGAGCTCGTGGTGCGAGAGCAGTTTCATACTCTCGGTGATCGCCAATGGCTACTGGATGCCATGGAAGCATGGACCACCCACGCCGTTCCGGCAAAACAACCACTCGGGAGCGCTAATCCATTCCACGTTCACCAAGCAGGCAATAACCGAGCTTCTCGAGAGTGGTGCGGCCACACCCGCCCCCCCGGAACAACAGCTATGCATCAGCCCGCTAAATGTGGTGGTTCAAAGAGAAAAGTGCCGACTGATTCTTGACCTCCGAAGGGTGAACCAAAATTTGTGTATCCCCAAATTCAAGTACGAAGGACTGAACCGGGTGGCAGAGCTCGTTCATGAAGACGACTGGATGTTTGCAGTCGATTTAAAATCAGGATACCACCACGTTGACATCCACCCTTCCTACTGGAAGTTCCTCGGGTTCCAATTCGATGGGCGCTCGTACGTCTTTCGATCTCTGCCATTCGGGCTGGCGACAGCCCCGTTCGTTTTCACACAGCTCATCAAGCAGCTCGCCCGTCGTTGGCGGGCTCTCGGGGTGCGAGTCATCCCTTACGTCGACGACATCCTTTTTCTGTGTCGCACGGCAGCAGAAGCGCGAACCACGGGTCAGATGGTGGTGCAAGACCTCAGCAAGGCTGGACTGGTTATCAATTCCAAGAAGTCGCACTTGCAACCCACCCAACAGCTACGGTTTTTGGGTGTCGAGCTGGATACACAGCGCGGCCAGTTCTCCATTGGTCCCGAGCGGCGAGCATCGTTACATTCAACCATTCGCGAATTATGCATGGCTGGCAAGGCCGAACGCAAAGTCCCGATCCGCCACGCAGCCAGAGTTACCGGCATGCTCGCGTCGATGTCGCTTGCCATCGGCGCAACCGCGCGCGCATTCAGCCAGAATCTACTACAGACCATTCAGGATGCCCCTTCCTGGAACAGCAAAGTGCAGTTGGTCCCTGCGGTCATCGAAGAGCTCGAGTTTTGGCTACATGAATTTGACAGATTCAATGGAGCCCCATTCCATGTCCCGAACAGCTATGACGCAGTAATCCATGTGGACGCCAGCGCACACAGCTGGGGAGCGACACTAGATATGTTTCCAGGGAGGCGAATCGAGGCGAGCGCGACCATGCCCGTGCACCTCACGACAGCCTCCAGCACACAACGGGAAATGGACGGAGTCCTATGGGCATTGCAGACATTCTCGGGAAGGATCCAGCACCGACATGTCCTCGCCAGAACCGACAATCAAGGTGTCTTCTTTATTCTTCGCAAAGGTGGTTCGCGGACCCCGAGCCTCACAACAACGTGCAGAGCCATCATTCAAGCGTGCGTCACCTTTGGGATCCGGTTGACAGTTGAATGGATTCCGAGCGAACTCAACACACGAGCGGATGAACTTTCAAAGATGATCGATCGCGACGACTACGCAATCAAAGCACCATGGTTCCGGCTCATCGAGTGGCGCTTGGGACCGCACTCAATCGATTTATTTGCCAATGCGAACAACACCCAGCTGGCTCGCTTCTGCTCCAAAACTCCTCACCCTGACGCAGAGGCAACGGACGCCTTCTCCATATCATGGGCCCCCGAGCATGCATATGCGTTTCCGCCACCCCACCTCATCCCAGCGGTGTTGCATCACGCCCAAAGGACGCGAGCATCGCTCACGCTCGTCGTGCCTCATTGGCCAGGGGCAAGCTGGTGGCCGTTACTACAACCCGCCCCGCCCCAATGGGCCGCCTGCATTCTCGCTCATATCTGCCTCACCCATGGGAGCGAGTGCCTGACCGCAGGCACCCACACTCACGCATTTTCTGGGGAAGGATTGCCTCATAGCCCGATTCTTGCATTACAAGTGTCCTTCGCCACCTGACCATTCACACATCTGGTGCAGGATTGCTCGAGCGGCTCAAGCAAGAGTTGCTTCGGATAACGACGCATACAAGGGCTGACTCCACCATTCGCACCTACGAACCATACTGGGCCAAGTTCCGAGCATTCTGCATAGACGTGAAACTGCAGTTCCTGCCATGCACAGACATGACACTCGCATTATACCTGGTCCACGCGATTCAACAGAAGGCCACCATATCAGCAATACAACTGACATGCTCGGCAGTCAGCTTCGCGCATCGGATGATTGGGGCCACGTGCCCGTCGACCGGGCCGTTCACATCCAATGTGCGAGACTTCGCCAAGCGACATTTGTCAGAGGTCCACTGGTGATCCCCGATTGATCCTAGGGAAGGGTTACAGGCTCGTTGTCCTGGGGGGTTATGGGCGCACTGACCCGCTACTTAACAAGCCCTTTTATCCCAATGGTCTAGTGGTTGGGATTCTGACATGGTATCAGAGCGAAGGTCTCGGGTTCGAATCCCAGTGTGTGCACTTCGGGCATCCCAGTGCGGGGGGGTGTCAGAGGTCCACTGGTGATCCCCGATTGATCCTAGGGAAGGGTTACAGGCTCGTTGTCCTGGGGGGTTATGGGCGCACTGACCCGCTACTTAACAAGCCCTTTTATCCCAATGGTCTAGTAGTTGGGATTCTGACAACATTGTCCGCGACCTCAACGACTCAAGGATCCCGTCTCGCTGCATCAAGTACATGCAATGGCGGCGGAATTCCTGAAATCGAACAACCCGAGCGAGTTTCAGAAGGGGCTCATCCCACTACTCATGTACGCCGGCTTCCTGCGATACTCAGACCTCGTCGCACTCAATTGGCACGAGATTGAGTTCGAGAAAGACGCTATGTGGCTCCTGATCCCCCACTCTAAAACAGACCAGGCAGGAGAAGGCGCATGGGTCCCAGTAGCCGCCAGTCCGGGCCCTTTCTGCCCCGTACAATGCACCAAACGCTTCATCCAGTTGGCAGGCTATGGCCGCGCACAATACGGCCCGTTGATACGAGTCTTTGGTTCAGACACTACGGGTCGCTTTAGTACGACAACACCACCCTCCTATACAACAATCCGCAATTGGTGCAAGGAGGCATTTCACAAGATTGGCCTAGGACTCGAGCACCTCGGAACCCACTCATTCCGCAAAGGCGCAGCAACCGTCGCCGCCAACGCAGGAGTACCTGATCGCATTTTGAAACAGCTGGGGAGGTGGCGCAGCGATACGGCCAAGGAGATGTACATCACTCCGGCGATAGAACAGTTGGTTGGAGCATCTCGACATGTCCAAGATCCGGCGAGAGCCTCGTCACCGACGCAACACTCCGCGGCGCTGACACGACATCGCCAACCAGCACGACACATGTCTCAGAAGACCCATTTGAAATGAGACGATGCCAATTGCTACATGCAAGAAAGCAAGCTTTCTAAATATGTATATTTTTAAAAGCTGTAACGCTTTTCAAAATTATGTATTTTGAAAGCGAAGCTGCTTGTAATGTAGGATTTGGCAGCGTCGAGCCGCGCTAAACGCCCGTTTTGGAGTACAAAACGTGGGCTGGAGGTCATTTCCCTCCACCCACGTCTCTCATTTTCAAACGGTTTAGCCGATTTTCCCGTCCCCCCCCTCCTCGGAAACAGGATAGCCGTAGGAACATAGAGGCATATCTTTGTAATATCACTATGGATTTCAATTGTACTAAACCCATTTGAAATGAGACGATGCCAATTGCCATTTGAAATGAGACGATGCCAATTGCTACATGCAAGAAAGCAAGCTTTCTAAATATACTCTACACAAGGCATTTCAGCACAGCAAAGCACGCGCCTGTGAAGCAGCAAGAACCAAGTACGTAGCCTGCCCTACCCAGCATGGTAATATGCCAAATGAAAGCTTAACACTACGAGACCAGAGCAAGAGGCATGCTCAAGCAGCCGCAGCTATCAGCCCAACCCAAACCAAGCTACAAAATAAAAAGGTTCACTTACTGTCACCAACCCTCAACAGCTAGAGTAGGATTGCAATCGCAACAACAGCAACAGTTACCAGCAGAGCAGCACGGGACCCGTGCAGTGCTGCAGTTGCTGCTGCTCCTTTACCACCCCCAGCATTGCTACTCCCAGAGCCAGCACCGGTGTCAGTGCCGGTGGTGGTGGCGGCGGTGGCAGTGGCGGTGGCAGTGCCGGCGGTAGTGGTGGTGTTGGTGGTGCAATTGGTGGGTGGTGCAAGTGGGTCTGGGGTGGTGCTGATGGGGACTGAGATGCTCTCTGAAGGGATGTCAGCGAGAGAGAGCGCGGTACTGTGGAACACATGGGTGCATGGGAATAAGGGCACATGGGAATATGGGAACATGGGAACATGGGAATAAGGGCACATGGGAATAAGGGCACATGGGAATATGGGAACATGGGAACATGGGAACATGGGAATATGGGCATATGGGAACATGGGAACATGGGAACATGGGAATATGGGAATATGGGAACATGGGAACATGGGAACATGGGAACATGGGAACATGGGAATAAGGGCACATGGGAATATGGGAACATGGGAACATGGGAATAAGGGCACATGGGAATATGGGAACATGGGAACATGGGAATAAGGGCACATGGGAATATGGGAACATGGGAACATGGGAACATGGGAATATGGGAATATGGGAACATGGGAACATGGGAATATGGGAATATGGGAACATGGGAACATGGGAACATGGGAATATGGGAACATGGGAACATGGGAACATGGGAATATGGGAATATGGGAATATGGGAATATGGGAAATTGGGAATGTGAACACACGGGAGCATGAGAATATGGGAAGATGGCAAGATGGGTACAGGGGCATATGAACACAGGCACTGGATCAGCTAACGGGCAGGAGAAAAAACTTACGCGCTCGGGCAGCCGTGCAGCACAGTGAGGGGCTGGCTCTGCCCGTAGGTGATGTTGCACTTGGAGAACCCCAGCTTCACCCTCTCCCTGTCGGTACCCTGATGGCAGGAGGGGGAGGTGAGGAGAGGAGGGGGGCAGAGAGGGCTATTGAGGCGACTCAATAGAGGGGCTGGCTCTGCCCGTAGGTGATGTTGCACTTGGAGAACCCCAGCTTCACCCTCTCCCTGTCGGTACCCTGATGGCAGGAGGGGGAGGTGAGGAGAGGAGGGGGGCAGAGAGGGCTATTGAGGCGACTCAATAGAGGGGCTGGCTCTGCCCGTAGGTGATGTTGCACTCGGAGAACCCCAGCTTCACCCTCTCCCTGTCGGTACCCTGGTGAGGGGATGGGGAGGAGAGGAGCGGCAACAGAGAGGGGGAGGGGAGGAGAGGATGGGGGATAGAGAGGGGGATGGCAGGTGGGGGGAGGGGAGGAGAGGATGGGGGATAGAGAGGGGGATGGCAGGTGGGGGGAGGGGAGGAGAGGATGGGGGATAGAGAGGGGGATGGCAGGTGGGGGGAGGAGAGGATGGGGGATAGAGAGGGGGATGGCAGGTGGGGGGAGGGGAGGAGAGGATGGGGGATAGAGAGGGGGATGGCAGGTGGGGGGAGGGGAGGAGAGGATGGGGGATAGAGAGGGGGATGGCAGGTGGGGGGAGGGGAGGAGAGGATGGGGGATAGAGAGGGGGATGGCAGGTGGGGGGGAGGGGAGGAGAGGATGGGGGATAGAGAGGGGGATGGCAGGTGGGGGGAGGGGAGGAGAGGATGGGGGATAGAGAGGGGGATGGCAGGTGGGGGGAGGGGAGGAGAGGATGGGGGATAGAGAGGGGGATGGCAGGTGGGGGGAGGGGAGGAGAGGATGGGGGATAGAGAGGGGGATGGCAGGTGGGGGGAGGGGAGGAGAGGATGGGGGATAGAGAGGGGGATGGCAGGTGGGGGGAGGGGAGGAGAGGATGGGGGATAGAGAGGGGGATGGCAGGTGGGGGGAGGGGAGGAGAGGATGGGGGATAGAGAGGGGGATGGCAGGTGGGGGGAGGGGAGGAGAGGATGGGGGATAGAGAGGGGGATGGCAGGTGGGGGGAGGGGAGGAGAGGATGGGGGATAGAGAGGGGGATGGCAGGTGGGGGGAGGGGAGGAGAGGATGGGGGATAGAGAGGGGGATGGCAGGTGGGGGGAGGGGAGGAGAGGATGGGGGATAGAGAGGGGGATGGCAGGTGGGGGGAGGGGAGGAGAGGATGGGGGATAGAGAGGGGGATGGCAGGTGGGGGGAGGGGAGGAGAGGATGGGGGATAGAGAGGGGGATGGCAGGTGGGGGGAGGGGAGGAGAGGATGGGGGATAGAGAGGGGGATGGCAGGTGGGGGGAGGGGAGGAGAGGATGGGGGATAGAGAGGGGGATGGCAGGTGGGGGGAGGGGAGGAGAGGATGGGGGATAGAGAGGGGGATGGCAGGTGGGGGGAGGGGAGGAGAGGATGGGGGATAGAGAGGGGGATGGCAGGTGGGGGGAGGGGAGGAGAGGATGGGGGATAGAGAGGGGGATGGCAGGTGGGGGGAGGGGAGGAGAGGATGGGGGATAGAGAGGGGGATGGCAGGTGGGGGGAGGGGAGGAGAGGATGGGGGATAGAGAGGGGGATGGCAGGTGGGGGGAGGGGAGGAGAGGATGGGGGATAGAGAGGGGGATGGCAGGTGGGGGGAGGGGAGGAGAGGATGGGGGATAGAGAGGGGGATGGCAGGTGGGGGGAGGGGAGGAGAGGATGGGGGATAGAGAGGGGGATGGCAGGTGGGGGGAGGGGAGGAGAGGATGGGGGATAGAGAGGGGGATGGCAGGTGGGGGGAGGGGAGGAGAGGATGGGGGATAGAGAGGGGGATGGCAGGTGGGGGGAGGGGAGGAGAGGATGGGGGATAGAGAGGGGGATGGCAGGTGGGGGGAGGGGAGGAGAGGATGGGGGATAGAGAGGGGGATGGCAGGTGGGGGGAGGGGAGGAGAGGATGGGGGATAGAGAGGGGGATGGCAGGTGGGGGGAGGGGAGGAGAGGATGGGGGATAGAGAGGGGGATGGCAGGTGGGGGGAGGGGAGGAGAGGATGGGGGATAGAGAGGGGGATGGCAGGTGGGGGGAGGGGAGGAGAGGATGGGGGATAGAGAGGGGGATGGCAGGTGGGGGGAGGGGAGGAGAGGATGGGGGATAGAGAGGGGGATGGCAGGTGGGGGGAGGGGAGGAGAGGATGGGGGATAGAGAGGGGGATGGCAGGTGGGGGGAGGGGAGGAGAGGATGGGGGATAGAGAGGGGGATGGCAGGTGGGGGGAGGGGAGGAGAGGATGGGGGATAGAGAGGGGGATGGCAGGTGGGGGGAGGGGAGGAGAGGATGGGGGATAGAGAGGGGGATGGCAGGTGGGGGGAGGGGAGGAGAGGATGGGGGATAGAGAGGGGGATGGCAGGTGGGGGGAGGGGAGGAGAGGATGGGGGATAGAGAGGGGGATGGCAGGTGGGGGGAGGGGAGGAGAGGATGGGGGATAGAGAGGGGGATGGCAGGTGGGGGGAGGGGAGGAGAGGATGGGGGATAGAGAGGGGGATGGCAGGTGGGGGGAGGGGAGGAGAGGATGGGGGATAGAGAGGGGGATGGCAGGTGGGGGGAGGGGAGGAGAGGATGGGGGATAGAGAGGGGGATGGCAGGTGGGGGGAGGGGAGGAGAGGATGGGGGATAGAGAGGGGGATGGCAGGTGGGGGGAGGGGAGGAGAGGATGGGGGATAGAGAGGGGGATGGCAGGTGGGGGGAGGGGAGGAGAGGATGGGGGATAGAGAGGGGGATGGCAGGTGGGGGGAGGGGAGGAGAGGATGGGGGATAGAGAGGGGGATGGCAGGTGGGGGGAGGGGAGGAGAGGATGGGGGATAGAGAGGGGGATGGCAGGTGGGGGGAGGGGAGGAGAGGATGGGGGATAGAGAGGGGGATGGCAGGTGGGGGGAGGGGAGGAGAGGATGGGGGATAGAGAGGGGGATGGCAGGTGGGGGGAGGGGAGGAGAGGATGGGGGATAGAGAGGGGGATGGCAGGTGGGGGGAGGGGAGGAGAGGATGGGGGATAGAGAGGGGGATGGCAGGTGGGGGGAGGGGAGGAGAGGATGGGGGATAGAGAGGGGGATGGCAGGTGGGGGGAGGGGAGGAGAGGATGGGGGATAGAGAGGGGGATGGCAGGTGGGGGGAGGGGAGGAGAGGATGGGGGATAGAGAGGGGGATGGCAGGTGGGGGGAGGGGAGGAGAGGATGGGGGATAGAGAGGGGGATGGCAGGTGGGGGGAGGGGAGGAGAGGATGGGGGATAGAGAGGGGGATGGCAGGTGGGGGGAGGGGAGGAGAGGATGGGGGATAGAGAGGGGGATGGCAGGTGGGGGGAGGGGAGGAGAGGATGGGGGATAGAGAGGGGGATGGCAGGTGGGGGGAGGGGAGGAGAGGATGGGGGATAGAGAGGGGGATGGCAGGTGGGGGGAGGGGAGGAGAGGATGGGGGATAGAGAGGGGGATGGCAGGTGGGGGGAGGGGAGGAGAGGATGGGGGATAGAGAGGGGGATGGCAGGTGGGGGGAGGGGAGGAGAGGATGGGGGATAGAGAGGGGGATGGCAGGTGGGGGGAGGGGAGGAGAGGATGGGGGATAGAGAGGGGGATGGCAGGTGGGGGGAGGGGAGGAGAGGATGGGGGATAGAGAGGGGGATGGCAGGTGGGGGGAGGGGAGGAGAGGATGGGGGATAGAGAGGGGGATGGCAGGTGGGGGGAGGGGAGGAGAGGATGGGGGATAGAGAGGGGGATGGCAGGTGGGGGGAGGGGAGGAGAGGATGGGGGATAGAGAGGGGGATGGCAGGTGGGGGGAGGGGAGGAGAGGATGGGGGATAGAGAGGGGGATGGCAGGTGGGGGGAGGGGAGGAGAGGATGGGGGATAGAGAGGGGGATGGCAGGTGGGGGGAGGGGAGGAGAGGATGGGGGATAGAGAGGGGGATGGCAGGTGGGGGGAGGGGAGGAGAGGATGGGGGATAGAGAGGGGGATGGCAGGTGGGGGGAGGGGAGGAGAGGATGGGGGATAGAGAGGGGGATGGCAGGTGGGGGGAGGGGAGGAGAGGATGGGGGATAGAGAGGGGGATGGCAGGTGGGGGGAGGGGAGGAGAGGATGGGGGATAGAGAGGGGGATGGCAGGTGGGGGGAGGGGAGGAGAGGATGGGGGATAGAGAGGGGGATGGCAGGTGGGGGGAGGGGAGGAGAGGATGGGGGATAGAGAGGGGGATGGCAGGTGGGGGGAGGGGAGGAGAGGATGGGGGATAGAGAGGGGGATGGCAGGTGGGGGGAGGGGAGGAGAGGATGGGGGATAGAGAGGGGGATGGCAGGTGGGGGGAGGGGAGGAGAGGATGGGGGATAGAGAGGGGGATGGCAGGTGGGGGGAGGGGAGGAGAGGATGGGGGATAGAGAGGGGGATGGCAGGTGGGGGGAGGGGAGGAGAGGATGGGGGATAGAGAGGGGGATGGCAGGTGGGGGGAGGGGAGGAGAGGATGGGGGATAGAGAGGGGGATGGCAGGTGGGGGGAGGGGAGGAGAGGATGGGGGATAGAGAGGGGGATGGCAGGTGGGGGGAGGGGAGGAGAGGATGGGGGATAGAGAGGGGGATGGCAGGTGGGGGGAGGGGAGGAGAGGATGGGGGATAGAGAGGGGGATGGCAGGTGGGGGGAGGGGAGGAGAGGATGGGGGATAGAGAGGGGGATGGCAGGTGGGGGGAGGGGAGGAGAGGATGGGGGATAGAGAGGGGGATGGCAGGTGGGGGGAGGGGAGGAGAGGATGGGGGATAGAGAGGGGGATGGCAGGTGGGGGGAGGGGAGGAGAGGATGGGGGATAGAGAGGGGGATGGCAGGTGGGGGGAGGGGAGGAGAGGATGGGGGATAGAGAGGGGGATGGCAGGTGGGGGGAGGGGAGGAGAGGATGGGGGATAGAGAGGGGGATGGCAGGTGGGGGGAGGGGAGGAGAGGATGGGGGATAGAGAGGGGGATGGCAGGTGGGGGGAGGGGAGGAGAGGATGGGGGATAGAGAGGGGGATGGCAGGTGGGGGGAGGGGAGGAGAGGATGGGGGATAGAGAGGGGGATGGCAGGTGGGGGGAGGGGAGGAGAGGATGGGGGATAGAGAGGGGGATGGCAGGTGGGGGGAGGGGAGGAGAGGATGGGGGATAGAGAGGGGGATGGCAGGTGGGGGGAGGGGAGGAGAGGATGGGGGATAGAGAGGGGGATGGCAGGTGGGGGGAGGGGAGGAGAGGATGGGGGATAGAGAGGGGGATGGCAGGTGGGGGGAGGGGAGGAGAGGATGGGGGATAGAGAGGGGGATGGCAGGTGGGGGGAGGGGAGGAGAGGATGGGGGATAGAGAGGGGGATGGCAGGTGGGGGGAGGGGAGGAGAGGATGGGGGATAGAGAGGGGGATGGCAGGTGGGGGGAGGGGAGGAGAGGATGGGGGATAGAGAGGGGGATGGCAGGTGGGGGGAGGGGAGGAGAGGATGGGGGATAGAGAGGGGGATGGCAGGTGGGGGGAGGGGAGGAGAGGATGGGGGATAGAGAGGGGGATGGCAGGTGGGGGGAGGGGAGGAGAGGATGGGGGATAGAGAGGGGGATGGCAGGTGGGGGGAGGGGAGGAGAGGATGGGGGATAGAGAGGGGGATGGCAGGTGGGGGGAGGGGAGGAGAGGATGGGGGATAGAGAGGGGGATGGCAGGTGGGGGGAGGGGAGGAGAGGATGGGGGATAGAGAGGGGGATGGCAGGTGGGGGGAGGGGAGGAGAGGATGGGGGATAGAGAGGGGGATGGCAGGTGGGGGGAGGGGAGGAGAGGATGGGGGATAGAGAGGGG
Organism: Closterium sp. Naga37s-1; assembly: GCA_947471745.1. NCBI lineage: Eukaryota > Viridiplantae > Streptophyta > Zygnematophyceae > Desmidiales > Closteriaceae > Closterium > Closterium sp. Naga37s-1. Next base: position 489,235 of record CANJKZ010000871.1, read on the forward strand.
GATGGCAGGTGGGGGGAGGGGAGGAGAGGATGGGGGATAGAGAGGGGGATGGCAGGTGGGGGGAGGGGAGGAGAGGATGGGGGATAGAGAGGGGGATGGCAGGTGGGGGGAGGGGAGGAGAGGATGGGGGATAGAGAGGGGGATGGCAGGTGGGGGGAGGGGAGGAGAGGATGGGGGATAGAGAGGGGGATGGCAGGTGGGGGGAGGGGAGGAGAGGATGGGGGATAGAGAGGGGGATGGCAGGTGGGGGGAGGGGAGGAGAGGATGGGGGATAGAGAGGGGGATGGCAGGTGGGGGGAGGGGAGGAGAGGATGGGGGATAGAGAGGGGGATGGCAGGTGGGGGGAGGGGAGGAGAGGATGGGGGATAGAGAGGGGGATGGCAGGTGGGGGGAGGGGAGGAGAGGATGGGGGATAGAGAGGGGGATGGCAGGTGGGGGGAGGGGAGGAGAGGATGGGGGATAGAGAGGGGGATGGCAGGTGGGGGGAGGGGAGGAGAGGATGGGGGATAGAGAGGGGGATGGCAGGTGGGGGGAGGGGAGGAGAGGATGGGGGATAGAGAGGGGGATGGCAGGTGGGGGGAGGGGAGGAGAGGATGGGGGATAGAGAGGGGGATGGCAGGTGGGGGGAGGGGAGGAGAGGATGGGGGATAGAGAGGGGGATGGCAGGTGGGGGGAGGGGAGGAGAGGATGGGGGATAGAGAGGGGGATGGCAGGTGGGGGGAGGGGAGGAGAGGATGGGGGATAGAGAGGGGGATGGCAGGTGGGGGGAGGGGAGGAGAGGATGGGGGATAGAGAGGGGGATGGCAGGTGGGGGGAGGGGAGGAGAGGATGGGGGATAGAGAGGGGGATGGCAGGTGGGGGGAGGGGAGGAGAGGATGGGGGATAGAGAGGGGGATGGCAGGTGGGGGGAGGGGAGGAGAGGATGGGGGATAGAGAGGGGGATGGCAGGTGGGGGGAGGGGAGGAGAGGATGGGGGATAGAGAGGGGGATGGCAGGTGGGGGGAGGGGAGGAGAGGATGGGGGATAGAGAGGGGGATGGCAGGTGGGGGGAGGGGAGGAGAGGATGGGGGATAGAGAGGGGGATGGCAGGTGGGGGGAGGGGAGGAGAGGATGGGGGATAGAGAGGGGGATGGCAGGTGGGGGGAGGGGAGGAGAGGATGGGGGATAGAGAGGGGGATGGCAGGTGGGGGGAGGGGAGGAGAGGATGGGGGATAGAGAGGGGGATGGCAGGTGGGGGGAGGGGAGGAGAGGATGGGGGATAGAGAGGGGGATGGCAGGTGGGGGGAGGGGAGGAGAGGATGGGGGATAGAGAGGGGGATGGCAGGTGGGGGGAGGGGAGGAGAGGATGGGGGATAGAGAGGGGGATGGCAGGTGGGGGGAGGGGAGGAGAGGATGGGGGATAGAGAGGGGGATGGCAGGTGGGGGGAGGGGAGGAGAGGATGGGGGATAGAGAGGGGGATGGCAGGTGGGGGGAGGGGAGGAGAGGATGGGGGATAGAGAGGGGGATGGCAGGTGGGGGGAGGGGAGGAGAGGATGGGGGATAGAGAGGGGGATGGCAGGTGGGGGGAGGGGAGGAGAGGATGGGGGATAGAGAGGGGGATGGCAGGTGGGGGGAGGGGAGGAGAGGATGGGGGATAGAGAGGGGGATGGCAGGTGGGGGGAGGGGAGGAGAGGATGGGGGATAGAGAGGGGGATGGCAGGTGGGGGGAGGGGAGGAGAGGATGGGGGATAGAGAGGGGGATGGCAGGTGGGGGGAGGGGAGGAGAGGATGGGGGATAGAGAGGGGGATGGCAGGTGGGGGGAGGGGAGGAGAGGATGGGGGATAGAGAGGGGGATGGCAGGTGGGGGGAGGGGAGGAGAGGATGGGGGATAGAGAGGGGGATGGCAGGTGGGGGGAGGGGAGGAGAGGATGGGGGATAGAGAGGGGGATGGCAGGTGGGGGGAGGGGAGGAGAGGATGGGGGATAGAGAGGGGGATGGCAGGTGGGGGGAGGGGAGGAGAGGATGGGGGATAGAGAGGGGGATGGCAGGTGGGGGGAGGGGAGGAGAGGATGGGGGATAGAGAGGGGGATGGCAGGTGGGGGGAGGGGAGGAGAGGATGGGGGATAGAGAGGGGGATGGCAGGTGGGGGGAGGGGAGGAGAGGATGGGGGATAGAGAGGGGGATGGCAGGTGGGGGGAGGGGAGGAGAGGATGGGGGATAGAGAGGGGGATGGCAGGTGGGGGGAGGGGAGGAGAGGATGGGGGATAGAGAGGGGGATGGCAGGTGGGGGGAGGGGAGGAGAGGATGGGGGATAGAGAGGGGGATGGCAGGTGGGGGGAGGGGAGGAGAGGATGGGGGATAGAGAGGGGGATGGCAGGTGGGGGGAGGGGAGGAGAGGATGGGGGATAGAGAGGGGGATGGCAGGTGGGGGGAGGGGAGGAGAGGATGGGGGATAGAGAGGGGGATGGCAGGTGGGGGGAGGGGAGGAGAGGATGGGGGATAGAGAGGGGGATGGCAGGTGGGGGGAGGGGAGGAGAGGATGGGGGATAGAGAGGGGGATGGCAGGTGGGGGGAGGGGAGGAGAGGATGGGGGATAGAGAGGGGGATGGCAGGTGGGGGGAGGGGAGGAGAGGATGGGGGATAGAGAGGGGGATGGCAGGTGGGGGGAGGGGAGGAGAGGATGGGGGATAGAGAGGGGGATGGCAGGTGGGGGGAGGGGAGGAGAGGATGGGGGATAGAGAGGGGGATGGCAGGTGGGGGGAGGGGAGGAGAGGATGGGGGATAGAGAGGGGGATGGCAGGTGGGGGGAGGGGAGGAGAGGATGGGGGATAGAGAGGGGGATGGCAGGTGGGGGGAGGGGAGGAGAGGATGGGGGATAGAGAGGGGGATGGCAGGTGGGGGGAGGGGAGGAGAGGATGGGGGATAGAGAGGGGGATGGCAGGTGGGGGGAGGGGAGGAGAGGATGGGGGATAGAGAGGGGGATGGCAGGTGGGGGGAGGGGAGGAGAGGATGGGGGATAGAGAGGGGGATGGCAGGTGGGGGGAGGGGAGGAGAGGATGGGGGATAGAGAGGGGGATGGCAGGTGGGGGGAGGGGAGGAGAGGATGGGGGATAGAGAGGGGGATGGCAGGTGGGGGGAGGGGAGGAGAGGATGGGGGATAGAGAGGGGGATGGCAGGTGGGGGGAGGGGAGGAGAGGATGGGGGATAGAGAGGGGGATGGCAGGTGGGGGGAGGGGAGGAGAGGATGGGGGATAGAGAGGGGGATGGCAGGTGGGGGGAGGGGAGGAGAGGATGGGGGATAGAGAGGGGGATGGCAGGTGGGGGGAGGGGAGGAGAGGATGGGGGATAGAGAGGGGGATGGCAGGTGGGGGGAGGGGAGGAGAGGATGGGGGATAGAGAGGGGGATGGCAGGTGGGGGGAGGGGAGGAGAGGATGGGGGATAGAGAGGGGGATGGCAGGTGGGGGGAGGGGAGGAGAGGATGGGGGATAGAGAGGGGGATGGCAGGTGGGGGGAGGGGAGGAGAGGATGGGGGATAGAGAGGGGGATGGCAGGTGGGGGGAGGGGAGGAGAGGATGGGGGATAGAGAGGGGGATGGCAGGTGGGGGGAGGGGAGGAGAGGATGGGGGATAGAGAGGGGGATGGCAGGTGGGGGGAGGGGAGGAGAGGATGGGGGATAGAGAGGGGGATGGCAGGTGGGGGGAGGGGAGGAGAGGATGGGGGATAGAGAGGGGGATGGCAGGTGGGGGGAGGGGAGGAGAGGATGGGGGATAGAGAGGGGGATGGCAGGTGGGGGGAGGGGAGGAGAGGATGGGGGATAGAGAGGGGGATGGCAGGTGGGGGGAGGGGAGGAGAGGATGGGGGATAGAGAGGGGGATGGCAGGTGGGGGGAGGGGAGGAGAGGATGGGGGATAGAGAGGGGGATGGCAGGTGGGGGGAGGGGAGGAGAGGATGGGGGATAGAGAGGGGGATGGCAGGTGGGGGGAGGGGAGGAGAGGATGGGGGATAGAGAGGGGGATGGCAGGTGGGGGGAGGGGAGGAGAGGATGGGGGATAGAGAGGGGGATGGCAGGTGGGGGGAGGGGAGGAGAGGATGGGGGATAGAGAGGGGGATGGCAGGTGGGGGGAGGGGAGGAGAGGATGGGGGATAGAGAGGGGGATGGCAGGTGGGGGGAGGGGAGGAGAGGATGGGGGATAGAGAGGGGGATGGCAGGTGGGGGGAGGGGAGGAGAGGATGGGGGATAGAGAGGGGGATGGCAGGTGGGGGGAGGGGAGGAGAGGATGGGGGATAGAGAGGGGGATGGCAGGTGGGGGGAGGGGAGGAGAGGATGGGGGATAGAGAGGGGGATGGCAGGTGGGGGGAGGGGAGGAGAGGATGGGGGATAGAGAGGGGGATGGCAGGTGGGGGGAGGGGAGGAGAGGATGGGGGATAGAGAGGGGGATGGCAGGTGGGGGGAGGGGAGGAGAGGATGGGGGATAGAGAGGGGGATGGCAGGTGGGGGGAGGGGAGGAGAGGATGGGGGATAGAGAGGGGGATGGCAGGTGGGGGGAGGGGAGGAGAGGATGGGGGATAGAGAGGGGGATGGCAGGTGGGGGGAGGGGAGGAGAGGATGGGGGATAGAGAGGGGGATGGCAGGTGGGGGGAGGGGAGGAGAGGATGGGGGATAGAGAGGGGGATGGCAGGTGGGGGGAGGGGAGGAGAGGATGGGGGATAGAGAGGGGGATGGCAGGTGGGGGGAGGGGAGGAGAGGATGGGGGATAGAGAGGGGGATGGCAGGTGGGGGGAGGGGAGGAGAGGATGGGGGATAGAGAGGGGGATGGCAGGTGGGGGGAGGGGAGGAGAGGATGGGGGATAGAGAGGGGGATGGCAGGTGGGGGGAGGGGAGGAGAGGATGGGGGATAGAGAGGGGGATGGCAGGTGGGGGGAGGGGAGGAGAGGATGGGGGATAGAGAGGGGGATGGCAGGTGGGGGGAGGGGAGGAGAGGATGGGGGATAGAGAGGGGGATGGCAGGTGGGGGGAGGGGAGGAGAGGATGGGGGATAGAGAGGGGGATGGCAGGTGGGGGGAGGGGAGGAGAGGATGGGGGATAGAGAGGGGGATGGCAGGTGGGGGGAGGGGAGGAGAGGATGGGGGATAGAGAGGGGGATGGCAGGTGGGGGGAGGGGAGGAGAGGATGGGGGATAGAGAGGGGGATGGCAGGTGGGGGGAGGGGAGGAGAGGATGGGGGATAGAGAGGGGGATGGCAGGTGGGGGGAGGGGAGGAGAGGATGGGGGATAGAGAGGGGGATGGCAGGTGGGGGGAGGGGAGGAGAGGATGGGGGATAGAGAGGGGGATGGCAGGTGGGGGGAGGGGAGGAGAGGATGGGGGATAGAGAGGGGGATGGCAGGTGGGGGGAGGGGAGGAGAGGATGGGGGATAGAGAGGGGGATGGCAGGTGGGGGGAGGGGAGGAGAGGATGGGGGATAGAGAGGGGGATGGCAGGTGGGGGGAGGGGAGGAGAGGATGGGGGATAGAGAGGGGGATGGCAGGTGGGGGGAGGGGAGGAGAGGATGGGGGATAGAGAGGGGGATGGCAGGTGGGGGGAGGGGAGGAGAGGATGGGGGATAGAGAGGGGGATGGCAGGTGGGGGGAGGGGAGGAGAGGATGGGGGATAGAGAGGGGGATGGCAGGTGGGGGGAGGGGAGGAGAGGATGGGGGATAGAGAGGGGGATGGCAGGTGGGGGGAGGGGAGGAGAGGATGGGGGATAGAGAGGGGGATGGCAGGTGGGGGGAGGGGAGGAGAGGATGGGGGATAGAGAGGGGGATGGCAGGTGGGGGGAGGGGAGGAGAGGATGGGGGATAGAGAGGGGGATGGCAGGTGGGGGGAGGGGAGGAGAGGATGGGGGATAGAGAGGGGGATGGCAGGTGGGGGGAGGGGAGGAGAGGATGGGGGATAGAGAGGGGGATGGCAGGTGGGGGGAGGGGAGGAGAGGATGGGGGATAGAGAGGGGGATGGCAGGTGGGGGGAGGGGAGGAGAGGATGGGGGATAGAGAGGGGGATGGCAGGTGGGGGGAGGGGAGGAGAGGATGGGGGATAGAGAGGGGGATGGCAGGTGGGGGGAGGGGAGGAGAGGATGGGGGATAGAGAGGGGGATGGCAGGTGGGGGGAGGGGAGGAGAGGATGGGGGATAGAGAGGGGGATGGCAGGTGGGGGGAGGGGAGGAGAGGATGGGGGATAGAGAGGGGGATGGCAGGTGGGGGGAGGGGAGGAGAGGATGGGGGATAGAGAGGGGGATGGCAGGTGGGGGGAGGGGAGGAGAGGATGGGGGATAGAGAGGGGGATGGCAGGTGGGGGGAGGGGAGGAGAGGATGGGGGATAGAGAGGGGGATGGCAGGTGGGGGGAGGGGAGGAGAGGATGGGGGATAGAGAGGGGGATGGCAGGTGGGGGGAGGGGAGGAGAGGATGGGGGATAGAGAGGGGGATGGCAGGTGGGGGGAGGGGAGGAGAGGATGGGGGATAGAGAGGGGGATGGCAGGTGGGGGGAGGGGAGGAGAGGATGGGGGATAGAGAGGGGGATGGCAGGTGGGGGGAGGGGAGGAGAGGATGGGGGATAGAGAGGGGGATGGCAGGTGGGGGGAGGGGAGGAGAGGATGGGGGATAGAGAGGGGGATGGCAGGTGGGGGGAGGGGAGGAGAGGATGGGGGATAGAGAGGGGGATGGCAGGTGGGGGGAGGGGAGGAGAGGATGGGGGATAGAGAGGGGGATGGCAGGTGGGGGGAGGGGAGGAGAGGATGGGGGATAGAGAGGGGGATGGCAGGTGGGGGGAGGGGAGGAGAGGATGGGGGATAGAGAGGGGGATGGCAGGTGGGGGGAGGGGAGGAGAGGATGGGGGATAGAGAGGGGGATGGCAGGTGGGGGGAGGGGAGGAGAGGATGGGGGATAGAGAGGGGGATGGCAGGTGGGGGGAGGGGAGGAGAGGATGGGGGATAGAGAGGGGGATGGCAGGTGGGGGGAGGGGAGGAGAGGATGGGGGATAGAGAGGGGGATGGCAGGTGGGGGGAGGGGAGGAGAGGATGGGGGATAGAGAGGGGGATGGCAGGTGGGGGGAGGGGAGGAGAGGATGGGGGATAGAGAGGGGGATGGCAGGTGGGGGGAGGGGAGGAGAGGATGGGGGATAGAGAGGGGGATGGCAGGTGGGGGGAGGGGAGGAGAGGATGGGGGATAGAGAGGGGGATGGCAGGTGGGGGGAGGGGAGGAGAGGATGGGGGATAGAGAGGGGGATGGCAGGTGGGGGGAGGGGAGGAGAGGATGGGGGATAGAGAGGGGGATGGCAGGTGGGGGGAGGGGAGGAGAGGATGGGGGATAGAGAGGGGGATGGCAGGTGGGGGGAGGGGAGGAGAGGATGGGGGATAGAGAGGGGGATGGCAGGTGGGGGGAGGGGAGGAGAGGATGGGGGATAGAGAGGGGGATGGCAGGTGGGGGGAGGGGAGGAGAGGATGGGGGATAGAGAGGGGGATGGCAGGTGGGGGGAGGGGAGGAGAGGATGGGGGATAGAGAGGGGGATGGCAGGTGGGGGGAGGGGAGGAGAGGATGGGGGATAGAGAGGGGGATGGCAGGTGGGGGGAGGGGAGGAGAGGATGGGGGATAGAGAGGGGGATGGCAGGTGGGGGGAGGGGAGGAGAGGATGGGGGATAGAGAGGGGGATGGCAGGTGGGGGGAGGGGAGGAGAGGATGGGGGATAGAGAGGGGGATGGCAGGTGGGGGGAGGGGAGGAGAGGATGGGGGATAGAGAGGGGGATGGCAGGTGGGGGGAGGGGAGGAGAGGATGGGGGATAGAGAGGGGGATGGCAGGTGGGGGGAGGGGAGGAGAGGATGGGGGATAGAGAGGGGGATGGCAGGTGGGGGGAGGGGAGGAGAGGATGGGGGATAGAGAGGGGGATGGCAGGTGGGGGGAGGGGAGGAGAGGATGGGGGATAGAGAGGGGGATGGCAGGTGGGGGGAGGGGAGGAGAGGATGGGGGATAGAGAGGGGGATGGCAGGTGGGGGGAGGGGAGGAGAGGATGGGGGATAGAGAGGGGGATGGCAGGTGGGGGGAGGGGAGGAGAGGATGGGGGATAGAGAGGGGGATGGCAGGTGGGGGGAGGGGAGGAGAGGATGGGGGATAGAGAGGGGGATGGCAGGTGGGGGGAGGGGAGGAGAGGATGGGGGATAGAGAGGGGGATGGCAGGTGGGGGGAGGGGAGGAGAGGATGGGGGATAGAGAGGGGGATGGCAGGTGGGGGGAGGGGAGGAGAGGATGGGGGATAGAGAGGGGGATGGCAGGTGGGGGGAGGGGAGGAGAGGATGGGGGATAGAGAGGGGGATGGCAGGTGGGGGAGGGGAGGAGAGGATGGGGGATAGAGAGGGGGATGGCAGGTGGGGGGAGGGGAGGAGAGGATGGGGGATAGAGAGGGGGATGGCAGGTGGGGGGAGGGGAGGAGAGGATGGGGGATAGAGAGGGGGATGGCAGGTGGGGGGAGGGGAGGAGAGGATGGGGGATAGAGAGGGGGATGGCAGGTGGGGGGAGGGGAGGAGAGGATGGGGGATAGAGAGGGGGATGGCAGGTGGGGGGAGGGGAGGAGAGGATGGGGGATAGAGAGGGGGATGGCAGGTGGGGGGAGGGGAGGAGAGGATGGGGGATAGAGAGGGGGATGGCAGGTGGGGGGAGGGGAGGAGAGGATGGGGGATAGAGAGGGGGATGGCAGGTGGGGGGAGGGGAGGAGAGGATGGGGGATAGAGAGGGGGATGGCAGGTGGGGGGAGGGGAGGAGAGGATGGGGGATAGAGAGGGGGATGGCAGGTGGGGGGAGGGGAGGAGAGGATGGGGGATAGAGAGGGGGATGGCAGGTGGGGGGAGGGGAGGAGAGGATGGGGGATAGAGAGGGGGATGGCAGGTGGGGGGAGGGGAGGAGAGGATGGGGGATAGAGAGGGGGATGGCAGGTGGGGGGAGGGGAGGAGAGGATGGGGGATAGAGAGGGGGATGGCAGGTGGGGGGAGGGGAGGAGAGGATGGGGGATAGAGAGGGGGATGGCAGGTGGGGGGAGGGGAGGAGAGGATGGGGGATAGAGAGGGGGATGGCAGGTGGGGGGAGGGGAGGAGAGGATGGGGGATAGAGAGGGGGATGGCAGGTGGGGGGAGGGGAGGAGAGGATGGGGGATAGAGAGGGGGATGGCAGGTGGGGGGAGGGGAGGAGAGGATGGGGGATAGAGAGGGGGATGGCAGGTGGGGGGAGGGGAGGAGAGGATGGGGGATAGAGAGGGGGATGGCAGGTGGGGGGAGGGGAGGAGAGGATGGGGGATAGAGAGGGGGATGGCAGGTGGGGGGAGGGGAGGAGAGGATGGGGGATAGAGAGGGGGATGGCAGGTGGGGGGAGGGGAGGAGAGGATGGGGGATAGAGAGGGGGATGGCAGGTGGGGGGAGGGGAGGAGAGGATGGGGGATAGAGAGGGGGATGGCAGGTGGGGGGAGGGGAGGAGAGGATGGGGGATAGAGAGGGGGATGGCAGGTGGGGGGAGGGGAGGAGAGGATGGGGGATAGAGAGGGGGATGGCAGGTGGGGGGAGGGGAGGAGAGGATGGGGGATAGAGAGGGGGATGGCAGGTGGGGGGAGGGGAGGAGAGGATGGGGGATAGAGAGGGGGATGGCAGGTGGGGGGAGGGGAGGAGAGGATGGGGGATAGAGAGGGGGATGGCAGGTGGGGGGAGGGGAGGAGAGGATGGGGGATAGAGAGGGGGATGGCAGGTGGGGGAGGGGAGGAGAGGATGGGGGATAGAGAGGGGGATGGCAGGTGGGGGGAGGGGAGGAGAGGATGGGGGATAGAGAGGGGGATGGCAGGTGGGGGGAGGGGAGGAGAGGATGGGGGATAGAGAGGGGGATGGCAGGTGGGGGGAGGGGAGGAGAGGATGGGGGATAGAGAGGGGGATGGCAGGTGGGGGGAGGGGAGGAGAGGATGGGGGATAGAGAGGGGGATGGCAGGTGGGGGGAGGGGAGGAGAGGATGGGGGATAGAGAGGGGGATGGCAGGTGGGGGGAGGGGAGGAGAGGATGGGGGATAGAGAGGGGGATGGCAGGTGGGGGGAGGGGAGGAGAGGATGGGGGATAGAGAGGGGGATGGCAGGTGGGGGGAGGGGAGGAGAGGATGGGGGATAGAGAGGGGGATGGCAGGTGGGGGGAGGGGAGGAGAGGATGGGGGATAGAGAGGGGGATGGCAGGTGGGGGGAGGGGAGGAGAGGATGGGGGATAGAGAGGGGGATGGCAGGTGGGGGGAGGGGAGGAGAGGATGGGGGATAGAGAGGGGGATGGCAGGTGGGGGGAGGGGAGGAGAGGATGGGGGATAGAGAGGGGGATGGCAGGTGGGGGGAGGGGAGGAGAGGATGGGGGATAGAGAGGGGGATGGCAGGTGGGGGGAGGGGAGGAGAGGATGGGGGATAGAGAGGGGGATGGCAGGTGGGGGGAGGGGAGGAGAGGATGGGGGATAGAGAGGGGGATGGCAGGTGGGGGGAGGGGAGGAGAGGATGGGGGATAGAGAGGGGGATGGCAGGTGGGGGGAGGGGAGGAGAGGATGGGGGATAGAGAGGGGGATGGCAGGTGGGGGGAGGGGAGGAGAGGATGGGGGATAGAGAGGGGGATGGCAGGTGGGGGGAGGGGAGGAGAGGATGGGGGATAGAGAGGGGGATGGCAGGTGGGGGGAGGGGAGGAGAGGATGGGGGATAGAGAGGGGGATGGCAGGTGGGGGGAGGGGAGGAGAGGATGGGGGATAGAGAGGGGGATGGCAGGTGGGGGGAGGGGAGGAGAGGATGGGGGATAGAGAGGGGGATGGCAGGTGGGGGGAGGGGAGGAGAGGATGGGGGATAGAGAGGGGGATGGCAGGTGGGGGGAGGGGAGGAGAGGATGGGGGATAGAGAGGGGGATGGCAGGTGGGGGGAGGGGAGGAGAGGATGGGGGATAGAGAGGGGGATGGCAGGTGGGGGGAGGGGAGGAGAGGATGGGGGATAGAGAGGGGGATGGCAGGTGGGGGGAGGGGAGGAGAGGATGGGGGATAGAGAGGGGGATGGCAGGTGGGGGGAGGGGAGGAGAGGATGGGGGATAGAGAGGGGGATGGCAGGTGGGGGGAGGGGAGGAGAGGATGGGGGATAGAGAGGGGGATGGCAGGTGGGGGGAGGGGAGGAGAGGATGGGGGATAGAGAGGGGGATGGCAGGTGGGGGGAGGGGAGGAGAGGATGGGGGATAGAGAGGGGGATGGCAGGTGGGGGGAGGGGAGGAGAGGATGGGGGATAGAGAGGGGGATGGCAGGTGGGGGGAGGGGAGGAGAGGATGGGGGATAGAGAGGGGGATGGCAGGTGGGGGGAGGGGAGGAGAGGATGGGGGATAGAGAGGGGGATGGCAGGTGGGGGGAGGGGAGGAGAGGATGGGGGATAGAGAGGGGGATGGCAGGTGGGGGGAGGGGAGGAGAGGATGGGGGATAGAGAGGGGGATGGCAGGTGGGGGGAGGGGAGGAGAGGATGGGGGATAGAGAGGGGGATGGCAGGTGGGGGGAGGGGAGGAGAGGATGGGGGATAGAGAGGGGGATGGCAGGTGGGGGGAGGGGAGGAGAGGATGGGGGATAGAGAGGGGGATGGCAGGTGGGGGGAGGGGAGGAGAGGATGGGGGATAGAGAGGGGGATGGCAGGTGGGGGGAGGGGAGGAGAGGATGGGGGATAGAGAGGGGGATGGCAGGTGGGGGGAGGGGAGGAGAGGATGGGGGATAGAGAGGGGGATGGCAGGTGGGGGGAGGGGAGGAGAGGATGGGGGATAGAGAGGGGGATGGCAGGTGGGGGGAGGGGAGGAGAGGATGGGGGATAGAGAGGGGGATGGCAGGTGGGGGGAGGGGAGGAGAGGATGGGGGATAGAGAGGGGGATGGCAGGTGGGGGGAGGGGAGGAGAGGATGGGGGATAGAGAGGGGGATGGCAGGTGGGGGGAGGGGAGGAGAGGATGGGGGATAGAGAGGGGGATGGCAGGTGGGGGGAGGGGAGGAGAGGATGGGGGATAGAGAGGGGGATGGCAGGTGGGGGGAGGGGAGGAGAGGATGGGGGATAGAGAGGGGGATGGCAGGTGGGGGGAGGGGAGGAGAGGATGGGGGATAGAGAGGGGGATGGCAGGTGGGGGGAGGGGAGGAGAGGATGGGGGATAGAGAGGGGGATGGCAGGTGGGGGGAGGGGAGGAGAGGATGGGGGATAGAGAGGGGGATGGCAGGTGGGGGGAGGGGAGGAGAGGATGGGGGATAGAGAGGGGGATGGCAGGTGGGGGGAGGGGAGGAGAGGATGGGGGATAGAGAGGGGGATGGCAGGTGGGGGAGGGGAGGAGAGGATGGGGGATAGAGAGGGGGATGGCAGGTGGGGGGAGGGGAGGAGAGGATGGGGGATAGAGAGGGGGATGGCAGGTGGGGGGAGGGGAGGAGAGGATGGGGGATAGAGAGGGGGATGGCAGGTGGGGGAGGGGAGGAGAGGATGGGGGATAGAGAGGGGGATGGCAGGTGGGGGGAGGGGAGGAGAGGATGGGGGATAGAGAGGGGGATGGCAGGTGGGGGGAGGGGAGGAGAGGATGGGGGATAGAGAGGGGGATGGCAGGTGGGGGGAGGGGAGGAGAGGATGGGGGATAGAGAGGGGGATGGCAGGTGGGGGGAGGGGAGGAGAGGATGGGGGATAGAGAGGGGGATGGCAGGTGGGGGGAGGGGAGGAGAGGATGGGGGATAGAGAGGGGGATGGCAGGTGGGGGGAGGGGAGGAGAGGATGGGGGATAGAGAGGGGGATGGCAGGTGGGGGGAGGGGAGGAGAGGATGGGGGATAGAGAGGGGGATGGCAGGTGGGGGGAGGGGAGGAGAGGATGGGGGATAGAGAGGGGGATGGCAGGTGGGGGGAGGGGAGGAGAGGATGGGGGATAGAGAGGGGGATGGCAGGTGGGGGGAGGGGAGGAGAGGATGGGGGATAGAGAGGGGGATGGCAGGTGGGGGGAGGGGAGGAGAGGATGGGGGATAGAGAGGGGGATGGCAGGTGGGGGGAGGGGAGGAGAGGATGGGGGATAGAGAGGGGGATGGCAGGTGGGGGGAGGGGAGGAGAGGATGGGGGATAGAGAGGGGGATGGCAGGTGGGGGGAGGGGAGGAGAGGATGGGGGATAGAGAGGGGGATGGCAGGTGGGGGGAGGGGAGGAGAGGATGGGGGATAGAGAGGGGGATGGCAGGTGGGGGGAGGGGAGGAGAGGATGGGGGATAGAGAGGGGGATGGCAGGTGGGGGGAGGGGAGGAGAGGATGGGGGATAGAGAGGGGGATGGCAGGTGGGGGGAGGGGAGGAGAGGATGGTGGATAGAGAGGGGGATGGCAGGTGGGGGGAGGGGAGGAGAGGATGGGGGATAGAGAGGGGGATGGCAGGTGGGGGGAGGGGAGGAGAGGATGGGGGATAGAGAGGGGGATGGCAGGTGGGGGGAGGGGAGGAGAGGATGGGGGATAGAGAGGGGGATGGCAGGTGGGGGGAGGGGAGGAGAGGATGGGGGATAGAGAGGGGGATGGCAGGTGGGGGGAGGGGAGGAGAGGATGGGGGATAGAGAGGGGGATGGCAGGTTGGGGGGAGGGGAGGAGAGGATGGGGGATAGAGAGGGGGATGGCAGGTGGGGGGAGGGGAGGAGAGGATGGGGGATAGAGAGGGGGATGGCAGGTGGGGGGAGGGGAGGAGAGGATGGGGGATAGAGAGGGGGATGGCAGGTGGGGGAGGGGAGGAGAGGATGGGGGATAGAGAGGGGGATGGCAGGTGGGGGTGAGGGGAGGAGAGGATGGGGGATAGAGAGGGGGATGGCAGGTGGGGGGAGGGGAGGAGAGGATGGGGGATAGAGAGGGGGATGGCAGGTGGGGGGAGGGGAGGAGAGGATGGGGGATAGAGAGGGGGATGGCAGGTGGGGGGAGGGGATGGAGAGGATGGGGGATAGAGAGGGGGATGGCAGGTGGGGGGAGGGGAGGAGAGGATGGGGGATAGAGAGGGGGATGGCAGGTGGGGGGAGGGGAGGAGAGGATGGGGGATAGAGAGGGGGATGGCAGGTGGGGGGAGGGGAGGAGAGGATGGGGGATAGAGAGGGGGATGGCAGGTGGGGGAGGGGAGGAGAGGATGGGGATAGAGAGGGGGATGGCAGGTGGGGGGAGGGGAGGAGAGGATGGGGGATAGAGAGGGGGATGGCAGGTGGGGGGAGGGGAGGAGAGGATGGGGGATAGAGAGGGGGATGGCAGGTGGGGGGAGGGGAGGAGAGGATGGGGGATAGAGAGGGGGATGGCAGGTGGGGGGAGGGGAGGAGAGGATGGGGGATAGAGAGGGGGATGGCAGGTGGGGGGAGGGGAGGAGAGGATGGGGGATAGAGAGGGGGATGGCAGGTGGGGGGAGGGGAGGACGAGGATGGGGGATAGAGAGGGGGATGGCAGGTGGGGGGAGGGGAGGAGAGGATGGGGGATAGAGAGGGGGATGGCAGGTGGGGGGAGGGGAGGAGAGGATGGGGGATAGAGAGGGGGATGGCAGGTGGGGGGAGGGGAGGAGAGGATGGGGGATAGAGAGGGGGATGGCAGGTGGGGGGAGGGGAGGAGAGGATGGGGGATAGAGAGGGGGATGGCAGGTGGGGGGAGGGGAGGAGAGGATGGGGGATAGAGAGGGGGATGGCAGGTGGGGGGAGGGGAGGAGAGGATGGGGGATAGAGAGGGGGAGGCAGGTGGGGGAGGGAGGAGAGGATGGGGGATAGAGAGGGGGATGGCAGGTGGGGGGAGGGGAGGAGAGGATGGGGGATTAGAGAGGGGGATGGCAGGTGGGGTGAGGGGAGGAGAGGATGGGGGATAGAGAGGGGATGGCAGGTGGGGGGAGGGGAGGAGAGGATGGGGGATAGAGAGGGGGATGGCAGGTGGGGGAGGGAGGAGAGGATGGGGATAGAGAGGGGATGGCAGGTGGGGGGAGGGGAGGAGAGGATGGGGGATAGAGAGGGGATGGCAGGTGGGGGGAGGGGAGGAGAGGATGGGGGATAGAGAGGGGGATGGCAGGTGGGGGGAGGGGAGGAGAGGATGGGGGATAGAGAGGGGATGGCAGGTGGGGGGAGGGGAGGAGAGGATGGGGGATAGAGAGGGGGATGGCAGGTGGGGGGAGGGGAGGAGAGGATGGGGGATAGAGAGGGGGATGGCAGGTGGGGGGAGGGGAGGAGAGGATGGGGGATAGAGAGGGGGATGGCAGGTGGGGGGAGGGGAGGAGAGGATGGGGGATAGAGAGGGGGATGGCAGGTGGGGGGAGGGGAGGAGAGGATGGGGGATAGAGAGGGGGATGGCAGGTGGGGGAGGGGAGGAGAGGATGGGGGATAGAGAGGGGGATGGCAGGTGGGGGGAGGGGAGGAGAGGATGGGGGATAGAGAGGGGGATGGCAGGTGGGGGGAGGGGAGGAGAGGATGGGGGATAGAGAGGGGGATGGCAGGTGGGGGGAGGGGAGGAGAGGATGGGGGATAGGAGCAGGTGGGGGGAGGGAGGAGAGGATGGGGGATAGAGAGGGGGATGGCAGGTGGGGGAGGAGAGGATGGGGGATAGCGAGGGGGATGGCAGGTGGGGGGAGGGGAGGAGAGGATGGGGGATAGAGAGGGGATGGCAGGTGGGGGGAGGGGAGGAGAGGATGGGGGATAGAGAGGGGGATGGCAGGTGGGGGGAGGGGAGGAGAGGATGGGGGATAGAGAGGGGGATGGCAGGTGGGGGAGGGAGGAGGATGGGGAAGGAGGGGATGGCAGGGGGGAGGAGAGGATGGGGGATAGAGAGGGGGATGGCAGGTGGGGGAGGGGAGGAGAGGATGGGGGATAGAGAGGGGGATGGCAGGTGGGGGGAGGGGAGGAGAGGATGGGGGATAGAGAGGGGGATGGCAGGTGGGGGGAGGGGAGGAGAGGATGGGGGATAGAGAGGGGATGGCAGGTGGGGGGAGGGGAGGAGAGGATGGGGGATAGAGAGGGGGATGGCAGGTGGGGGGAGGGGAGGAGAGGATGGGGGATAGAGAGGGGGATGGCAGGTGGGGGGAGGGAGGAGAGGATGGGGGATAGAGAGGGGGATGGCAGGTGGGGGGAGGGGAGGAGAGGAGGGGGGATAGAGAGGGGGATGGCAGGTGGGGGGAGGGGAGGAGAGGATGGGGGATAGAGAGGGGGATGGCAGGTGGGGGGGAGGGGAGGAGAGGATGGGGGATAGAGAGGGGGATGGCAGGTGGGGGGAGGGGAGGAGAGGATGGGGGATAGAGAGGGGGATGGAGGTGGGGGGAGGGGAGGAGAGGATGGGGGATAGAGAGGGGGATGGCAGGTGGGGGGGAGGGGAGGAGAGGATGGGGGATAGAGAGGGGGATGGCAGGTGGGGGGAGGGGAGGAGAGGATGGGGGATAGAGAGGGGGATGGCAGGTGGGGGGAGGGGAGGAGAGGATGGGGGATAGAGAGGGGGATGGCAGGTGGGGGGAGGGGAGGAGAGGATGGGGGATAGAGAGGGGGATGGCAGGTGGGGGGAGGGGAGGAGAGGATGGGGGAATAGAGAGGGGGATGGCAGGTGGGGGGAGGGGAGGAGAGGATGGGGGATAGAGAGGGGGATGGCAGGTGGGGGGAGGGGAGGAGAGGGATGGGGGATAGAGAGGGGGATGGCAGGTGGGGGAGGGGAGGAGAGGATGGGGGATAGAGAGGG
The DNA here is from genome assembly GCA_947471745.1 of Closterium sp. Naga37s-1. Lineage (NCBI taxonomy): Eukaryota > Viridiplantae > Streptophyta > Zygnematophyceae > Desmidiales > Closteriaceae > Closterium > Closterium sp. Naga37s-1. The sequence goes on from CANJKZ010000871.1 coordinate 505,919, forward strand.
GGATGGCAGGGGGGGGAGGGAGGAGAGGATGGGGATAGAGAGGGGGATGGCAGGTGGGGGGAGGGGAGGAGAGGATGGGGGATAGAGAGGGGATGGCAGGTGGGGGGAGGGGAGGAGAGGATGGGGGATAGAGAGGGGATGGCAGGTGGGGGGAGGGGAGGAGAGGATGGGGGGGATTAGAGAGGGGGATGGCAGGTGGGGGGAGGGGAGGAGAGGATGGTGGGATAGAGAGGGGGATGGCAGGTGGGGGGAGGGGAGGAGAGGATGGGGGATAGAGAGGGGGATGGCAGGTGGGGGGAGGGGAGGAGAGGATGGGGGATAGAGAGGGGGATGGCAGTGTGGGGGGAGGGGAGGAGAGGATGGGGGATAGAGAGGGGGATGGCAGGTGGGGGGAGGGGAGGAGAGGATGGGGGATAGAGAGGGGGATGGCAGGTGGGGGGAGGGGAGGAGAGGATGGGGGATAGAGAGGGGGATGGCAGGTGGGGGGAGGGGAGGGAGAGGATGGGGGATAGAGAGGGGGATGGCAGGTGGGGGGAGGGGAGGAGAGGATGGGGGATAGAGAGGGGGATGGCAGGTGGGGGGAGGGGAGGAGAGGATGGGGGATAGAGAGGGGGATGGCAGGTGGGGGGAGGGGAGGAGAGGATGGGGGATAGAGAGGGGGATGGCAGGTGGGGGGAGGGGAGGAGAGGATGGGGGATAGAGAGGGGGATGGCAGGTGGGGGGAGGGGAGGAGAGGATGGGGGATAGAGAGGGGGATGGCAGGTGGGGGGGAGGGGAGGAGAGGATGGGGGATAGAGAGGGGGGATGGCAGGTGGGGGGAGGGGAGGAGAGGATGGCGGATAGAGAGGGGGGATGGCAGGTGGGGGGAGGGGAGGAGAGGATGGGGGATAGAGAGGGGGATGGCAGGTGGGGGGAGGGGAGGAGAGGAGGGGGGATAGAGAGGGGGATGGCAGGTGGGGGAGGAGGAGCGGATGGGGGATGAGAGGGGATGGCAGGTGGGGGAGAGGAGAGGAGAAGGGGCATGGGTTGAGTGGGGGTCACATAGGGGCAGATACACGAAGGTATGGTTTTTGGTGTTGTTGGTGATGCTGCGAGCTAGTAAGAAACCATGTGACAGTAATTTGTGTTGAGATGTCTCAAAACAAACTGACGTTCTACATAGGAGCCCGTACCCAAGGTATGCTTAGGTGATAAAGGGAGTCTTTTGAGACGTGCCAAAAACATGGGAGCGCAGCGGCATACCCAAGGTTATGGTTTCGGGGTTTTCTTTATGATGCTCCAAAGCTAGTGAGAACACTGAGCCTAATGAGAGCATGTCGAGCCTAGCGAGAACACGCACCGAGCCTAGCGAGAACGCACCGAGCCTAGCAAGAACGCACCGAGCCTAGCAAGAACGCACCGAGCCTAGCAAGAACGCACCGAGCCCTAGCAAGAACGCACCGAGCCTAGCAAGAACGCACCGAGCCTAGCAAGAACGCACCGAGCCTTTCAAGACCCCACCGAGCCTAGCAAGAACGCACCGAGCCTTTCAAGACCCCACAGAGCCTAGCAAGAACCTACCGGGCCACAGACGGCAAAACTCATGAGCTTGGGGCTGGCAGGGTCCAGGTTGAGTTTTCCCTCGGATATGTCGGCACACATGGCCACACATGAGCGCATCCTCTGCAGTTCAGGCACACACAACACACAGTGGTGGCAGAGATTGGGGGGGGAGACACAGGGGTTGAGAGGTGCAGGGTCCAGGTTGAGCTTTCCCTCGGATATGCCGGCACACATGGCCACACATGAGCGCATCTCTGCCGTTACAACACGCAGGAGTCAGGGTGAGAGGCATGGTTGTCAAAATATGTTAGTATATATTTTATATAACTGCTTGTAGTTTAGAACAGTGTAGTTATATTGTTTATTGTTTGGTGGTGCACCCTTGTTTCTTGCCTATATCTTGTACTCAACTCTTTTAATGAAACCCCTTTTGGCCAACTCTTGCTCCCAGTCTTCTCAATATGATCCTTGCCTCTCGTTCTACCCTAGTTCCTAAGTCCTAGTTAATCTCGTTATATGACAATGGTGTTGCAACAGGGGGAGAGGCATGGCATTGAGTGTTCCTTGGGCAAGAAAAAGCAGATAGGCTGAGAGAGAGAGAGAGATACACGACGATTCACAGAGGGTATGCAGAGCACATCCAAAAGGGCACTACACAAATGGCTTCACCTCGCCTGTTCTTATCTGTGAAAGGGCCTCACCTCGTTTGTCAGTATGTGCCAGACGGCCTCACCTCGCTTGTCAGTATGTGCCACACGGCCTCACCTCGCTTGTCAGTATGTGCCAGACGGCCTCACCTCGCTTGTCAGTATGTGCCAGACGGCCTCACCTCGCTTGTCTCTATATGCTGGGTAGTAGAGAAGAAAGGTGATGCACATCTCGTCGTTGCTGGCCTCTCCTCCCATTGTCACCTGTGGGGTGGGATGGCATGGCATGGCAAGTGATAATGGCACAGGGCGGAGTGTTTGAGTCGACTCTAAAGTCACCTCGGGTAGTAGAGAAGGAAGCTGATGCACATCTCCTCCTTGCTGGCCTCGCCCCCTATTGTCACCTGTGGGGTGGCATGGCATGGCATGGGGTGGAATGGCATGGGCGTGAGATGGCATGGGGGGCGTGAGATGGCATGGTGTGCGTGAGATGGCATGGCATGTGACTGTGTCGGATGGGATGGGATGGGATGGTAAGGCATGGAAAAGGGCAGGAGCCTAAAGTAAAAGTATATGAGCTGCCGGAAAACAATGCAGTCACCGCTGTTCACCGCCCACCACCGCTCATTACCACCATGGCTTACGTTGGAGCGGGAGGTGGAGTCCCACACACACTTGGTGCGCAGCTCATCCCCCGGCTGTAGCTGGAAGGGCGGCTGCACGTTGATCATCTGCTGTGATGCAAAGTCACTGGGAAAAGGGAGAGAGAGAGAGAGAGAGAGAAGATGATATGTTAGGACACCTAATGAATAGGCCTCTGGGTGCAGCTGGAAGGGCGGCTGCACGTCCTCAAAGGGGAGGTGCCTCAAAGGGCGGGTGCCTAAAAAATAGAGCTCTGGCTGTAGCTCTGGCTGTAGCTCTGGCTGTAGCTCAAAGGGCGGGTGCACATGGATCATCTATCTGCTCATCTGCTGTGAGGCCAAGTCACTGTGGGGGGAAGAGCGAGGATAGGAGGGAGGAGAGGAGAGAAGAAATGATTCGAGAAGAAAAGAGATAAGATGGTAGTTGAAAGGAAAAGAAAGACGATAAAAGAGAGTATGAGTGGAGCGAGGGGAAAAGACGTGTGAAGCGAGGGGTGAAGGGCGGGCGGGAGGGGTGAAGGGCGGGAGGGGTGAAGGGCGGGAGAGGTGAAGGGCGGGAGGGGTGAAGGGCGGGAGAGGTGAAGGGCGGGAGGGGTGAAGGGCGGGAGGGGTGAAGGGCGGGAGGACACTCACTAGTAGTCGAGGCGAGCGAGTGCTTGTCATGAAGAAGAGCAGCAGTAGGAGGGGACAACACGAAGATATACACAGGGGACAACACGAAGATATACACAGGGGACAACACGAAGATATACACAGGGGACAACACGAAGATATACACAGGGGACAACACGAAGATATACACAGGGGACAACACGAAGATGTACACAGGGGACAACACGAAGATATACACAGGGGACAACACGAAGATATGCACAGGGGACAACACGAAGATATACACAGGGGACAACACGAAGATATACACAGGGGACATCCCCTCCTACTGCTGCTCTTCTTCATGACAAGCACTGACCCGGGAGGACACTCACTAGTAGTCGAGGCGAGCGACTGTGGTGACCTTTTCGCCATCCCGATACACATCGGTATACATCTGATGGGGTGGTGAGAGGGGCAAGGGGTGTGGAGATGGGTTGAGAGTGGTGGTGAGGAGGTGAAAGAGGTGGTAAGTTTTCTAGTCGAATCAAAGCGCGACGGTGGTGACCTTTGCCCCATCCCGATACACATCGGTGAATATCTGATGAGATGGTGAGAGGAGTACAGTGTGGGCAGGTGGTGCGTGCATGCTGCTACCCGTGTGTGCCGCCACCCGTGTGTGCGTTGATACCTGGCGGCCAAGCGCGTGTTGGTGCAGGGCGGCAGCAACTATGTTCACCGACTCGTTCTTGAACACTGCCTTGGTGCACCGCCCCGGGCAGATGTTCTCCTGGGTCCACGACGGCTGCAGAGAAGGGCGAGGGGAAGAAGGGACGAGATGGGAAAAGAGAGAGGGGGGATGCGATGGGCCAAGAGTGGAACACTGCCTTGGTGCACCGCCCCGGGCATAGCATATGTTCTCCTGCGTCAACGAGGGGTGCAGAGGGGGGAGGAAGAGGATGAAGGGGGGAACACCAGGGATGAGGGATGAGAGGGAGGGCATGAGAACACTGCCTTGGTGCACCGGCCCGGGCATAGCAGATGTTCTCCTGCGTCCACGAGGGGTGCAGAGGGGCGAGACGCAAGGAAGGAGAGGAGGCGCGGGGGATAAAAAGGACGCCGGGATGAGAGCAGGGACTGATACTGCCTTGGTGCATCGCCCGGGGCAAATGCTCTCCTGTGTCCACGAGGGCTGCAGATTAGGGGGAGGGGGAGAGGGAAGTGAAGAGGGAAGTGAAGAGGGAAGTGAAGAGAGCATGACAGGAGGTGGATGGAAGCAGGCTTGGCCACTGCAGCTTTAGTAGAATCAGAAAAGGGTGTTACCTGACCTATCCAGGTGCTACCTGACCTATCCAGGTGCTACCTGACCTATCCAGGTGCTACCTGACCTATCCAGGTGCTACCTGACCTATCCAGGTGCTACCTGACCTGTCCAGGTGTTACCTGGCCAGGTGGGATCTGCAGCAGCAGCCCGTAGTAGACCGGGCCAGCCATCATGATTCCTGCGTCGTGCTTCCCTGGGGCAGAAGTTTCCAGGAAGATTCCGCTGTTGTCGACAATGTCAGAGCGGGCGTCGGGATTGGTGTAGTGGATCTGAAGGGGGAGGAGGAGAGGGAGATACAAGGGAGAAGGGGGATGAGAAGAGGGTTTGGTTGGGTCAAAATAGGGGGATTGGTTGGGTGAATCTAAAAAGAGAATGGTGTAATGAATCTGGAAAATACGGGGGAGGAGAGGGATGAGAAAGGGGTTTGGTTGGGTCAAAATAGGGAAGGACGAGGAGATAAAGATGAGATAAAGAGGGGATAGGTGGGTGGGTAGTAGGGGAATACTGACTGACACAGGGAACGAACAATTAGGGTCTTGAACCAAGCTCCACAGAAGGTGTAGGGGCATGTCGTGCATGCACCACACGGCACCGCACAGCACTTAACATGAACACAGTGCACCGCATGGCACCGCACTAACATCGCACCTGCAGCACGAACTTGGTGTAGTATCCGGGGCTAATGGGAAAGCCAACATCGCGGGGGAAGGAGTAGGGACGCGCCCCCAACCCCCACATGGCCACTGAGCACCGCACATCACCGCACTGCACCGCGCAGCACCCACCTGCAGCACGAACTTGGTGTAGTATCCGGGGCCGATGGGAAAGCCAACATCGCGGGGGAAGGAGTAGGGACGCGCACCCAGCCCCCACATTGCCACGGTGTGGCCCTGACAGGGCGTTGACTCGTGCATGCAATCATACACGCCCTGTGTTGCCGGCACGTCCTTATATTCCTCCCTGCCATGGGAAAGGTAAGGGATGGGGCGGGGTGGAGGGGAAGGAGTGGGAGGGGGAGCAGGCATGGGGGGAGCACGCATGGGGGGAGCACGCATGGGGGGAGCAGGCATGGGGGGAGCAGGCATGGGGGGAGCAGGCATGGGGGGAGCAGGCATGGGGGGGTGAGATGGGGGGGTTGGTTGAAGCGGGAAGGCGTAAGGACAGCCCCCCAGCCCCCACACCCCCACGGTGTGGCCCTGGCAGGGCGTTGCCTCGTGCGTGCACTCCTCATACACGCCCTGTGTTGCTGGCACGTCCTTATATTCCTCCCTGCCATGGGTAATGGGTGCGGGAGAGGGAAGTGAGGGGGGAATCTGAGGAACAGGAGCCAGCACCCAGCTGCAGGGTGCTGGCTGTGTGCCCCTGCAGCACCCAGCTGCAGGGTGCTGGCTGTGTGCCCCTGCAGCACCCAGCTGCAGGGTGCTGGCTGTGTGCCCCTGCAGCACCCAGCTGCAGGGTGCTGGCTGTGTGCCCCTGCAGCACCCAGCTGCAGGGTGCTGGCTGTGTGCCCCTGCAGCACCCAGCTGCAGGTGCTGGCTGGTGCCCCTGCAGCACCAGCTGCAGGGTGCTGGCTGTGTGCCCCTGCAGCACCCAGCTGCAGGGTGCTGGCTGTGTGCCCCTGCAGCACCCAGCTGCAGGGTGCTGGCTGTGTGCCCCTGCAGCACCCAGCTGCAGGGTGCTGGCTGTGTGCCCCTGCAGCACCCAGCTGCAGGGTGCTGGCTGTGTGCCCCTGCAGCACCCAGCTGCAGGGTGCTGGCTGTGTGCCCCTGCAGCACCCAGCTGCAGGGTGCTGGCTGTGTGCCCCTGCAGCACCCAGCTGCAGGGTGCTGGCTGTGTGCCCCTGCAGCACCCAGCTGCAGGGTGCTGGCTGTGTGCCCCTGCAGCACCCAGCTGCAGGGTGCTGGCTGTGTGCCCCTGCAGCACCCAGCTGCAGGGTGCTGGCTGTGTGCCCCTGCAGCACCCAGCTGCAGGGTGCTGGCTGTGTGCCCCTGCAGCACCCAGCTGCAGGGTGCTGGCTGTGTGCCCCTGCAGCACCCAGCTGCAGGGTGCTGGCTGTGTGCCCCTGCAGCACCCAGCTGCAGGGTGCTGGCTGTGTGCCCCTGCAGCACCCAGCTGCAGGGTGCTGGCTGTGTGCCCCTGCAGCACCCAGCTCCCACACTCCCACTGTGTGCCTCTGGCAGGGCGTTGACTCATGCATGCACTCTCACACGCCCTGTGTTGCCGCCGGCACATCCTTATGTCCCTCCCTGCCACTGGCAAAAGAGGAGGGGGGAGAGGACGGGAGAGGGACGAGAAGAGGGGGAGGGGACGGATGGGAAGTGGTGGGGACGGGAGGAATCACGGCGAATGACGAGGGGGGGACACGTGCGATGAGTGCAGGTGGGGAGAGAGAGGGGGATGAGGTGGTGGGAGAGAGGGGGGGGGGAGGGGAGGGCAGCGGAAGAGCAGCGCATGGTGCAGTCCCGAGGGCTATTGAGGCACAACAAGAGTCGTACGGGGGGGTACAGGGGGAAGAAAGAGGGGAAGGTAGGGGGAGGGAGGGAGGGGGAGGTTTGGGAGCGGGGCAGCCGAAGAGCAGTGCGCAGTGCAGCAGGGAGGGAGGAGGGGGTTGAAAAGGTGAGGAGTGGTGTGGGGGGGGGGAACCACAGGTGCAAGACATGAGGAGCGGGACAGGATGTAGAGGAGGAAAGGAGAGAGACGTACAGGGGGCAGCCGAAGAGCAGTGCGTGGTGCAGCACGGAGGGCTATTGAGGCGCAACAAAAGTCGTACCGGGGGGGGGGGGGGGGGGGGGGGGGGTAAGGGGGGAAGAAGGGGGTGGGAGGAGAGGGGGGGAGGGGGGGGGGACGTACAGGGGGCAGCCGAAGAGCAGTGCGTGATGCAGCACGGAGGGCAGCGACGAGTTGATTTGTATGCCGAATTGCGTGATGTGTCGCTTGGCGGTGAGTGGCAGGTCGAACGTCTGCCAGGAGGAGGGGGGGGAGAGGGAGAATGAAGAGGAGCGAAAGGAGGAGGGTTAGGGAGAGAAGGAGGAAATGCAGAGTGGCAGGTCGAACGTCTGCCTGTGGTGGAGAGCGAGGGCGAGGGAAGAGCGGGACGGAGGGGGAGGGAGAGAGAAGAGAGGGAGGGAGAGGAAAGAGAGGGAGGGAGAGGAAAGAGAGGGAGGGAGAGGAAAGAGAGGGAGGGAGAGGAAAGAGAGGGAGGGAGAGGAAAGAGAGGGAGGGAGAGGAAAGAGAGGGAGGGAGAGGAAAGAGAGGGAGGGAGAGGAAAGAGAGGGAGGGAGAGGAAAGAGAGGGAGGGAGAGGAAAGAGAGGGAGGGAGAGGAAAGAGAGGGAGGGAGAGGAAAGAGAGGGAGGGAGAGGAAAGAGAGGGAGGGAGAGGAAAGAGAGGGAGGGAGAGGAAAGAGAGGGAGGGAGAGGAAAGAGAGGGAGGGAGAGGAAAGAGAGGGAGGGAGAGGAAAGAGATGGAGGGCGAGGAAACACAGGGAGGTGGGAGGGAGAGGAAACAGAGGGAGGTGGGAGGGAGAGGAAACAGAGGGAGGGAGAGGGAAGGGGGAGCGGAGGAGGGAGGGAGAGGGAGGAGAGGGAGGAGATGGAGGAGATGGAGGGAGAGGGAGGAGAGGGTGGGAGAGGGTGAGAGAGGGAGGGAGAGGGAGAAGTGGGGTGAGGGCCTGAGGGAGGGACACACCTTGCACATGTAGGTGGTGTAGTTGGTGGAACGCGGTGGTTCACCATCGTCAGGTTGAACCGCCCATCATCGCCCATCACCACGCCTTGCCCGTTCTTCTGCCCGTTCGCCTGCCCCTGGGCATATGCGGCGAGCTTGCCTGCTGACGTGATGGCAGGCCAGCTGGCAGCAGTGGATTGGGCGATGGTGGTGGGAGGGGTGGCCGGGTCGAGGATGGAGGGGCCAGGCGCGGGCAGCAGGACGAGCGAGGTGGCGCCACGTGTCGCGCTGTGATAGGCGAGCTCGTCGGTTGTGCCTGAAAGTGTGAGATATTATAGGGAGGTGTGAGGAGGGGAAAGTGAGTGAGAAGAATAGAGAGAAACACACACACATGCACACACACATACACACACACATACACACACACATACACAGGCCTCCACTCCCCATCCCTCTCACCCATCCCTCTCTCACACATCCCTCCCACCCATCCTCTCACCCATGCCTCTCACTCCTCCCCCGCCCAACGCACCCATGGCCCAGATGACGAATGACAGCGCGCCAGCTGTGATGGGGCGGTCGTTGCAGTCGCCGGTGTCAAGCTGGCGCCACACGTGCACGGTGGTCCACGTGTCGCCCGTGGATTGATCCATGGTCTGGCTGCCGCCCAGCACGCGCCAGTCCTGCTGGTCGTCCAATGCGACGCCTTCCCCCGTCTTGTTGAAGACGAAGCGGTCCGTTGCATACACGCGCCCCTCGCGCTCCGCCACCCACGCTACCATTACATCTGGGAGTGAAAGAGAGAGTGAGGAGGAAAAAGGAGATGACTCTTGAGTCGACTTATAAGGCATCTCGGACCCATCTGTTGCATACACGCGCCCCTCGCACTCCGCACTCCGCCACCCACGCCACCATTACATCTGAGAGTGACAGAGAGAGAAGCAAAGAGAAAATGACTCCTAAGTCAAGCCAAAAGGCATCTCGAACCGATCCGTCGCGTATGAACGCCCCTCGCGCTCCGCCACCCACGCCACCATCACATCTGCGAGATGAGAGAAGCAGAAATATTGATCTTGAGACGACGCTACGGCCATCTCGAACCGATCCGCTGCCTGCACGCGCACCTCGCGCTCCGCCACCCACGCCACCATTGTACAGAGAGGTTAACCAATGTTGCTCGCAGAGCGATCCCGAGAGAGAAACAAAGCGAAAATGTTTTTTGAGACAACCCGGAAAGCATCTCGGACCGATCCCTCTTGCTCCGCCAACCATCGCATCTGAGAATGATAGAGAACGAGAGGCGAAGAAAAGGTAGCATCGTTTGTTTATGTTGAACCGCGTTAGGGTTCGTCGCGGATAGGGAAAAGCTCCGTGTGTTGACTCAGGTAACGAGCGCGCGGGGCGCGCGAACGAGCGGAGAGAAACGCGAGAAAATGCGAACGAGAGGGGAGAACGCGTAAAAATGCGAACAGACGGGGGAAACGCGCGCGGGGATCGAGCACGGGGAACGAACGCGAGGGATGAGCGCGGGGAATGAGCGCGGAGAACGAACGCGGGGAACCAACGCGGGGAACGAGCGTGGGAACGAACCAGAGCCGAACATTCCGCCGGATTCAGAAAGGCCTATTGCGAGCCATCCCGCCGTCTGCGCCCGCGCCGCGATGTGGATGGTCGCGTCGCTCGTGTTGGTGCTCCAATAGAGCTCGAAGCGCGGATCGAGCAGCGCCATGCTGGAGTAGGAAGAGAGCTCTGGCAGCGCAGCCGCGTCAGCGCCACCACCGAATGCGCCGCCGTTTGCGGAGAGACGGTGGGACGAGGAGAAGACGAGAATGAACGCGAAGAGGAGCGACAGATGGTGATGGAGGCTCTGCCGCGGCGTGCCGCGGAGAACGGCGCCGCTGGCCGCCATTCTCGTCGTAAAATCGTCCCTTCCGCGCGTGTCTCCGAGAGCTTACACGCGTGGTTATCTCCAAGTCCCGTGGGCTACAGACGAATTTTGTAAGCGCCTCAAAAATCGTACTGCCCACGGCCGCGGCAGAGCTGCGATGCAGGCGAGGAAGATGCTTCAGGTAATTGTGTGGGCGAGGGATTGGAGATGTGTTTGTGCACTGAACGTGTTATATGCTTCCTGAGCCCCCAACATGCGATTGTTGTGGGTGCTTGTGGGTGCGTGAGATTCGAGTGGGTTTGGTTGGATTGAGTACAGACAGCCAGAAGACACTGTACTACTGGGCCAGCACAGACAGGGCCAGCGTCGTGGAAAGTACGACACCCTACTGGCGACGCGGAACCAACAACCCTACATTCACCGGCCATTATCTCCGATACTCAGATCTCGCCTGAGCGCGTTCTCAGGTGTAATCAACCTGGACTTTCTCAACGTTGATTGGTCGTCGCTTTGTAGTCACATTTCTCACGCTGGTCGAACTCATTAGGAAGTGACAAAAACAAAACCATCCACTTTACCCTCCCGACCTGGATACACGTACGGAAATTAAGGTATTAAGATAATGAAGCCCATATAATTCACTTGGTAGTGCTCAGTAGCGCAACCGACCGCTAAATAACGCTACCGAAAGTACTAGACGACGCTACCGAGACCTATTCGGGCATGGCAGAAAAAAATAAAACCCCTAGGGAACCTAGATGCATTTTCGAGAGGGGTCAACCCTAAACATGGAAATGGGCATTTTTTTTAGGGTTGATGCCTCCCCAGTCGCATCCCTTTCCGAGGTGGGTATTATTTTTTTTGTCATCCCTTCCCGGAAAACATATAGGTTCGCTACGGGCATTATATTTATTTTTTGCAAGTGCTAGACTTCCTTTTTTGAGTGACTGTATACAAATATGAGACAGAATAGTTTTACACTATATCGAAAAACTGTGTTTCTGTTGGTGATTACACCTGAGAACGCGCTCAGTCAAAATCTGAGTATCGGAGATAATGGCCGCTACATTCACTGTGGGCAGGGTGTTGCTCATGGCATGAGCGACAGGGCTGCGACGGCATGCGAACGAGGAGAATCTCTCTACGATGTTCGCTGGGGATGATGAAATCGCAAATGTCGGTGGAGGAGCAAGTCGTAGATAGGACGGTGGATGAAGCCATTGGCTAGCGTAGCTGCGGTTCGGACATGACTCGCGTACATTGTCACACGCGTGATGTCCTTGCTTCTCTTCAGGCCTTGCTTCTCTCGGCCACGAGGTTGGGGGGGCCCGCGGGCAGCTGAGGGGCCTGGGGCTTTCTTTGACTCCCCGACCCGACCGATCATCTTTCATCCCACTCAACTCCACTGCCCGTCATCAGAGTACACACCGACGGGTTCTAGCACACAACAGTGTACTCAGGACCCACTCTTCCTTAAAGCCGTGGCCCAACTATCAGCTTCGACTTCAGGGTATTATAGCTTGAAACTTGGTAGTCCCAGGCAGTTCAGTGGCGAGAGGTTTGTCTTATGCGAGATTCCATTTTTTTCGTCCAATAAGGGTCCCGTTACACACACTCCATATTTGTCCTGCTACTGTTCCTAAGAAGTTCCACCCCGCCTTTAAGGTGCTTGCTGTTCGGGAGGAGATGAGTTAAGTGGGAAACCACACTAAATAAGCTGGAAAGTAGGTTCGGAAGCCCAAAAATCGCGTGCGACCACCATGCGACCTCCGTCCTGATCAAACCTCACGGTTTGGAAACATCAACCTCAGCAAGCACTCATTAGCGGCTCGAGATACCGATCTGCCGCCCATACCGCCCATTGACTGAACAGTAATCGAGGGCAATTTCTCACTGACTTTCCGCTCGCCGTTCTACCACAAGCGCAAGATGAGTGAGGACGCGGCACCTCAAGCAATTTTGCACGATCGAACGCAGGATCGCTGATTCAACCGTACTGATTTTTTTTTTGAAAACTTTGAAATCTTTCAATACCATTTTAAACTCCTAAAACATTCGATCCTGCGCAGGATCGATCGCAGGATCGGTGCTAGAGGTGCCGCGTCCTGATATTTTCCTGGGTACCTTTATGGACAGCATAGAGTGGTTTAGAATGGTTTAGAAAAAATCTTTTGAGTAGGGAAAGGGAGCATGCATGGAATGTTCTGGAGGAGGTGGTTGTGATGGGGTAGCGCAATCTGTGATTTCGATCTCGTTGTGATTTTGCACGGACTACGTTGTCTTTTATGCTCAACATGCAGCGTTGACTATGCAAACCCTTGTCCGTCTCTCCAGCTGTCAAATCTGTACAGATTTTGGTCAACACTGCACAGTGTTCCACCTGGGTGTTTGTCCTTATATAAACTAGGCTCGGTGCCATACCTACTACCATCTTTTTGCTCATCCTCATTTCTGGGGCTCCTGAACAGCGCCGCAAATAAGGCCGAACTCTGTAAAACCACAACCAGTGCTTCTTTTCAAGTGTGCACTGGTTGCAGTGTGGCGTCGCTTTTGCCATGTGACCAAACAGAAGTACTGCCTTGTACAGTAAAAGTAACCGACAGAAAACTATCTGGCATGGGTGCTTCACACAGACACTCAGCCACCCACAAACTATCTGCCTTGTTTTGCACGTTTTTTCCCCACTCGTAAGCAGGAAGAACAACGGCATTGTATTTTGATGTGGTTGTCACCACCAAGAAGTCTTTCGCTAATTTACTATGCCTATGGAAACTAGGCGAGACGGGGTAAGTAGGAAGGTTTGGCGCAACACCAGCATACAGTTTCGAGAAACGGCCAATGTCACAAAAAACGTTCGGCTAAGTGACATGTCAAAAACAAAGACACAAAGATCATAAAGTCATAAAGTGTCGAGGCCGGGAAACAAGGAAACAAAGCTCCTCGTAACCTATATTTTAGAGGGGGGGTTATGGCGTGTGCAAAGTGCTGCATGTAGCTCGACGTCGAGCTACGTCGAGGTTGTTGGGCAAGGTGGGTGGGCTGAGGGGTGCCATTTCTGTGTTCAAAGTACGCTTCAAAAATTGCTGACGCCAGCATCGCCATTTGTACGGAAATGTGCAATGATGATGGACACAGAAACGGTCAACCAAAGAAAACTTGAGCGAATCTTTACAGTGTTTGCCAGACCTCGTTAGACAAATTCACAGATTGGCATAGACTGTAATCTCGAACATTGCGAACATTTTCATTTCGTGATGAGATGTTCGCAGCCAATAGACGCTCTCGAAAAAACATTTGCGATTTCAGGTTTTGGTCCCAATTCAATTCTTCGACAGTCTCAATTCAATTGTTACTATTAAGGCCGGCATTTGTCCTGAGCGGACAGTTCGTCGCCGGCAATGTGTTCAAAGTGTGCCATTCGACGTCGATCGACGTCAGAGGCTCGACGTCACTCGACGTCGATCTTAAACGTCAAAACAGCGTCCTAACTACGTCGAAATACTTCGCACACGCCTTTGCAGATACGAGCTCTACTTGAGGAGTCGTTCGAGAGAAAGTTCCAACAATTCAATCCCTTGAACGATTCATCCACACGCGCCACATTTTCGAATACAATTCGCGAGAAGCAGAATTTACCCCAATTGCGATTGCATCATCCTGTGGTGGAGGATACTCTGCTCCAGATACTCTGCTCTAAGCTTACTCGAAATGAATTACGTAATCCAAGTTTCAATACTAACACATCCAGCTCGCACACCCACCATGCGTTTGGTGTCACTTGAAGCCATATTCCTTGGAATACTCTGATCCATGAATCGGAACTTGGCCTGGAATCGGGCTCCAATGCGGGAGTACAAGTTTAGGATGTCTTTTTAGGATATGCACTTGTTCACTGCAGCATTTGGTACAAGTTTATCCTCCTCGAATTGGGTCTCAGCTTTGCTTCCCTCACGGTCAAAATGTCCACATGTATACCCTGTCCTCAATGAAGGTTTCGCAGAAGATTAGGCAGGGTGCAAGGCCTAAAAAACACGAGCAGTCAACCTAACAAATTCCACTAGACTACACTCAGCTACGAGGCAACCGGTGATAAATTCAATCGCCGCGGGTTTTCTGCCGCAAATCCAGCGGATCGTCAATTTTCGCCCTCACTCTCGCTTTCACTTTCCCAAAGAAAAAGGGCATAGCTCGCGAGAGCATCTGAGTTGTCGGGTGATTCGCTCAACGCCTTCTGAACAGATCCTCCGCCTGAGTCTTATTATGGAGCCGTTGCCACGAGAACTGCGCGAAGCTCGTCAAAAGCCGCACGTCGTAAGGCGATCTTCGCATGGCGTCACGGAAGTATTTCTCCGCAGTAACTGTCTCTACCCACACCTCGTTCACAAATTCCGCAACCTGGACTTTCTCAACGCTGATTGGTCGTCCTTTGCTAGTCACATTTCTCACGCTGGTCGAACTCATTAGACGTGACGAAACAAAACCATCCACTTTACCCTCCCGACCTGGATACCGTACGGAAATTAAGGTATTAGATAATGAAGCCCATATAATTCCTTGGTAGTGCATGGCGCAACCGACCGCAAATAACGCTACCGAAAGTACTAGACGCCTCTACCGAGACCATTCGGGCTGGCAGAAAAAAATAAAACCCCTAGGGAACCTAGATGCATTTTCGAGAGGGGAACCCTACATGGAAATGGGCATTTTTTAGGGTTGATGCCTCCCCAGTCCATCCCAGTGCCGAGGTGGGTTTTATTTTTTTTGTCATCCCTTGGAAAACATATAGGTTCGCTACGGGCATTAAATTTTTTGCAAGTGCTAGACTTCCTTTTTTGAGTGCGCTCAGTAAAGACAGAATAGTTTTCACTATATCGAAAAACTGTGTTTCTGTTGGTGTTACACCTGAGAACGGCTCAGTCAAAATCTGAGTATCGGAGATAATGGCCGAGATTCACTGTGGGCAGGGTGTTGCTCATGGCATGAGCGACAGGGCTGTCGGCATGCGAACGGAGAATCTCTCTACGATGTTCGCTGGGGATGATGAAATCGCAAATGTCGGTGGGGAGCAGTCGTAGATAGGACGGTGGATGAAGACCATTGGCTAGCGTGCTGCGGTTCGCGCTCGCGTACATTGTCACACTCAGGATGCATTGCTGGCTTCAGGCCTTGCTTCTCTCGCACTGAGGTTGGGGGGGCCTGCGGCCTGACTTGGGCTTTCTTTGGAGGACCCGACCGATCACTTTCATGCCCACTCAACACACCGCGGGTCATCAGAGTACACACCCCTACTCAACACACTCAGGCCCACTCTTCCTTAAAGCCGTGTCTAACTATCGAGGTAGGACTTCAGGGTATTAGTGCTTGAAACTTGGTAGTCCCAGGCAGTTCAGTGGCGAGAGGTTTGTCTTATGGAGAGTCCATTATTTTCGTCTAATTCCCGTTACAAACACTCCATACAGTCCTGCTACAAGAAGTTCCACCCCGCCTTTAAGGTGCTTGTGTTCAAGATGATTAAGTGGGAAGCCACACTAAATAAGCTGGAAGTAGGTTCAGAAGCCCAAAAATCGCGGCAACCACCATGCGACCTCCGTCCTGATCAAACCTGCGGTTTGGAAACATCATTTCAGCAAGCACTCGCGCTCGAGCACCGATCTCCGCCCATACCGCCCATTGACTGAACCGTAATCGAGGGCTTTCTCACTGGACTTTCCGCTCGCCTTCTACCACAAGCGCAAGATGAGTGGGACGCGGCACCTCAAGCAATTTTGCACGATCGAACGCAGGATCGCTGATTCAACCGTACTGATTTTTTTTTTGAAAACTTTGAAATCTTTCAATACCATTTTAAACTCCTAAAACATTCGATCCTGCGCAGGATCGATCGCAGGATCGGTGCTAGAGGTGCCGCGTCCTGATATTTTCCTGGGTACCTTTATGGACAGCATAGAGTGGTTTAGAATGGTTTAGAAAAAATCTTTTGAGTAGGGAAAGGGAGCATGCATGGAATGTTCTGGAGGAGGTGGTTGTGATGGGGTAGCGCAATCTGTGATTTCGATCTCGTTGTGATTTTGCACGGACTACGTTGTCTTTTATGCTCAACATGCAGCGTTGACTATGCAAACCCTTGTCCGTCTCTCCAGCTGTCAAATCTGTACAGATTTTGGTCAACACTGCACAGTGTTCCACCTGGGTGTTTGTCCTTATATAAACTAGGCTCGGTGCCATACCTACTACCATCTTTTTGCTCATCCTCATTTCTGGGGCTCCTGAACAGCGCCGCAAATAAGGCCGAACTCTGTAAAACCACAACCAGTGCTTCTTTTCAAGTGTGCACTGGTTGCAGTGTGGCGTCGCTTTTGCCATGTGACCAAACAGAAGTACTGCCTTGTACAGTAAAAGTAACCGACAGAAAACTATCTGGCATGGGTGCTTCACACAGACACTCAGCCACCCACAAACTATCTGCCTTGTTTTGCACGTTTTTTCCCCACTCGTAAGCAGGAAGAACAACGGCATTGTATTTTGATGTGGTTGTCACCACCAAGAAGTCTTTCGCTACATTTACTATGCCTATGGAAACTAGGCGAGACGGGGTAAGTAGGAAGGTTTGGCGCAACACCAGCATACAGTTTCGAAGAAACGGCCAATGTCACAAAAACCGTTCGGCTAAGTGACATGTCAAAAACAAAGACACAAAGATCATAAGTCATAAAGTGTCGAGGCCGGGAAACAAGGAAACAAAGCTCCTCGTAACCTAATTTTAGAGGGGGGGTTATGGCGTGTGCAAAGTGCTGCATGTAGCTCGACGTCGAGCTACGTCGAGGTTGTTGGGCAAGGTGGGTGGGCTGAGGGGTGCCATTTCTGTGTTCAAAGTACGCTTCAAAAATTGCTGACGCCAGCATCGCCATTTGTACGGAAATGTGCAATGATGATGGACACAGAAACGGTCAACCAAAGAAACTTGAGCGAATCTTTACAGTGTTTGCCAGACCTCGTTAGACAAATTCACAGATTGGCATAGACTGTAATCTCGAACATTGCGAACATTTTCATTTCGTGATGAGATGTTCGCAGCCAATAGACGCTCTCGAAAAAACATTTGCGATTTCAGGTTTTGGTCCCAATTCAATTCTCGACAGTCTCAATTTCAATTGTTACTATTAAGGCCGGCATTTGTCCTGAGCGGACAGTTCGTCGCCGGCAATGTGTTCAAAGTGTGCCATTCGACGTCGATCGACGTCAGAGGCTCGACGTCACTCGACGTCGATCTTAAACGTCAAAACAGCGTCCTAACTACGTCGAAATACTTCGCACACCGCCTTTGCAGATACGAGCTCTACTTGAGGAGTCGTTCGAGAGAAAGTTCCAACAATTTCAATCCCCTTTGAACGATTCATCCACACGCGCCACATTTTCGAATACAATTCGCGAGAAGCAGAATTTACCCCAATTGCGATTGCATCATCCTGTGGTGGAGGATACTCTGCTCCAGATACTCTGCCTCTAAGCTTACTCGAAATGAATACTGTAATCCAAGTTTCAATACTAACACATCCAGCTCGCACACCCACCATGCGTTTGGTGTCACTTGAAGCCATATTCCTTGGAATACTCTGATCCATGAATCGGAACTTGGCCTGGAATCGGGCTCCAATGCGGGAGTACAAGTTTAGGATGTCTTTTTAGGATATGCACTTGTTCACTGCAGCATTTGGTACAAGTTTATCCTCCTCGAATTGGGTCTCAGCTTTGCTTCCCTCACGGTCAAAATGTCCACATGTATACCCTGTCCTCAATGAAGGTTTCGCAGAAGATTAGGCAGGGTGCAAGGCCTAAAAAACACGAGCAGTCAACCTAACAAATTCCACTAGACTACACTCAGCTACGAGGCAACCGGTGATAAATTCAATCGCCGCGGGTTTTCTGCCGCAAATCCAGCGGATCGTCAATTTTCGCCCTCACTCTCGCTTTCACTTTCCCAAAGAAAAAGGGCATAGCTCGCGAGAGCATCTGAGTTGTCGGGTGATTCGCTCAACGCCTTCTGAAACAGATCCTCCGCCTGAGTCTTATTATGGAGCCGTTGCCACGAGAACTGCGCGAAGCTCGTCAAAAGCCGCACGTCGTAAGGCGATCTTCGCATGGCGTCACGGAAGTATTTCTCCGCAGTAACTGTCTCTACCCACACCTCGTTCACAAATTCCGCAAACTCCGTTGGCAAGCTCGGCCGTCCTTTGCTGCTCTCAGCATTCTTCTCCAGACGTTGTCGAAACGCAACCGCCCTGCCCTCGATCTCCGCGCCATCTACAGCCGAGCAAGGACCCGCCGAAGCATGGCCATCCCTGCAGATTCTACCGGAATCGGTCGCCTCTGGCGACCACGGCTGTCTGAAGACGGGTCTGCACCCTCGGCTGTTGCACTCGAACGAGACCCACTGACGCCTCTGCTAGGAAGAACGGCTCGTTCCACGCCATGCTGACATCGTTTTTCTCGAGTATGCTCATTGGAGAGCACGGTGAGTCGACAGCAAAGCGCGCGGCTTGAGAAGATCTTGGGCGCTCAGTAAAGCGCTCGGGTTCAAGAAACTTGGAAGACGTCGCAGCGGGTGTAGCGGCGGATGGGTAATGGTGTTCTTGGGAGCATCCCCAGCCGAGATGGCTCACCGGGGTTTTAGCAGATGCATTCACGGCGTCGCTGCGGGGAGATTTGCTGCTCGAGACCCGACATTGCCGTGACGACGACAGGGGGAAGGTGATAGGTGAGCGGATCTGAAGACCGATGGCTTTGGCGGACGCGCCCTCCATAGTCAAGACTCAGGATGAATGTGGGCAGAAGGATGAGAAGAATCATGCACTGATGTGAGTCTTCCTGTGGCCTACTTGTGCTTCTTAGGAGGAAAGACAGAGACTTATGATGCCCAGTTGAAGCACACGGTCGGGAGAAGATGTCAAAACCCTAAGCAAACACTCATGGACTGAAGAAGAATGCCGGTGTCTAGTATCGATGGAGGACCATCATGAGCAGAGCAGACTGAAGGTTAGGTTTACAGTAGGACGAGACGGGACAGACTGCTGGAGCAGTAACTATGGGCTGTCTAATTCCAACAAAGATCACAACAGACAGCAACAAGAACGAGGGAAAAGAAACGTACAATATATTCTTGCAAGCACGCTGGACTGGCAGTCTGGCAGCCTAGCCCAGCAAGCCCAATCACGGCAATAAGCTGTTGATGGACGGACAGTCTGTTCTGCTGTGGCATCATTTCTACATCGCGCTGGCAGATCTCGGGTTTCCCGCCTCTTCTCCACCGTGGCTTTCCCGGGAACCCCTCGATCTTACCACTAGCATTGCTGACGTGGGACGCAGCCCGCCAGTGGGACGATTTGGACCACAGTCCTGGGAGGTGTTTAGGGGATACTTTGGGTGAAAGGGAGTGCCAGCCATGCCCAGCATTGCAGGAGTGCGACCAAGTGGCCGCGCAAGTGTGAGGAGCTACGAGAACCACAAAGTTTTCCGCCAACGGAGTACGGAGCAGCTTGCGACGAATAGAATTGGTCCCAACGGCAAGGCTGTGGGAGAAAACATCCCGGGAAACCTGTGAGCAACCGCATAACTGCGGGCAGGCAGCTGTAAACACGTGGTGTCGAGCATGCTGCTGACATCACCATATTGTGGTGATGGGAGTGGATAAACTTTTTACTGCACTTTTGGCGATGGCTGTGGTGTACACTCGATAACAAGGTCACTTTCATCGCGAAATGCCACTAGATGTGACACAATAACCCCAGATTTCACAAGAAGAAGTGGTGTGATGTGATAGCAACTAAACGTTTACGGTCAAAATTGCCTTAACGCTTTTTCCTGAACAGTTGCAGATATTCTTATGATTGTTTTCACGTGTTTTCTGACAAGAACGAGTTATCTACTCGAGGCCAGCGATTGGCAGCTCCTGGTTGCACTTTCTTCTGCCTTGACAGAGGCACCCAGTGCGTTAGCTTTACACTAGTTACAGATGTCCATAATCACAACTTCTCTTACAACGTAATGCGCAAACGAAATTATAAGTGGATCTTAAAGGCATCTAAATGCCATTCATATGCATATTCAAAGTAGGCACTGTTGGGAGGTAAGCGGAGCATTCAGAATATCATATTCCACATCCAGGAATTTGGGTCGCAACAATGGCCAGCTCTGGTGGCTTCTTTCTGCCTAGGCTTGCTTACCCGAGATCCTACGTGACCACTAGAAGGTTGTTTTCATGTCCGCTTGGTGTGTAAACAATGGCCCTGCGTGGATCAACCTTCCAATTTCCATCCACGATAAATTTGACCTGCGGTAGTAAAGGGACACAATTTTAAATAAGACTGTCACAAATCAGGTGCATATATGCACATAGCAAGGCAACACTGGAGCTACGAGGCTTCCGAAGTTTTTTGTTTTTATTTTTTCGTGCAACTACATGAGGTATGCATGGTTCAATCCGTAATCCATTGCTCATGAATTGGTAAGGTTTTGGGAAAGGCGAGCTAGCATGCCTCCTATGCAATGGTGTAGCACGAGGTTAGTACCGCAAGGGCCGTAAAAGAGTTGGGTGACAATAATGTGCGTACCTCATATTGTCCGGGGTACAGATGAAGAGTTGTTACGAACACCCCCGCATTTGACTTGACCATCTTGATCTGCCATCCAGATTCAAATTAAAAATTCGCGGCAAGTGAAAACACTACTGAGAAACGAGGAGAAAAACAGCACTGACGACATGGACTAACAACCACCCATACGAACATGCCCAGAGTGCATATCGGTACCCCCCCCCCCCCCCCCCCCCCCCCCCCAAATTTCCAGAACGCGTTGATTGAATCATGGCGGCACGGAAAAGGGCAAAGGTTGTTCGTACCCCGTCGGTCCATGCATACCCGGTTGGTCCAGCCATTAGAGGAGCCAGTGAGAAGCACTTCATTGCCGGGGTTGGGCCACACCACTCGTGTGGGCCATCCATACCCGGTTGACCCATCCATACCCGGTTGACCCATCCATACCCGGTTGACCCATTTCATGCATACCTGGTTGACCCATTTCATGCATACCTGGTTGACCCATCCCATGCATACCGGGTTGACCCATCCATACCCGGTTGACCCATCCCATGCATACCTGGTTGATCCATCCATACCCAGTTGACCCATCCCATGCGTACCCGGTTGGTCCATCCATTGAAGGAACCGGTGAGCAGCACTTCATTCCCGGGGTTGGGCCACACTACCCGAGTGGGCCTCAGCTGCACGTATGCCACCTGCAGCTCCCCCAGCTGCTGATCCTTCTCCTCCAACACGCGCCTCGTCTCCCTGCCAAGGAAAGATTGGGAGGGAACGGAGGGTGGCAGAACACGGGAGGGAAGGGAGGGGAAGTTGTTGGGCCACACCACTCGAGTGGGCGTCAGCTGCACATGCACCACCTGCAGCTCCCCCAGCTGCTGATCCTTCTCCTCCAACACGCACCTTGTCTCCCTGAAACGAGGTCAGCATAGGGAGGAAAAGGAAAGGGAGGGCGTTTGGGACCACACTACAATCAGAGTGCTATCCTGCCCTCCCTTTCCTTTCCTTTCCATTCCCGCAGGCAGTGCATCCAAGTGCATCCTCAGCAGCTCATCTCTCCACTCCCGCACCCTTGACCTCTGCTCCCCCCTTTCCCTCACACCCCACCTCCACACCCACACGCACCTGAATCCCCCTCCACCTATCCCATTCTTCCCCTCACCTGAACTCCGCAGCGAATATGCCTTCGAGAGCAGACACCTCGGCGCGCGTGGACCACAGCTCTGCTCGCATGTGCACCATCTCACTCTCCATCTCAGCCCCCTTCAATCATTGGGACCCTCACACCCATCGCCCCAACACCCACCTGAATTCGGCAGCGAATCTGCCTTCCAGCGCAGAGACCTCGGCACGCGTGGAGCGCAGCTCGGCTCGCGTGCGCAGCATCTCACTCTCTCGGAACTCTAGTGAGTCTGTCAGCCGCAGCAGCTCGCCCATTGTGCGACTGCGCATCTGATCATGTTTTACGGGGGGGAGGTGCAGTGGTGTGGTGGGGAAGGATAGAGCGGGGAAGGGAGTGGGTGGGAAGGTTGAGGCTAGGTGGAAAGAGCAGCACCTCACTCTCTCTGAACTCTAGTGAGTCTGTCAGCCGCAGCAGCTCGCCCAATGTGCGGCTGAGCATCTGATCACATGGTGTGGAGTGGTGGAGAGAGGTGGGGGGAGAGGTAGAAGAACGAAGGAGAGCAGAAGCATCACGAAATTGTGTATGCTGAGAGGATGTGTGGGTGTTTTGAGACGTCTCAAGACTCATCACGAAATCGTATATGCTGCTGAGGATGTGTGGGTGGTGAGAGCAGAAGCAAAACAATCACAGCATGTTCTCGCTCTGATAAACATCAACCAACTGATCACTTACATCGTCCACCTCAGCACTGACCTGTTCCAGCTCAGCATCTCGCCGACTCAGCGCCTCCCTCCCCTGCCTCAGCGCCGCACGCGTGGCAGCCAGCGATTGCTCGAGAGATCGGATGCGCTCCGTCACGCCTGCCAGCTCATCCGGGTCGCGCCTGAGGAAGGCAGCAGCTGGGGGAGGCTCAACTGGCGAAGCAGGGGGAGGTGGTAACCGGAACTTGCGCACTGGAGGTGAGGAAGGTTCCTTGCTCTGTGGTCTGTTTTCTGATGGCCGTTGCGAGTCTGTTGGTGAACGCCCTGTCTTGTCTGCATCTGCCGCTGCTGCTGCTGCTGGAGGGGGTGGTGCTGGTGCCTCACGTGCTGCGTCTTCTTCTGCTGCCGCCCCCGCTGTGGTTCCTGGCGCCTCTACAGCAGAAGAGGCGGAGCCGCGAGCCGAGGAGGAAGTGGATGGGGATGGGGGGAACGCACCCACAAGCCGTGACAGCACGGCTGCAGCTGAAGCAGACGCATCCTCATCATCAGTACCAACCCCTGGAAGATCAACAGCAGCAGACCCACCGCCAACAGCATCAGTACCCACACTAGCAGCAGCGCCAGTCCCAGTGAAAGAATCAGCAGTGGGTGCATTAGCCCCATCAGCACCCATCCCTGCACTGCCTCTCCTCCCCACCTCACCCTCGCTCCCTTTCCTTCCCACCCTCCGCCTCCTCTTCCTCACGCCAGGTCCATCTGGGGAAGGTGCCACCTCGTCTTGAGCACCAACTGCTATCTGGGGAAGAGGTGGGGGAGGTGTTATCTGGGATTGAGGAGAAGAAGGCGCTATCTCAGCTTGGGGAGAGGGAGGCGTTATCTGGTCCTGTGAGGGCTCTTGAGCTGCACCAGTCCCCGCAGCTGTCCCTACAGCTGTCCCTGAAGCAATCCCTGCAGCTGTGCCTGCCCCTGCACCAGTCCCTGCACCAGTCCCTGCAACAGCAGCTATGCTGCCAGCACCAGCCTCCAACCCCTCCAGCCTCTTTCTGAACGCCATCAGATTCGCCAGGCTGGCACTCAGTGCTGCATCAAAGCCGTCCAAATTCCCCACACTCCCCTCGATCACCCTCGCTCCCCGCACCCTCCCCTCTCCCACACTCCCCTCCCCCACTCTCCCTTCCAACACACTCCCTACCCCCACACCCCCATCACCCACTCTCCTCCTCTTCTCCTCCTCCTCTGCCTCCTCTCTGCTCCCCTTCTCCCCCTCGTCCTTCCCCGTGGCCCCCTCAACGCCCCCTCCTCCAATGCTTAGCCCCACACCAGGCTCCTGTACTGCTCCCCTCCCTGCCTCCTCTGCTCGCCCCTGGTTTGCTGGAGGGTTCTTTCTAGGGCGACCAACTGGCCTCCGCGGCTGCAGGGGGGCGGAGAGCGAAAGGAGGGGGAAAGGAGGGATAGAGGGAAAGACAATTTTAATCCGACTGAGAGGCCTCCCCTGCTCGTCCCTGGTTTGCCAAGCGGTTCTTCCTTGACGAAAATAGACCTTCCAAACCTAAAGTGCGCGCCCACAGGTTTCAGCGGCTAAGTCGACTCGGAAACGTCCTCTGCTCGCCCCTGGTTCGCTGGGGTGGGAAAGGTCCATGGCCGCCCCACTGGTCTCCATGGCTGCAGAGAGGAGGAGGTGGGGGGAGGGAGAGATGATTCTTCAGTCAACTCAAAAAACTTTCTCTCCTAGGCTACCTCTTTATCGTATAATATCATATCATATCATGTCATGTCATGTCATGTCATGTCATGTCATGTCATGTCATGTCATATCATATCACACCACCCACAAGCCAAGCACCCACCTTAACGGGACTGCTCGTAACCACTGACTCCTCCGGTACAGCTCCTGCCACACCGCCCCCCTCACTACCACCCTCGCCCTCACCCCCCTTTCACGCCCACCCTCGCCCTCACCCTTACGACCTTTGAGTGGACACAAAGGCAAGGCACCCACCTTAACAGGACTGCTCATAACCACTGACTCCTCCGGTACAGCTCCTGCCACACCGCCCCCCTCACTACCACCCTCGCCCTCATCCGCTCCCCCTCCCTTCCCCTCCGCCCCCCCTGCTGCCCGCCCCCTCCTCCGCCTGCCCAGCCCCATCAGCCTCGCCACCGCACTCCACCCCATGCCCCTCCCCACCGCATCCCCACCTCCCCCTTCTCCCCCTCCTGCGCCCTGTGTTGCTCTCTGCCCTGCTGCTGGTACTGCCTCACCCCTCCCTCCTCCGCCCACTCTCCCCATGCCCCCCATCCCCTCAATCCCCTGCATTTCCTGCCCTGGCCCCATCCCCATAACCGCCGTCTCCTCCGCCCCCTTCCGCCACCATTGCACCCCCTCCTCTCCCTCCTTTGCACGCCCCTCCCCGTCCCGCCATGCCCCTCCCCCCGCCTGCTCCCTCGCCAGTTGCCTGAGTGCGGCTGCCAGGTCCCCCCGCCCCGCTTGTCTCAGCTGCTCCTGTGTCGGCATGATGCCTGCCTGCCCCGCTGCCGCTGAGAACGCCTGCAGCTGCTGCCGCAGTGCAGCAGGGCTGGGATGGGCCAGAGGAAAGAGGGGAACAGGGGACATGTGAAGGAGGACGGGGAACGGGGAAAGGGGGAATGAGGAATGGGAAGAGGAAAACGGGAAAGGGGAAGGGGGAAGGGGGAATGCACACACGCATGCACTCAGGCATGACTCAGGCATGCAATCAAACACGCACTCAAGACATGCACACACGCATGGACACACGCATGCACACACGCATTCACACACGCATGCGCACACGCATGCACACACGCATGCACACACGCATGCACACACGCATGCACACACGCATAAACACACGCATAAACATATGCACACACACGCATAAACACACATATAAACACACGCATAAACACACGCATAAACACACGCATAAACACACGCATGCACGCACACACACGTACTCGAGAGGGAGAGTCTCCTCCTCCACTTTCCTCCTCTTCCCACTCGGCCGCCTTCTCCTCCTCCTCTTCCGCTTCTCCCCCTCCTCTCCACCACTCCCATACCCCCTCCTCCCACCCCCCCTCCGCGCCCTGCTTGCCCCCCGGTCACTAGCACCCTTCTCCCTCCCACCCCTCCCCTCCCCTTCCTCGCCTCCACTACCCTCACCATCACTCACGCCCTCACTCTCGCTCCCACTCTCCTCCCCGCCCCGCACCCTGTCCTGCTGCCTGCTCCCATCGCCCCCACGCTTGCTCCCCTGAACCCCGTACCCCCTCTCCTGCCCCCCACGCGCACTGCTTGGCACGCTTGCACCAGGGTCAACGGGAGAGCCGGCAGCGGCATAACCCAGAGCCCCTGCACCGGAACTGCCCAGAGGGCTTGCACCGGAATTGCCCAGAGGGCTTGCACCGGAACTGCCCAGAGGGCTTGCACCGGAGATTGTTGGCGCTCTTGCAGTGGGATCGCCTATAGAGGTAGAGCTTGAGGTGGGATCACTGAGAGACGTAGAGGTAGGGGTAGGTGGAGAGGAAGAGGTAGAGGAAGGGGAAGAGGAAGGAGTGGAGGTAGCGGTAGCGGCGGGGTTCCACTGGATGGCGGGCAGTCCCAGCTGCTGGAAGAGCGCGGACAGGCGCATCTGCGCGCCCTGCACCACACTTGAAGACACCTTCCCCTCGCCGTCCGACCCTGAGGTGCTCGTTCCCCCGCTTTCAGACGCGCTCCCCTCTCCGCTTGTAAACGCCCTCGCTTCCCCATCTGAGCCTGACCCTGTGCCTGACCCTGAGGGCAAGCCTGACGCTGAGGGCAAGCCTGACGCTGGGCCTGACGCTAAGCCTCCTTCCCTCTGTGCGGTGGAACCTCTGCCCTCGTCTGAACCGGAATCATCCTCTGATGACGACGAGAATTCCTCCCACTCGCTGCTGCTTCCCCCCTCCTCCTCTGACCAGCCCTCCCCAGCTGACAATACTTCTTCCTCCTCTGACGAAGAGGACGCGTCCTCGTGAGAAGCCTCGAGCGCCCAGGATAGAGGCTCTGGAAACGAATTACGCGAGGAGAAGGGAGGGGCAGCGGCGGGGGTGAACCTGTACGAAGGACCCAAGGCAGAGGGACGGGGAGGGGGAGCGGCAGGCGGTGGAGCAGAGGCGGGAGCAGGAGCAGGAACACGGGCAGGAGCAGAAGCAGGAACACGGGCAGAAGGAGGAGCAGGAGCAGGAACACGAGCAGAAGGAGGAGCAGGAGCAGGAGCACGGGCAGATGGATATAATTGGGATGTGGGCTGTGGGGGCGTGTCAAGCCCCGGCATCACATCCGCTCGCCAGTTCGCTGCTCCTGCCCCTGCCCCGCTCCTTCCCCCACTCGTTCCCCCACTCGTCGCCCCACTCGTTGCTCCTTGCATCACGCTACCTGCGCTTCTCCCGTCCGGCCTCCCCACGCCTCCCCCTGACACTGACCCCATTCCTCCTCCAACCCCTCTTGGCGTGGCACCCTCTTCCCCGCTTCCCCCTTCTGCCCAACCCTTCCCTCTACTATCAGCTCCTGGGGAAGGGCGGCGCGGAGAGGGCGGGGGGATGGGCGGGGAGGGTGGGGAGAGCATGGCGGACCAAAACCCTGACTCCGAGTCCACTCCGTCATCCACCGTTTCCACCTGCCGTTGACTCCGTTGACCCGAGCTACTCAGTTGACTTGCAGCCCGTTGACCCGGTTGACCCTCCCTGCCATTCCCACGTCTTCCACTAGCCTCTGTTATCCCCCATCCACTTGCATTTTCTCCCGCATTCCCCTTCCCTGTATTCCCCTTCTGCGCATCCCCCTTTACCCCATCCTCGGTCCCCGCATCCGCCGTCCCCGCGTCCCCCGCGTCCCCCACGTCCCAGCCGGCGCTGAGCCAACCGCCGTCCGCCAGGCACGCCGCCACGAGGTCGTGCCGGCCGGCGGCGAGCAGCTCGCGGCGCGTGGGGAAGCGGTCCGGGTGACCGTTGGCCACCATGAACTGGAAGATCGCCACCTCCAGCTCCACGCCGCCCCCCCATGCCGCGCCGCCTCCTACGCCGCCTCCCACGCCGCCTTCCATGCTGCCTTCCACTCTGCCTCTGCCACTAATGCCGCCGCTGGTGCCACTGTTGCTGCTGCTGCCACTGGTTCTGCTGATGTTGTTGCCATTGCTGCCACTGCTGCTGCTGCTGCCACTGCTGCTGCCACTGCTGTAGCCATTTGTCGAGCCTGAGGCAGCTGGTCTCAAACCATACCCGTTACTAGAGCTTCCGCTAAACCCAACAATACCGGAGCTGTTCCTACCATTACTGCTGTAGTCGCCTGTTCCCCCGACCGCACTGCCCACCAGCCCGCTTCTCCTTTGTCCAGGGGAACCAACACCTTGTAACGCGTACGGTGCTTTTCTCTTATTTGGAAAACAGAAGGAGCTAGCCTGAAAAACGTCCCTTTGCCGAACGCCTCTTCTCCGTTCCAACCGCGCAATCCCCGAATTCTGCGTCACAAGGTGCCTCGTTTCAAAAGCAAGCTGCCGTCCCTTCCAGTGGCGACACGCTCGCGACTCACAACCAGAAATACGCGAACATCGGGATTCATCGCGAGAGGAAAGACCTATCAGCAAGCCGTTCAACGACCTGCCTGAAAAGATAGGCCGTTGCACTGATCCCAAAACAAAAGCCCGCGGGTAATTCGCAATACCAGCAGGCTGGAGGAACGCCGGACGAGCTTGCGACCAATGGGGAGTTCGACCCGCCACCCGGACAGTACTATGTGACCGACACGTGGCAGCTGCTGGAGTATGCCAGCTGGCTCCTCTTGCTAAGTCCATGGGGCCTCCCGAATCTCGAGGCCCCAACTGTCTGATGCGAGCTAATCCGCGCGATTTCGGTGGACATGCATATGTCGCTAATCCGAGCAATCTATGTGACACGTATGACAGAAGGCACTACTACTATGCAGCTGTCGTAAGCAAGGGAGACACGACGTACGTGTGACGGGGTTGTGAAACGCATGACATGTATGATGTAGCTTGACCTCGCTGCATGATTAAAATCGCTCGCTCCACTCTGCAGGGGGCTGCATTCTCCACATAACCCTCCTCTCGAGCGGTCATTGAGAATTCTTAACGGTCATGGGAAATTCTTTGAAGTCTCTCGCAAGGACTTCAGTTCGGTACGTCGATGTGAGATTCTTCACTGGGAGTGAGATTCCATACTGTCAGTCAGAATGCTGTCCATAGTACCCATTGAAAAAACTCGATACGAGCATAACCTAGAAACCATCCCCCTACACCCGTCAATAAGCTTCCGTTAGAGATCGTTTCAGCGATTTGTTTACGAACTTCTTTGGGGAGCCTGAAGGCCCTAAACGTGCGACGATAATCCGCTTGACCTCTCGCTAGACCGAAACGCAACTGGAAGCGAGCTTCCGCACTCTAGACTCGAATTTCTGCGAGTACCGCTAAGGTAAGACACCCGCGATCTGACATGCTCCAGGTATGAAGCAGACAGAGTGGCACTGAGCTTCCGATGCTCCGGTATGATGCTAATTGAGTCTCCGAAATGGAGCTTTCGAAATGGAGCACGTACTAAGCAAGGAGCCACGGGAAGTGAACGACGGAAGCCTGCTCCATTCAGGCAAGTCGGATGCTCTCTGCCTTACCACGCTAGTCTAACAGGACCAGTCTTGAGAATTTATGATCTCAGGATTCTACCAGAGGGTGTTTGCAGGAGGAGATTCTGCAGCACAGAAGCTGGCGGGAAAACTTAGGCGCGTCCCAGAAGCTATATGTTTCCTGATTGCCTAACCAACCGACCTGGGTAGCATAATGACCGCGCTCACACGCGAATTACCATATTAGACCGTATTCAAACAAACTCATGCTCCTCCTGCAATGCAGCGATCGGTGGGCCCCAACCCCAAGGAGTGATCGTTGGGCGCTTCTCGAAACGCTAGCAAGCTTCGCAAGCTGACGATGAGGTGGCGAACCCCGCGAGGCCATGTGAAACCACAAACTCCTTTACTGTACTGTTCTACACCTTCCACAGATCGCGTTGGTAGGGTCAGATTGATCACACACGAGGCAATGGTCGTTACAGTACCTCCGAGTGGATTCTTGGCTTGTACTGCCACGTGGAAGCTTGATCAAGCCGTGTCGAAATGACATGTGGTCCAGGTTTTGCTGACAAGATCCAGCGCCCAGCAATCGAAGGACAACGGCAAAGACTCGACACGTTGGATTAGCGTCAGCGAAGTGTGACCACACGAGCCTGCTTGTCCCGGTGTTGGCCACACGCGTCAATTTCATGGTGCGCTGCGCAGTGATTACATAACGTTCTATGGTACACCACTCAAAAATCAAAGACGGCCTATATCGAGTTAAAACAGCATTGACCACAATAATTGTTCCATTCAACATGCAAGCTGCATGCTGTTGGTAGACCAGTTAGTAGCAAGATTAACAAATATCATAATCCATTTCATGAAAGCACTTGAAAAAGGGCATTCAACCATGAACCTTCTTTTCTGCCATGCGTCTCTGGAGCTCCTTCCGAAGACTGCAAGCCAGGGGAAACAACAGGCCATGCGAGGGGAAACAATGAACATTGTACATGGCAAAGGGAGTGCAGAAAGGGACAGATTGAACAGAAGATGAACAAAACAGGAACGCCTCAATTTCACTGCAAAACATCCCAATTCACAAAAACAATGAAAGGATACTTGCTGTTTCACATACCCTTGCTCGCGCTCTAGTCGACGAATCTCCTTTTGCTCCTTTTCCTCCTCCTCCTGCTGCTTCTGCTCCCTCCCGCCTCGTCCTCGCCTCCCCCCATTCCTCTCCTTGCTACTCCCACGACCCTCCTCACTCTCACTCCCACTCTCACTCCCTCCCACACGCCCATGCTCGGTCCCACCTGCATCCCTCTCCCCGTTCCATCTCTCATCCTCACCCCCATCTCTTCTCTCACCACCACCCCCCTGAACCAACCCCTCACCACCCTTCCGAACCGCCCCTCCTCCCACACCACCCTCCCCCTCATCCATCTCGTCAACCCCACGCCTGGCCCTCTTCCTTTCCCCTCCTCTCTCCTCCCCCCCACTCCCCTTCACCCCCTCTCCCTGCCCATCAGGCCTTTCCGAATCAGAATCATCTGACCGCCCTCTGCCTCGTACCACACCTTCCCCCACCCCCTCTCCCTCAACCCTCCCCTTCCCCTCAGCCCTCCTCTCGCTCTCATGCCTCTCCTCCACTCTCCCAGGGTCAGGGCTGTGGTTCCCTCCTCCTCCTCTCGCTCTCGGATCAGGGCTAACACTGCGTCTCCCTCCTTTCACTCTCGCGCTAGGACTAGGGCTGCGCCGCTGAGCCATGTGCTTGGGGCTGGGACTGCGTGGCCCTCCTCTCCCCCTGGGGCTACAGCTAACACTGCCTCTCCCTCCTCTCCCTCTGCGCTCCCGGGGGCTGGGACTAGGGCTGCGGCGGTGCCCCATGTGCTTGGGGGAGGGGCTACGCCCTCGCGGCCGGGGGCTGATGCCTCGCCCCCTCGGACTCACCCCCCTCCGCCTTCCCCCCTCCCTTCCGCTCTCCCTCGGACTCCTGTCCCTCAAATCCCTTGAATCTCTCCCCCTAGGGCTGCCCCCCCTTGGGCTCGCACTGCCGCTTCGGCCCCTCCTGCTGCCCGCTGCCCTCCCTCTGGGACTGGGACTGGGGCTTCTGTGAGCCCTGCGGTGATCTACCCCCCTCCGCTCAGGGCTCCTTCGGAAACTACCCCGGTAAGGGCTCCGCTCCCTGCCTCTCTCACCGCCACCCCGGCCCCTATACGGACTCCCCCCATCCCTTCCCCTGTAGGGGCTCCGCCCATCCCTGCCTCTGTAAGGGCTCCTCCTGTCCCTCCCATTGTCCCTCCCACTGCCCCTCCCACTGCCCCTGCCACCATCGTTCGGCCGTGACCGGGTGGTGGGGCTAGGGCTGGGGCTGCGGTGTCGCCTCATCACCCCATGCCTAGGGCTGGGACTACGTTGCTGCCTTCTTTGCACCCTGGGACTTGGGCTGCGGCGGCCAGGGCTGCGGCTCAAGCTTCTGCCAGGGCGTCTGGCAGGGCTTCTGCTGCTGCCCTCACGTCTGCCCCTCCTTTCCATGCCCCTCCTCTCGTCGTCCCTCGGCCTTCTCTCATCCTCCCATCCGTGCTCCCTGCCTCCGGCCGCACGCATTGCAGCAGAGCGCCCTCTCTGGTTCCAGGACAATGGGAAGAATGACAACAGGAAGAGAAAAGGATGGGCGAGAAGGGAATACGGATGTGAGGACTCAAGAAGAGCTGCTGCAGCGCAGCTTATGAACCTTCAAAACCGCACTTGTGTCGAGTCACCTAAATTGCTGCTTTGTCGAATCACCTGAGCTGCATAACCTTGAGCTGCTCTTTTAACACCGTCCCAAGGCATCTCACCCCAAGGCAGCTCACCTTATTCAGCAGCATCGCACCTCATCAAAGCAGTATCTCACCTCATCCAACCGCATCTCACCTCATCCAACCGCATCCCACCTCATCCAACCGCATCTCACCTCATCCAGCAGCATCTGTCGCAGCCTCTGTGCTTCTGCTGCCACCTCGTCTCCTCGCCTCCTCTCCTCCTCCACCCTCCTCCTCTCCTCCTCCTCCCTCCTCTCCTCCTCTTCCTCCTCTATTCGCATCCTCTCCATCCTCTCCTCCTCCTCTATCCTCTCCCTCTCCCTCCGCTCCTCCTCCTCCTGCATCCTCCTCTCTTCCTCCTCCTCCTGAGCCACACAGAGTTAAAAGACAAACAGAAAGACAGTGCAGAAAAATGCAGACAGTCACAACAAAGAGAAAGAGGGGAAAAACGAAATGGAGGAGGATGCATACAGGCAAGTGGACAGAGAATGCTCTTGCACTCAGCTGGATTCCTCTCACACACACATACATGCTGCTGACACAATCGAAGTGAAAGACAGAGATGGAAAGAGAGAACGACACAAACACAAATTACCAAAACCAGCTAGTAATACTCGAAAAGGAGGGAAATACTTATTTGAAAAAAAAGAAAAAGAAAGAGAGAGAGAGAGAGAGAGAGAGAGAGAGAGAGAGAGAGAGAGAGAGAGAGAGAGAGAGAGAGAGACAGACAGACATCGATCATCCTAGTAACAGCAATGCCTCACCTCCAGCCGTCGCCTCTCCTCCTCTTCCTCCAACTGCCTCAACCTCTCCGCCTCCTCCTCCTCCTCCTCCCTCCGTCGCTGCTCCTCCTCTTCCCTGCAAACGGGATAGGGAGGGGGCGGATGTGCTAGGGTAAATTGCACAACAGTGAGAAGAGGAGGACCAAGGGTGAAAATCGGCGGGAAGGAAGGACGATGATAAACTAAGGAGCAATGAGATGAGGATGAATGAAGCAATTTGACAGTGGGAGAGGGCAAGCGGCAGGTCACTTTTGGAAAAAAAAAAAAAGGAAAGAAAAGGAAATAATGGAAAAAAAGGCTTGGATGAAACCGAAGGGATAAACGGATTTTTCAAGACATCTCAACACTCCCTGTAACCTCCCCCCCCCACCCCACCAATTCCCCTCCCCTAGAAACACCTGCCCCGTAAGCCTCACCGACGAACCCTCTCTTCCTCCTCTCGCGCCTTCCACTCCTCCACCTCCTTCCTCTCTCTCTCCGCCCGTTCTCTCTCCGCCTTCCTCCGCTCCTCCCGCTCCCGCTGCTGCCTCTCCTCCTCGGCTCGCTGCTCCCTTGTGAATCGCCTCCTCCGCACGTTCCGCTCGTCGAAGTAATCCCCACCGTCGATCACCAGCTGTACTCTCGCCAGAGATAAAGATCCTTCCTGCAAGCAACCAATCAAGTGGGTGCAGGGGGGGAGGGAAGGAGGAGAACAGGGACATGAAGGGGAGCCGCACGTTCTGCTCGTCAAAGTAATCCCCACCGTCGATCACCAGCTACACTCTCGCCAGGGACGACGATCCTTCCTACAAGGCAGCGTTCAAGTGGAAAATCAGGAGGGGGAAGGGGGTTATGGGGGGAGGGGGGAAGGGGGGGGGGGGGGAGGGATTGGTGGTTAGGGGGCAAAGAAGGGGAGCCGCAAGTTCCACTCGTCAAAGTAATCCCCATAGTCGATCACCAGCTACACTCTCGCCAGAGACGACGATCCTTCCTACAAGGAATCGTTCAAGTGAAAATTCAGGGGCAGGGAGAGAGGGGTGGAGGGGGGAGGGGAGGAGAGGGAGAGGGGTGGAGGGGGGGAGGGGTGGAGGGGGAGAGCGGTGGAGGGAGGGAGGGGTGAAGGGGGAGAGGGGTGAAGAGGGAGAGGGGTGGGGGAGAACGGGGACATGAAGCAGAGCCACAAGTTTTTATCGTCAAAGTAATCCCCACCGTTGATCTCGAGCTGCACTCTTGCCAGAGACCACGATCCTTCGTACAAGAGACAACTGCTGTGAAACTGAGCTGCGCGCCTCAAAAGAAACCACGAGCCTTCCTATAAAAGATCGTGAGAAACTGAGAAAAAGAGAGGGGGGGGTTTGATGGGGAGGGGGGGGGGTTGATGGGGAGGGGGGGGGTTTGATGGGGAGGGGGGGGGGGTTGATGGGGAGGGGGGGGGTTTGATGGGGAGGGGGGGGGTTTGATGGGGAGGGAGGGGTTTGATGGGGAGGGAGGGGTTTGATGGGGAGGGAGGGGTTTGATGGGGAGGGGGGGGTTTGATGGGGAGGGGGGGGTTTGATGGGGAGGGGGGGGGTTTGATGGGGAGGGGGGGGTTTGATGGGGAGGGGGGGGTTTGATGGGGAGGGGAGGGAAGGGGGGGAAGGGAGCAATGAGAAGGAGTAGCACGTTTCCCTCGTCTAGAGCCCCACCGTAAAGCACAAGCTGCACTCTCGCTAGGGACCTGTGTGTGAGTGGGTGCTGTGCGTGCGCGTGAGTGTGAGCGTGTGCTGTGCGTGTGTGTCCTGGGAATGTGTGTGTGTGCGAGTGTGTGCGTGTGTGTGTGTGTGTGCGAACACATATCACTCGCTCTCACCTTCTTCACCGCATGTCAAGCCAGCGCCTTCACTGCATCACAGAACGTGCTGTGGCTAATTTGAGGCGTCTCATAACAAACTCAATATCACATCACATCACATCACATCACATCACATCACTCCCTCTCACCTTCTTCACAGCATGTCGAGCCAGCGCCTTCACAGCATCACAGAACGTGCTGTGGCTGCCGAACCTCACCATCACGTCCGTCTCCAGCTTCAGCGCCAAACCTGCTCCCAAACCTAATCCCAAACCAGCCGTCCTCGATGCTGCTGCACCAGCAACCCCCAGGGTTCGTCCTTGTGTGACTTTAGCGGGGGGGAGCTCCTCGTTGGGGTCTAGAAGCTCGATGTTCCTGTAACGAGGGAAGTATTCCAGAAGAAGCATGAAACCAAATGACAATTTAGAGACGTTCTATAAACGTTTTGCTCGTGTAGCGAGAAAGGATTTCCAATAAGGAGCATCTGGCGATGCATCTGATTACCTGATGCTTCACCTGATCGTATCACCTGATGTTGCACCTGGTCAATTCACCTGATGACCTCACCTGATGGTACACCTGATATTGCGCCTGATGGTCCTACCTGACGGGACCAAACGAGGAGAAGACAGTGTGGGCGATCAGCAGCGACGGCTTCGTGGAAACCCGCTCTTCCGCCAACCAGCGGCACGGAATGCCGCATACCCTCAGCGTATCCGGGCGCTTTTCCGAACCACCCTTCCTTCCGGATTCCTCTGCCAGCCAATCGCGCATCAGCTCGCCATAGGACGGCGAATCTGCTGGCTCAGCATGACAGGTAATTCGAGCCGCGGAAACCCTAGTTTCCCAACTTCCGAAGTTAGAGACCACAGAAGAGGCTACGGATTCTCCTGAGGGTCCCCATAATAGCAGCGTCGCCACGGCGATTGGCTCGCCACGTGTGATCTTATCGAGGTTCTTCGTCCAGGAAATCGTGAGATCTTTCTCGTTAAAAGAAGGCCAATTGGACGCCGACGCGTGGGATCTGTATTTCGCCTCGATCGCCTCGCGCAGCTCCCATTGGTTGACGAGCTTCGGTAACCCGTCTTGTCGCACGAAGGAGAGCGAGATCGCACGGTACGGCACAAGCGAGAGGCCATGCCCGACACGCAAGTCTGAAATATCTTCCTTCTCTTTCTGAACCAGCACGGGAACTAGGCTTGTCGCCATAGCTCCGCCGTCTCACGATGCACGAGTTTTAGGTCAGTAAACTACCTCCGTGCAAGATACTAGCATCTGGAAACGTTCTCAGCCGAGCCGACTCCTGGTCCTGGACTGGATTATGGAGTTGACAAATTCGAAGGAGAGAGGGAGAGTCAAGGCAGATCAGTCCAGTCCAGGTTTGCAATAATCGCTTTAGAGTGCACCGCGATACAACACGTAAAATGTGAAATAACTATCTTAGAACAATAACGATTAACTAAATACATGTGCTGGTCAGATCAGTTTGCGCATCACAATCCCTGATATCCAGCCAATATTTAGAAATCCGAGGTGCACATCTAAGGCAGGTAACAAAGGATAGCCCCGTCGAAGTGAGGAGGCGGCCTGAACTAGACAATCAGGCATTTAAGTGGCAACTCGATGTAAGCATGAAATAGGATTTGTCAGCACAGGGGAGGGAACATTCAAGTTACAAGGGAGTTCTGTCGTACAAGAGGGCTTAACCAAGACAGATGGAAGCCTGACTAAGGCCTTAAGCGGCACAATCAGGTGTACAATATCAAATCAAGGGAAAAGAGCATTGAGTCGAGGAGAAAATGTGTTTCAATCAAGTACAAGCATTGTTTCAGTCGAGGTAGAAGAGGGTGACGATCTTGCCCATGTCCTTGGCCTCCTGACACGTCTCCATGAGCAGCCGGCTGTCATGGAAGCGAATGACTTGTGAGTCGACACAGAGTCATTTCGAGCCCACCCCAATCCCGATGGGTGCTTAAGAGTGGAAGCGTTCTAATCAAGGTAGAAGAGGGTGACGATCTTGCCCATGTCCTTGGCCTCCTGACATGTCTCCATGAGCAGCCGGCTGTCGTGAAAAGCGAAGCAGATCACATGCTCCACCTCCGATAGAATGTCCATGTTGCACAGCCTGTGTGGCACATGGCAGGGAGGGTGAGGAGAGGACAGCGAGAGACAGTGAGGGGGGATAAGGAGCCACTTGGAGGCAGATCACATGCTCCAAGAAGACAGAATGTCCATGTTGCACAGCCTGTGTGGCACATGGCAGGGAGGGTGAGGAGAGGACAGCGAGAGACAGTGAGGGGGGATAAGGAGCCACTTGGAGGCAGATCACATGCTCCAAGAAGACAGAATGTCCATGTTGCACAGCCTGTGTGGCACATGGCAGGGAGGGTGAGGAGAGGACAGCGAGAGACAGTGAGGGGGGATAAGGAGCCACTTGGAGGCAGATCACATGCTCCAAGAAGACAGAATGTCCATGTTGCACAGCCTGTGTGGCACAAGGGGGAAGGGGAGAGCTGATGCCGGAAAGTAAGTGGTGCGAGCAGACATGCCAGAAGGCATGCTGAAGCAGATCACATGCTCCACCTTCGATAGAATGTCCATGTTGCACACCTGTGGGGCAGAATGAAGAGCGGGAGAGGGAAGGAAGGGAGATGGGGAAACGGGAGAGGGAAGATTTGCTGTTGATTCTCTAGAGCAGACAGACAGTCTCCCGTAAGCAGATCAAATGCTCTATATTTGATAAGAGCCCATGTTCCACAGCCCGAGGGCTCATGGGTAGGGGAATCACATGGGTGAAGGATGGTGCAGGTGAGAGGGAGAGGGTGACGAAAGTGAGGGGCTTTTGGGAGAGGGGCTATGGAATAGGAATGAGCGAGAGGTGGGTGAGCGACGCAGATCACATCACATCCACATTCCCCATGCTCGCCTCCCACAGGTCCCCCATGTGGCATGGGCTGTGCGCGGTTCTGAAAAACTTCTCCCCACAGCCTGTGTGCAGATGGGCGAGGCGATGCGATGTGGGAAGGGTTTATGTTGAAGCTGGAAGGAGAAAGTGGGCGGGGCAGCAGGCAATATCTGCTGCCTGGGAATGCAGTGCCATACCTGCTGGCTTCCAGTAGTGGCAGATGGTCGTTGTGAGGCTTCTCCACTAGGTTCTCCACCTGCCATAACATGGACAGCCAGTTGAGGGTGGGGAGGGAGAGAGTAGGAGAAAGAGGAGAGTGAGGGAGACGGAGAGAATTATGAAATGGATAACGGTCAGCAGCTCATCGATCGACCCTTCGTCCTCGACCTCCCTCTCACCTTCTCACCTTCTCACCTCCTTCACTCACCATCTTCAGCACCTACCCCTCCTCACGTGCACACCTTTTTTAGCAGCTCCTGGCCTTCAGGCGGCTGCTTGTCGAGGGACTGCGGCAGGATGATGGTGAGCAGCTCCTACCTCTCACCTTCGTCTCCCCTTCACTAAACCCTGAACCCTGTTCACCTTCTCGACTCACCTTCTTGAGCAGCTCCTGGCTTTCAGTAGGCTGCTTCCCCAGTGACTGCGGCAGGATGACGGTCAGCAGCTGCTACCTCTCAACTTCGTCCTCCCCACTTCGCCCTCCCCCAGACTCACCTTCTTCAGCAGCTCCTGGCTCTCGGGAGGCTGCTTGCCGAGCGACTGGGGCAGGATGACGGTGAGCAGCTCCGCCTTCTCCGCCCTTAGCGCCCCGCGGATCACTGCCGCGTTCGTGCCCGCTGCCCCCGACGTGTAGATGTGGTTGTTCTGCACGCAAGGTGAGGAAGAGGGGGACGGGGAAGGGGGGGACCAAGAAAAGTTGGGGGTGGAGAGGGGAGGGGGAAGGAGAGGGAGGGGGGAGATCAGCGAGGGGAAGAGGGTGGGAAGAGGAAGGAGGGAAAGAGGGAAGGGGGCGTTTATTGAGGGAGGATTGGAGGAGGGGACAGGGTTTATCCACCTGTCAGGGGAAGTGAGAAGAGGCGGAGTGGCGAGAAGGGGAGAGGGGAGAGGGGGATTGGGGAGAGTAAGAGCAGGGAGCGGGTTTTGATTATCACACAGCACAGAACAGGAGTCACCAGCCTCCATCTCACAGTGATGATAAATTCTGAAGATTCTCAAAAGCGACTCACAGTGATGATGATGGCATAGCTGAGGATCTTGATGAGCTGCTGATGCATGGAGCCCATGTTGCGCGTGCCAAAGAAACACTCGATACAGCCCCACTCAGTCTCAGATCACACATCGTGATATCATGGCATAGCTGAGGATCGAATTCAGCTGTTGGTGCACGAATCCCCTGCTGCCACAAAAATACCTGATACAGCCCCATTGATACAGCCCCATTGATACAGCCCCATTGATACAGCCCCATTGATACCACACCAAACACAGCCCGCATCGCACTCACCGTAATAATCATGGCATAGCTGAGGATTTCAATCAGCTGCTGGTGCATGAAGCCCATGTTGCGCGTGCCAAAGAAGCCAATGTTCCGCGGCCCCGACTGCTGGATGGCCAGCAGCTCCTGCAGGTAGTCCACGTCAGGGGGGCTCCTCTGCGTCTCCACCACCAGCGTCGTCGCCCCTGTAGTGATCGCCTCCAGCTGCGTAGGCAAGTCCTCCGTGAACATCCGAACCTCCATGCCCCTATCCATACCCCCCCCCTGCCGCATCTCCATGCCCCTCCCCTCCTGCATCGCTGCTAGTCTCCCCTCCAGCCTTCGCTCCAAATCCCTTCCCCCGGATGCATCTTCATCCGAAGCAGCTGCTCTCGAATTCGAGCCTCCTGCAGTGGTGGCGTGTGGTCTCACGGGTCGGGCAACCTGTGTACCATCAAAGGAACGACCGTGCCGCGGCTGCTGGCAGTGCAGCGACAGTCCGCGGAGAGGCAAGGAACGCCTTGGGAATGCCGAGCTACTCCAGCTGACGAGGGTCGCTCGGTGGTGATTGGTGATGGGTGAGAGTGGTGCCACGTGTCCGTTTGGGCGTGAGGTGCGCCTGGGAAAGCAAGAGGAATTGCAAAGATGGGGAGCGATTTGATTAGAGAAGGGATCTTTCTTCGAGTATTGAATGAACTGGATATTCGGATGGCTTCTACGCGTGCGTGTGAGGTGAATCTGAGGATCGACAAGAGGGATTGGAGACCTGTGGATTGAAAAGAGGATCCCAGTGGTGAGTGAGCTGGATGATTGGCATTTTGAGACTTCATTGCAAAGGACAATTGGATGAGCTGCAGTGTTTTGCTATTACGGGTTTACTTGTAGGGTTGTGAGCTGCTTTCGACAGGGATATGACCCATTACTGGCAGTGCGCACTGGCTTGTTAATCAAAAGGCAGTGTGGAATACCATTCTGAGTCGACTCAAAAGTCATCTTGCTTTCGTCAGGGATATGATCCGTTACTGGCAGTGCGCACTGGCTTGTTAGTCAAGATGCATGGTGGAAGAACACGGCGGCTGGATCAGAAAGTTCTCGTGAATGAAATGGCTTGACGATGGGGACGAAAGCGGCAAAGCAGCACCAGAGGAACGGCGAGAATGCGACAGAATGAAAGGCGACGGCATGAAGGCAACAGCGTGAAGGAGACAGTATGTAAGAAACAGTTCTGTCGGCAACAGTTGACGGCGACGGGTAACGGTGGGGATCATGAAGATCAGAAGCGAGGAAAAGTTAAAAAAACGGAGCCACGACCAGAAGCAGAGCCATGATCATCAATATGACTGTGAAACGCTCGTCTTTACTGCCAGCACACCCACACCCAGCACGTACCTCACGCACCCAGCAGGAGCTGGCTTTGAGTCAACTCGAGAATCACCCAGCACGTACCCGACGCTGTGCAGATGCGTCGGGGAGGCGAACGCGGATGGTCGAATACCCAACATCAGATCCGCCTTGAGTGTTACCGGCAAGGGTCCAGGAACCTTTTCTAGTACTTTCTGATAGGATATCCTAAACGTGCTCCAGAAATGCGTAAAAGAAGAATGGCTCGCACGGAACAAAGCTGTCGAGGCGCGCAGGATCTCAAAATAATTCAGAAGAAGCGGCGAGACAAGAATGCGATTCACGCCAGGTCGGCTGTAAGGAGATTATGCCTACCGACGAGCCTCCAAGCGAATATACTGCTTGAAAATACAATCATGTAAGAAAAACTGCAGTCGAATCTTGAGGCACAAGCTTAGAAGGAGACCAGTGTCCCGATCGAATCGCTAAGACGCCATGGAACTTGAATGAGACCAGGAATCTGTGAGCAAGAACAAAAACCAAGGCTGGTCGAAAGATGCATGTTTGGCTGAAGCAGTGCCTCGCCGGAAAACCTGGCTGCTCGGAGCAATGCTGGTTGCAAGCTAGGAGTTCCTGATCCGGGCAGCAGAAACGAAGCGGTAATGAGAGAGCAGGAACGATGATTGGGTCACGTGGTAAGGAAGACATTTTCGATTGGTCAGTATACGATTTTGTCCCCGACGAAAGGGCACCTTTTGCCTCAGCGACTGTCCCTTTCGCGTCAGCGCCGATGCACCATTTTAGCTGAAAAAAAAATGCTGTAATAACAGCACCCAGAAGCTTACAGTTGCATAATGTTACACTATATCCTTACACGACTAGTTAAATGCTTTTCTGCTCATTCAGCACCAATTGCCAGCAGATGCATATGCGTGGCAAAGAAAAACTGAATAAAAGCTGGGAACTCCAGGAACTCAATGTGAGCCGCTCTTCCCAGCAGGCGGTTCAAATTACGTTGCTGTTGCGGCAACTCAAAGTTAACGTCACAGCGAATGAATGATCGATCTCCAGACGTCCACGAAGGATGGGAGAGGAATGGCGCAAGGCAGCCTTCAACCATTGATGTGTACACGCCACCGAGACGAGCATCCCTCAGCACCGCACCGAAGACCTCCAGACGGGCGGAATGATACGGCACATACTCGTCCTGAGGTGGCTCGACAGGCGGGCACAGGAATGGGGAGGGAGAGGCGATTGAACGAGTGACATGGAGTGTATGGATAAAGTGCAAGCTGGCGTGGCATAAGTCAGGAAGATAACTGATGGTTTGCAGGGCGGCATGAGTTGATGAGAGGGGAGGGAGGGATGCACCTGGGGCGAGGCAAAGAGAACGATGTGCTTGAAGTGGACCCACTCCTGGCGCTGCAGGCATGGTGGAGCAACAAACAGACAGAAAGGGAGAGATAGAAAGGGACACACAGACACGGTGGGTTCCACAAGGAGTGTGAAAAGCCAGGGATTAAGTCAGGGCTGACAGCAGATTGCAAAAGTCACACTGGCACACACATGGATGTCTGTGTGTGATTGCGGAGTCCGCAAGTTGGAAAATTCTCAAGCACACACAAGGCCGGACCGACCTTTGAGTCGACTCAGAAGTAAAAATAACAATAATATAAATTACACACGGCCAGACCGACCTGAGAGAGGCGGTAGATGCAGGAGTCGCGGACGTTGAGCGAATCGGAGAAGGACAGCTGGCGTATGAGGGAGGAGGGGTCGAGGGGCTTGAGCAGCCACATGCCGCCCGTGACGAGGGAGTTGGAGTGGTACATGTAGCCCAGGTGGGGGCCACAGAAGGACAGGTAGAGGTGCAGATAGGGCAGGTACGGCCGCATGCTGTCGTCTGCAGTGGGGAGCAGGGCAGGAGAGAGGGAGTCACGGGATAGAAGATGTGTAAAAAAAGGCACAAAATGAAGGCCCTTGGGCAGGGAGTTGATTGAAGGGGCCAGTGGCATGGATTTGTGGAGTGTGGCAGGCACACCCCCTCCCCCACCCCGGGCCCCCGTGACGAGGGAGTTGGAGTGGTACAAGTAGCCCAGGTGGGGTCCACAGAAGGAGAGGTAGAGGTGCAGGTAGGGCAGGTAGGGCCGCATGCTGTCGTCCGCAGGGGAGCACGGCATAAGGTTGGGGTTCAAAGGATGGAATGTCTTGGGAGCAAAGAGAAGCCATGCGAATGGCAGGGTCAATTGGGACGAGTGAAGGTGCAGGTAGGTCAGGTGAGGCCTGGGGCCACGGCCCAGGTGGGGCCACAGCCCAGGTGGGGACCAAAGGGGGACAGGTAGATACGGCAGACATAGCCAGCATCTCACATTCGTAAGAGAAGGTCCGGGGGCTAGATGACCTGCTAGCACCGCCCATTACCTGCTAGCACCGCCCATTACCTGCCAGCACCGCCCATTACCTGCCAGCACTTCCCATTACCTGCTAGCACCGCCCATTACCTGCCAGCACTTCCCAATACCTGTCAGTGCAGCCCATTACCTGCCAGTGCCGCCCGCACGACAAGGTTCCCAATGGAGTAGCCCACAAAGGACAGCCGCTGCAACACGTTCTTCCTATTGGGCCGGTCGATCGGCCCAAACATGCTGCGTAACGCGGTTACCACCTCGTGAGCCAGGCGAGCGCCCATCGCCTCCACCCCACTCAGGTCGGGGGCGCGGGCGGGCGAGTGCGACGAGGAGGAGGGGGAGGGGGAGTGCGGGGCGGCGGAGTTTGTCTCGTTGCTCT
The DNA here is from genome assembly GCA_947471745.1 of Closterium sp. Naga37s-1. Lineage (NCBI taxonomy): Eukaryota > Viridiplantae > Streptophyta > Zygnematophyceae > Desmidiales > Closteriaceae > Closterium > Closterium sp. Naga37s-1. The sequence goes on from CANJKZ010000871.1 coordinate 549,139, forward strand.
CGGCCATGAGGCACTCAATGTCCGGGTCTAGTAGGCGCCAGCTGTCACGCACGAGCCTTAGGTCCATGCGGTGGCCCTGATAGCCATGCACAAACACCACCACATGCTTCCCCCGTGTCGCCTTCCTGCCACCCTCCCCTCCTGTCGAACCTGCGGCAGATACACCTGGGGATTCTGCACCCCCTGCTGCTGCTGCCGCTGCTGCTGGGCTGAGTGACGGGAGGTGGTTGAGATGGGTGGGGATGGGTGGGCGGTGGGGCGAGGAGAGGCAGAAAGGGATGGAGGCGGGAGGGTAGGAGTGCAGAGAGGAGAGGAGGAAGTCGAGAGAGGTGGAGGTGGTGGGAAGGAGGGAGGGGGACATGGGGAGGGGAGGACTGGGGAAGGTGGATGTGGGATTAGTGGCGTCTATGACAGAAGCAGCAGCAGCAGCAAAGCTGGCAGGTGAAGCAGGAGTGGTGGGAGTGGAGGGAGTAGTGGGAGTGGTGGGGGTGTGGGGCGTGGGTGTGAGAGGAGGTGAGGAGATGGAGGTGAGGGAAAGAGGCAGCAGCGAGTGGCAGAAGAGCAGCGGCTGCATGAGTGGGCGGGAGTAGAGACGCATGTCCTGCAGGCAGGACGGCACACAGGGCAGCGTGCGCTGGGGGACACAGAGGGAAACAGGCAGGGCAGGATGGGGGAAGAAGGGAGGGGGATGAGGGAGAGGTGAGGGGCGGTGTGGGGTTATTGAGAAGGAGTGGGTGCGACTAGAGAAGCATGTCCTGCAGGCACGACGGCACACAGGGCAGTGTGCACTGGGGGGAAGCATAGGGGAACAGGCAGTGCAGGGAAGCAGGGAGGGGCGGAGGAAGAGTGGGAGAGCACAAGGGCATGAATGGGCGAGGAGGCAAAGAGAATAAATATGGTTGAGCAGAGGAAATGAGGAACGGAAGGGGTAGATAGAAGATCATGGCAGTGATGGGGTTACGGCGGCACGAGAAGGGAACAGTACCAGGTTGAGAGTGGTGGTGAGGGTGGGTCGAGGCAGCAGCTGGGGCCGGCAGGGAGGCAGGGCGAGCACGGAGGAGGGCACTGCAGGCATGGCCGCCCGCACCTGGCGGGCCAAGGCTGCTGAGAGGAGCGCCAACTGAGAGGGGTGTGGGGGGAGAGAGGTGTGGCGGAGGGAGGAGGCGGGATTGGGGATGCAGTTATGGCAGCGGTGGGTTGGCAGGGCGAGCACGGAGGAGGGCACTGCAGCCATGGCCGCCCGCACCTGGCGGGCCAAGGCTGCTGAGAGGAGCGCGAGCTGGAGGGGAGTGGGAGAGATGGAATGGGGACGCAGCAGTCAAGTGAGGGCAAGGCCTCACGAGGCCCCTGAAACGTCACTCTGAGGCGGCCCTGGAAAGCCGTTCTGAGGCGCCTCACAAGCAACTCGCACCTGGGGAGCCAAGGCTGCTGAGAGGAGCGGCAGCTGAGAAGGTGTGAGACGAGAGAGGTGGGTGGGTGGATGCTGGGATAAGACAAGCAGAAGAATAGCAAGCCACTCAAGTCGGTGTCCTCTTGTTGCAGCAGGGAGTGCTTGGCGATAGTGACATTGAGGCAGCAAGCAATCAAGGGAAACCTTCATAGTGGACCTCGAGAACTAAGAGAGTCAGAGGCGGAGAAGACAGGCAGACGACAGGTGACTTTCGAGACGTCTCAAAACTCGCGGCAGCAAGCAATCAAGGCAACAAACTCTGAGCGGACCTCGAGAATTATGAGAGTAAGAGATGGAGAAGACAGGCGGACGGCAGGTGACTCACATCGCTCTGCTTGTCTGGCGGCATGAATTGCCTGGCTGTGGTGACATCGGGCCAGCGGTCGAGGCCAAAGAGCTGCTCTGTCTGCATGGGCGAGGAAGACGCATACACCCACGGCGCTGCTTCTCGTGTTTGGTTTGCCACCCACTGCTGCCGCAGCACCGCACACAGCTCCACGTGGCACAGCCTGTTTGGATGGGAGGAGGAGCGTGGACGGGTGGAATGGAGGGGGGACAGGAGCAAGGGCGGAAGGAGAAAGAAGTGGTTCTGTGCAAGTCAGAAACCTGCTAACCTTGCGAGGTGACTTCTGAGTCGACTCACAAGTCACCTTGCTAACCTCTGAGCCGACTGAAGAGGTTCTGTGCAAGTGAGATACCTCTAACCTTGCTAGTGCTTTGGCTTCAGTCCTTAGGAGGGATCGCGAGGAAAGAGGAAGGGACAAAGTGACCGAACACGGTTTCACATGCAAGAAAAACCCTTGTGGTGCATACGTCTTACGCGTGTGCAAAAGCTGCGCATACGTATTACGTGTGTGCAAAAGCTGCACATACGTATTACGCGTGTGCAAAAGCTGCGCATACGTATTACGTGTGTGCAAAAGCTGCGCATACGTATTACGCGTGTGCAAAAGCTGCGCATACGTATTACGCGTGTGCAAAAGCTCATGTGTGAGCCACTCATGTGTATTACGTGCATGCTGAGGAAGGACGTCCAGTAGGCAGTCACGAGACTCCTATTGAAGCAACCAAAAGCAGCAACGGTCAGCAAGTATGCATTGAGGCTTTAGATGTGTGACGACTCGCTTGTGCATGCCGAGGAAGGACGTCCAGTAGGCAGTCACACGAGAGAGTGCTTTTGAGGTGTCTCAAAGATGGATAGACGGTCATTGCTTGTTGTGAGGTGTCTAAGAATTGAACAAATGGTCAGCAGCGTGCTGAGGAAGGACGTGCAGTAGGCAGTCACACAAGAGAGAGAGTGTTTGTGAGGAGTCTCAGAAACGCACAGATGGTCCGCAAGCAGTGGAGTGGAGACTCACTTGTGCATGCTGAGGAAGGACGTCCAGTACGCAGTCACACGAGAGAGTGCTCGTGCTTGCTGAGGAAGGACATGCTGAGAGAATGGTCAGCAGCAGAGACTCACTTGTGCATGCTGAAGAAGGACGTCCAGTACGCAGTCACGAGACCCTTTGCAGCAACCTTCACTGCTTCCACTTCCTCCTCCGTTAAACTCACACTCCCATCAGTCACAGTCACTCCAGTGGTGGTGGTGGTATCCCTCTTCCCTAACTGACTGCCCGTCCCATCCTCTGCACTCAACTCCGCCTTCCCACTTTCCTCCCTGCTTCCACCCCCAGCATCGGCATCACCCCCACCATCATCACCGCTCTTTACCGTGCCCGACCCACCACTACTCTGCTCCCCTCCCCCATCACCCCCCACAGCCACACCTTCTCCCTCCCACTCCTGTGCTCTCCCCTTCAATCCATTGTCACCTCCGTTACAGTCATTACCACCCCCTTCACTACTCGCTGCATCCTCTCCACTCCCGCTCGCCCCTCTCTCTGTTGCTGGACCTGGCCCCTCACTTCTGCTCGTCTCCACTCCACCGGATTTCGCCCTTGCCCTGTCAGCATCTGCCCCGTCAGCATTTGCCCTGTCAGCATCTGCCCCGTCAGCATTTGCCCTGTCAGCATCTGCCCCGTCAGCATTTGCCCTGTCAGCATCTGCCCCGTCAGCATCTGCCACGGCAGCACGTTCCCTGTCAGCATCTGGCCTGTCAGCATCTGCTCTGTCGGACTGACCCATCAGCTTGCGCAGTGCACTGGCGAGCACCGGAGAGCAGAGCGACTGGAGAAAGGGGGAAGGAGAAGGGACGAAGGTGGGGAAGAGGAAGGGAGTATTAGGGATGAGGAAATAATACCAAGAGGGATTGAGAGAGGGAATAGTTTCTTTTGAGTATGTGCATACCAATAATTTGAGAGAGTATGTGCTGGTGTGGAACAAGATCTTCACCTGTAAATGGTTATGTGACCATGCATGGAATGGAAATCATACACCACCCCCCCACACACACACCCACACGCACCCACACCCACACCCACACACACCTGCTCAGCCATGGCGTCTGGGGGAGGCAGCAGGTGGTGCAGGTGGTGCAGGTTGTATGTGGCAGCGAGCGCAGCGTTGAGCGAGCGCAGGAGGAGAGAGGACTCGAGCAGCAGACACGCCATGGTCGCTGTTGCGGGCTCTGCTAGCTGCAGGGGAGGAAGGAGTGGTGTGTGAAGGGAAGAGAGGGAGTAGAGTGAGTGAACGGAGACAGGACTCCAGCAGCAGACACACCATTGTCGCTGCTGAGGGCTCTGCTAGCTGCAGGGGAGGAAGGAGTGGTGTGTGAAGGGAAGAGAGGGAGTAGAGTGAGTGAACGGAGACAGGACTCCAGCAGCAGACACGCCATTGTCGCTGCTGAGGGCTCTGCTAGCTGCAGGGGAGGAAGGAGTGGTGTGTGAAGGGAAGAGAGGGAGTAGAGTGAGTGAACGGAGACAGGACTCCAGCAGCAGACACACCATTGTCGCTGCTGAGGGCTCCGCGAGCTGCAGGGGAGGAAGGAGTGGTGTGTGAAGGGAAGAGAGGGAGTAGAGTGAGTGAACGGAGACAGGACTCCAGCAGCAGACACACCATTGTCGCTGCTGAGGGCTCCGCGAGCTGCAGGGGAGGAAGGAGTGGTGTGTGAAGGGAAGAGAGAGAGTAGAGTGAGTGAACGGAGACAGGACTCCAGCAGCAGACACACCATTGTCGCTGCTGAGGGCTCTGCTAGCTGCATGCAGCAATTAACACAGAGAGCAAAAGGGAGGCGAGAGTGGGTGTGATGGGAACCACTAATCGGAGAGAGGACTCGAGCAGCAGACACGCTATGGTTGTTGTGGAGGGCTCCGCGAGCTGCAGGGGAGGAAGGAGTGGTGTGTGAAGGGAGGAGGGGGAGTGAAGGGAGGAACTAGAGTGAGTGCACGGATAAAGAGGACTCGAGCAGTAGACTCGCCATGGTTCTTGTTGAGGGTTCTGCTAACTGCAGAGAGTGATCAGAAAGAACAGAAGGCAAAACGTTGGGAAGGGGAACGGGGGAGGAAGTAGGTGTGAAGGGAGGGAGCAACTGGAGCAGCAGACATGGCAAGGCAAGGTCCTTGTGAATTAGTCAGCGAGTCAGATCCCCTTTCTTGCATGCTTACTCATAACGTGACAGACACCTTCCCTCACTTACTCACACACACACTCACCTTCGCCTTGCCATTCTTCTCCCGCTCCCCTGCTCCAGAACCCTCTCCGCTCCTTCCCCTGCCCGCCCCAGGCGCCTCTCCATCCTTCCCATTGGCCGCACCACCTGTGATTCCAGTTCCCCCTCTGGCCACACCAGCAGCAGCCTCCCCACCTCTGGTGGGAGTGCTCTCAAGCATCTCATCTGGAAATGACTTGTCTGCAACATCCTTACCCACCACGTCACTCTGCTCCCCCTGCGCCACAACAAAGCTACCCTCCGCCTCATAGAACTCCTCCCTGCCCTCCGCATGGCCTCCTGTGTCTGCCCCTGCAGCTCCTTCCCCTGATGCACCTGCCACTGATGCACCTCCCCCTGCTGCACCTGCCCCTGATGCACCTGCCCCTGCTGCTGCCCCTGCTGATATACCAGCTCCTCCTGCTGCTGCAGTTACTGCATCTGCCCCTGCACCTGCAGCTGCAGCAGCGTGGCCTGCAGCTGCACCCTCGTCTGCACTGCCTGCACCAGCCAATTCCTCACCACCACCAGCCCTGGGAGCATGAGCATCAGCAGCAGTCACAGCAGTGGTGCCGGCAGCCTGGGATGTAATGGCAGGGGCGCTGTCATCTTGGGACGTAACAGCAGTGGTGGGCTGCTGGGGGAGCGGTTGTGAGGAGTTGTCAGAGGTGTAGAAGGTGATTGGAGGCAGATCCGCCGGTGGAGGGAGTGTGGCGGGAGGGGGTCTCACTGGACGCACAACCCTGGGGTGTCATGGTGGGGAAAGGTCGTTGGGAGTGGTGGGTGGGAGATTTGGAGGAATTGAGGATAGGGAGCAAATGCTTGCGCGGGGAGTGAGGAAGAGGGAGGGGAGAAATAATACATCTAGGAATCTCTAAAACTTGAGTGTCACATGCCGCCAGGGTGTAACACTACTGACCTGGGTCGAGGTGCGGAGTGCAGAGGCGGGTTGGAGAAGTACAGCATGGCAGCATGCACAGTGGCGTCCAGCTGTGCGAAGTGCATGGTGTCGAATGTGACGGGCGTGTACTCGTGCATGTGCTGCCACATAACCATGCTATGTGCTGCCACACACACACACGGCCTGCTACCATATGCCACGTGTGTTTGCCCTTTTCATGTGAGAGTTCCCACTAACCTGGGTTGATGCGTGGCGTGAAGAGATGGGTTGGAGAAGTGCAGCATGGCGGCATGCACCGTGACATCCAGCTGGGCGAAGTGCATGGTGTCGAATGTGACCGGCGTGTACTCATGCACGTGCTGCCACATGCCCATGCTGCCTGCTGCCACACACACACCCACATGCTCCCTGTTGCTGCCACAAATACACATGCTGCCTGCTACCATATGCCACTTGTGTTTGCCTTTTGAGGCATCTGAACACTCCAAGAATACACTTCCACTGACCTGGGTCGATGTGCGGATTGCAGAGGCGGGTTGGAGAAATGCAGCATGGCGGCATGAACAGTGACGTCCAGCTGTGCGAAGTGCATGGTGTCGAATGTGACAGGCGTGTACTCGTGCACGTGGTGCCACATGCCGCCCGGAATGCGCACTATCTGCCGCGCTACAGGGTCTAGGTCGTCGGGTGGGACGTTGCCGCGGCCCGCTGTGAAGGGCGCGTGGAGGAGCTCGAAACGCAGCGATACGGGCTCGTCGAATGGCCTCTGGGGGACAGGGGAAGGGGACGAGAAGGGCGCAGGGATGCAAGCACACACAAGTGCATGCAGGCGGGAGAAGAGACGCAGACCATGAGAGACATGTTGCACACATGAGAGACATGTTGCACACATGAGAGACATGTTGCACACATCTGAGTTGCGTCCAGGTCATCAGGAGGCACGTTCCCCCCGCCCGCTGTGAAGGGCATGTGGAGGAGAGGAGCTCAAAGGGCAGCGATAGAGGGTTGTCGAATGGTCTCTGGAGGACAGGGACGAGGAACGCAGGGCACACACACGCAAGCACACACAGCGAGAAGAAGGACACGTGCATACCTTTTGGCGCACAGCAGGTCGAAGCAGGCGACCTCCCGAAGCCCCACATCCTGGCGTGTGCGTGCCATGCTCTTTGCCCACCACTGCCCCACACACACCACTGCCCCACACACACCAGTGCAACACATGTGCATTATGCATACCTTCTGGCGCACAGGCACGTGGAAGCAGGCGACCTCTCGCACCAGGCGCCTTACTGCCTGTGACGCCTGTGTGAGCATGCCCCACTACCACACACGCACATACCATTGCACCACTCGTACACACCTTGTGGCGCACGGGCAGGTGGAAGCAGGCGACCTCTCGTAACCCCACGTCCTGGCTTGTATGCACCACGCTCTTTGTTGTCTGTGCTTACTACTGCCCCACCACTGCAGCACTCGCACACACCTTCTGGCGCACGGGCAGGTGGAAGCACGCGACCTCTCTTAGCCCCACGTCCTGGCGGGCGAAGCGGATGCGGAAGTAGCGCGAGTGGTAGCTGCTGTCGCTGTCGTCCACCCGCCATGACGTCAGCGCCTCGCCCTTGTGAGTCTCTGGGACTGGGGTTGAGAGAGGAGGATGAATGAAACGTCAGGGACTGATGGAAATGACGCATCAGGGATTGACGGAATGTTTGATCGAATGTCACTGAAATGCTATAAACTGAGGGGATTTTCAAACAATGTCAGGGATTGGATTGATGGTAAGTTGTCAGCGATTGGTGGAATATCACGAACATTGTCATGAACTGATGGAATGTCATTGAGATGTCAGGCATTGATGGAATGGCATTGAAATGCCAGGCATTGATGGGATGTCAGTGAATTGTCAGGCATTGATGGGATGTCGTTGAAATGTCAGGGATTGATGTGATGTCAGTGGAATGTCAGGCATTGTTGATGGAATGTCAGGCATTGTTGATGGAATGTCAGTGGAACCTCAGGGATTGATGGGGTGGCTTTGAAATATCAGGCATTGTTGATGGAATGTACAATAAATGATGATGCAATGTCAATCAAGGAGGAAACGGAACACCGCAGAAACTGTAAGCTCACTCGCTGGAAGCATCAGAGGGAAGTTCAAGACGTGTGCTTGCTTCGTGCTCGCGAGGAACGGAAAGCTGACGTGACGGCTCACATGCGTACTGCAGATGTGTTTTGAGTCGACTCAAAACACACCTGAAAGCATCAGAGGGAAGTTCAAGACGTGTGCTTGCTGCGTGCTCGCGAGGAACGGAAAGCTGACGTGACGGCTCACATGCGTACTGCAGAACGCGTGACGGGGACGCCAATCGCCCGGAGCTGTCCCACACGCATTGCACCTTCACGCCGTACCACCTGCGATTGCACGATGCCACGTCAGCACGGACTGAAACCACGGAGATCCAACATACTGATAGACTCGAAACGAAGTCACACAAAAACGACATTCGCGACCAGGAAAGTGGTTACTAGCGTACCCTTGTTTCAGCAGGTCGAGGTTATGAAAATTGTGGAGATACACCGCTACCTCCAGCTCTGGCTGGTTCGCCATTCTTGACCGTTGATTCGCCGTAATCAACGACGTTCCTCAGCAGGTGGTGACTGTAGAGGTTGCGAGAAATTCGCGCAGGGAATCTGGCAGCTCTGGCTAGTTTCTCATTCGGTGTCAGGGCTGGTCCGAAATACAGTACCAGGGTCGAAGACGAATGGTGATTGGTCAAGCGTATGAAGAATGACCCATCGCGAATCACGGCTGTAACTCAGGTGCTTAAGAGGCAAAGATAGTGAGCAGCAAGAAAGTTACAGCGCACATATCGAGCACGAACGAGAGACCTAGCCATAGGCGAACGGAATCTATTTCCACACGAAATCACTCCATTCAGGGATTAGCTCAACAGATTTGGGGAAACAGTGAAGGGAGAGGGTGCTAGCATGTGAATGCACCCAATCCTGAGGTTCTCCCATCCCATCCCAACCTGCTAATGTTGACCTCATTTGGAGAGTGAAGCTCGTTCGGCACAGCAATTGCAACGGTACACTTCGTTGGGATTGCCTGCTAACTTCAAATATATCTACCTGTTCCCTGAAAAGCATTCCTGCTTGGTTTCATCATATCCGAACTTGTCTTGGGCTCTTGGGCTGTGCACTATTCTTGCATCAGCACAGAGCTTCTGAAGAACAAAAATCCATAAAGCCTCTAGAAAATCAAAACTAGCTATCTATGGCTGCATGCTATGTTGGCTTCTCGTACGTGTTGGCATCCATCCAATCACGGCACATCTTCTGCACCATGTCGGCTGCATCCGCTAGAATCAACATGTGAGTGTCGTCTAGAACCTGAGGAATGGCAACAGAGCGAACGGTAACATGAATCAAACGGATACTCATGCCTGCTTCAGAAACATGCGGTTCAGATTGAAGTTGGTTGGTTGAGATTTCTCAAAAATGAGTCAAACAACGAACAATGAGGGGTATTTGCGGAAGAGCATAGCACCTGAAGAATAAACTTCTCGGCGCCTCCCCGTTTGCTGTCCAGAAAGATGATATACTGCGCCATGGGGATGTCGCTGGTAGAAACGGAGCAAGAGAAAGAGAGGCGGAAAGGGAGGGAGGGCTGGAAGGGGGGAGAGGCGTGAGAGGGGAGCGCCTCCCCTCTTGCTGTCCAGAAAGATGATATACTGCGCCATGGGAATGTCGCTGGTAGAAACGGAGTGAGAGGAAGAGAGGGGGAAGGGGGGGATAGAAAGGGAACGGGAACGGGGAAGGGGGAAGGTGGGGGAGAGAGGTAAGAGGGGGGGAGAGAGGGAGGAGATGGCAGAAGAGAAAAGAGTCGCATGCGCTGAGCCATGCGAGCGTTGTTTGGGAAAGGATAGCTAAAACAGGTCAGAGACAGCAAGGAGGACATGAATGCAAACATCACTCGCACAGCTGCTACCACCAATGTTTGCACATAATCGGTGCCGCTGATACCGAGGCGACCGGCGAAACAAGAGCCATGGATGGAAGAACGGAAGAATGGACGACCTCAAATGGACTGTACTAACCATTCAATCAGCACATTTTTAAGTCGCCTAAAAAAGGAAGAACCGACGACCTTAAACAGCGGGTACTAACCATTCGATCAGGACACCCTTCTGCGCGTTCACCATCCTGCGCGCATCACTGTTTACAGCCACTAAAACCTGGCTAAAAAATTCACGTTACAGCGTCGTCGAGCTATTCATGCTATTGCTACAGGCACTCAGCACAGCCGAGAAATTTTTTCCTGCATGAATCATAATTCCAGGGCGCGGGGCGTTTCATGAAAATTTATATTTTTTAAAGCCCGAGTCTAGAATGGCAAGTGTTCAAGTTCAAGATTCTTGAACATGATTTCGCCCGTGAACATGGTAACCCGCCGTTGTGTGGGGCTCTCTCGCGATCCACTGTGAAGGTGTTTGAAGCGCAGTATTATGATTGGCTGAGGGCGTGTCTGAAGTGAATTTCGACGTTTGCCGACGAAACTTTCGTCGACGTTCCTTGACGAAACTCGACATCCGTTTTCAGCTGTGTTCACTTCAGACACCCACACGACAAAATAACCCACACGTGCCATAGGAACACTGTTATAAGTTGCCCATGAAAATTCGACGTGGAATTAACAGAATCATTCATGTAACTCAATTGTTTGCAATCTCGCGAATTTCGCTTAGCATAGATTGTTGCTGGTAACACCGGATATTCTACTGTCACATTGCCAGCGAAATTTCTCTAGCACGTGTCGCTCTCGTCTTAGTTCTTATTCACGTGTGTTTGCCACAGCTATGCAGACATGGCGTGTCGAAGAATTGTTTTTGAAACACTCACTGACTACAGTGACTCAAACAGCTGCCCGGTATCACTGTTCGACATCCCTCGACATGTGCACGAACGTCGAGTTTCGTCGAGGGATGTCAGGCTGCACTTCAGACACCAACACTTCGTCGACGAAATTTGACGAAACTCGACGTTTGCACTTCAGACACGCCCTGAAAGCACAACAGCAAAACCAATGTCGACACTCGCCAGAACAAACAAGACCCGGGAGCACTGTTCACACTTCCGGAAACTAAAAAGCTTCAAGCTACCTTTCTAGACTCCTTTAGTAGTAGGATCCGTAGCCCACAATATCGGCCGGCGTGTTCCTTGGCGTTTCATCCGATCTCTCGTGCCACGCGCAGATATATTTTAAACACTATTTAGGGCGTCGTTCCACACGCACCCGCCGCTCCTTGCGCGTTCGTAGGTCCAGTCGCGCGCTAGTGGCGAACGTCGTTCCCGCACGGCCCGTCGCCCTCGTCGCGTCTGTCCTAGGGTCCGCGCCCGTCACTCCCGTCCCGGTCGTGCCCTCCGTCCTTCCTCCTTTCCCCCCCGTCCCTGCCGTCGCCCAGCACCCTCCGTCCCTTCCGTTGCGCGCCTCGCTTCCCTCCCGCATTCGCTCCGTAGCGAACCTCCTTCCCTCTCCTCCGATCGTCAACCGTCCCTCATCCGCACCTCTCAGGCATTTGCTTCATTCGTCCCTCGTCCATTTGCTCGGGATCGTGTGGGTGCTTGCCATTTCGTCGTTCTCTGGTTTTTTTTTTTTTTTTTTTTTTTTTTTGTCATCCAAGCCAAGATCAGAAAGTACTTCTTAAAATAAAGCCCTTATAAGAAACGGGCCACACCTAGCCATGCTTCCTAGCATGCATCCGCCCCGCACCGCGTGGGCCAATTTATGGGACCAAAGGGCTTTCTATTCCCTCTCCCGCCTCCTAGGCCTATAGCCTAATCATCACCCCTAACTAGGGCTTAGCAAATAGCCATCGCAAACCCCTTTGGGTTGCCCACGGTCAACGCACTTGACGTGCACCGTGCCACGCGCGCTAAGGCGCAAACGCTCAAGGACCGTCCCTACACCACGGGTGCGGGTCCTTGGCCACCATTGCCATTCCGCGGGCAGCCACTTGCCACATGCCCCGGCTGGCCACAGCGGAAGCACGTCCCACGGAAGCCGTGGAAGCTCCCCATAGGCGGGCCACGCTTGGGGTTGAACGCCATTGGCCCGCGTCCTCCGCCGCGGTGGGATCGAGCGTGCATACCCTCCGCGCGATCCATTGCTGCCACGTCGGCGACGGCTTGCTTGAAGGGGCGGGAGGTGAGGAGGCTCTTCCGCTGGTACATCTTGAACCGCTTGGCGACGCGATCGTCGGTGGCGTCCTCGACTTGAAGCATTTCGTAGCGCTCCGAAATGTAGTCGAGGGCGCTCGCGACCATTTCAAGTCCGCCCGCCGCATCGCCGCGCTGCAGTTTGTACTCCGCGTGCTTCAGGTAGGCCCTCACGTCCTCCAGGGGCTCCACTTTCGCTCGCACGATCGGGTCGATGAAGTTTGCCGCCGAAAAAGTGGGGTTAGGGGAAGGGAGGGGGGGAAGATTTTCCATGGAGGCAAAATTTGTTGCGTTGTTCGGAGCCTCACCGGCGTCGTCGTCTGAGTCGTCGGAGTCGTTGTTGACCGCTGCGGCTTCAGGAGCACTGGTCACCGCCTCCTTGTCGTGGCGGCGCGTTGATGGTCCTTTTGCTCCTTTCTCCTTTTTTGCAATGTCGTTTTTGTCAGAATATATTTGATATATGTTCTGTATAAGCGCATGTAGTTCTAGCTGTAGTGTAGTCCCATTATTGTCCTGTGTGGTGGTGCACCACTCCTTGCATGCTTCTCCTCTATTTGTACTTGTCATTCTATAGTTGAATCACTCCTTTTGCTTGGACTTCTACTTTGCCTAAGGCTAAACCCTAGCTCCTACTCCTGACTAAGCATCCTAAGCCTAAACCTAGTTTCCTAGGTGCTTAGTATCTTGACATGGTATCAGAGCGTTTCGATCCTATGCCTACTACGCTTCCGCTCATGGGCCCCTCTGCCCGTTTTTCTGCCCGTCGGTTTTCTGCCCGTCGATTTCGGATCCCGTCGGTTTTCTGCCTGTCGCGTGCCCCGGGCGCGCGTCGATTTTCTGCTCGTCGCGCGCCCCGGGCGTGCGGCGATTTCGTCCCCGTCGTGCGCCCCGGGCGCGCGACGGTTTCCTGCCCGTCGCGCGCCCCGGGCGTGCGACGGTTTCTGCCCGTCGCGCGCCTTGGACGCGCTACGGGTTCTGCCCGCCAGCGCGCCCTGCGGTCGCCCGCGCACCTCCTACCCCGCCCCCCCGCCCACCCCCCCCCACCCTTCCCCTTCATCTCCATGCTGCGCGTGCGGCAGTGGGGGGGAGGGTGTGGGGGTGGCCTCTCTCCCACTGCTGCAGCTGCTGCTGAGGGGGGGAGGGTGTGGGGGAAGCCGAGGGAGTGTGGGGGGAGCTGGGGGTGGCGGGTGTGAGTAAGCTGCCCCTCCTCCTTCTCTCTCTCCCACTGCTGCAGCTGCTGCTGAGGGGGGGAGGGTGTGGGGGGAGCCGAGGGAATGGCGCTAGTGTTGTAGAAGGGGGTGTGGGGCAATGGGGGAAGTTGAACGGAGGTAGCCGTCGTGTCGCCAGTAGCGCCAGTAGTCCGGGGCCCTCGTGCTCTCGGTAGCCCAGCGAGCCTGCTACGCCAGTCGCCCGTGGGTCCGTTGCTCTTGCCGCTCCTCGTTGCCGCCGAGCCAGTTACTCCAGTAGTCCGGGGCGCTGTCCCGGTAGCCACTGTGCCAGCCGCTCCTGTCGCCCGTGTGTCTGCAGCTTCAGCCGCCGCCTCCTGTCTCCTCTCCTCTCACAGTTCTTCCCCCTCCTCCTCACTTCGCCTCTCCTTCTGCTGCGCCCTGCAGGGTGTACCACTTCAGGGGGTGTTCTGCACATGGCTATTCCTGCATGCACTTTGGGGGTGTGTCGGAATATATTTGATATATGTTCTGTATAAGCGCATGTAGTTCTAGCTGTAGTGTAGTCCCATTATTGTCCTGTGTGGTGGTGCACCACTCCTTGCATGCTTCTCTTCTATTTGTACTTGTCATTCTATAGTTGAATCACTCCTTTTGCTTGGACTTCTACTTTGCCTAAGGCTAAACCCTAGCTCCTACTCCTAACTAAGCATCCTAAGCCTAAACCTAGTTTCCTAGGTGCTTAGTATCTTGACAGTTTTTAGCCGATGCAGATGCTGCGGGTTGTGTAGTTTCGGCGGCGGTCGCGCTAGCGGGGTGCTGCTGTAACAGGGACAGGAGGGCCTTGACTTGGTCCGGGGTCAACGCCTCGGTCAAGGCTTGGTCAGCCGTCGCGTCGGACGAAGCGGCCGTACGACGCCTCTGGCGCTGACGCGACGGCCGGCCGGAGGCGTGTGCCGCTGGCGCGTGCTCCGCGTCAGTGGCGTGTGTCGCCACGTTCGCCACAGGCGCCACTGGCGCCACATGTGCCACTGGCGCCGAAGGGTGCTGGGGGTGCTGCTCGGCGTTTTTGTTGACTTCGAGCCCGTCCAGTAGCACGTCCACGGCGGTCGGGCCGGATGTTTCGCCGTCTGCCCGGCGCTTGTTGCGACGCTCGCCCGTCGTTTCACGGGCGTTACTGTCGTTGTCGGAAATAATTGGGTCGTTGGCGACGTTGTTGTTGGCACGGTTAAGTGTCGGCGTTGCAGTCATAGTTGAGCGGTTTTGGTTAAGGATGTCGGCTAATAAAGTTGAAGGGGAAACGCCTCTAGGCAACGAGCGAGTTCTCGCCAGCTTGAACGGTAAAACTAGAAGTGAGCTTGAGAAACTAGAGTTGTATGAGCCGTTGGAAAAATGAGAGACGTGGGTGGAGGGAAATGAGCTCCAACCCACGATTTGTAGTTGGAGAAGGGCGTTTAGCGCGCTTCGACGATGCCAAAACATGTGTTACAAGCAGCTGCGCTTTCGAAATACGAAATTTTGAAAAACACTTCGTGTGTTTAAAGCCCGAGTCTAGAATGGCAAGGGTTCAAAAATACTGAACTTGAGAGGTGTTGGGCGAAGTTTTGCGAGAACCATTTTTGCGAAGACCTTAGGCGAAGGTTGAACGGAACACTGTGGATCGCCTGCCACTACATTCTATTAGAACAAACATGAACCACCGAAACGACAAAACAAAACCGAACCAATCCTCACGCACCACACAGCTCGAAACTCCACATCGCTCGCAGTGCGCCGTGTGATGCCCCATAGATGCACTGCTGAACAACCTCAAAATAGCACTCGACAACCGTCACCTACCATACAACAATCATGCGCTTCGTCAGTGCATCGCCGGCAACCGGGTTTGCAACGGTCATTTATGCTCGAGCGACATCAGAAAGTAGGTGTCGGCCATACACAGGAGTAAGCAACAAATATGTGCCCCAGTCCAGGAGCACCGAGTCGCCAGCAGGATGTTACAACAGAGCCTGTGGCCAAGAGGATACCCCGTGTAGAGACCAATTGTTTGGGCCGGAGTTGTAGTAAGGGTCTGTGTACGCGCTTGATTTGGTGATTCACACACTCGGGTTCGAGAGCGACCCCGCGGGTTTTTGGGGGACGAATATGTGAGCAATGGGATGCATTTAGGGACGGGAGGGCGTGAGCGACGAGAGTGAGTGTGCTGAACGGGAGTGAATGTCACATTCGAGTGTGCGTGTGACTGTACCTGAGGCAGGGCGATTGCCATGTGTGGGCGGTGGGGAGCGTCGAGCGACGGGAGGAGTGGGCTGCCTTGGTCTTGGCCACGGGCCAAAGGGCAAATCATGACATAAGGAAAAGCAAGAGCGAATGCAAAGAGGGAACGAGAGAGAGACAGCGAGAGAGAGAGAGAGAGAGAGAGAGAGAGAGAGAGAGAGAGAGAGAGAGAGAGAGAGAGAGAGAGAGAGAGAGAAGGAGAGAGAGGGAGAAAGAGAGAGAAAAGGAGAGAGAGCGAGGAGAGAGAAGGAGAGAGCAAGGGAGAGGGAGGGAGTGAGAGGGAGTGAGAGAGAGAATGAGAGAGAGAGAAAGGGGAGAGAGAGAGAGAGAGAGAGAGAGAGAGAGAGAGAGAGAGAGAGAGAGAGAGAGAGAGATGAAGGAGGTGAACCGCGTTACGCGGACGCAATGGGTGACAAACGTTGATTATGACTTGTTCATGCGTCTATAGGCACACGTCCATCGCAGGCACATTCCCCTGGGGCACGATGGCTTGCATTCTAACACTTTTCTGGTCCATTGTCACTTGGCAAACATGCAGAGGTAATACGATACGAGGCGCCAGGCAACGGAGATCCATACGAGTTCGCTGTCACTGAAAAATCGGCCACGCAAATGCGCGGGCGGCTTCGCGCAACCCTTGCATGGTGGAGCTCGTGGTGCCCCAGCAGCCTCATCCTCTTTGTCATCGCTAACGGTTACTGGCTGCCATGGAGCCACAACCCACCACAACCGTTTCACGAGCGCAACTATCTCGGGGCGCACACACACGCTGCGTTCACACGCACTGCCATTCGCGAACTTACAGAGACTGGCGCGGCGGTAGTCACTCCAGCAGCGGAACTCACATGTATAAGCCCACTTAACGTGGTTGAGCAACTAGAAAAATGCAGGCTAATCCTCGACCTCAGGAAAGTGAACGCGCACCTGATCATCCCGAAATTCAAATACGAAGGCCTAAGCCGTGTGGCCGACCTGGCACGCATGGGAGATTGGATGTTCTCTATCGACCTCAAGTCAGGATACCACCATATTGACATACACAACTCTTGCTGGAAATTCCTTGGCTTCGCATTCAAAGGGCGCACGTACTCCTTCCGTTCATTACCCTTCGGCCTCGCCACAGAGCCATTTGTCTTCACACAGCTCATCAAGCAACTAGCCAGGCGCTGGCGTGAACAAGGCGTTCGAGTGATACCCTTTGTGGACGATATCCTGTTCTTATGCACGTCCAAGGCTCACGCACAAGCAACATGCCAGCAGATAATGTCGGACCTTAAGATGGCGGGCTTGGTGATTAACGCGAAAAAATCGCACCTTTTACCATCACAACATCTGCGATTCTTGGGCGTCGAGCTGGACACCAAATCCGGACATTTCTCCATCGGCGCCGATCGCCGGGCGTCACTGCACGCACATATTCGGAGCCTACTGGGCGCAAGCAAAGCGCGCCGACACGTTCCAGTCCGCCACCTGGCCAGAGTCACCGGCACACTCGCATCGATGGCCGTCGCACTCGGCGCCACGACTCGTGCATTCAGCCACGCCATGCTACAAGCAATAAACGATGCGCCATCCTGGGGAAGCAGCTTGAGCATTTCCCCACCTGTTGCTGAAGAGTTGTAGTTCTGGCTTGAAGAGTTTGACAAATTCAATGGCACACCATTCCACGTCCGGAACAGTTACGACGCGGTAATTCACGTGGACGCGAGCTCCCATAGTTGGGGTGCCACACTGCTCACCTTCCCTGGTGAACTCGAGGAAGCAAGCGCAGCCATGCCGGAACCAGTGCACATAACGTCCAGCACGCGGAGGGAAATTGAAGGCGTCCTTTGGGCCCTTCGAACGTACGCGAACAAGGTTCAGCACAAGCACGTGCTCGTGAGGGTGGACAACCAAGGGGTCTTTTTCATCCTTCGCAAAGGCGGCTCTCGCACCCCTGACCTCACCACCGCTTGCAATGACATCATCCGCACATGCATGGAGCTCGGCACTCGATTAATTGTCGAATGGATCCCGCGCGAGCTAAACTCCCATGTCGATGAGCTGTCCAAGATGATCGACCACGACGACTACTGTTTGAAACAACCATGGTTCCACATCCTCAATCGCCACTGGGGACCTCACTCAATCGACCTCTTCGCGAGCCCAAACAACTCGCAGCTGCCACGTTTTTGCTCAAAGATACCACACCCGGGGGCCACTGCGATTGACGCATTCTCGATTTCGTGGTTGACCGAGAATGGCTTCGCGTTCCCGCCACCCCAGTTAGTCCCAGCAGTCATCCACCACGCACAATGCACCCACGCATCAATCACCCTCGTTGTCCCACACTGGACAGGGGCAACCTGGTGGCCGCTCCTACAACCCTCCCCACCTAGCTGGGCCCCGCACATCCAAGCGCACATTCCCCTGACGCACGGCAGCCAATTGTGAAGAAATGAGGAATGGATTGACTAAGGGAAAGTTGGGTACAAAAGCAAACCCTAGAAAACTGTACCCCATATGTGCTACCCCACTATAGCCTACAGTAGCTATGTCATATAAATCTGACACACCCCCATAGGCAAAGTGGGGGAGAACAAGGGGTCACAAGACCAGTCAAGCAAAGCAAAGCAAGCTCAGGGTGGATCACAAAGTCACCACACATTCCGAGCACAAGTTCAAGGCCACAAGGCCAGTTCACATGCAGGATTACATATATATATAAGGCTAGACAAGCAAGAGCAGGTGTATATATATATGCAACAGTACAAACAAGGTCAAGGGGTGAGCAAGTGAGGCAAGGTAGGCACAAGACCCAGCTGAGTACAGAAGCGCTGATGATCACAAGGCGCAAGTGCCTTGGTGAAGATATCAGCAGTGTTGGCCTCAGAGGCCACGTACGCAAGCCGTAGCTGACCACGCTGCTGTAGCTCACGAGCAAGGAAGTAGCGGAGAGCAATGTGCTTCGTTCTGTGCTCCAGTCTCTGCTCTCGACACAAGGCCAGCATGGCCTTGTTGTCTACGTACAGCACTGGAGGAGAACGAGGCGGCTCTCCGAGGTCAGTTAGCAGGTAGGTGAGCCAGCGAAGCTCCTGTGCAGCCATGGCCCCGGCGTAGATCTCAGCCTCACAACTGGAGCCGAGAACAGAAGACGAGCGGGTAGCCCGCCACGAAACAGAGCCGGAACCAAGGCTGAAGGTGTAACCCTGTGACGACCGCTGCGTAGCCTGGTCGTCAGCCCAAGAAGTGTCTGCGTGCCCAGTGAGGACCACTGGACTCTGCCCTCCAAGCACAAGCCCCATGCCCGACGTACTGCACAAGTAGCGCAACACCCTCTTCGCTGCAGCCATGTGCTCCGGTCTGTGTCTCCCAGGAGCAACATAGCGTGCAAGAATGCTAAGAGGGTATGCAAGGTCAGGTCGTGTGCAGGTCATCAGGTACATGAGGCAGCCAACAAGCTCTGGGTACGGGCCACTCGACTCTACGGACTCATCCGAAGGCAGAGCTGAGAGCGAGTGGCGAGTAGGCAGAGGAGTGGCCTGAGGCGAGGAGTACGTGAAGCCGAAGCGCTGAAGGACCTGCTGCACCATGTGTGACTGAGTCAGGGTAATGGTGCGGCGTGCTCTGTCCCGGGTGATCTGCAAGCCAAGGTAGCTGCGCAGTTCACCCAGGTCTGTGCACGTGTGTCTCTTCTGCAGCTCGGACTTCACATGGGCGAATCCAGCAGTGTCAGCTGTGGCGAAGACCAAGTCGTCGACGTACACGAGGATGTAGAACGGCGGCAAAGAAGTGTCGGTGCGCAGAAACAGCGACGGGTCGGCAGTAGAGGGAGCAAACCCAAGAGCCGCAAGTGTAGTCCTCAGTGTGTCGTGCCACTCACGCGGTGCCTGGCGGAGACCGTAGACTGGCCGCCGGAGGCTCCACTGGGTGCCAGGAGGAAAAGACCCAGTGAAGCCAGGTGGGCGACGCAGCCAGATCTCCTCGTGCAGGCTGCCCTGCAAGAAAGCAGTGCTGAAGTCAAGAGAGTGCAGCTCGTAGTCGCGGTGAGCAGCTATGTGCAGCAGTACCCGAAGAGTGGTCATCTTCGGGGTGGGAGAGAAGGTCTGAAAGTAGTCAACTCCCTGCCGCTGACTGAAGCCACGAGCCACGTAACGCGCCTTGAAGACAGGCGGAGAACCCGGCGGCCGCTTCACCCTGAAAATCCACATGCCACTGACGATGTTCGCCCCAGGCGGGGGAACCTCGTCAACGTAGGTGCCTGTGGACTTCCAGGAAGCCATCTCTACGTCCATAGCTGCCTGCCACTGAGAGGAGTAGGGACCCTCTATCGCCTCCGCGTAAGAGCGCGGAGTCGGGATGTCAAGTGCATCCGGGTCTCCCTCAGGGGTAAGCAGTACGGACACGAGATGAGGTGAAGCAGCAGCCAAACACTGGAACTCCTCCTGCCTGTCCTCAAGGACGTCCGTGCCAAGGGCACACTCACCCCCGACGGACGGAGGACAGACAGACTCAGACTCAGCAACAAGACTAGCAGCGTAGTCTAGACGACAGCGAGCAGCAAAGTCAACGAGCTCAGTAACTAGGGCAGACGCAGCAGTGGACTCAAAGGAAGGGTCAGCGACAACAGTAGCAAGGAGACGCGTGACAGTAGGACTGGCAGCACGAAGAGAGTCCGACTCTGGGTCAGGAAGAGCAGGAAGAGAGGACTCAGGAGGAGAAGGCAAAGGGGCACGCAGAGGAGCAGTGGACGGACGCAGAGACATCCGGTGCGTGCCAGGGACAGGAGGAGGACGCTGACGCGAACCACGACCACTAGGGCGAGCAGCACGGACAGGCGACGCAGGGCGAGACGCAGGCTCACGACGCTCAGCAAGACCTCCAGTAGGACCAGTGTAGGGAGAAGGAGCGGGCAGTGGGGAGGCCGGCTGTAACTGTAACTGTGACGGGACAGGCTGTGGACACTCGAAGGGAGGAGGAGGACCAGTAGAAGGCGGGAGACCAAGAACCTGCTGAAGGAGCGGAACGAAGTACGGCCTAGGCCGCGCGGCGACTCCAGACACAGCAGGGACAGCACCAGTACCCCCAGCGGCAGCACCAGCGCCAGCAGCACCTCCAGCTCCAGTACCTCCAGCAGCACCAGTAGCACCCCCAGCAGGACCGCCTCCAGGACCGACAGCAGTAGCCTCAGCGCCAACACCCTCAGCAGCTCCAGCTCCAGTCGTACCCGCAGGCCCAGCAGCTCCAGTACTCCCAGTACGAGCACCTCCGGGACCCGCGGCACCAGCACCCTCAGCAGCCGAAGAACCTCCAGCTCCAGCAGCACGCCTCCAGCGCCGGGCAAACCACTCGCGCAGCTCTTGTGGAGAGAGTGGCTCCCGCCGAGACGAAGCACCCGGAGAACCTCCAGGCTCAGCACCGCCAGACGCCACACGAGCAGGCCCAGCTCCCTCAGGCTCCGCACCCCCAAGCTCAGCACCTCCAGGCGTGGCACCCCCAGGCTCAGCACCCCCAGGCGTAGCACCCCCAGGCTCAGCACCCCCAGGCTCAGCACCCCCAGTAGTAGCACCCCCAGGCTCAGCACCCCCAGGCTCAGGACCCCCAGTAGTAGCACCCTCAGGCTCAGCACCCCCAGGCGTAGCACCCACACGCTCAGCACCCCCAGAGTCAGCACCCCCAGGCTCAGCACCCTCAGCAGCACCAGAGTCACCAGTAACCTCGACAGGCTCGACTGCGTCTACCTGGGACACACCTGAAGGGGCAGGACCCTGAGGGGGGAGGGGGTCTACCGGGGGGGGACCTGGTACAAGGAAGAGCGGTGGCGGGGGGAGGGACGGAGTGCGGTAGGGGAAGAGGCGGTAGTAGGGGACCGACTCGTCAAACGTGACGTCCTGGGAGGACAGAACACGGCGAGAGGTGGGGTGGTAGAACTGCCACCCTGGCGCGTCAGGGGGGAAGCCAAGGAAGACGCAAGGAGCAGCACGAGGGGACAGCTTGTCCGCAGACAAGTCGCGGACAAACGCCCGAGATCCCCAGACACGGAACGCAGACGCATCGCCAACCTTCCCCGTCCACAGCAAGGCTGGGGAGGTCTCCGGCATGGAGACCCTGGGGTGAAGGTTGATCTGATGCGCCGCGTACCGAACCGCAAACGGCCACAGAAAATGGGGGGCAGCCGCATGCATCATGGACGTACGGGCGACGTCCATGACCATGCCAATGCGGCGCTCAGCAATCCCATTTTGCTGTGGAGAGTCCGGAAGCGTGAAGGTCTGGCGGATGCCTCGTGCACGACAGTAGGCTCGCAGAAGGCCAGAGGAGAACTCTCCACCTCTGTCAGAGTGCAGACGCAGAACAGGAAAGTCCGAGCCGAAGCTCTGCCTGAGCTGGAGACGAGCTGCGCGGATCCAGTCGATCAACACCTCAGTGACATCACCCTTGCTGCGCAAGGGGAAGACTGTGGTGTAACGCGAGTAGTCGTCAACCACCAGCAGGAAGTAGCGCTCGTGACCCTGTCCACGGACGCGGGCCGGGCCCCACACGTCCATGTGAAGCGTCTGCAGCGGGGCCTCTATCGGAGGAAACTGGGAGGAGTGAGGGGCAGCCCGCTGCCGCCCCTCGACACAGGGGACGCAGGTAGGGCCAGGCCCCGGAGGAAGGGGAGGGAGGGACCGGGGAAGACCAGAGACAAGGACACGGGAGGCCATGCCTCAGAGACGAAGCAGGGAGGGGTGACCAAGGCGGTGGTGCCAGAGGAGAGTCTCGTGAGACAGGAGGCGACACGAACAGGGGGCAGACTCAGGACCAGACCTGGACGCTGCAGCAAACACCTGACCCGACGCAGCTACCTGACCAGACGCAGTGACTGGAGGAGACGCAGTGGTCAGTGTGTACAGGCTCGACCCCGGCCGACGTGTAAACGTGGCCAGGTGTCGGCCTGTCCGAGCGTCCGTGCAGTGGGTCACCCGCTGACTCGCAGGAGTGAACTGGTGAACCCCCGCATCCTGTAGGTCAGCACCACTCACCAAGTTCGTAGAGAACGAGGGGAGGTAAAGACCAGACAGGGTGCCAGAGGGGGCCGCCGGACACGGGAGGACAGTGGAGAAGTGAGCAAGGACAGGACCCCCAGAGGGGTCTGCCAGGGAGACCGCAACCGGCCGACTGAGCGGCGTAAGCGTGGTGCGGTCTCGAAAGAAGGAGCGGGAAGCACCCGAGTCAAGAGTGAAGGTGTGTAAGGCCTGAGACGACGTGGTACCTGAGAGAGCAGACTCACCAGCACCTGGGGCAGCAGACGCACTAGCACCTAGAGCAGCAGCCTCACCAGCACCTAGAGCAGCAGCCTCAATGCCCGGGTCAGGCGGAACACACAGGTAACAGTCACCCTCATCACTAGTAGGCAATGCATACATGGCAGTGAGGATAGCATCATAGTCAAGAGTATAGATATCTACCCGCAGCCGAAGCAGCTCCACCCATTTTGGGAGCTCAGCCGCGTCGCCAAACTCCGTACGCCAGGCGTCGCTCAGACGGGCGAAGCAGCGGGACTCTGCGTGACCCAACGTCCCGCAAGGCTGACCAGTCCGAGCACCAGCGCGAATGACGTACGGACATCGAGCAGTACCCCGTGACCCGTCACGCTGAGCGTACCACTCACGAAGCTGCTGGGGCGAAAGGACTGCTCGCGGACGACGCTGAAGCTGCACCTGGCCACTACAAGCAGCTGCCGAACTACTCACTCCAGGACGACTCCCACTACGGCCACCCCGACAACCCCAACTAGCGTACCACTCACGAAGTTGTTGGGGGGTGAGGGACTCACGCGGGCGACGCTGCAGCTGCACCTGGCCACTACAAGCAGCTGTGGAACTACTCACTCCAGGACGACTCCCACTACGGCCACCCCGACAACCCCAACTAGCGTACCACGCACGAAGCTGTTGGGGGGTGAGGGACTCACGCGGGCGACGCTGGAGCTGCATCTGGCCACGCCAGGAGCAGCAGTAGCAGTAGAAAGAGCAGCAGCAGTAAGAGCAGCAGTAACAGCAGTACGGGCAGGGCAGTGCTCACCAGTGGCGAGAAGGGCAGGCGTACGACGGCGGCAACGGCGAGGCCGCTACCACTGTAGAGCGAGAGCTCCGCGGCAGCTGCAGGGGTGGCTGCTCCAGGGGCGGCAGATGTAGGGGCGACTGCTCCAGAGGCGGCTGCTCCAGGGGCGGCTGCTGCAGTGGCGGCTGCTCCGGGGGCGGCTGCTGCAGTGGCGGCTGCTCCAGGGGCGGCTGCTGCAGTGGCGGCTGCTCCAGGGGCGGCTGCTGCAGTGGCGGCTGCTCCAGGGGCGGCTGCTGCAGTGGCGGCTGCTCCAGGGGCGGCTCGGCTGCTGGGCGACTCGGCGGCTCAGCTGCTGGGCGGCTCGGCGGCTCGGCTGCTCGCTAGGGGCGGCGACGGGGCCGGGTAGGGGCAGCGACGGGGCCGCTAGGGGCGGGGAGCGGCGACGGGGCCGCTAGGGGCGGCGACGGGGCCGCGTAGGGGCGGCTACGAGGCCGCGTAGGGGCGGCGACGGTGCCGCGTAGGGAGGGAGGCGGCGACGGGGCCGCTAGGGGCGGCGACGGGGCCGCGTAGGGGCGGCTACGAGGCCGCGTAGGGGCGGCGACGGGGCCGCGTAGGGAGGGAGGCGGCGACGGGGCCGCTAGGGGCGGCGACGGGGCCGCGTAGGGGCGGCGACAGGGCCGCGTAGGGAGGGAGGAGGCGACGGGGCCGTTAGGGGCGGCGACGGGGCCGCGTAGGGGCGGCGACGGGGCCGCGTAGGGGCGGCGACGGGGCCGCGTAGGGAGGGGAGCGGCGACGGGGCCGCTAGGGGCGGCGACGGGGCCGCGTAAGGGCGGCGACGGGGCCGCGTAGGGGCGGCTACGGGGCCGCGTAGGGAGGGGAGCGGCGACGGGGCCGCTAGGGGCGGCGACGGGGCCGCTAGGGGCGGCAACGGGGCCGCGTAGGGGCGGCGACGGGGCCGCGTAGGGGCGGCGACGGGGCCGCGTAGGGAGGGGAGCGGCTACGGGGCCGCTAGGGGCGGCGACGGGGCCGCGTAGGGGCGGCGACGGGGCCGCTAGGGGCGGCGACGGGGCCGCGTAGGGGCGGCAACGGGGCCGCGTAGGGAGGGAGGCGGCAACGGGGCCGCTAAGGGCGGCGGCAGGGCCGCTAGGGGCGGCTACGGGGCCGCGTAGGGGCGGCAATGGGGCCGCTAGGGGCCGCAAGGGGCCTGGAAGGGCGGCAACGGGGCCGCTAGGGGCGGCGACGGGGCCGCTAAGGGTGGCGCGAGGGGCCGTGAGAGGGGCCTCTAAGAGAGCTCGACAGAAGGGCGGCCCACAAGGCGCGCCTCGGGCAGGAGCGACTGTCGCTCCGGTCAGAAAAAAAAAGGTTTCAGTGGTGGGCCCAAGGAAGCGTTCCCACTAGGGAACCTGCTCTATACCATGTGAAGAAATAAGGAATGGATTGACTAAGGGAAAGTTGGGTACAAAAGCAAACCCTAGAAAACTGTACCCCATATGTGCTACCCCACTATAGCCTACAGTAGCTATGTCATATAAATCTGACACCAATGTTTAGCAGTAGGAACGCACCGCACCGCTTTCTCAGGCACATGATTGCCTCATAGTACAATCGTCGCATTACGAGTGGTCTTCAACTAACACATCTCGTCCTCATTCGCGCAGACGTACTGCCAAAACTACAAGGCCAGCTTCTAAAGATGCTCTCGCAGTCTCGCGCTGACTCAACGATCCAAACATACGAGCCATACTGGGTCAAGTTTCGAGCCTTCTGTGCAAAGGTGAACCTCCCATTCCTCCCCGCGGCGGACATGACCCTCGCACTGTACTTGGTGTACGCCATCAAACGCAAAGCCACCCTATTTATGGTACAACTTACATGCTCAGCCGTGAGCTTCGCCCACCGCATGACCGGGAGCGCATGCCCAACGGCAGGACCATTCACCACTCAAGTACGCGACTTCGCAAAAAGGCATTGTCCTCGCCCCACGAGAGTGAAGGAGCCCGTCTCGCTGCAACAAGTTCGTGACATGTCTGCTGGATACCTGCAATCTGACAACCCTGGGGAATTCCAGAAAGGGCTCATCCCCATTCTCATGTACTCCGGTTTCCTGCGATATTCGGACCTCGTCGCTATAGAGTGGCAAGACATCCAGTTCGAAGACGAGGTCATGTGGATCCTCATTCCGTACTCCAAGACGGACCAAGCTGGAAAGGGCACATGGGTACCTATCGCTGCAACACACGATCCCTTCTGCCCTGTCCGCTGCACTCGACGACTTATTCGACTCGCAGGATATGACCAGCAGTCGGGGGGGGCGTTGATTCGCATCTTCGGTCACAGTTCCACCCAAGGTGGCCAAGCAAGGCCACCCTCAAATCCACAATCCGAAACTGGTGCAAAGAGGCCTTCGGGAAGATCGGACTTCGAGAACAGCAGCTGGGAACTCATTCCTTTCGCAAGGGTGCAGCCACTGCCGCGGCAAACACCGGCGTGCCAGACAGAATCTTCAAACGACTGGGCAGATGGCGTAGTGACGCAGCAAAGGAGATGTACGTCACGCCTAACGCTGAACATCTCGTCAACGCCTCCCGCCAGTTGCAGGACTTGAATCACGCCCCGTCTCCAGCACAGCACGCAGCGGCACTCATCCGTCATCGAAAACCCCTGCTACCCATGTCTCAAGGACCCCAGTTGAAATGAGAACGATGCCAAATCATAAGAGAAAGCAAGCTTTCTAAATATTATAATTTTTAAACACACGAAGTGTTTTTCAAAATTTCGTATTTCAAAAGCGCAGCTGCTTGTAACACATGTTTTGGCATCGTCGAAGCGCGCTAAACGCCCTTCTCCAACTACAAATCGTGGGTTGGAGCTCATTTCCCTCCACCCACGTCTCTCATTTTTCCAACGGCTCATACAACTCTCCCACCCCCCGCCCCAACATCGATGGACATCACGGACGCTGTTTGAACACGAAGATGGATAGCCAGTAGCATAATAGATAGCGAGTATAATGATTAATAGCTAGTACAATGATTGATACGTAGTATAATATGTACTAGCACTTCTGTTTCCTAGCTTGAGATGCATGTTGTAATGAGAACAGTTGAAATGAGAACGATGCCCGGTTGAAATGAGAACGATGCCAAATCATAAGAGAAAACAAGCTTTCTAAATCGGTGGAATGAACTCATGTGCATCGTCGTACACGCTATTGAGTGACCGTGTAAGTCGCTAAGAATAAGGAGCTTACTAGATGCATTCCACTTGGCCAATGTTTATATCATTTGAGGCTTGCATAGTATATTCAGTAATACGTACTGATTTCACAGCTGATCAAACACAGCACATGAATCTCTCTGCACAGATCCATCAAGACTGGGAGTGCGTTGTGCTGGCAGACGACGGCCTGCGGTCAAAATTGAGCGACGCCTTATCAAAGATGTATCCGAACGTCCAATCATACGATGCCACGTCGACACAGGAAGCTAGCGTGGGGTTCCTCCGCATGGCAAGCTTCCGTGCCATGGTGATCCGTGCAGGCAAGGGCAGCTGGTTGAGAGCCCACTCCAAGAGACCAGCATCTGAATCTGCAAAGTCAGAGGCGTGCCTGGAGGGAAACGAGAGGGTACCGTAGATTGAGCAGATGGGAACACGGAAAGCTTTCTGGGGCGCCTTAAGTATGATGCAGGCAGGCGCAGGGAGCAGCCCATTCCAAGATGCCAGAATTCAAGGCTGCAAAGTCAGACGAGTGCCTTGATGGAGAGAGGGGGTAGATTGACAGGGAAAGGGAAAGCGACTTTCAAGGCATGTGAAGAACCCCTGCAGGCAAAAAGACTTCCAAGGCACCATCAGTACCGGCACCAGCACCAGCACCAGCAGCAGGATCAGCCATCTCACTGACCATTTGAGGAGGCGGGGGAGGCAGACACGGTTATCAGCAGTCATGCCAATGCAGCTGGCGAGATAGAGGTCTCTGGCATGCTCCAGCTGCGAGTGCAGGGAGTGCGGCAGGTAGGCTCGCAGCACAGCACCAGCACCCGAAGCAACACCCCACACACCAACACCAGCACCAGCACCAATACCAGCACCAGCAGCAGTACCGGAATGAGTGGAATTACAGCATCACTCACCATTTTAAGAGGCGGGGGAGGCACACGCGGTTGTCAGCAGTCATGCCGATGCAGCTGGCGAGGTAGAGGTCTCTGGCGTGCTCCAGCTGCGAGAGCAGTGAGTGCGGCAGGTAGGCGCGCAGCACAGGCGCGCTGAGGGATCCCGGCGACAGAGCAAACGCCACCAGCGGCTCCGCCTCCCCCACCACCCACTGCTGCCTCGGATCATCTGCTGGGAAGGGCGTGGCGTTCAGTGCCTTGGCCTGGGAGATGGGAGGGGGGAGGCAGGAGTGGGACACATGGGGAAGACAAGGGTCGCAGGTGGGTGGGAAGAGGACATGAGGGTGAATGGGAGGAAGAGAAGAGAGGCAATACAAGCGGGGAAGTGCAGGGAGTGCGGCAGGTAGGCTCGCAGCACAGGCGCGCTCAGAGATCAGCGGCAGAGATCGGCAACAGAGCAAACGCCACCAGCGGCTCCGCCTCCCCCACCACCCACTGCTGCCTCGGATCATCTGCTGGGAAGGGCGTGGCGTTCAGTGCCTTGGCCTGGGAGATGGGACGGGGGAGTCGGGAGGGAGACCTGGGGGGAGCCAGGAGTGGCAAGGGGAGGGGGACACGTGCGAAAACCCTAAACCCTGTCAATGAAAAGATTTGGATTTGCGCACCTTGGCCTGGGAGACGGGAGGGGGGAGGCGGGAGGGAGACGTGGGGGGGGGCAGGAGTGGCAAGGGGAGGGGGACACGTGCGAAAACACTTAACCCTGTCAATGAAGAGGCTTGGATTTTCGCACCTACGCCTGGGACATGGCGGGGGGAAAGGCAGGAGAAACACAGGGGAGAAATGCGCAGAGCTTCTGAGACATCTTAAATGTCTCCAGGCTCAGCACCCCCTGCTGAATCTGGTCGCTTTCAAGAAAGGGTGTGCGTTCAGTGCTTTGGCCTGGGACGAGAGGGGAGAGGCGGAGGGGACCGAGCAGCTGAGGCGAGGGCGGAAGCAAGGGCTTGCACTCGCAGATATGGGAGCATGTGGAACTGGGGAGAAGGAGGAAGAGAGCCAAAGAAGAGCGCGGGGTATTGCACTGTAAGTCAGTAGGACAGTGGCACCCAGAAGTACTCACCAAGGCGAGGGCCTGGCAGCAGGAGCTCTTAGAAAAGCGAATTCGATGTCGGTGGTTGTCTGCCACTGCATGGCCCTTGAGTCCACTTGTGGTTGCTTTGTGGGTGCGGCAGTGGTATGAGCTGAGCAGTACTTACCAGAGGAGAGGGCCTAGCAGCCGGCGCTCTGAGAATGGCAAACTCAATGTCGGTGGCTGTGACTGTATGGCCCCCAATGCTGTATGACGCCTGGCGTGTGGAGGATAGGGACGGGTGTGTTGAAGGGGACAAGGTGAGGTGAGGTGAAGTGCGGTGGGGTGAAGTGCAGTGGATTGAAGTGAAATGAAGTGGGAAGGACTGCAGAGGTGGAAAGTACAGGAGCAAGGTACTGAGTGGTTGGGCACTGCAGCTTATGAAGGAAGAGATCCACCATGTACATTGCCAGATCTACTCATCAGGAGTAAGGACTCACAGTTTGCAGGTGTTTTTCTGAGAGCTTTCAAAAAAACACCTGCAGTGCCAAAACTGCTCATCGGGAAAAGGACTCACGGTCTGCAGCAGGGCAATGCGGCGCAGGTGAGTGTCGGGACAGCCGTTGGTGATGTACGTCTGATCAAGGATGGGATGGGAGAGGGGGTAAAAGGGGACGGAACCAGACAGGGTGTAAGGATGAAGGGTGCAGAACATGGCATGTTTCAAGAAGGTAGGTTTGAGAACTCTTTAGACTGACTCATTTTATACCGAGAGCAGGAGTGCAACATACCGAGAGCAAGAGTGCAACATACCGAGAGCAAGAGTGCAACATACCGAGAGCAAGAGTGCAACATACCGAGAGCAAGAGTGCAACATACCGAGAGCAAGAGTGCAACATACCGAGAGCAAGAGTGCAACATACCGAGAGCAAGAGTGCAACATACCGAGAGCAAGAGTGCAACATACCGAGAGCAAGAGTGCAACATACCGAGAGCAGGAGTGCAACATACCGAGAGCAGGAGTGCAACATACCGAGAGCAGGAGTGCAACATACCGAGAGCAGGAGTGCAACATACCGAGAGCAGGAGTGCAACATACCGAGAGCAGGAGTGCAACATACGGAGAGCAGGAGTGCAACATACGGAGAGCAGGAGTGCAACATACGGAGAGCAGGAGTGCAACATACGGAGAGCAGGAGTGCAACATAACATACGGAGAGCAGGAGTGCATTGTACCGAGAGCAGGAGTGCATTGTACCGAGAGTAGGAGTGCATTGTACCGAGAGCAGGAGTGCATTGTACCGAGAGCAGGAGTGCATTGTACCGAGAGCAGGAGTGCATTGTACCGAGAGCAGGAGTGCATTGTACCGAGAGCAGGAGTGCATTGTACCGAGAGCAGGAGTGCATTGTACCGAGAGCAGGAGGGCATTGTACCGAGAGCAGGAGGGCATTGTACCGAGAGCAGGAGGGCATTGTACCGAGAGCAGGAGGGCATTGTACCGAGAGCAGGAGGGCATTGTACCGAGAGCAGGAGGGCATTGTACCGAGAGCAGGAGGGCATTGTACCGAGAGCAGGAGGGCATTGTACCGAGAGCAGGAGGGCATTGTACCGAGAGCAGGAGGGCATTGTACCGAGAGCAGGAGGGCATTGTACCGAGAGCAGGAGGGCATTGTACCGAGAGCAGGAGGGCATTGTACCGAGAGCAGGAGGGCATTGTACCGAGAGCAGGAGGGCATTGTACCGAGAGCAGGAGGGCATTGTACCGAGAGCAGGAGGGCATTGTACCGAGAGCAGGAGGGCATTGTACCGAGAGCAGGAGGGCATTGTACCGAGAGCAGGAGGGCATTGTACCGAGAGCAGGAGGGCATTGTACCGAGAGCAGGAGGGCATTGTACCGAGAGCAGGAGGGCATTGTACCGAGAGCAGGAGGGCATTGTACCGAGAGCAGGAGGGCATTGTACCGAGAGCAGGAGGGCATTGTACCGAGAGCAGGAGGGCATTGTACCGAGAGCAGGAGGGCATTGTACCGAGAGCAGGAGGGCATTGTACCGAGAGCAGGAGGGCATTGTACCGAGAGCAGGAGGGCATTGTACCGAGAGCAGGAGGGCATTGTACCGAGAGCAGGAGTGCATTGTACACGTTGATCCAGAAGACGAGCCTCTCTGTGTGTGAGAGAGTGGCGGGGTCGACCAGCCGCAGCTGATCCACATAGTGCCTGATGCAGGTGTGGGGGGGAATGGGAGAAGAAGGGGGTGTGTGTTTTGGTTCGATTCGAGCCTCTCCGTGTGTGAGAGAGAGGCGGGGTCTACGAGACGCAACTGGTCAACGTAGTGCCCGATGCAGGAACAGGGCAGAAAACAGGAGAGAACAGGAGATAACAGGAGATAACAGGGAAAAAGGAAGCTTGAAGGTGAGACTAGTGGGACAGGTTAAAAGGTCAGCTTGATACCGGGAGAGCTTTGTCATAGATTTGGCTATATTGGCCATATCGTACCGGTGTCTCTTGAGTGCTGCCACGTCAGCATGCACATATGCGCCTTCCCCAGGTACAGCCTCCACCACCACGAGCTCCCACCCTGCTCCTGATGCCCCCTCCCCTCCCCTCCCACTTCCTCCCATCTCCGCCCTCCCACTCCTCCCACTCCCCATCCCTGGCCCCATTCCCCCTTCCGCCAGCACCATTCCCCCCTCTCCTTCTCCCCCTCCGCCTCCCTCTGCTCCTCCCCCTGCCCCTCCCCCAGCTCCCCCCCAGGATCCTCTCCAAGCCTCTGCTCCATCCGAGCCTGAGGTTAGGACCCGCCGCCGGGGCCGGGGGGCAGCTTCGGCAGCGGCTGCAGCGGCAGCGAGGGCGGCAGCGGTGGTGGCAGCTGCAGCAGCAGTGGTGGCGGGGTAAAGACGGGTGTTGATGGGTGGGTGAGAGGGCTGGCTATCCCCTTCTCCTCCTGCCGCTCCTCCTACCGCTCCTCCTCCCACTGCTGCTCCTCTGCCCCTTCCACCACCACTGTTGCCACTGCCACCACCACCACCACCACCACCACCACCACCACCACCACCACCACCACCACCACCACCACCACCACCACCACCACCACCACCACCACCACCACCACCACCACCACCACCACCACCACCACCACCACCACCACCACCACCACCACCACCACCACCACCACCACCACCACCACCACCACCACCACCACCACCACCACCACCACCACCACCACCACCACCACCACCACCACCACCACCACCACCACCACCACCACCACCACCACCACCACCACCACCACCACCACCACCACCACCACCACTGCCGCCGCCAACATGCTTGGGGCCCAAGGGGGAGAAGGAGGGTGACGCAGCCGAGGGGGAGAAAGAAGCAGCACCACCTTCAGAGGGCGAAAGGCAGGAGGCGGCAAGGGGAGTAGGGCTCCTGGGGGGTCGGCCAGAGTTCGCGCCTTCAGAAGGGGAGAAGCAAGAAGCGGCATGAGGGGTGGGGCTCTTGGGTGGGCGGCCAGAGTAAGCGCCCTCAGAGGGGCTTTTGGGGAGGAGCAGCCGCGTGAGGATGGGGTTAGCTACGGTTGAGCCGCCCGGGTAGGCTGTGCCGTTTGGGTTGGGTGAGGTAGAGCTGGTCCGGGCAAATGGCTTGGTAGAAGCGGTTGGGTTTAACAGATTGTTAGGGGTGGACTCAGGTGGGAACTGCTTCTGCTGCTGCTGCTGCTGCTGCTGCTGCTGTGTGGACTCGTAGAGAGGGTGGAGAGGCAGAGAGGCGCCTACATCCAGTGGCGCCAATGGATGCTGTCTGACCGAGGGATTCTTTTTGGACGCTCTGGGATAGAGCAGCCCCGATTGGGACTTCCGAGGACGAGAGGGCTCAGGAGGAGAGGACTGAGAGGGCTGGGAGGGATATGAGGATTGAGAGGGCTGAGAGGGGTGAGAGGGCTGAGAGGGATATGAGGATTGAGAGAACTGGGGGCGGGAGGGGCCAGAATGAAAGGTGTGGGAGCGGGGAAAGTCAATGCCGGAGAGAGGCAGATGTGTTTGGAGAGCGTTGCTGGCAGGCAGGAGAGAATCAGTGCCCTCCCCGCCCCTCCATCCCCTGCTGTACGCACCACCCATGCGCCCCGCACCAGCAGGCATACCGGGAAACTTACCAGGGGCGGGTGTTGACGGGTGCACCGAGGAGGAGAGGCGCGCTGAAGGGGGGTGCAAGGGTGGCAGGTGCAGGGGAGGCGGGTACCTGCCTGGGACTCCGTCAGGTGCTGCTGCTGCTGCGAGCTTCCAGGTGCTGCTGATGGCACTCAGCTCAGCAGTGCTGCTGCTCTGTGCACGCTGCATCATCCTGCCTCCTCCTCTTCCACCTCCCCTCCCAGCACTGGTGCCAGGAAGACTGCTGCCCCCACCACCACCACCAGCAACAGCAGCAGAACCGCCGCTACTATCAGCAGCAGCAGCAGCAGCAGCAGCAGCAGCAGCAGCAGCAGCAGCAGCAGTGCCGTGTCCGCTGCCCATTCTTGCTCCTCGCCCTGCCATGGCACCCACCAACGGAGCCCTCCCTCCCTGCACCATCATCTGCCCTCTCCCTTGTTCCTTCCCCAGTCCCTGCTGCTGCTTCTGGTGCTCCTGAAACGCAAAAGAGGACGTCTCTAGCGCGGACTGAGAGTGCGGAATCAGCATCCTTCCATTCACGACCTTCACACCACCAACACCACTCCCACGGCTAATCCCACCGTCCCTCTTGCCACCACTCCCACCGCCACTCCCATTGTCGCTGTTGCCTCCCAGACTGTCAGAGTCTGAACCCTGGCTCCTCTCCTGGCTCCTCTCCTGGCTCCTCTCCTGGCTCCTCTCCTGGCTCCTCTCCTGGCTCCTCTCCTGGCTCCTCTCCTGGCTCCTCTCCTGGCTCCTCTCCTGGCTCCTCTCCTGGCTCCTCTCCTGGCTCCTCTCCTGGCTCCTCTCCTGGCTCCTCTCCTGGTTCCTCTCCTGGTTCCTCTCCTGGTTCCTCTCCTGGTTCCTCTCCTGGTTCCTCTCCTGGTTCCTCTCTGGGTTTCTCTCCTCAAGGGTGTCACCACACTGGGCGCTGCTGTCTGCTCGTCTGAGCACCCTCCGCTGGCTCAGCTGCTTCGGAGGCAGCTGCAGCGGCTTCCCTGGGCTGCGCTGCTCCAGCTGCTTCTCATTCTCCCGCTGCTTCTGCTCCCGCTGTTGCTGCTGCTGCTGCTGCTGCTGCTGCTGCTCCTGCACCTGCTGTTCTTGCTGCTGCTGTTGCAGTTTCAACTCTCCTGCCATCTCAACCAGACCCGCACCGTTCACTGATCTCGCCACTTCTTTCGCCTCGCCCACATCGCCAGCAGGGGCGAACGGGGAGGCGAGGGGGGAGATGGAGTCAGAGTCAGACAGCAGTGAGGCAGTGTCCAGAGGGGTCACAGCAGGTGGGCGCTGCAGGGAGGAGGGCGTTGCAGGGGTTGGCTTCACAATGGAAGAGGAGGGGTTGCAGAGGTTCTGGTGCCGTGGGCTGATTTCAGGGGAATTACCCGCTGAAAGACACTCATGCACCGATTCTACCCCCGACTTCACACCACAAGTGTCTAAAACTCCCTCACCTCCACCGCCTTCCGCCTCGCCTGTTGCTGCTGCTGCCCTTTCTTGCCCCTTCTCCCTGCCCCGCGTTCCTCCCTGGAACAGCCTCAGCAACCCACCCCGTACACCCTCCCTAGCACCATCTCCGTTATGAGAGCCTACAGACATTGACAGGGGAAATCTGGCTTTGGCTTTAAGATGAGGAGAGGACGGATTCGATTCCTTCGGCTCATCTCGTTGCCCTCTTACCCTGCTTCCTTCTCTTGCTCCTGCCTTTCCCCTCCCTCCTGTCCCTCCTGCATCATCTCGCTCCCCTGCTCCTTCCCCTGCTTCCCCTTCGCCATCCCCTCTCGGCTTCCTACCCAGGGACGACTTGTGAGGGGGGCGGGAGTGAGGGAGGGGCAGGGGGAGAGCAAGAGAGGACCAGGCGGAAGAAGAAGAAGAGGAAGAGGTGGTAGATAAGGGGGGCAGGCGAGGCGAGAGGGAGGAGGACACAGAGGTCGATGTAGACTCGCTGGCAGAGAAAGCAGCAGCAACCACGTCCCAAGGATTCTCGTTTTTGACTGAGATCGCCAGCAGCTCGAGAGATCTCGGGTCGAGAATACGTGCCACGTCCTCTCCCCCACCCCCGCCCCCACCCGCACTCCCTCCCCCTCCGCCTCCTCTTCCCCCGCGCCTGCAGCCGCTGACGCTGCTGCTCCTGCTACTGCTCTTCACAAGCCTACTCCCCTGCATGCTCCCACTCCTCCCTGCTACATCCCCTCCAAACCCTAAAACTGATCCATTCAACCCGGAGCCTGGCCCGGGCGGCATTTGTTGGCTGCGTCTGGCACTGAGCGCACTGTTCACGGAGCCCTGGCGAGGGAAGGCGGCAGCCATATCTGCCATCACCCCAAGCCCCCCACTCAATCCTCCCAAACTCCCTCCCAGACCTCCTAGCCCCCCTAGACTTCGCCTCCAGCTGCTTCTCCTCTCCCCTCCCTGCTCCGACGCCTGCCGAAACAGCTTCGGACTGGCCGCCTGCTGGGCTTTCTCCTGAGGATTCCCCTGCTCCCCTTCAGCACTTATCTCCCATTGCTGAGGTTTGACTGCTGTAGAGTCTTGGAGGGCCATGCAGCCTGGGGGTTGATCAGGGCTGAAAGCCTCTTCTCCTTCGGACGTGCTGCTGCTGTTAGGAGCCCTCGCCACATCCTCCGACCCAGCCGCATCACCAGCAGGTCCACCACCGGTATTGTTAGCGCCAGAAGCAGTGAAGGCAGGAGGAGGGCCAGCGCCGCCAGAGTCCTGAGTAGCGGGATCTAAGGCAGGGGCGCGGGATTTGAGCCCCTGGTGCAGGCCTGAGACGTTCACGCCCCTCTCATCCCAGAAGGCGGGAGGCAGCGGCACGTGCGTGCCGTGCCTCATGTATACAGACGCCACGGTGCGAAGCAGAGCCACTGAGAGGTCACAGGGACGCGAGGAGAGGTCCCTCACTGGAATGCCACCCGCTGCTCCTGCTGCCCCTACTGCTGCTCCTGCTCCTGTTGCCCCTACTGCTGCCCCTGCTCCTGTTGCTGCTGCAGTGTTGCTGGTTGACAAGTCGCCTGCAGCAGAGGAGTGCTTTGTGTGGTTCCGGCCTCTGGGCGTCCTTTCCTCCTCGTCTGCAGGGGAGTCGTGGGAGGAGGGCGCTGGGACAGTCTCAGAACGAGGAAACGCGGGCGAGCGGGCGGGAGCAGGGGAACGGCCAGAAGCAGGAGAGCGGGCAGAAGCAGGAGAGAAGGCAGAAGCAGGAGAGAAGACAGAAGCAGGCCCGAACCCACCGCTTTCTCCTCCCTCAGTCCCCTGCTTTTCTTCCACTCCACTGATGCTCTCCCCTTCCGCTTTTCCTCCACTAGCATCCCTTCCTCCCACACTCGCAGCCGCAAAGTCCAGTGAGCCCTGCTTCTCTGGAGACTCCACGACAGGGCCATGCCCCCCGTGCTGAGACTCTGCTGCCCCTGCTGGCCCTGCTGGCCCTGCTGGCCCTCCTAACCCGCCCGCCCCTGCTGTCCCATGTGCAGGTGGGGAGTCCAGGAAGTCACGGAAGCTTCCAGTGGCCGCTCGTTGCCGAGAGGGGGAAGGGGAACAGGGCGCACCACTCGCAGTCTCCGCTTCGTCACCTGCCTCTGCTTCTCCCTCTGTGTCTGCATCTGATTGTGCCCCTGCTTCCCCTCCTGCATCACTGTCTGCTGCCGTTTCTTCTGCTCCTGCTATGGATTCATCTTCTGCGCCTTCTCCACCCGTGTCTGCCCCTCCTGCACCAGCCACCACAACCGCGCCTGCCCCCATTGTCTGCGCTGCTTCTGTTGCCTTTCTCCCCGGTGATACAATGGCTTCTATGACTGCCGCACCATCTGCTGCATCGTCCGCAGCAACGTCTGCTGCTCGCCCCACTGCACTTTCTGCCACTTCGGTTTCGAAACCTTCTGCTGCCTCCTCTGCCTTTGCCTTTGCATGCGTCGTTTCTGCCCCAGCTGTTTCACCACCACCGCCCCCCACACCCTCAGCAGCAACAGCCTGATCTGTTTCATCAGCAGCCCAACCATTCAGTAACACCCCGTTACAATCAACTTCTTCTCTGCCTTCATTCATATCCCTATCCTTGCTCCCCTCTCTCTCTCCACCTCCCTCCTTGCTTTCCCCTCTCTCTCTGCCTCCATTCACATCCCTATCCCCAACCCCCTCTCCCTCTCCACCTCCCTCCTTGCTTTCCCCTCTCTCTCTGCCTCCATTCACATCCCTATCCCCAACCCCCTCTCCCTCTCCACCTCCCTCCTTGCTTTTCCCTCTCTCGCTGCCTCCATCCACTCCCTTCCCTCCACCTCTCTGTTTTCGCTCATCCACGTCTGAGTATCCATTCTGAACCGACTCCACGCTTGCAGCTCTCACCACAACATCACATCCAGGCGACCCCCTCCCGACCGGCCCCAGCGGCTGCTGCGTTCCCCAGCGCTCAGACTCCCCACTGCCAGCCCCATCCACCTGCTGAGTCCACCCTCCTTCTTCCAGCGCGTTAAGCTTGCATGCCTGTTCGCTCGGCCCAGCCACTTGGCCCCTCGCCTCAGCTACCTGCCCACTCCGCCCGTCTTCTTGCCTTGTCTGATTCTCTCCGTGGCCACCCAGCTTGCCTGCCTGCTGGGTCAGCTCATCTGCACCACCATTCGGCTCACCCAAACTACCATTCAGCCCATCCACCCTGCCGGCCAATACAGCATTTGCCACCTCTTCAGCTACAAAAGCTGCTGATTCCCTTCCTGCTGTGACCACTGCTGATTCCTCTCCAGCTGCAGCAGCAGCAGCTGTATACTCCACAACCATAGCTCCCGCTACTCCTGCTGCTTCGCTGTTTTTCACTTTGCCGCTTTTTCCCTCTTTAGTTTTCCTGCTCGATTTCACCTCCTTCTGTCCGGCATTCACTCCTTTACGCGCCTTCTCCGCCCCGCTGCCTCTCTTCCCTTCATGCTTCTTCTCTTCATGTCCATTCTCTTCATGCGTCTTCTCTCCCTGCTTCTTCGCTTTTTGCTTCCTCTCAACCGATTTCTCCTGAATCTGAATCTCCCCCCATTCCGCTCCTTTCTCCTCATTGAAACCATCAATGAAGAACCCGTTGCTGTTGCATTTATCCTCGCTATAGAGTACCCCATTTCCCGCGGGCTGGTCAATCGTGATGACAGGAACCTCTCTGGAAGTCTGTGTATCAGGAAGATTGTTGGTGAACACTTGCATGCTGAGTCGGCGTGCTCTGCAGTGTGGTGGGAAGTGAAGGGACAGAACAGGGGGGCATGCGCTGAGAGAGAACATTACCCATGCAAGAAGAACAAGACTTTAACATTAAAATGGAGCAATGATGTCTGTAACGAAGCGTTTTGTAACGAGGCTGTTTGTGATGGAGCTATCTGCACACTCACATCTGATTCGTCAGCACATTCAGTCGTTGCTGCAGCTGCAGCAACAGCTGCAATTGCTCTGTCTCCCCTTCCCCAACCTTCTCCACCTCCCGAACATCTGCCCGACTCTCTGCTTCCGGCCCTTCTTCCCCTGTAATTACTCTTTCTCCCGCGATCCCACCCCTCTCAACCGCATCCAGCTGCACAGAACCAGCTCCTGAACTTTCAGGATCCACCCTTCCTTGCTGCGCGAGTCGCTGCAAGGCCTGTAATTCTCCAGCCACCCACGCCACATGAGCGCGGACACTAGCACCACCACCACCATCAACAGAACCAACACCAGCACCATGCCCAACACCACCACCAACAGCACCACCACCGCCTTGCACTGCGCTGCAGGGCCAGTCATCGTTCGCTCTGAAACCGCCCCCTTTGTTGTCCCCATCCACGCTCTCCACCTTTCGCTTCACGGACCGCCGCCAAGAGCCCTCCGCATGCAGCTCCTGAAGTACCAGCACCTGCTGCTCCTGCTGCAGTAATGGCTGCTGCTGCTGCTGCTTCTGGGGCAGCTGATCTCGGTTCTGGCGGATAGACGACGAGGCAAGGCCAGTAACTGAGGTAGAGGAGGAGGGCAAAGGGGGTTCGGCTAGTTGCGACGGAGTGACAGGAGCGAGCAGCCTTCGCTCGTCCGAAGGAACCTTAGGAACCGCAGCGTCAGAGGCAGCCAGAGCCTGGCGTTCGGGAGGAGGAACCTGAAGATCCTCGGCCTCAGCGCCAGAGGCAGTCAGTGCCTGTCGCTCGTCAGGCCCTGCTGGTGGGCCCGCACGACCAGATTCAGACAATGTGGTGGTGGACTGTAGAGTCGCAGATTCTCTGCATCTGGACACATGCGAAGAGCGTACTGTCCTGCTCTTTTCTTTGCTAGGTAGAGACGACATGCCACTAGCCGACGCGCCCTTGTTCCTATTTGAAGACTTCAGGCCGCCCCGTGCGCCCGAGTTCCGCTTCTCGTCATCAGTCACTGCCGCGTGGTAGGTGTTTTCGCCTAGTGTAAACGACGGGTCATCATTGGAGCGCGCTCTAGGAACATGGTCACCAGAAGAGTGTAACAACCTCCGAGAGCGAGCTGCAGACTTTTGAGTCGACTCAGAAGTCACCTCGCTTGGTGTAGACGACGGGTCATCACTGGAGCGTGTTCTTGGTACATGGTCACCAGAAGAGTGTAACAATCTCCGGGAGCGAGCTCCAGATCCTGGTAACCGATTACTAGAAGATTCTAAGCTTTCGTGGGAAGGAGCTGCTGGTGCTGGTAACTGGTTACTAGACAATTTCGAGCTTTCGTTGGAAGGAGCTGCTGGTTGCTCGGGAGAGCTCAGACGCGCTCGGAGTGAATGTTGCAGTGACTTAGCTGGTGTTTTGCGTGAATCAGCTGTGGGACCGGGTGAGTCGGCGTGTATCGAGCTGTTGTCCTCAGGAACTCCGCGATCAGAGTGACCCGAATGCTGGATGTCACGCCATGGTTTGTGATGGCTGGAGGAAGTGACTGATGGCGATTTGGTCTTCTTTTTGGCAGACTTCCTGAAAAAAAACGAAATGGAGGTCCGTGAAACGCAGGAGGAAGAAATCGCTTTCTTAAAAGAACGCATGGACGTGACAAGCACGCTGGAAACCTCGTCGATGTCTAGCGGTAAGCACGTTCCAAGAGCCGAATTAACTAGAAAGACAGACACGGGACGTGGCGCCATCAATGCGACCGCATGAGCGCCACGCTGCGACAACAATGCGACGATAAGAACGCTGACGACATAAAACGCGACAACACGACGAACTGACAATGTGATACAGACGAGTCAGAAACTAACGGACCTCTGCTTGGTTTCGCCGGCCTGGAGCTCCATGGCAACTGGAGCGACACCGTCCATTGTATACCTCGCTGTCGAAGCTATTGTGAACCTCTGACGATCTGGTTTAAATTATTGAAAACATAGCAGGGCTTACTGCTTGTTTTTGCTGAGATGTTTCATAATCTGTACCTGACTCATCGTTTTCACAAAAAAAAAACCGTGCACGTTTTGATGCGCAACGCTATGACTCGAAGTAGGTCCGTTCAGCGACATAAGGCTCCTTTCTGTAACTCTCTTAGTGGTTAACGACCGACTAGCGAGAAAACATATGTACAAGGAGAACACGGCTCGAACCAATGCATAAGATGTTCCCTACGAAGACCTACCACGCGAAACCTATCAGATTTATCCAGAAATAAATTGAACTGGCAAGAAGGCCAGACAGGCAGGAAGAAGGCAGGATAGCTAGCGAAATGACAGTCAGCGATTGACCGACATATCTCCTCCCCTTCCTTCTCAACTGAGCTGAGCCGAGGCATCTCCGAGGAGAGGACTGCCCATGGAAAAATTCCTTGACACTCGAGAATTTCGGCTGCTCGAAGTTCTCTAGGTTTTGTGTTGTCAGGGACGTGATTGGTGGGCTGGGGAACCTCGGAAACTCCTGATTTGCTCAACTCTTGGTGCCAGGGGAGGGGAGATTTTCGCGCGGGTCGGAGGGACTCGGCAGAAAGCTTATCTGTGGGCGGGTTTCGTTGCAGGGAAAGATCGAGGGGCCGAACAGTGCCAGAGGGGTGATCGACCAGGGGTCAAGAGGCCCGGAACTTCCAAACCGCTGCGCATAGAGGGATTAACATAGGGTCTTCCTTTATTGCACGTAGTTATGTTATTAGTGGCATGTACCGGCTCGCATTTTCGCTCGCGTGTCGTTTAGCGAGCCGACTCTACTGGAAACTCTTAGGGCAGCCAAAAAAAACTACAACTCTTATGAAACCTGGATGCATTTTCGGGATGGGTCAACCCTAAAACGGATAACTTCCTGGTATTTAGGGTTGATGCCTCCCGAGTCGCATCTGTTTCCGAATGGGTAATATATTGTTTTCCAGTGCGTCTACGATCGGGTAGGTGATATTTATCACCCAGAATATACTATGTTATACGTACTCACGATTTGATCCGCCGAACTCTACTTCCAGAAGAAGGCGACGCGCGCGCTGTAGTAGACGGAGGTCAAAACCCTTAATTAAAAACATGAATACACAATTTGGTTCTTCTAGCAAATACCGTTTACTTCCGGTTCAGCTTGTTCGCCAAGTCGGTTGGGCAGCTCTGGGCTGAAATCCTACGGTCGAAATTTACCGGCCCTACTTTGAACACTCCTCTGGCAATGTTCGGCCCTGGTTGATCTTTTCCTTTCGTTGCATACCCATCAAAAGCTTTGAGGGAAATACTCGCTATAACGCGGAATTATTTAGATTGTGCAGAGAAGCTCGGACTGTAATATATCAAGTGCAGCTGACAAAATTCTTGCAGGTTTTTCCCCTTCCCCGTATCTCGTTTTCCTCTCTTTCCTCTCGTTCCTCTCACCCTCTGGAACAAGCAGAGCACGAGTACGGTTGTCGCGCGTCCTTGACCCGTCGTCGTCGTTCGTCACGCTCCCACCTCGCTTACTTTTGTTTCCGTCCTTACGTTTTAGAACTTTTAAACCATGGGCGCTCGCAGGGAGACGTTTCGTTGGGGAGATGCGGAGGAGGAAGAGGAGGGATTAGATTCCGTTCTCCCGCCTACGCAGACGATCGGACCCGACGAGAAGGGAATCAAGATCGTTATCGAGTGGCGTCTTAACGAGGAGGGCCAGCGCGTTAAGGTGACGAAGAAAATCCGCGTTAAGAAGCAACTCAAGAAGCTGAAGCCCGAGGTCATTCGCCGCCGGAGTCTCAAGAAATTCGGCGACGCGGTCGGGCAGGTAAGCGCCTTTCATTTGATCTCATCTCGCAACAAGACTGCTCTATTAGGCCATGTACTGCTGTTTTCTTAATTGGCGAGTCACGGCTTGCCCGCCGGATGATCGTCTTAGGGTTTAAGCAGCCTGACCCCTTTATCGAATCTTTCCGTGCTTTAACGACTGGCGGCTTTTCTGTGCAACGCAACCGCTCCTTCCTCCCGCTTTCCCACCTTAATTTCCTTTCTTTCTCTTCCCTAATGTCCCCTCCCTTCCCTCCCCTCTCTCCCCACCCCCCACTTCCCCACCCTCCCCGGGCGGCTCCGACAACTTCCCCATGGATCAGCGGAAGGATTTTTTTATCGAGCGGCACAAGGTGGCGCGTGAGTCGACTCAAGAATCGCTCCCTCACACCTTCCCGCTCCTCCCCACCCCTCTGCACCCCTCCGCATCGCTTCGAACCCTTTCCCACCACTCCCCATCCCTCCGCAGGTCGGCTCCGACAACTTCACCATGGTCTCCACAGAGGAGATTTTTCTCGAGCGGCCCAACCAGGCGCAGTCGAAGCAGGACGAGCAGGCGAAACCCTCCGGCGACCTGGCGGCGATCGGCAGCGCGTCGCTCA
Organism: Closterium sp. Naga37s-1; assembly: GCA_947471745.1. NCBI lineage: Eukaryota > Viridiplantae > Streptophyta > Zygnematophyceae > Desmidiales > Closteriaceae > Closterium > Closterium sp. Naga37s-1. The sequence goes on from CANJKZ010000871.1 coordinate 591,832, forward strand.
TGGTGTGTCGCATCTGCGGCAAGAAGGGCGACCACTGGACCTCCAAGTGCCCCTTCAAAGACCTCGCCGCGGCGCGCGGGCTCGCCGTCGGGGAGAAGTTCGACGAGGACGGCGCCGCGCCGTCCGCCGCGGCCGGCGCGCCGTCCGGAAAAACCTCCTACGTCCCGCCGTCGCTGCGCGCTGGCGGCGCGGCATCGCGCGCGGGCGAGGACAGCGGCGGCGGCGGGAGGCGCGGAGGCGGCAGGGACGACAGCAACTCGGTGCGCGTTACGAATCTGTCGGAAGACACGCGCGAGCAGGACCTGCAGGAGCTGTTCGGGCCGTTCGGGCCTGTGTCGCGCATCTACGTGGCGTTCGACCGCGAGACGGGACTCAGCAGGGGCTTCGCGTTCATCAACTTCATCAACAGGTGCGTGCGTTGGGGTCCGCTCCGCTCCGAGTGCGTGGTGCACGAGCGCCACAAGTTCGTATCTTTAGGCGCCTCAAACGTGGACCGCGCAGGGCCTTCGCGTTCATCAGATTCATCAACAGGTGCGTTGGGGTCCGCCCCGAGTGCGGTGGGGAGGGTCCAGGCGCTTTGTGGGGCAAGGAGCGGAGTGTGCGGGGAGGGTTAGGCGCTTTGTGGGGCAAGGAGCGGAATGTGCGGGGAGGGTTAGGCGCTGTGTGGGGCAAGGTTCGTCAGCACGAGCGTCAACAGGTGCGCCAGCAGCTGTAGCAGCAGCTGTAGCATGAGCTGTAGCAGCAGCTTTAGCATGAGCTGTAACTGTGATCATCATTGAGTGAGGGGGGTCCTCAAGGGTCGAAGCGGCCACAACGGATTGTGAAGGGTCGTCGTAGCGGTTTCCAAGGGGTCGCAGAAGGGTCTAACGGTCTCTTGCGGTTCGTCAAGGATAATTGCATTTAGTCTCGTCAGGTACATGAAGGGTTATTGGTTTACTGCGTGGCCATAGAGGTTATCACGGGTCTGCTGCACAGACTGCTGCACAGGGCCGGTGCACAGGGTGCTGCACAGGTACATTGGTCAGTGTGTACAGTTCTTTCCTCACTTGTGTACATGCCTGTGATTCGCTTTCTCAAGTACCTCCCATTGTTGTTTCCCCTATTCCTCTGCGCCCATGGTTGTTTGTTGCTTGTTCCACCTCACCCGTGGTTGCTTCCCCCCTCTCTCATTGTTGTTTCCCCCGTCACACATGGTTGTTTCCCCTCTCTCTCATGATTGTTTCCCCATCACTGCTGATTATCTCCCCATTACTCATGATTGTTTCCCCCTATCTCACTTCTCCAATGCGTGTTTCCCCTTTATCCCCCTTGCCTGTGGTGCTTGTATGTTCAGGGAAGATGCTGTTCGAGCAATCAACAAGCTCGATGGTTACGGTTACGACAATCTCATCTTGCGTGTGGAGTGGGCCACACCACGAGCAGATCGCGGCTAGAATCCCTGTCTTTTTGTTTTCCTCCTCGAATTGCCTGTTGGCTGAAAGTCTGTGTCATTGTTCTGATTCTTTAACTCAAGCTGTAGCTGTGTTTTAGAATGACGATTTGCTGGATCCAATCAGGCCAGCAACGGTAGGTTGTGCTGGTGGGCCCAAATGGTCACTCAATTGTATAGGGGATTGGCATGGCAATGTACAAGCAGGGACGTCGATAGCAGACGAAAATGGTCTGATGGTCTGCAAATCAGACTCAAATTTGTATGTTCATCTGAGATTCAAGACAGGGTTTAAAATTTCATCTGAACTGTAAGATTTGTATTATATGTTCATCTGAAATTTAAGACAAGCTTATACGTTTCGTCTGGTTCGACAGACAGCGCGTTTTTTTCCGTCTGATACGGTACTGACAACCGTGCCCACTGGCCCACAGTCCCTACGGTCCACTGGCCCACTCGTCCACGACTCCACGCACTGTGGGTTGTGGGGCATTTACACCGCATTTATGATTCGGCGTGCCAGCGCAGAATGGATGTAACTGCCACACGGCTCTGGCAACTTCTGACTCAGAAGTTGCCGAGGTGCAGCGCACGCGTACAAGAAGACGACCTTGCACGGTGGCGCGATGCTGCCAGCGCATACGTGCTGGCAGGTGGCCTGCCATCCACCGTGAGGCGTGGGTGGCACCGACGTTCTGCCACAGTCAACCAGAGGGGGCGCGTCGCCATGGGATGAGGACGGAAAGGATGTGCTTCTTCTACCCTCGTCGCAGCTGAGTTCTCCAGCAGTTTTTGCCATCACACTAGCAGGAGCCTCAGCTCCTGGAGCACTCCCTTGTAAACATTCTCGCCTCGTCATGGCGTCCGATGGGCGCCATGAAGCACCACCCACAGTTCCTAATACTACCTCTCCCGTTGATTCCGTCGCTACCGAGAGGCGTACAGGCCTTGATTTCCTGACAGGGCCAAGCGTTAGGGCCAAACCTAGCCCCGCACCTGCAAGCGTCGATGTTCCAGTCACCCCCGATGCGCCATACCCCTTCGAACCTGTCAACAACAGCGACGACACTTTGAATGCCTCTTCCCCTCCGCCCTCGCCGCTCCCATCTTGCGTTGCCACATGCTCTCCTGTTCGCACCACTTCGGTTCCGTTGACATCACCCGCTGATGTGTGTAAAAACACTCGTGCTCCATTCCTTCCTCCGCGTTTTCCAGGCTCAAAGAAGTACAAGCAGCGGAAGCTGTCTTTCGGTCGGCATGCCACCACCGCACCACCTGCACCGGATGCTGAGGACAAACGTGACACGCGTGCAGCTCCTTCAACTGACGACGGGCCGTTCCCTCTGACTGTGGAAGAGCTCCAATTGAAGGCCAAGGAGCAGTGGTCACGGTACTTTCCGTGGCTAATAATTTCAGAGACCAGCGAGGGACGCCCGTGCATGAAGTGTACGATTTGCATTGCCTACGGCGACCCCGACTACAAGTACGGGAGGAATGGCGAAGGCGGGATTGACATCCAGAAGCAGACTATGCGGAAGCACCAGCACAGCATCAAGCACGAAGCAGCGCTCGAGAGGAAGGAGCTACGCGAGGGAAGAAACCGAAGCAGCCGTCGATTGCAGAGTTTGAAAAAGATGATCCTGAGTCTGAGCGCCTCTTCAAGTTGCTGTTAATCGCGCACTTCATTTGCAAATCTGAAGCTCCGATCGCCCTCTTTGTTTCCCTCGTTCAGTTCATGGCAGAGATGGGGACGCCGCATCTCCCATTGAAGGATCACGGCACGTACACGAGCAAGTAAGTAGTGTTTTAGCGTCCGCTTCATAAATATGTTTGGCCTATTACTAATATGCAATGTATGATGGTTTGGCAGGTACGGTTTCAAGCAGCTCATGGAGACGATGGTCTCCTACCTGAAGGCGCAGCAACTGCGACACATCCGTGAGAGTCCGTTCCTTGGGATTCAGCTTGACAAAAGCACCGACAGGCGGCGCGGGAAACATCTCATCGTGTACCTCACGTTTCTCAAGCATGGGGTTGTCGTCACAGAGTTCTTCGCCAACTTGTCCGTCGACAAGTGTGACGCGGCGTCCCTCATGGCGGTCCTGCTGACTCACCTTGAAGGGAATGGAGTGTCAGACTTATATGACTTAGCCTATGTAGGCTATAGTGGGGTACAACACATTTCTAGGGTTTGTACTTGTACCCAACCTTTTCCCTTAGTCATTCATTCCTCATTTCTTCACATGGTATAGAGCAGGTTCCCTAGTGGGAACGCTTCCTAGGACCCACCACTGAAAATCGAAAACTTTTTTTTTCTGCCCGGAGCGCGAGTCGCCCCTGCCCGAGGCGCGCCCCGTGGGCCGCCCTCTCGTTGCGTCCCCTGCCCTTAGCGGCCCGTCGCGCCCTCCTAGAGACCCCTCTCACGGCCCCTCGCGCCACCCCTAGCGGCCCCGTCGCCACCCTTCGCGGCCCGTCGCCGCCCTTCGCGGCCCGTCGCCGCCCCTCGCGGCCCCGTCGCCACCCCTAGCGGCCCCGTCGCCACCCTTCGCGGCCCCGTCGCCGCCCCTAGCGGCCCCGTCACCGCCCCTCGCGGCCCCGTTTCCGCCCCTCGCGGCCCCGTCGCCGCCCGTTACGGCCCCGTCGCCGCCCTTCGCGGCCCCGTCGCCGCCCCTATCGGCTCCGTCGCTGCTCCTCGCGGCCCCGTCGCCGCCCCTAGCGGCCCCGTCGCCGCCCCTAGCGGCCCCGTCGCCGCCCTTCTCGGCCCCTCGCGGCCCCTTCACGGCCCTGTCGCCGCCCCTAGCGGCCCCGTCGCCGCCCTTCGAGGCCCCTTGCGGCCTCTTCTCGGCCCCGTCGCCGCCCTTCGTGGCCCCGTCGCCACCCTTCCCGGCCCCTTCTCGGCTCCTCCGCCACCAGCAGCAGCAGCCGCCCGCAGCAGCCGCCGCCGCCGCCAGCAGCAGCCGACTGCAGCAGACGCCGCTGACAGCAGCGGCGGCCGCCACCAGCAGCAACCGTCGCCGCCGGCAGCCGCCGCCGCCACTGACAGCAGGAGCTGCCGCCGCGGTCACGGCTCTGTCCCTGCCGACGCGCCTCGGCCCTGCCCCACCGCTTGCCGGCCCCTACCTACCAGCCCTGGTAAGAGCACTGCCGAGTCACGCCTGCTACTGCTGCCCCTAGCCTGCTGCCACTGCTGTCATGGCTACCCCTAGCGTTCTAGTCTTTGATGCTGAGGGTCGGGCTGTTGACTTTGAGGTCTGGGTCGATGATCTACAGCTTTTCCTACAGTGCGATAGGAAGGACGGTCTCTCACTGTTCGATCTCACGTCTGGCGCCTCTGCTGCCCCTGCTGCCGATGCTGACAGCAATGTTCGCTCACAGTGGGCCACACGCGATGCTGCTGCCCGTCTTGCTGTGCGTAGTCACTTGCCGTCCACTGAGCGTGCGCACTTTAGTCAGTACAAGAGTGCTAAGACCTTGTACGATGCTGTAGTTGCACGCTACTCTTCCCCTGCCACTGCTGCCCTTAGCCGCCTCATGCTGCCGTACCTGTTTCCTGACCTCGCCGCCTTTCCCACAGTCGCTGACCTCATTCCGCACCTCCGCACTAGTGACACCCGCTACCGCGCTGCGCTTCCTGCTGAGTTCTGCGCCAAGAACCCCCCCCCCCCATGTACATCACCCTCTACTACATAGTCACCCGGCTCCTTGACTCCCTTCGCTCGGTCAGGGACCACTTCCTCTCTGTTTGCCCAACCACACTCACCGTTGACCTCCTCGAGGAGCGCCTCCTGGCAACTGAGAAGAGTATAGTCACTGTAGGAGCCTCTCGTGGTGACCCTTGTGCCCCCTTCTTTGAGGGGTGCTCCCCCTCCCCCCTTTTGCCCTCTGTTGCCTCTGCTGCTGCCGTCGACTTTGTTGGCACCGAGTCGGTCGGCGCTGCGTCTGCCCCTAGCGGGAGACGTCGCACCGGCAAGGGCAAGGGGGGCAAGGGCGCTAGAGGGGCTGGCGGGGGCGGTGGAGGTGGCGGTGGAGGCGGCGCAAGTGAGCAAGTGAGGCAAGGTAGGCACAAGACCCAGCTGAGTACAGAAGCGCTGATGATCACAAGGCGCAAGTGCCTTGGTGAAGATATCAGCAGTGTTGGCCTCAGAGGCCACGTACGCAAGCCGCAGCTGACCACGCTGCTGTAGCTCACGAGCAAGGAAGTAGCGGAGAGCAATGTGCTTCGTTCTGTGCTCCAGTCTCTGCTCTCGACACAAGGCCAGCATGGCCTTGTTGTCTACGTACAGTACTGGAGGAGAACGAGGCGGCTCTCCGAGGTCAGTCAGCAGGTAGGTGAGCCAGCGAAGCTCCTGTGCAGCCATGGCCCCGGCGTAGATCTCAGCCTCACAACTGGAGCCGAGAACAGAAGACGAGCGGGTAGCCCGCCACGAAACAGAGCCGGAACCAAGGCTGAAGGTGTAACCCTGTGACGACCGCTGCGTAGCCTGGTCGTCAGCCCAAGAAGCGTCTGCGTGCCCAGTGAGGACCACTGGACTCTGCCCTCCAAGCACAAGCCCCATGCCCGACGTACTGCACAAGTAGCGCAACACCCTCTTCGCTGCAGCCATGTGCTCCGGTCTGTGTCTCCCAGGAGCAACATAGCGTGCAAGAATGCTAAGAGGGTATGCAAGGTCAGGTCGAGTGCAGGTCATCAGGTACATGAGGCAGCCAACAAGCTCTGGGTACGGGCCACTCGACTCTACGGACTCATCCGAAGGCAGAGCTGAGAGCGAGTGACGAGTAGGCAGAGGAGTGGCCTGAGGCGAGGAGTACGTGAAGCCGAAGCGCTGAAGGACCTGCTGCACCATGTGTGACTGAGTCAGGGTAATGGTGCGGCGTGCTCTGTCCCGGGTGATCTGCAAGCCAAGGTAGCTGCGCAGTTCACCCAGGTCTGTGCACGTGTGTCTCTTCTGCAGCTCGGACTTCACGTGGGCGAGTCCAGCAGTGTCAGCTGTGGCGAAGACCAAGTCGTCGACGTACACGAGGATGTAGAACGGCGGCAGAGAAGTGTCGGTGCGCAGAAACAGCGACGGGTCGGCAGTAGAGGGAGCAAACCCAAGAGCCGCAAGTGTAGTCCTCAGTGTGTCGTGCCACTCACGCGGTGCCTGGCGGAGACCGTAGACTGGCCGCCGGAGGCTCCACTGGGTGCCAGGAGGAAAGGACCCAGTGAAGCCAGGTGGGCGACGCAGCCAGATCTCCTCGTGCAGGCTGCCCTGCAAGAAAGCAGTGCTGAAGTCAAGAGAGTGCAGCTCGTAGTCGCGGTGAGCAGCAATGTGCAGCAGTACCCAAAGAGTGGTCATCTTCGGGGTGGGAGAGAAGGTCTGAAAGTAGTCAACTCCCTGCCGCTGACTGAAGCCACGAGCCACGTAACGCGCCTTGAAGACAGGCGGAGAACCCGGCGGCCGCTTCACCCTGAAAATCCACATGCCACTGACGATGTTCGCCCCAGGCGGGGGAACCTCGTCAACGTAGGTGCCTGTGGACTTCCAGGAAGCCATCTCTGCGTCCATAGCTGCCTGCCACTGAGAGGAGTAGGGACCCTCTATCGCCTCCGCGTAAGAGCGCGGAGTCGGGATGTCAAGTGCATCCGGGTCTCCCTCAGGGGTAAGCAGTACGGACACGAGATGAGGTGAAGCAGCAGCCAAACACTGGAACTCCTCCTGCCTGTCCTCAAGGACGTCCGTGCCAAGGGCACACTCACCCCCGACGGACGGAGGACAGACAGACTCAGACTAAGCAACAAGACTAGCAGCGTAGTCTAGACGACAGCGAGCAGCAAAGTCGACGAGCTCAGTAACTAGGGCAGACGCAGCAGTGGACTCAAAGGAAGGGTCAGTGACAACAGTAGCAAGGAGACGCGTGACAGTAGGACTGGCAGCACGAAGAGAGTCCGACTCCGGGTCAGGAAGAGCAGGAAGAGAGGACTCAGGAGGAGAAGGCAAAGGGGCACGCAGAGGAGCAGTGGACGGACGCAGAGACATCCGGTGCGTGCCAGGGACAGGAGGAGGACGCTGACGCGAACCACGACCACTAGTGCGAGCAGCACGGACAGGCGACGCAGGGCGAGACGCAGGCTCACGACGCTCAGCAAGACCTCCAGTAGGACCAGTGTAGGGAGAAGGAGCGGGCAGTGGGGAGGCCGGCTGTAACTGTAACTGTGACGGGACAGGCTGTGGACACTCTAAGGGAGGAGGAGGACCAGTAGAAGGCGGGAGACCAAGAACCTGCTGAAGGAGCGGAACGAAGTACGGCCTAGGCCGCGCGGCGACTCCAGACACAGCAAGGACAGCACCAGTACCCCCAGCGGCAGCACCAGCGCCAGCAGCACCTCCAGCTCCAGTACCTCCAGCAGTACCAGTAGCACCCCCAGCAGGACCGCCTCCAGGACCGACAGCAGTAGCCTCAGCGCCAACACCCTCAGCAGCTCCAGCTCCAGTCGTACCCGCAGGCCCAGCAGCTCCAGTACTCCCAGTACGAGCACCTCCGGGACCCGCGGCACCAGCACCCTCAGCAGCCGACGAACCTCCAGCTCCAGCAGCACGCCTCCAGCGCCGGGCAAACCACTCGCGCAGCTCCTGTGGAGAGAGTGGCTCCCGCCGAGACGAAGCACCCGGAGAACCTCCAGGCTCAGCACCGCCAGACGCCACACAAGCAGGCCCAGCTCCCTCAGGCTCCGCACCCCCAAGCTCAGCACCTCCAGGCGTGGCACCCCCAGGCTCAGCACCCCCAGGCGTAGCACCCCCAGGCTCAGCACCCCCAGGCTCAGCACCCCCAGTAGTAGCACCCCCAGGCTCAGTACCCCCAGGCTCAGGACCCCCAGTAGTAGCACCCTCAGGCTCAGCACCCCCAGGCGTAGCACCCACACGCTCAGAACCCCCAGAGTCAGCACCCCCAGGCTCAGCACCCTCAGCAGCACCAGAGTCACCAGTAACCTCGACAGGCTCGACTGCGTCTACCTGGGACACACCTGAAGGGGCAGGACCCTGAGGGGGGAGGGGGTCTACCGGGGGGGGACCTGGTACAAGGAAGAGCGGTGGCGGGGGGAGGGACGGAGTGCGGTAGGGGAAGAGGCGGTAGTAGGGGACCGACTCGTCAAATGTGACGTCCTGGGAGGACAGAACACGGCGAGAGGTGGGGTGGTAGAACTGCCACCCTGGCGCGTCAGGGGGGAAGCCAAGGAAGACGCAAGGAGCAGCACGAGGGGACAGCTTGTCCGCAGACAAGTCGCGGACAAACGCCCGAGATCCCCAGACACGGAACGCAGACGCATCGCCAACCTTCCCCGTCCACAGCAAGGCTGGGGAGGTCTCCGGCATGGAGACCCTGGGGTGAAGGTTGATCTGATGCGCCGCGTACCGAACCGCAAACGGCCACAGAAAATGGGGGGCAGCCGCATGCATCATGGACGTACGGGCGGCGTCCATGACCATGCCAATGCGGCGCTCAGCAATCCCATTTTGCTGTGGAGAGTCCGGAAGCGTGAAGGTCTGGCGGATGCCTCGTGCACGACAGTAGGCTCGCAGAAGGCCAGAGGAGAACTCTCCACCTCTGTCAGAGTGCAGACGCAGAACAGGAAAGTCCGAGCCGAAGCTCTGCCTGAGCTGGAGACGAGCTGCGCGGATCCAGTCGATCAACACCTCAGTGACATCACCCTTGCTGCGCAAGGGGAAGACTGTGGTGTAACGCGAGTAGTCGTCAACCACCAGCAGGAAGTAGCGCTCGTGACCCTGTCCACGGACGCGGGCCGGGCCCCACACGTCCATGTGAAGCGTCTGCAGCGGGGCCTCTGTCGGAGGAAACTGGGAGGAGTGAGGGGCAGCCCGCTGCCGCCCCTCGACACAGGGGACGCAGGTAGGGCCAGGACCCGGAGGAAGGGGAGGGAGGGACCGGGGAAGACCAGAGACAAGGACACGGGAGGCCATGCCTCGGAGACGAAGCAGGGAGGGGTGACCAAGGCGGTGGTGCCAGAGGAGAGTCTCGTGAGACAGGAGGCGACACGAACAGGGGGCAGACTCAGGACCAGACCTGGACGCTGCAGCAAACACCTGACCCGACGCAGCTACCTGACCAGACGCAGTGACTGGAGGAGACGCAGTGGTCAGGGTGTACAGGCTCGACCCCGGCCGACGGGTAAACGTGGCCAGGTGTCGGCCAGTCCGAGCGTCCGTGCAGTGGGTCACCCGCTGACTCGCAGGAGTGAACTGGTGAACCCCCGCATCCTGTAGGTCAGCACCACTCACCAAGTTCGTAGAGAACGAGGGGAGGTAAAGACCAGACAGGGTGCCAGAGGGGGCCGCCGGACACGGGAGGACAGTGGAGAAGTGAGCAAGGACAAGACCCCCAGAGTGGTCTGCCAGAGAGACTGCAACTGGCCGGCCAAGCGGCGTGAGTGTGGTGCGGTCTCGAAAGAAGGAGCGAGAAGCCCCCGAGTCAAGGGTGAAGGTGTGGGAGGCCGAAGCCGACGCAGAACCTGAGAGAGCAGACTCACCAGCACCTGAGGGAGCAGACGCACCTAGAGCAGCAGCCTCGCTAGCACCTAGAGCAGCAGCCTCACCAGTACCTAGAGCAGCAGTCTCAATGCCCGGGTCGGGCGGAAAACACCGGTAACAGTCACCCTCATCACTAACGAAATACAGAAAAGTTATCTAACCTTTCATTCAAAATGTCAGTCTCTCAAGTATTGTCAGTCAGGTTTTAAACGGTCAGGAAGGGTGAGGCATGGAATGGCCAGGAACGAACTCTGGCTTAGTTGGATGGAACTCCACTCCAAACCCGAGATTGCTAAGTCAGAATTCAGACACACAGCCTTTATCGAGTCTTATTAGAGAAATGGCAGGCCTCTCGACAACTTGCGTCCGCAGGAGTGTGTCTGCCGCAGTGCGCCTACGGCAGTGCACCTGCGGCATGCACCCAGTCCTAGAGAACCCTCGGAAGAGCTCTTTCTCTCATTCAAAAGGTTCTCTCGAGGGGGCACGCAAGTCTAGCGACTGCGCGCTGAAAGGCGAGTCCCCGCCGCTGAACCACTCGCAGCCTTGTCTACATCGTCGCCTGCAGGTTCTCGACTTCCACGAGCGGCGTAGCGTCGATCACCAACGACGCACCGCTGCATCCGATCCAGTGAGGCACCTGTTTCCCTGACCCCTCCCAGTCACGTCTTGTGACGGCAGTCTGCTTCCGGTCTCTCACTTTTCCCCCCTTGCCTAGAATGTTCTCCAAGGTTCTTCAGGTAGTGTGGGAGGCACGTGATTATGAGGCAGTGTTTTGAGTCGACCCAAAATTCATCTGCTTCCGATCTCTCAATTTCCCCCCTCGTCTAGAAAGTTCTCCAAGGTTCTTCGGGTATGGGAGGCACGTGATTCTGAGGCAGGGTGATGCTGCCAATACCACGGAAGGCTTCACCGCGTGGATTTACATCTGCAGTCCTCGGGGAACCCAACGCGGTCCTGGCGGGAAAAAGCAGGCTCAGGAAGCATGCTAAGGAGGCACGCATCGCCATGGAAGTCGCTTCGCCGGTTCGTTCGTCACGCGAACTGCACGCTGTGACTGCACACCGTGGCTGTGAGTGAGCCGAAAGGTCAAGCGAGTTCACGAAGGGACGTACAACTAATGCAGCAGAGGCGCTGCTGTCTACGAGTCGCCGAATGGTTTCTTGCTGACTCCGAGTCGTCGCGTGGTTGGTCTCTTGGTGCACACGACGGGACGAAAGTGCCGATGGCAGGACCCCCCGAACGGTGGAGGTTGATGATCGGCACTGCTATCTAGACGGTCCGACCGTCTAGCAGCGTAGCGTCAACTGGCAATTTCACAATCTCTGGCAAGCAGGCTGACTGCTCTCGTGAAAACGGCGAGGATCTGGCACGACATCGATTCTGGAGAGGTCATAAACGAGGGGGTGGATCGTACTGGCGGTAAAATTGATGCGTCCAATGCAGAGAGCACGCTGAGAGTGCGCTGAGCGTCCCTGAGCGATAGTGTGTTATACTCGCAGCAACCGCATGGGACGCTGGGGATTCGGGTGCACTTAGCAGGCTTTTTCTGGACAAGGATCTGGGCCGTCCTCGGACAACTCAAACGTCGGGTATGGCAGATATTACCTAGAAAAAACATCGGGACAGCTCTCACTCAAATTACCTAATCCACGACCGAATTGCTGAAATTCGGGGTAAGGACGTTTTCAAAGCAGGCTAACGCGATCGAGTAAGTTTTCGCGCGATAAGATTGTTTACACTACAGCGGACATCAAAAGTGTTATGAGTTGTGAGAGAGAAGAGTGCGCAGAATTCAATAACGCGGAATTGAATACAACGTCTAAGCAAACAACGAGGCCTATGACTATATAGCAATGCTAGCTAGGCCGAGGTCGCGTGGTCGCAAGATGGTTGGGTGCAGGTTCGGGGTTGGAAAACCCGAAGGCGACGCGGTGGTGGCTCGGAAGGCGAGGTCGGCGGACCGAGCCTGGTTTTCCAAAAATCGAGGTTGTACGCGTACAGTGTGACCCAGTAAGGAATCCGAGAAAATTCCTTACACTACCCCCCCCCCCCTTAAGAAAGGTGGTGGATATCTGAGACACCTCGGCGGGCCAGGTAAGCATCCACAACCGGATGTCCCTGTAGTGAGTCCGCCGTGACGTACGTATCGTCCTCGCTCGTGCGCTCTTTCCTGCGAAGCAGGAACGTGACTTTACGGCCGGCAGCATTCAGCTCCACGCGATGGTTCAGAATCTTCCAGGGTTTGAGCGTGGGTTCAGCCACGGGGCGTGTGGTCGGCGCGATGGTTGGCCGAGCAACAGCTGGCGACTGCGGTGGGTCATAGTGACGCAGTAGGCTGACGTGGAACGCGCCATGTATCTTCCAGTCGTCGGGCAGCAACAACTTTGCGGTGACAGGTGTCACCATCTGGACGATTCGAAATGGTCCCATGTATTGGGGCCGTAATTTCGCCGGTTGCGGTAGGCGAAGGTTTTTTATGTCCACAAGGACGATTTGCCCAGTACGAAAGGGTAAATCCCGTCGGTGCTTGTCCGCTTGGCGGATGGCTGTGGTATTAGCCTTGCGGATGAAATAAGCTGCCTTTTTGCGGGCTGTCTGTAGTTCCGTTACAAACTGCTGCGATCGTGGTACCGGGTTGTCCAGTGTCGTTGAAGAGGGTACCACGGGGTCTATCTCGTAATTCAGGTAGAAGGGCGATTGTTTAGTCGTGGCCGAAGGGGCGTTGTTGTACGCGAATTCCAGCATCGGCAGCGAGTCCTCCCACTTGCGAAGGTCCGGGCAGTTGGTGCGAATCAGCTGCTCCATAGTTTGATTTGTCCTTTCTGTCTGTCCGTCGGTCTGCGGGTGGTATGACGACGAAAACTGCAGGCGGGTGCCGTACTGTGCCCCTGTCTCCTGCCAGAACTTCGACGTAAATTTCGGATCCCGATCGCTGATGATCGCCGAAGGTAACCCGTGTAGGCGTACGATGGTTGAGATGAAGAGTTTTGCTGTATCTTCTGCTGTGATCGTCGTGCGGCATGGTGCGAAATGCACCCTTTTCGTCAGTCGATCGACGACGACCATGACCGAGTCGTTGCCACTCGCGCCAGCTGGAAGCCCCGTGACAAAATCCATCGTCACATGTTGCCACGGTCGTTCGGGTGGCTCGAGGGGTTGCAGCAGTCCGGCTGGCCTTTGTCGCGACGACTTCATTGCTTGGCAGGTCGGGCAAGTTGTCACTGTCAAACATTATATATATGTTATTGCTGTGTAGGCTATAGTGGGTTAGCCTTTAGGGGGTACACAACTCTAGGGTTTCATACTTGTACTCCAATGTTTCATAGTTCAACCACTTCTTCATTCTGACATGGTATTAAGAGCTTAGGTTAGACCTAGGAACGCTTACCTAAGGGCCCACCGTTTCCGCTAGAAGCGCCCTCGAGCGCCCTAATGACGTAGCGCCCTCGAGCGCCCTAATGACGTAGCGCCCTCGAGCGCCTCTCTCCTAGTGCGCCCTCGTGCGCCTCTCCTTCTCCTGCTGCCCGTGCGCAGCTCGCTAGTGCCGCGCGCGGCCTTTTTTTTAGCGCGCGTAGCTCGCTAGCGGCCCACGCGCGGCCTTTTCTGAGCGCGCGCCGACCACTAGCCGCCAGCGCAACCAGCGCCGCCCACGAGCAGCCCCCTAGCTGCCCGTCGACCGCCGCCCAGAGCGTCGCAGCCCCGCCCGTAGGCCGCCGCGTCGCCCCTCTAGGCCGCCGTCCGCGCGCTTTTCAGGCCCACGCACAGCCGCGGCCCGCCCGCTACAGCCGCCCACGCGCACGCCCCCTCCGTCGCGCACCGCCGCGTAGCCCAGTCCGAGCCGAGCCGCGCCACCCGAACCGAGCCGCGCCGCCCAAACCGAGCCGCGCCGCCCTGGCCGAGCCGCGCCGCCCTGGCCGAGCCGCGCCGCCTTCCTGTGCCCCACCTGCAGCAACTCCGGTTCCTGTTCCTGCCGATCCTACTGCTTCAGCTGCTACTGTTACTGCTACTGCTACTACTGCTATTGTTCCTACTGCTGCTACTGCCACTATGGCCACTCCCTCTGTTCTCACTTTTGACGCTGAGGGCCGCCCGATTAAGTTTGAGGTTTGGTTGGATGACCTGCACCTGTTCCTCCAGATCACTGCCAAGGACGATGTCCCCCTGTATGACCACACGTCAGGCGCCGCTCCCGCACCTGCCACTACTGCTGACAGTACTGCTCGCTCCCAGTGGCAGACCCGTGACGCTCATGCTCGCCTAGCCGTTCGCAGCCACCTGCCGTTAGATGAGCGCGAGCACTTCGGCCAGCATAAGACTGCTAAGGAGCTGTACGATGCGGTAGTTGCGCGCTACTCCTCCCCCGCCACTGCTGCGATAGGCCGTCTCTCACTGCCCTACCTCTTCCCTGATCTGTCCGCCTTTACCACTGTAGCTGACCTCATCACCCACCTCCGTACCAGTGACCTCCGCTATCGTGCCGCACTCCCCCCCGATTTCCTCGCCAAGAACCCCCCCCCCCGATGTACCTCACACTGTACCACCTAGTCACCCGCCTCCCTGACTCCCTTCGCACTGTCAGGGACCAGTTTCTCGCCCTCTCCCCCACTGACCTCACTGTCGACCTCCTCGAGAAGGAACTCCTAGCAGCTGAGAAGAGCATTGTAGCTGTAGGTGCCTCTCGTGGTGACCCCCGCTCCCCCTTCTTTGAGGGGTGCTCCCCCTCCCCCCTCCTCCCCTCCATTGCATCTGCTGCAGCTCCGTGAGTGGTACTCTCAGCGTGGGGGGTCTGGGGGTGGAGGTACCTGCCCGTACGTCATCCGCACAGGTGACCGCACTGGCCAGACCTGTGGGAGGTTCCACACGGCGCAGCGCTGCTTCTTTCGTCTCGACGACGCCTAGCGTGAGCAGTTTCCTGACGCCACTGAGCTGCCCCGCTGGGCTGATCTGCTTAGGAAGAACATTGATATCTTTGCTCTTGACTTTGATGCTATCCTTGGTGCCATGTATGCATTGACTATTAGTGTTGAGGGTGACTGTTACCTGAGTGTACCGCCCGACCCGGGCATTGGGACCAGTGAGACAGCTGCTCCAGCTGCTAGTGCGTCTGCTGCCCTAGGTCCTGGTGAGGCTGCTGCTCTTGGTGCTAGTGAGTTCGCTCCCCCAGGTGCTAGTGCGTCTGCGCTTGCTGGTACTGCGTCTACTGAGGCACTGCACACCTTCACACTCGACTCGGGTGCTTCCCGCTGTTTCTTCCGTGACCGCACTGCCCTTGAGCAGCTATCTTGGCCAGTTGCTGTCTCCCTCGCTGACCCCTCTGGGGGCCCGGTCCTTGCGACCTCCTCCACTGTCCTCCCTTGTCCTGCGGTCCCGTCCGGCACCCTGTCGGGTCTTTACCTCCCCTCGTTCTCTACGAACTTGGTGGCGGGTTCTGCTCTTCAGGACAAGGGTGTTCACCAGTTCCCCCCTGCCTATGAGCGTGTGACCCACTGTACGTGTGCTAGGACAGGTCGCCACCTAGCTACCTTCACTCGGCAGCCGGGGTCGGACCTGTACACACTGACCACTGAGTCCCCTCAGGTAGCTGCGTCTGCGTCTGCGTCGAGTCAGCTGTCGGCCCCCTGCTCGTGTCGCTCCCTGTCGCACCAGACTGTTCTCTGGCACCACCGTCTTGGTCACCCGTCAGTGCAGCGCCTTCGTGGCATGCACTCCCGGTACCTTGTCTCTGGTCTTCCCAGGGTTCTCCCTCCCCTCCCACCCTCGCCTGCCCCTCCCTGTCTTCCCTGTGTCGAGGGGCGGCAGCGCGCCGCTCCTCACTCCTCCTCGTTCCCTCCCACAGAGGCTCCCCTGCACACTCTCCACCTGGACGTGTGAGGCCCAGCCCGCGTGCGTGGACAGGGCCACGATCGGTACTTCCTGCTGGTTGTCGACGACTACACGCGCTACACCACGGTCTTCCCCTTGCGCACCAAGGGTGAGGTCCCTAATGTTTTGATCCCTTGGATCCGCGCTGCTCGTCTCCAGCTCCGCGAGCGTTTCCAGTCGGACTTTCCCGTCCTGCGTCTGCACTTTGACCGAGGTGGTGAGTTTTCCTCCGACCTCTTGGCAGCCTACTGTGCGGAGCACGGCATCCGCCAGACGTTCACGCTTCCGGCCTCTACACAGCAGAATGGGGTTGCTGAGCGCCGCGTTGGCTTAGTCATGGAGATCGCTCGTACCTCCTTGATCCATGCGGCTGCCCCCCATTTCCTGTGGCCGTTTGCAGTCCAGTACGCCGCGCATCAGCTCAACCTCTGGCCCCGTGTCTCTGCTCCAGAGACCTCGCCCACACTGCTGTGGACAGGGCAGGTTGGCGATGCGTCGCGTTTCCGGGTCTGGGGTGCTCGTGCCTTTGTCCGCGATACCACTGCGGACAAGCTCTCCGCTCGCGCTGTGCCCTGTGTCTTCCTTGGCTTTGTCCCCGACGCGCCTGGTTGGCAGTTTTACCACCCCACCTCGCGCCGTGTCTTCCCCTCTCAGGACGTCACCTTTGTCGAGTCGGTACCCTTTTACCGTCTGTTCCCCTACCGCATTGCTCCGCTCCCTCCCCCGCCTCTCTTCCTCACCCCAGGTGCCCCTTCGGTAGACCCCCTCCCTCCCCAGGGTCCTGCTCCCTCAGGTGTTTCCCAGGTAGACGCAGTCGAGCCTGTCGAGGTAGCTGTTGACTCTGGTCCTGAGAGGGGTACTGAGTCTGGGGGTGCTGAGGCTGGCGGTACTGAGCCTGGGGGTGCTGAGACTGGGGGTGCTAAGCCTGGGGGTGCTGAGACTGGGGGTGCTGAGCCTGGGGGTACTGAGACTGAGGGTGCTGAGCCTGGGGGTGCTGAGACTTGGGGTGCTGAGCCTGGGGGTGCTGAGCCTGGGGGTGCTGCGCCTGGTGACGCTCCCTCTTCACAGCAGCTGCGTGAGTGGTACTCTCAGCGTTGCGGCCTCCGGCGTGGGGCTACTGGAGCTGCGGGTACTGTGTCGCGGCCGGAGCCTCCCTCCCCTCAGCGGCTACGTGAGTGGTAAGCTCGGCGCTGCAGCCTCCGGAGTGGAGCTCCTAGTTTTGAGGTGCCGCCTGCTGGAGGCCCTGCTGCTACTGGAGGTGCTGCTGGTGCTGCTGCAGGTACTGGAGCTGCTGAAGGTGCTGCTAGTACTTGTCCTGCTGGAGGTACTGCTGGTGCTGCTGGAGGTCCTGGAGCTGCTGGCGGTGCTGCTGGTGCTGCTGGAGGTACTGGAGCTGCTGGAGCTACTGGTGGTGCTCCTGGTCCTGGGACTGGTGGTGCTGCAGGAGCTGGTGCTACTGGAGGTACTGGAGTTGACACTACTGGAGGTGCTGCTGGTACTGCGGGAGTTGGAGCTGCTGCTGGGGGTTCTGGTGCTGTCTCTGCTGGTTCTGGGGGCACGTCACGGCCGCGGCCGTACTTCGTTCCGCTCCTTCAGCAGGTTCTTGGTCAGCCGCCTCCTCCTTGTCATGCTCCCTCCTTAGAGTGTCCTCCGCCTGTCCAGTCGCAGTCACAGTTACAGCCTGCCTCGCCACTTCCTGGTCCTTCTCCCTACACTGGTCCGACAGGAGGTCTTACAGAGCGTCGTGAGCCTGAGTCTCGTCCTGTGTCGCCTGAGTCTCGTTCTGCGTCACCTGTTCGTGCTGCTCGCACTGGTCGTCGTGTCCCGCGTCAGCGTCCTCCTGCTGTCCCCGGCACTCACCAGATGTCGTTGCCTTCTCCTCCTGCGTCCTCCCTTCCTGCCCTTGCTGACCCGGAGTCTGACTCTCTTCGTGCTGCTAGTCCTACTGTCACGCGTCTCCTGGCCACAGTTGTCACTGACCCTTCCTTTGAGTCAGCTGCTGCGTCTGCCTTAGTTGCTGAGCTTGTCGACTTTGCTGCTCACTGTCGTCTAAACTACGCTGCCAGTCTTGTTGCTGAGTCTGAGTCTGTCTGTCCTCCGTCCGTCGGGGGTGAGTGTGCTCTTGGCACGGACGTCCTTGAGGACAGGCAGGAGGAGTTTGAGTGCTTTGCCGCCGCTGTACCTCATCTCGTGTCCATGCTGATTGCACCTGAGGGAGACCCGGATGCTCCAGACATCCCGACCCCGCGCTCTTACGCTGAGGCGATCGCGGGTGAGTACTCCTCTCAGTGGCAGACAGCCATGGATGCAGAGATGGCATCCTGGAAGTCCACTGGCACTTACGTCGACGAGGTTCCCCCTCCTGGGGCGAACATCGTCAGTGGGATGTGGATTTTCAGGGTGAAGCGGCCGCCAGGTTCTCCGCCTGTCTTCAAGGCTCGGTACGTTGCTCGAGGCTTCAGTCAGCGAGAGGGAGTAGACTTCTTCCAGACCTTCTCCCCCACCCCGAAGATGACCACTCTTCGGGTGCTGCTGCACGTTGCCGCTCAGCGTGACTACGAGCTTCACTCTCTTGACTTTA
The DNA here is from genome assembly GCA_947471745.1 of Closterium sp. Naga37s-1. Lineage (NCBI taxonomy): Eukaryota > Viridiplantae > Streptophyta > Zygnematophyceae > Desmidiales > Closteriaceae > Closterium > Closterium sp. Naga37s-1. The sequence continues at coordinate 610,229 of CANJKZ010000871.1, forward strand.
GCACAGCTTTCCTGCAGGGCAGCCTGCACGAGGAGATCTGGCTGCGCCGCCCTCCTGGCTTCACTGGGTCGTTTCCTCCTGGTACCCAGTGGAGCCTTCGGCGGCCGGTCTACGGTCTCCGCCAGGCGCCACGTGAGTGGCACGACACACTGAGGACTACACTCGCGGCTCTTGGGTTCTCGCCTTCTATGTGAAAGAATGAGGAATGGAAGAGGTGGTTTCACTAGCAAGCAGTTGAGTACATATAGCAAACCCTAAATTGGGCTGTACTCATTATTGAGTACCCCACTGCAGGCTAGACAAACATAACATTCTGACACACCCCCATAGCCAAAGTGGGGTGTAATCAGCACAACAAGCAAGCAAAACACAAGCTCAGGGTGGATCACAATGTCACCACACAATCTGAGCACAAGTACAAGAAGCAACAGTTTAAAGTTCACAAATGTAAGCAAAGCTAGAGGCTATCACCGAGGGCAAGTGTGGAGGAGGAGGGACTATGAGAGGAGAGGAGGTAGTGGGCGGCAGCTGAAGCTGCTGGCACACGGCGCAACTGGAGCAACTGGCACACGGGCAACTGGAGCAACTGGCACACTGGCAACTGGAGCAACTGGCACACGGGCTACTGGAGTAACTGGCTCCGCGGCTAACTCTGAGCGGCAGGAGCAACGGACTCACGGGCGACTGGAGCAACTGGCTCACGGGCGACTGGCGCAATGGGCTCACGGGCGACTGGCGCAACGGTCTCACGGGCGACTGGAGCTGCGGGCTTCACGGCGGCCACCCCCTTTCAACCTCCCCAAACTATCCCACCCCCCTTTCACACACCCCCTGCTGCACCCTAGGTTCACTCACACCCCACCCCCTAGCACCACTCCGTCGACTCCCACACACCCACCCCCCTCAGCGGCAGCTGCAGCAGTGGGAGACAGAGGAGGAGGAGGAGCAGGGGAGACCACACACCCGCCACCCCCTACTCGCCACCCCCAAACCCTAACACAGGGCAGCAGGGCAGAGCGCGAAACGCGCTAAGGGCAGGGCAGAAAAAAGTTTAGCGAAGTGGTGGGCCCTAGGGAGGAACAGTCCCAGGAGGGAACCAGCTCTATACCATGTGAAAGAACGAGGAATGGAAGAGGTGGTTTCACTAGCAAGCAGTTGAGTACATATAGCAAACCCTAAATTGGGCTGTACTCACTATTGAGTACCCCACTACAGGCTAGACAAACATAACATTCTGACATTCTACTGCCGACCCGTCGCTGTTTCTGCGCACCGACACTTCACTGCCGCCGTTCTACATCCTCGTGTACGTCGACGACTTGGTCTTTGCCACTGCTGACACTGAGGCTCTCGCCCACGTGAAGTCGGAGCTGCAGAAGAGACACACGTGCACAGACCTGGGTGAGCTGACAAGCTATCTTGGCTTGCGGATCACCCGGAACAGAGCACGCCGCACCATCACACTGACTCAGTCACACATGGTGCAGCAGGTCCTTCAGCGCTTCGGCTTCACCTGGTCCTCGGCACAGGCCACTCCTCTGGCTATAGGTCACTCGCTCTCAGCTCCACCTTCGGACGAGTCCGTAGAGCCGAGTGGTCCTTACCCAGAGCTAGTTGGTTGCCTCATGTACCTTATAACTTGCACTCGTCCTGACCTCGCGTACCCTCTTGGCCTTCTGGCTCGTTACGTGGCTCCTGGTCGGCACCGAAAGGTGCACATGGATGCTGCTAAGAGGGTACTGCATTACTTGTGCAGTACGTCAGGCATGGGGCTCGTGCTTGGAGGGAGGCACTCAGTTGTTCTCACTGGGCACTCAGACGCTTCTTGGGTTGACGACCAGGCTACTCAGCGGTCGTCACAGGGTTACACCTTCAGCCTTGGCTCTGGTTCAGTTTCTTGGCATTCTACTCGCTCGTCTTCAGTTCTCAGCTCCAGTTGTGAGGCTGAGATCTACGCCACAGCCATGGCTGCACAGGAGCTACGCTGGCTGACCTACCTGCTGACCGACTTGGGAGAGCGGCCTAGTTCTCCTCCAGTGCTGTACGTCGACAACAAGGCTGCCGTTGCCTTGTGTGAGGAGCACAGACTAGAGCACAGAACGAAGCACATCGCTCTCCGTTACTTCCTGGCTCGAGAGTTGCAGCAGCGCGGTCAGCTTCGTCTGCGTTACGTGGCCACTCAGGCCAACACCGCTGATATATTCACCAAGGCACTTCAGCCTGGTGATCATCAGCGCTTCTGCACTATGTTGGGGCTTGTGCCCACTTTTCCTCACTTGCTGTAGGCTTTGTCTGTACTGTGATCTCTATATATGTATACCTGCCTGTTTGCTTTGCTAGGTTGAGATCACCTTACTGTTTGTGTTGCATATATGCCTCTGCATGTGAACTGGCCCTGTGGCCCTTTGCTTGTGCTCAGAGTGTGTGGTGACGTTGTGATCCACCCTGAGCTTGCTTTGCCTTTCTTGACTGGTCTTGTGACCCCTTGCTCTCCCCCACTTTGCCTATGGGGGTGTGTCAAACATTATATATATGTTATTGCTGTGTAGGCTATAGTGGGTTAGCCTTTAGGGGGTACACAACTCTAGGGTTTCATACTTGTAATCCAATGTTTCATAGTTCAATCACTTCTTCATTCTGACAGTCACATAGCGCTGCACGTCGGTGAGCATATCCGGCCAGTAGTAATTCCGCTGCAGCAGCTTCAGTGTTTTGTCGATGCCGAAATGCCCGGAAAGGTTGGAGTCGTGGACCTCCTGCGTCAGCAACTCCCGTAAAGGCTGGTAGGCTGGCACCCAAATCCGGTTCGTACCGGCTTTTAGGTGATATTTGCCGTGTTGCGTAGTAGCCTGTTGGTGCCGGTTCTTAAAAAACTCGTCGATCTTGTAGCCGTAGGTGAATAGTCCCGTCAACATCGGGTTGGTATGGGCGATTAGTACTGCCGCGGTCTGCATGGATGGTCGGGTGAGGGCGTCAGCAATGTTGTTGGCGCCTTTCTTGTACGTGATGGTGTACAAAAAATTGGACTCGAGGTAGTCCAACCACCGGATTTGTCACGGTTTGAGTGTTGGTTGCGTGCGCATGTACTGTAGCGATTTGTGGTCGGTTCGGATCGTCATGTCGGCTCCTATGAGGTAGCAGCGCCAGGCACGAAATGCGTGGACGATGGCCAGCATTTCTTTGTCGTGGACTGGGTAGTTGCGCTTGGGTGGCTGCATTTTGCGTGATTCGTAGGCGATGGGTTGCAGCCCCTTGCCGAAGTCCTGTAGCAGGACGGCGCCGACAACGAAATCGCTGGCGTCCGTGATGACTTCGAACGGTCGAGATGGGTCGGCGAGGCGGAGTACCGGGGGTGAACTCAAAATGTTTTTGAGGGCGTCGAAGGCGGACTGCTCTCTCTCTCCCCACCGAAAATGTGTGTCCTTGTGCAGTAGGTCGGTCAGCGGCTTGGTTATCCCTGCCATATTAGGTACAAAATGGCGAACGTAGTTAACAAATCCCAAAAAACTCTGCAATTCGGGGATACTCGTCGGCGGCGTCCACTTCATGATGGCGTCTACTTTACGAGGGTCGATTTTAATACCTTCGCCAGAAACCACGTGGCCCAAAAATTCCAACTCCGGCTTCAGGAACTCACACTTAGACCCCTTCGTAATGAGTCGATTTTCCTGTAGGCGCCGAAACACCTCCTCCAAGTCCCTTAAATGTTCCTCTTTTGTTTTGCTGTACACCATGATGTCGTCGAGATACACGATGACTTTTTTATCCAGCATGTCCCGAAAGATCCCGTTCATTGTCAGCTGGAACGTCGAGGGCGCGTTGGTCAGTCCGAACGGCATCACTGTATATTTGTAACTGCCGTAGCGTGTGCGAAAAGCTGTCTTCGGGCAGTCGTCAGGCGAACACGCGAATCTGGTGGTAGCCCCCTCGCAAGTCAATTTTCGAAAGGTAACGAGCTTCGCGAAGTTGATCCAGCAGATCGTCCGTTCACGGGATCGGGTAACGCGACTTTAGTGTGACCCGATTGAGCGCCCGATAATCGATGCACATGCGTAGGCCCCCGTCCTTCTTCAGCGTGAACAGCATCAGTGCTGCAAATGGCGGCGTGCTTGGCCGTATGAATCCCTTGGCTAGCAGGTAATACAGCTGGCTTCGCAGCTCGTCGAGCTCTGGTTGGCTAAGTCGCCACTGTGTCTGCACAGTGGGTTGCGCGCCGAGTTCCAGCTGGATCCGATGGCCTTCTGTACGCTGAGGGGGTAGGCCATCCGGTAGGTCATCCACGAAAACTTCGAGATATTTCCGAATAATGCTCGCCAACTCCTCAGGGACGGCTGCGCAGAGCGTGTCGATATCCGCGATTTTGTCGGAGGCTGTCACCTCGTACAGATGCACTGCATAAGCTTGAGCCCCGCCATTGATCGCCTGCCGCATGTTGATGGCGTTGACACGTGTCGTCACCGGCTCTGGGTCCGTCCATTTTGGAAGCGTCGTCAGCCCTGCATGTCCTCGCACGGCACACGCTCCTGTCGTCCAGTCGATCGTCGGATTGAATCGTTGCAGCCAATCTCGTCCTAGCAATACATCGCAGCCGTCCAGCGTTGTCGCCAGCATCTTCATGCCGAACCCGAAATTGTCGCCACACTTGATCCGATTTTTTCGCGCCTCATCTCGGATTGCCAGCGGCGTCCCATCCACCAACTGTGCATCAATCGCCGGCAGACACGTGTTCAGCTTCACCCCTATTTTTTTGGCCGTTGCCAGGTTGACGAGGCTGTGACTCGCCCCACCGTCAACGAATATTTTTATATTATAACTGTTAACCCTCCCCACCACCAGCACAGGATAGTCCACGTGTTCACCCACGTTATTCGTCCGGTTGCGGTTGATAGCCCTGATCGGTACCACGACCCGATGTGGATGGTGATTGTCAGGCGACAGGGTCTCGTCAGTAGGGCGCCCGTCTGCTACTGACTCGTATCTTTTCCCGACCCTTCTCCGTCGTTCTTCTTCCCCTGCTTAAGCTTCGGGCAGTCTTTTCTCAGGTGGCCCAAGTGGTTGCATGCAAAGCACGGCCCGATGGCTCGGCTTGGCGCATCCACGCCGTTGATCGTGGGCTGCTGAGTCGGTCCACGAAATCGAGGGCCCTCCCAGGAGCTCGATCTCGCCCACTGCATTAGTGCATCCGTTGACTCGGCTTCCCGGACGGCGTCGTTAAAGCTGCGTGGCCGCTTTTGTCGGACCTCGTACTGTATCTCATATTTCAGGCCCGCCACGTAGCAATCCAGCCGCTCCGCATCACTCATGTCGTCCACTTGGTCCGCCAAGTTGCGGAGTCTGCTGGTGTAGTCCTGGACCGAAGTCACCTGCTTCCAGGCGCGCAGCTTCATGCGAGCAGAGTCCGAGGCGGATATGTGCTCGAACCTGGTTCGCAGGGCGGCGCCCCACTCCTTCCATGCGCGTATCGTAGCCGTCCCGAAAATGGAAGCTGTTCGTTACGTGACAGGTGTCGAAGTCTCGTCGTTCGCACGTGCTATTCCTGCCGAAGTCCCTTCGTCTTGCAACGTTCGTCGCCACCACTCCAGCGGAGGTCCTCTCAACAGTGAAACTGCAAAATTAATGCGGGTGGCATCGTCATTTATCATAGCAACAATGAAAAACACCTCCACACCGAACAACTATGCAGAAACAGTGACAAACTTGTCACTGGGGTTAAACGGGGGCGGGTTTGTCGACTTGATTTTGACTGTTGTTGAAGCCGTTATTGCTGCTTGGACTGTTGGCACTGCTGCTATTGTCGCCAGAGTTGTCGCTGCTGCACGTGTCGGTGCTCCTTGCGACTGTTGCGGTGACTGTTGCTGCTGTGCCCGCCTCGCATCATTCGCATCCATGGAGCCTTCCAATTTGCTCCAGACCCGCTCATCTGGCATGGAGCTGCTACTTGCGTCCTCAACGACAGGCGACTCCTAGCGCGCTTCACCACGCGCCTGGTGTAGTTCGGCGTTTTCCTTCCGTAGACGCTCCATCTCCGCAGACATGGTCTGCAAGTTGGCCTGCATCGCCCGGAACTGTCAGAACATATATATAGCTTATGCTGTTGTGTAGGCTATAGTGGGGTATCCCATAGGGGGTACAACCCAATTAGGGTTTCCTATATGTACTCACTTCATTCATAGTTCATCCATTCTCGTTCTCATTATCACATGGAATCAGAGCAGGTCCCCTCCTAGGGACTGTTCCTTGGGCCCACCGAAACGCGCCTCGAGTCGCGCCTGCCCTTTTTTTTTTTTTTTTAGCGGCCCGTCGAGTCGCACCTAGCGGCCCGTAGTGCCGCCCTTACGGTCGCGTCGAGCCGCCATAGCGGCTGCGGCGCGCCGCCCCTTTTCCCGGCCCGTCGCCGCCCTTACCCGCGGCTTTACGCCGCCCTCACCGGCGGCTTCGCGCCGCCCCTTACCTGCGGCCCCGCCGCCTCTCTCGTTGCGGCCCCGCCGCCCGTCTTCGCGGCCCCGCCGCCATCTCTCGCTGCGGCCCCGCCGCCACTCACTGCGGCCCCGCCGCCCGTCTTCGCGGCCCCGCCGCCTCTCTCGCTGCGGCCCCGCCGCCTCTCACTGCGGCCCCGCCGCCCTACTCAGCGGCCCCGCCGCCCGATTTCGCGGCCCCGCCGCTTCTCTCGCTGCGGCCCCGCCGCCTCTCTCGCTGCGGCCCCGCCGCCTCTCTCGTTGCGGCCCCGCCGCCCTTCCCTGCGGCCCCGCCGCTTCTCTGCAGCGGCCCCGCCGCCCGTCTTCGCGGCCACGCCGCCTCGCTACGTCAGCGGCCCAGCCGAGCCGCCCAACAGCAGCGCAGCCGAGCCGCCCAGCAGCAGAGCAGCCGAGCCGCCCCGTCGCCGAGCCGCGCTGCAGCCGAGCCGCCCGGCCGCCGAGCCGCCCGGGAGCCGAGCAACCGAGCCGCCGTGCAGCCGAGCCGCCCTGCTGCCGAGCCGCCCGGGAGCCGAGCCGCCGAGCCGCCCTGCCGCCGAGCCGCCCTGCCACCGAGCCGCCCTGCCGCCGAGCCGCCCGGGAGCCGAGCCGCCCAGCAGCCGAGCCGCCGAGCCGCCCAGTCGCCGGGCCGCCCTACTGCCGAGCCGCCCGACCTGCCCTGCCTGGTGAGCACAGCACCACTGTTACTGCGTGCCCTTCCCCTACTGCTTGTACTACTACACTGTCGTCGTCATGGCTACCCCTAGTGTCCTCGCTTTTGACGCTGAGGGTCGAGCCATTGACTTTGAGGTCTGGGTCGACGACCTGCAGCTGTTCTTACAGTGCGATAGGGCGGACGGTCTTTCCCTCTTTGACCTCACCTCTGGCGCCTCTCCTGCCCCTGCTGCTGATGCTGACCCCACTGTTCGCTCTCAGTGGGCCACCCGCGATGCTGCTGCACGTCTTGCTGTGCGTCGCCACCTGCCTACCACTGAGCGCGCGCACTTTAGTCAGTACAAGAGTGCTCAGACCTTGTACGACGCTGTAGTTGCGCGCTACTCTTCCCCTGCCACTGCTGCCCTTAGCCGCCTCATGCTACCGTACCTCTTTCCTGACCTTGCTGCCTTTCCCACTGTCGCTGACCTCATTACGCACCTCCGCACTAGTGACACTCGCTACCGTGCCGCCCTTCCTGCTGAGTTCTGCGCCAAGAACCCCCCCCCCATGTACATCACTCTCTATTACATAGTCACACGCCTCCCTGACTCCCTTCACGTAGTCAGGGACCACTTCCTCTCAGTCTGTCCCACCACTCTCACTGTCGACCTCCTCGAGAAGTCCCTCCTGGCGGCGGAGAAGAGCATCGTCGCTGTAGGAGCCTCTCGTGGTGACCCTCGCACCCCCATCTTTGAGGGGTGTTCTCCTTCCCCCCTGCTGCCCTCTGTTGCCTCTGCTGCTGCTGCCGACCTGCTTGGTCTTGAGTCGGTCTGCGCGGCGTCTGCCCCTAGCGGGAGACGCCGCCCTGGCAGGGGCAAGGGGGGCAAGGGCGCGGGTGGACCTGGCGGGGGCGGTGGAGGTGGCGGTGGAGGCGGCGGAGGGAGTGGGAGTGGCGGTGGGAGTGGTGGCGGGGGCGGTGGTGGCGGTGTCAGCAGCGGAGGAGGAGGCGGTGGCGGCGGCAGCGGTGGGAGCGGAGGCAGCGGTGGTGGTGGAGGTGGAGGCGGCGGTGGCGGAGGGGGTGGAGCTGGTCGGGGTGGTGCCCCGCAGCGTAGCGGCTCTGGTAGTGGCCAGCGTCAGCAGCAGCAGCAGCAGCAGCGTTCGCAGGACATCCCCCCGCCCCAGCAGCTCCGTGAGTGGTACACGCAGCGTCAGCGGGGTGGGGGTTTTGGTCCGTGCACCTACGTCCTTCGTTCCGGCGACCGTGCGGGTGAGCAGTGTGGGGGTGCCCACCCCACCCAGCGCTGCTTTGGCCGCCTGACGGATGCTTGGCGTCAGCAGTTCCCCGAGGCTAGTGAGATTCCCCGTTGGGGAGAGCTGTCTAGGGCTGGTGTAGCTATCTTTGATCATGACTTTGATGCTATCCTTGCTGCCATGTATGCTGTGACTATTAGTGAGGAGGGTGACTGTTACCGGTGTTTCCCGCCCGACCCGGGCATTGGTACTGCTGCGCCAGGTACTTCTGCGGCTGCTGCTCTAGGTGCCAGTGCGTCTGCACTCTCAGGTACTGGTGAGGCTGCGCTCTCAGGTACTGCGTCGGCTTCGGCCTCCCTCACCTTCACGCTTGACTCAGGGGCTTCTCGCTCCTTCTTTCGAGACCGCACCACACTCACGCCGCTTGGCCGGCCGGTTGCAGTCTCCCTGGCTGACCCCTCTGGGGGTCCTGTCCTCTCTCACTTCTCCACTGTCCTTCCGTGTCCGGCTGCCCCCTCGGGCACCTTGTCTGGTCTGTACCTCCCCTCGTTCTCGACGAACTTGGTGAGTGGTGCTGACCTGCAGGATGCGGGGGTTCACCAGTTTACTCCTGCGAGTCAGCGGGTGACCCACTGCTCGGACGCCCGCACAGGCCGACACCTGGCCACGTTTTCGCGTCGGCCGGGGTCGAGTCTCTACACCCTGACCACTGAGTCTCCTCCTGTCCCTGCGTCTGGCCAGGTAGCTGCGTCGGGTCAGGTGTTTGCTGCTGCGTCCAGGTCTGGTCCTGAGTCTGCCCCCTGCTCGTGTCGCCGCCTGTCTCAGGAGACTCTCCTGTGGCACCACCGTCTTGGCCACCCCTCCTTGCCTCGTCTTCGGGGCATGGCTTCCCGTGTCCTTGTCTCTGGTCTTCCCCGGTCTCTCCCTCCCCTTCCCTCGGGACCCGGACCTTCCTGTGTCCCCTGTGTCGAGGGGCGGCTCCGGGCTGCCCCTCACTCCTCCCAGTTTCCCCCGACAGAGGCTCCTCTGCAGACGCTTCACATGGACGTGTGGGGCCCGGCCCGCGTCCGTGGGCAGGGTCACGAGCGCTACTTCCTGCTGGTGGTTGACGACTACTCGCGTTACACCACAGTCTTCCCCTTGCGCAGCAAGGGTGATGTTACTGAGGTGTTGATCGACTAGATCCGCGCAGCTCGTCTCCAGCTCAGGAGGAGCTTCGGCTCGGACTTTCCTGTTCTGCGTCTGCACTCTGACCGAGGTGGAGAGTTCTCCTCTGGCCTTCTGCGCACCTACTGTCGTGCACGAGGCATCCGCCAGACCTTTACGCTTCCGGACTCTCCACAGCAAAATGGGATTGCTGAGCGCCGCATTGGCATGGTCATGGACGTCGCTCGTACGTCCATGATGCATGCGGCTGCCCCCCATTTTCTGTGGCCGTTTGCGGTTCGGTACGCGGCGCATCAGATCAACCTTCACCCCAGGGTCTCCCGGCCGGAGACCTCCCCAGCTCTGCTGTGGACGGGGAAGGTCGGCGATGCGTCTGCGTTCCGTGTCTGGGGATCTCGGGCGTTTGTCCGCGACTTGTCTGCGGACAAGCTGTCCCCTCGTGCTGCTCCCTGTGTCTTCCTCGGCTTCCCCCCTGACGCCCCAGGGTGGCAGTTCTACCACCCCTCCTCTCGTCGTGTTCTGTCCTCCCAGGACGTCACGTTCGACGAGTCAGTCCCCTTCTACCGCCTCTTCCCCTACCGCACTTCTTCCCTCCCCCCGCCACCGCACTTCCTTGTGCCAGGTCCCCCCCCGGTAGACCCCCTCCCCCCTCAGGGTCCTGCCCCTTCAGGTGTGTCCCAGGTAGACGCAGTCGAGCCGGTCGAGGTTGCTGGTGACTCTGGTCCTGCTGCGGGTGCTGAGCCTGGGGGTGCTGACTCTGGGGGTGCTACGCGCGTGGGTGCTGAGCCTGGGGGTGCTGAGCCTGGGGGTGCTGAGTCTGGGGGTACTGAGCCTGGGGGTACTGCGACTGGGGGTGCTGAGCCTTGGGGTGCGGAGTCTGGGGGTGCTGAGCCTGGGGGTGCTGCGACTGGGGGTGCTGAGCCTGGGGGTGCGGAGTCTTGGGGTGCTGAGCCTGGGGGTGCTGCGACTGGGGGTGCTGGGCCAGGGGGTGCTGCGTCTGGAGCTGCTGAGCCTGGAGCTGCGGAGCCTGCGGCCACTGGACCTCCCCTTGTGGCGTCTGGCGGTGCGGGACCTGGCGGTTCTCCGGGTGCTTCGCCTCGGCGGGAGCCCCTCTCTCCACAGGAGCTGCGCGAGTGGTTTGCTCGCCGCTGGAGACGTACTGCTGGAGCCGGAGCTCCTTCGACTGCTGAGGGTACTTGTGCTGCTGGTCCCGGAGCTGCTGGGCCTTCGGGTCCGCCTGGAGCTGGAGCTGCTGCGGGTGTTGGTGCTCCTGGTGCTGCTGGAGGTCCTGCCCCTGGAGGTGCTGTTGGCGCTGGTGCTGCTGCTGAGGGTGCTGTCCCTGCTGTGTCTGGAGTCGCCGCGCGGCCTCGGCCGTACTTCGTTCCACTCCTACAGCAGGTTCTTGGTCTTTCTCCTCCTGCAGCGTGTCCACCGCCTGTTCAGTCACAGTCCCAGTTAGAGCCCGCCTCCCCACTTCCTGCTCCCTCTCCTTACACTGGTCCCACTGGAGGTCTTGCTGAGCGTCGTGAGCCTGCGTCTCGTCCTGCGTCGCCTGTTCGTGCTGCTCGCGCTAGTGGTCGCGGTTCGCGTCAGCGTCCTCCTCCTGTCCCTGGCACGCACCGGATGTCTTTGCGTCCGTCCACTGCTCCTCTGCGTGCCCCTTTGCCTTCTCCTCCTGAGTCCTCTCTTCCTGCACTTACCGACCCAGAGTCCGACTCTCTTCGTGCTACCAGTCCTACTGTCACACGTCTTCTTGCTACTGTCGTCACTGACCCCTCCTTTGAGTCCACTGCTGCGTCTGCTCTTGTTGCTGAGCTAGTCGACTTTGCTGCTCGCTGTCGTCTAGACTACGCTGCCGGTCTTGTTGCTGAGTCTGCGTCTGTCTGTCCTCCGTCCGTCGGGGGTGAGTGTGCTCTTGGCACGGACGTCCTTGAGGACAGGCAGGAGGAGTTCCAGTGTCTGGCTGCTGCTTCACCTCATCTCGCGTCTGTACTACTTGCCCCTGAGGGAGACCCGGATGCACTAGACATCCCGACTCCGCGCTCTTACGCGGAGGCCGTAGAGGGTCCCTACTCCTCTCAGTGGCAGGCAGCTATGGATGCAGAGATGGCGTCCTGGAAGTCCACAGGCACCTACGTTGACGCGGTTCCCCCTCCTGGGGCGAACATCGTCAGTGGCATGTGGATCTTCAGGGTGAAGCGGCCGCCGGGCTCTCCACCTGTCTTCAAGGCGCGGTACGTCGCTCGTGGCTTCAGTCAGCGGCAGGGAGTTGACTACTTTCAGACCTTCTCTCCCACCCCGAAGATGACCACTCTTCGGGTGCTGCTGCACATAGCCGCTCAGCGCGACTACGAGCTCCACTCTCTTGACTTCAGCACTGCTTTCTTGCAGGGTAGCCTGCACGAGGAGATCTGGCTGCGCCGTCCACCTGGCTTCACTGGGACTTTCCCTCCTGGCACCCAGTGGAGCCTCCGACGGCCAGTCTACGGTCTCCGCCAGGCACCGCGTGAGTGGCACGACACACTGAGGACTACGCTTGCGGCTCTTGGGTTTGCTCCCTCTACTGCTGACCCGTCGTTGTTTCTGCGCACCGACACTTCTTTGCCGCCGTTCTACATCCTCGTGTACGTCGACGACCTGGTCTTTGCCACAGCTGACACTGCTGGACTAGCCTACGTGAAGTCCGAGCTGCAGAAGAGACACACGTGCACAGACCTGGGTGAACTGCGCAGCTACCTTGGCTTGCAGATCACTCGGGACAGAGCACGCCGCACCATTACCTTGACTCAGTCACACATGGTGCAGCAGGTCCTTCAGCGCTTCGGCTTCACGTACTCCTCGCCTCAGGCCACTCCTCTGTCTACTCGCCACTCGCTCTCAGCTCTGCCTTCGGATGAGTCCGTAGAGTCGAGTGGCCCGTACCCAGAGCTTGTTGGTTGCCTCATGTACCTGATGACCTGCACACGACCTGACCTTGCATACCCTCTTAGCATTCTTGCACGCTATGTTGCTCCTGGGAGACACCGACCAGAGCACATGGCTGCAGCGAAGAGGGTGTTGCGCTACTTGTGCAGTACGTCGGGCATGGGGCTAGTGCTTGGAGGGCGGAGTCCAGTGGTGCTCACTGGGCACGCGGACGCTTCTTGGGCTGACGACCAGGCTACGCAGCGGTCGTCGCAGGGTTACACCTTCAGTCTTGGTTCCGGCTCTGTCTCGTGGCGGGCTACTCGCTCGTCCTCTGTTCTCGGCTCCAGTTGTGAGGCTGAGATCTACGCCGGGGCCATGGCTGCACAGGAGCTTCGCTGGCTCACCTACCTGCTGACTGACCTTGGAGAGCCGCCTCGTTCTCCTCCAGTGCTGTACGTAGACAACAAGGCCATGCTGGCCTTGTGTCGAGAGCAGCGCTTGGAGCACAGAACGAAGCACATTGCTCTCCGTTACTTTCTTGCTCGTGAGCTGCAGCAGCGTGGTCAGTTGCGACTTGCGTACGTGGCCTCTGAGGCCAACACTGCTGATGTGTTCACCAAGGCACTTCCGCCTTGTGACCATCAGCGCTTCTGCACTCAGCTGGGTCTTGTACCTGTCTTGCCTCACTTGCTCTCCTCTTGACCTTGCTTGTACTGTCACATATATATACCTGCTCTTGCTTGTCTAGCTCTATGTATATATGTGTGCACTCCTGCATGTGAACTGGCCTTGTGGCCTTGTCGTTGTGCTCGGACTGTGTGGTGACTTTGTGATCCACCCTGAGCTTGTTGTTCTTTGCGTGACTGGTCTTGTGACCCCTTGTTCTCCCCCACTTTGCCTATGGGGGTGTGTCAGAACATATATATAGCTTATGCTGTTGTGTAGGCTATAGTGGGGTATCCCATAGGGGGTACAACCCAATTAGGGTTTCCTATATGTACTCACTTCATTCATAGTTCATCCATTCTCGTTCTCATTATCACAGGAACTGTTGCATGAATTCGTTAAACTCGGCCTGATCGATGTGCCTCAGGCTTCGTCGAACGTGCAGGGGGTGGCTAGCGATTTTTCTGACTTCGGTGAAGGCGTAAACACCATCGTAGTCGGAGTGAAAAAATCGTATCTATCGCTCCCCTTCTACAAACTACCCCGGAAACGCGAGGGTAACCTAGGAAAGTAGCTCTGATACCAAGTGTTATGAGTTGTGAAAGAGAAAAGTGCGCAGAATTCAATAACGCGGAATTGAATACAACGTCTGAGCAAACAATGAGGCCTAGGACTATATGGCAATGCTAGCTAGGCCGAGGTCGCGTGGTCGCGAGATGGTTGGGTGCAAGTTCGGGGTTGGAAAACCCAAAGGCGACTCGGTGGTGGCTCGGAAGGCGAGGTCGGCAGACAGAGCCTGGTTTTCCGAAACCCGAGGTTGTACGCGTACAGTGTGACCCAGTAAGGAATCCGAGAACCAGGGCCTATTTTTGGATTTTAGGTACTCTGATTTCCAGAGTAGTTTTTTTCCCAACTCTGAAATCTAGGGTTGTTCCTGCGCCTTACCCTGATTTGTCAGAGTAACCCTATACTTTCAAAAAAAAACCCAGGCACGTCAGAGTAATAATTTTCTCTACTCTGATGTTAGTTAAGTTTGGTGTACCATGACCTTTGTTACGCCTTTTGTACTTGCATTGTGTTTCATTTCCGCGTCGCCCACGTTTCCCCCCTCACTGCGATGTTTCAGAGTGAGGTGTTGGCGGCACCGATAATCTGACTAAGAGCGTGTCTGAAGTTAAATGTCGACGGATGTACAGTTTCGTCGGGGAATGCTGGCGAATCTCAACCCTCGGATTGAGCGTTCCGACCGTCAGGATTCCTCGACGTCAGTTTCGTCGGGAATCGTCGACGTTCACTTCAGACATAAAGAGAGAGGGGACTGGCTGGCATTGTGCGCTGGTTGGGAAAGTTGTCAAACTACGGTAGCCAATCAGCGCTCATATTGCCGCCAACACACGACAGAAATCAGGAGAATGATCTCGACGATTCGGGGAAAACCCGCTAAACGCAGGGGGGGTGGGGAGGGGAGGGGGGTGGGGGAGGGGGGGCCGGCAGGTATTCCCTACACAGAGTAAATTCGGTCCCCGAAAAGAAAACCCAGGGGCCTCAGAGTGGACTACAGCGTAGCTCTGACGGGTCAGAGAAATCGGAAGTCCCAAAAAAATTACCCAGCGGGTACAGAGTTACTTTAAAAAATGACTCTGATTTTCAGAGAAACAGAGTAATTTACTCTGAAAACGTGAGGTCTGCCGAGAACATTCCTTACAAAAAGAGTAGTTTGTGCGGTCGCTGTCCCCTATGCCACACCCGTAGCTTCCGTAATACAACAATATTCTGTGTCGTTTTCATTATTGTGATTGAAATATACGGTTTTAAATCGTTTAAAATGCTAACTTAGGCGTCAATGACCGTTTCAGCCATTCTTAAGGTCTTGTTTTTTTCTACGGAGTCAGAATGCTAGTTGGCATTGTGGTACACTTGGCAGCACAATTTGTGGGTAGGTGAAAGACTCAATACCGGATAATCACTGGATCCCCCTCAGCATTGCGACATGAGTAGGCGCCTGCAAGATCCTGTCCAAATTTGCCAAGAAAGCAAGTCATTCCAGCTGGCTTCGTCAAGTTCCATTTTCACGTCGCCAAACCCGAGGAGCTATGGCTTCTAGATTACGCGGCCCCGGGCTCCTGCTGCCCTCCTCTAACGGGAACAGCCAGGGACCACGTCCGTCATGTGGGGTCAAATCCAAAGCGTATCACGCGCATTTCCTCCTAGAGTGCAACCACGAGACAAATCATGACGCCGTGATGCGTCAGACAGCCTCCACAAGTCATCGGTCGCACCAAAAGCTCCGCCATGGACGCTTGAGCGGCGAACTTACAGTCACGCCTGCGCCGACCAATTTGTTTACAGGCGGATCTTACCTGATATGCACTTACTGCTGTTGTGGCTTTGCCTCCGTCGAAAGCAAAGAGCCATGAAGCATTCTGAGTCAGCAAGAAGGTGATCCAGCCTGTATCATGCACTGCAAGGCAGTTGCCTCAATTTCGGGCGGCACAATGCTGCTAACAGCTAAACTCGCCACTGCGACTTAATTTCACGTCAGGGGAAGAGACCGCTGACGGTTCGGGGTGATTTTAGCGGATCCATCGAACGGTTTTCTGGCCACGACGGCCTCGGATAAGGAGCTTTCGGACCTGAATTGTGGCCGGAAATCGAGGGGAATACTACCTTTCTCCGCCTGCTGCCTCGCGGTTTTCGATTGCCCCGTGGTTTCCCAGACAGGCTGATACTGAAGAAGCCGATGTTTTATTGTAAACTGAGGGAATCCCAAGACGAGTTACGGCTCTTTTGGCTCGAGGTCCTGGACAAGCCCATCTCTGAGGCCTAGAGTTCCTAATAGCATCGCTTTCATTAGATATTAAAAACGATCCAGCCACAGGTTGTTAACTGTAGCCTCTTTCCTTGAGCTCGCCGCGGTGTTGCTTTCAGCTCATGCCAAACCTTGCTTCACTCTCGTGTCTTGTTTCCGAACTATGGTTATGCGTTGCCGTCAGCCGTTGAGTCCTCACGCTACAATGGTAGGAGGAGACACATCCATGGAGGCGGCAATAGCGGATTTGGAGGTTTGCCACGCGTCGCTGAAGCACCAGATGACTAAGATTCAGCTGGTGAAGGAGCAGTTGCGTGAAAAATGGAAGCAGAGCAACGAGGTATAACGCTCATTCAACTGAGTTGATCTTACAGCATCTTGATCATCATATTCGCTACGCCTGAGTACAGTACCTGATCATTTCTTGAAACCTGATTCACGCGATACTGCACACTTGCAGGACGCGGACAGCCCCAAGAATTTGACGCATCCCATTCGTCGGTCGAGCCCCGGTGGATCAGGCTCCTTCTCAGCCTCCCAGAGCCAATCTGCGGTCGTCTCTCCAGCTTCTAGGAACCAGCTTCCGCTCAACCTTCCAAGAGAAATATCAAGAGGTTCCTCAGAGAATGGTTCACCAGAGAGCGACGCTCACTCACCCCTCAGGCGATTCCCCTCGGGAATCCATGGCTGGGATTCTGAGGACCAAGCCATCTACGTCTTCCGGCCTGACGGCACCATCATGATGTGGTATGTTTTTTTCCGGACAGATTTGGAAATATTGTGGGTATTTTAGTCCAGTCCTCCTTGGTTCACCACTGTTGAGTCATTGACCTCCCTTAACTCCTCCGTTTCATGCCTGGTGTCTGCAGGAATTCAAGGTCGGAGAAATTGTTTGGGTACACAGAGGAGGAGGCAGTTGGGCAGAAAATAGGGGAGCTGCTGTGCTGCCAGCAGTCGAGCCACGCCGCCTCGCAAATCATTGCCCGCCTACTGGTCAGTCAGTCAGACCAACACTCCTCGTTAAACCTTCTTTTTTGGTATCGTTCAGCCTGATTGTCCAGCCTGTGAGTCGTCTGCGGTTGGGCAGAGCCTGTGCAACTTTCCCCTCGCCAAGGAATCGGGGTGCGATGATAACACACCGGCCCATCATTGAGGGCAAGAGCACCGTGATAACCTTTGTTTCTGTCACCTCCTCCCTTCTTTGTCTTTGCAGGGGGGACAGTGTTGGGCGGGCAACTCTCCCCTTACCAAGAAGTCAGGGGAGGTGTTTGACGCAATGATTACCGATCGGCCCGTAATGGACAACAAGGGCAACGTGAGCATGATCGTGGGGGTGGCGAGTGACAGCCGACCGTTCAAGGAGCAGATTCAGGCATTCATCGGCAGCTGCAGCAGCAGCATGCACGTCAGCACGGCTGTTGGGCCCGTCTCCATTGCCTCTCCAGCTGCCGCTGCTTTTCATTCTGTGGCTTCTGCTCTGCCTGGTGCTGCTACACCTGCTGCTGCTCCCCTTGGTGCTGCTACACCTGCTGCTGCTCCCCTTGGTGCTGCTGCCTCCTTTGGCGCTGCTGCTGCCATTCTTGACGTTATGGTTCCATCGCCCAGGAAGCAGTAGATGGCCTGGTCCTCAGACTCCAAGCCATGGATTCCCGAGGGGAACCGCCTGAGGGGCGAGTGAGAGTGCGCGTCGCCCTCTGATGAGCCATCCGAGTAACTGGGAAGGTTGAGCTGAAGCAGGTTCGTGGAGGCTGGAGAGACGACCCCGGAGTGGCTCTGGGAGGCGGAGAACGAGCCTGATCTGCCGGGCTTGACCAACGGAAGGGCCTGAGGCCTGCTGCTACCTGCTGCCGCTCTGCCTTGTCCTCTGCTGCAGTTGGCGATGGGATGCTCTGGAGAGGTGTGGAGGGCGTTGGTATGTGCTGGTTCTAACGTGTTTTTTGTCAAGCATCTTCGGGCAGATTCGTAACCGTCACTGTCAGTCCTACTTCATTCACCGCCATGTGAAATTGAAGCCTCCTGGTTCCATTCCACCTGCTCTTTCCTGGTGCTTGCTGTCTGCAGGAACGCAGGGTCGGGGAAGCTGTTTGGGTACCCAGCGGAGGAGGCTGTGAGGCAGTTTTTGAGTCGCCTCAAAAACTCCCCTTCGTTCCATCTTTTTTTTTTTTTGTCCTTGCTGTCTGCAGGAACGCAGGGTCGGAGAAGCTGTTTGGGTACCCAGCGGAGGAGGCGATGGGGCGGAACATAGTGGACCTGCTGTGCTGCCAGAAGACATTTGACGCCGCCTTTCAAATAATTGCACGCTTGCAGGTCAGTCAGAGCACCAAATCAGCTGCACTTTTTGTTGCACTGTGATAACCTTAGTGGGAAAATAGTGTGATAATTTTTGTTCCTAAAACCTTTCTTGCCTTTTTTTCCCTTGCAGGTGGGGCAGTGCTGGACGGGCAATTTCTCCCTTATCAAGAAGTCAGGCGAGGTTTTTGACGCCATGATTACAGACCGGCCAATATTTGACAGCAAGGGCAACGTGAGCATGATTGTGGGAGTGGCGAGCGACAGCCGGCCGTTCAAGGAGCAGATCCAAGCTTTCATCGGCAGCTGCAGCAGCAGCATGCACGTCAGCACGTCCCTTGGCCCTGTGTCGACTGCTTCACCTGGTGCCGCCGCTGCTGCCGCTGCTTTTCATTCTGTTGCTTCTGCTCCCCCTGGCGCTGCTGCTGCTTCTCCCCTTGGTGCTGCTGCTTCCACTCCTGATGGCTTCCCATCGCCAGCCACGCCACTTGAGAGCATCCCATCGCCAACTGCAGCAGAGGACAAGGCAGGGGATAAGGCAGAGCACTGGCAGTTAGCACAAGGCTTGAAGCCACTGCAGCTGAATGTGACCACTGCACCCCTGCGACCGATCCGGGTTCCTGAAAGCGCGACCATTTTTGCAACCGGAAATGGAACTGGAGGTGCTCCTTCCCGTGTGGCTCGTGTGGCCTCCCGGCTTTCTGCTGCTCCTCTGCGTTCTCCCTCTCACACGAGCACCACACCACTGCGTCTCCCTGCGTTGGCCTACACCGATGAGGCTGATATGACTGTGCCGCTTGCAGGCCTTGTTGGTCGCGGCTCTGGAGCTCTGGGCTTCCAAGGAGGAGGAGATGACGGGGGAGAAACAGCAGCAATGGCGTTTGATTTCCCGAAGGGAGAAACAGCAGTGCCATTTGATTTCAGTGCAGAAGGGGGGCCGGGAGGAGGAGAAGCAGCGTTACCATTTGAGTTTGATGCAGAGGCCGAGGCTGCTCACGCGGAGGAGCAGCACCCGTGGCAGATACCTTTCGCTTCAACTGTCCTATCCCTGGTAACTTTCATTTTCCTTCTAGCCCTGGTAACGTTCAGTTTCCTGTTTCATGGTAACAATCTAGTTCTGTGTAAGCCTTTGCTCCCTTTGCTCGTTTCGAAAAATAAAGCGAAGGCAGGTGACAGCCTGACACCACCCCCCGCTTTGCACCCACTCTGCCATTACTCCGCTCACCACCCGCTTGTGCGTCTCCCTCTTGTCCTCTCGCTCTTTTGATTCGCCTTTAGAAGGAATGATGCACTCATTTATGCGCATCCCATTCACCACCTCTACACCCCAGGCTGGCAGGGTGGCTCAGTCAATCGGGCAGGTGCGCAAGCGACTCTCCCCCACCAGCTCTACTGTCGCTTCACAAACCCATCTCCACCTCACAGAACCCCTGTCACCACACCACCATCTCCCACTGCCACCATCACCAGCAGCATCAGCTGCAGCAGGTGAAGCTTCCCTTTCAGAAGCCCGTTTGCATGGGGGCGTGCAGAGGAGGGTGGTGCAGGGAGGGAGGAGTCCCAAGGCGAGCAGGCTGAGTCCGGAAGGGGACAGGCTCAGCCGTCACAACAGCGGCTCTGGTAGCTCTTGCAGCAGTTCTACCACTGCTGGCGCCGCTGCTGCTGGGGCTGGTGGTTGGGGCGGTGGTGGGAGTGACAGTGCAAGCCGAGTTCACGGCACAGGCGGCCCTGGTGCTGATATTTGCAAGGGTTTTAGGATTCCTGCTGCCAGGCCGCGCCTGGAACCTGAAAGCTCACCTCTTGATGCTTCTACAGCTAGTGCTGCCACTGCTGCAACTGCCGCTGTCGCTGCAGCTGCTGCCGCGGCGGCTGCTGCGGTTGCTCATAGTGCTGTGTCTGCTCCCACTCCTGAATCCGCTGCTTCTCCACTGCTTACTCTCGCTCCTCCAACGTTCCGCCCGGTTCACTCCCCGCCTGTTCCCGCCGGTGCTGCTGCTCCTCCTCTGGTTGCCACTGCTGCTCCAGCTGCTCTTGCAGCGGCTGCGGCGAAAGCTACTGCTCCTGGGGCTGGTTCAGGGGCTCCTGTCTTGGCCCTCACGTCTGCCTCCTTCCTCCCATCCTCTGCCTCTCTCCTCCCGCCCTCGCCCTGCAGTCGCCCCCCCTCCTTTGCTCCCACAGCACATGTGACTCAACTCGCTCCCTTGCAGCCTGAAACGTCCCCTGCTGCTGCAGATGCTGCTCCTGCTGCTTCTGCTTGGCACGGTTTTGGTTTCAATTCTGGTATTGCTGGTGATGCTGGTGCTGACGGTCGTGTTGCTGTCGGTGCTATCGTGCCTAGTGGTGCCCGTGCGTCTGCTGCTCTGGCAGCTGCAGCTGCAGCGACAGCGTGCCATGCACACATGGAGGATCTGATTCTGGCGGATACTCCCAAGTGCGCGGGCGGCATGGGCGGCGCGGACGGCATGGGCGGCGCGAGCGGCATGGGCGGCGCGGGCGGCATGGCTGGCATGGGAGACATGGGAATGGGGGATGTGAGCATGGGAGGGCAGGAGCAGAGGGATAGGCTCTTTGATCCGCCTCTCAGGAGGCTGCTGGAGAGGCAGCAGGGCGATGTGAGCATGCGAGAAGGAGAGGAGGAGCAGAGAAACGCTCTGGCGCAGTGGCAGGGTCTGGCACAGGGTATTGGCGATGGGCAGGGCAGTGGGGGCGCTGGGAGGGAGTTGCGGGTGGAGAGGGAGCAGGGCAACAGGGAGAGGCAGGAGAGGGAGCGGTTTTGGGAGGACGGGGTGGCGCGGTGGGAGATTCGGTGGGAGGACATTCAGCTGGGGCAGGAGGTGGGGCACGGTGAGTTGATGGCTGCTGCATAATGCAGCATTCACATATATCATCATACATGGTGCTTTGGCTTGATTGAAATGAAACTCGTTTTTCCTCCTCTCTTTGCACCCTCCTCTCACCTCTTCTGTGTCGTTCGTGGTGTGTGTACCTTTGCAGGGGCGTGTGGTACGGTCTATCACGGCACCTGGAACGGCTCAGTAAGTGAATTTGTAGCTGGCGCGTTAGATCCTCTCATCTCCCCTTCCTAAATTCTTTTTTCCTGTCCGACATTCGTTTTTCATGTCCATTGTTCATGCCAATCCGCATTTCGTTCTGTCCCTATCCCCTCATGTCTCCTGTTTTTCTTTGTCTCGTATTCTCATGTGTCTCCTTTTGTCCTGCGCTTCCTGTTTCCCTGTGTTCCATTCTCTCTCTCGATGGCAGGACGTGGCAGTGAAGGTGTTTGCACGGCACGACATCAGTGGTGATTTCATGCGCGACTTCAAGAAAGAGGTACGCGATTGCAGCTTGTGTGTCTAAATTCTCAAAGGAAATGTCTGATTGCGTCTTGCACGCAAGTCTTACCTTGTTACAGTACAGGCATTTTTTCCTCCCAGCGTCCTCTCTCCCGCACACTGCAGCATCCCAGCATTCTCCTACTCTTGTGCCCACGCAGATTTCTCACCCGTCATAGCCTGCAAAAAAAAAACTCATTTTCTTCCTCGTGCTCTTCCCCTTCATTCCCGCTCAGATCCGCATAATGGAGAAGCTGCGTCATCCCAACATTCTTCTCTTCATGGGAGCTGTGGCATCTCTCGACCATCTCGCCATCGTGACAGAATTTCTTCCCCGCGGTAGCCTCTTCCGCCTGCTCCACCGCCGCACTGCTGGGCTCACCCGCCTGAGACTGCTGCGCATGGCACTGGACGTGGTGAGTTGCATGCTTTGTCTTTACTTGGCGTTTGTCTTTACAAGCTGCTATGAGTTCCTCCTCCGCTGCATTGACTTACCTATCCTGTCTCCCCTATTCCCCTTTTTCTCCCCACCTGTCCTCCCGTTCAGGCTCGGGGAGTGAATTATCTGCACAAGTGCTCGCCCCCTGTAGTGCATCATGATCTCAAGTCCGCCAATCTGCTCGTTGACAGGAACTGGACTGTTAAGGTACACCCTGCGCTATTCACTCTTTTGCAGAGCCTCATAAGACGTTATGCATCACAATCTCAAGTCCGCCAATCTTCTAGTGGACAGGAACTAGACCGTTAAGGTATGCCTCCTGTTGCTTCAAGAATGTATGTTTGGGGAATTCATGTGTAAACAAGGCACACATGAGAATGTTTCTCTGCCGTACGTTCAAGCACACTGCAGTGCTGTGCACTGAGGGAGCATGAGTTGCGTCCTCCCTGCCATTCATTGCCATGCTGTGCACTGTTCTGGCATCTTTTCTCTATAGCTGACCGGACTGAGATTTATTATCCCTCCTGCCTGTCTGTTTGCAGGTGGGCGATTTTGGGCTGCGCAAGATGAAGTTTGCAACGTACCTCTCTGCTCGCTCAGGCCGCGGAACAGTGCGTTTCACTTTCTTCCCCTTCTTTCCTCCGCATGTATCATGGAAGGCGTTTTAGCTCTGATACATGCTTCTCATGTGCTGTCCCACTCGTCTCTCCTTTGCTTCTCTTCTCGATCGAATGTGTTTGTTTTTCGAATTTTGGCTTTTTGCACGTCCCCTGTTGGCTTGTTGAGTTCACCTCTCCCTACTCTCTTTCCTCTCCTGCTCACGCTCTCTCCCTCTGTCCTGCTCCTATGCTCTCCCTCTCTCCCCCCACCAGCCCCAGTGGGTGGCCCCAGAGGGCATGCGCTGGCGGTGTGACCCGGCTGGCCACAGCGGAAGCAGGTGCCGCGGAAGCTCCTAGCATCGCAGCCTGGGGCCGTGCCAATTTTGCCGCCAAACCCCGAGCCTCGGCCTCCAAGGGAAGAACCGCGACCGTAGGAACCTTGGGCACGCTTCATCGCTGCCACGTCCGCTACCGCCTGCTCGAAGGGGCGCGACGTCAGCACACTTTTCTGCTGGTAGAGCTTGAAGCGGTGCGCCGTCTTGAAGTCGGATGCGTCGGCAACTTGGAGGAGTTGGAAGCGATCGGCGATGAGCGCGTACGCCTCGTCGAAGTGCTCGAGAGCGCCAGCCGTGTCGCTGTGACGTATCTTGTGCTCCGAGTGCTTCAGGTACGCGCGCAGGTCCTCCAGAAATTCGGCTTGCTCGCGTACGCCGGCGTGGTGAAATGAGGATGCCGGAATGGTGGGGTTGGTGGAGGGGAGTGGAGGAAGATGCTCGGTAGGTGCAATAAAATTAGTGTGTGCGTTGGCCTCACCCGCTTCATCTTCAGAGTCGCTGCCGTCGTTGACATTGTTGGGCCCCGCAGCAGCAGCGTGTTCCCTTTCGGCACGAGGGACTTCGTTTGCGCGAGGGTGACGCGCCAAATCGTTTCTTGCGTTTGCGTTTTTAGCAGATGCAGAAATTGTTGTCGCTGTAGCCGTAACCGCCGGCGGCTGCTGCTGTAACAGCGCCAAAAGCGCTTGGACTTGGTCAGCAGTCAGCGCCGGAGTCAAAAAAGGGTCAGCCGTCGCGTCAGACGAAGACCCAGTTCGGCGCCTCTGGCGCTGACGCGACGGTCCAGCCACAGGTGCTGGCGCGTGCTCGGCGTCAGGCGCGTGTGGCGCCACAGGTGTTGCAGGTGCCGTCGTCGCCACTTGCGCCACAGGCGCCACTGGCGCCACAGGTGCCGAGGGGTGCTGCTGGTTGACGGTTTTGTTGACTTCGCCACTGCGCGTCAAAAGGTCGACACCAGTGGGCGCGTTGCCTTCGTCGTCCGCCCGCCGCTTGTTGCGGCGATCTCCCGTAATTTCACGGGTATTCTTCTCGTTGTCCGAACGATTCGGGGCGTTGTCGCTCGGCGCCATCGAAGCTTGATTGTAGTTAAGAATATCCGACAGCAGGGTAGAGGGTGCTTGAAAGCGTGGAAGGGTTTTCACCCTTGCCAGGTTGAGGTCCGAAAAAATCGGGAGGAAGTCGGAGCCTCCGAAAAAATCGGGATGGGTCTCGGAACTGGGAATTGAACTTGAGCGATTGTAAAAATGAGAGACGTGGGTGGGGGAAGAATGACCCCAACCCACTTTATATATTCGGAGAAGGCGAATAGCGTGCTTCGACGATGCTCAAAATTGCGTTACAGTCAGCTTCGCTTTCACAATACACAAATTTGAAAGCGATGAACGCTTAGAAATTTTTCATGTTTCCAACCCTAACCAGCTTCTTGTGTTAATGTTGTAACTCTTGTTTACTTATGTGAAGCATGATTGTGGCTGAATCCATATGTGGTAAACCTGGCACAGTGAATGTGAGTTGGGCTGATGATGAGATGAGGAAGTTTTGTGATGACAGGAATTGGTGACCTGTAGTCCTGCATATTGTATACATCAACTGCATAGACTAATTTGCACACTGTAGAATTTAGGTTGTACACATCCACTGCCATGCAGAAATATCTCATTTACTGTATATACATTCACTGGCAAACTGTATCTTATTTGTATTCACAACAGTAGTATCACACATGTACACAGTATGCATTCAGAGAGAACACACCTGCTAAAGGGAGAAGCGAAATCCACCCACTTACAGTCCAATACAGATACAATATATCAGCCCTGCACCCTCTGCCCTCTCGTCCCCCTTCCCCCCCAAACGCACCAATACTGCTTCCACTCTGCTGCTTTCGCTCTACTGCTGTCACCCTGCTTCACGCACTCTGCTGAGCCTATCGTGCAACAGGGTCTTCCAATTTACCGCTCCACAGAAAACCTCTGCTTCACCTTCCTCCAAACCATTTGGTAAGCCCCTGCCTTCCCCCCTCCATCTGTAAACAGTGCAACAGGCCCATACACAAGCCCCTCCAAACATGACCTACTGTACCGAGCTAACTTTTGAGTCGACTCAAATGTACCGCAGCAACCCTCCACTGCACTCTCCTCTTAACCACCCACTTCGCCTGCACCTTCTGGCTGGTCCTTTGCTGATCATAAACTTGCTTCTCCCCCGCGCACCCCCCCCTATCTGTACACTATGCAACACGCACTCGCCCATACACAAGCCCCTCCACACACGCCCTACTGTGCCATGGCAACCTTCCGTTTCACCTTCCTCTTAACCACCCGCTCAGCCCCCACCTTCTCCGCTCCACTTTCACCACCACCCTTTCCCTCCCCTTCCCCTTTCCCAGCCACTTTCCTCACACCACGTCGCTTTGCCCCCACCGTCCCTTTGAATCTCCTCTTACTGCCCCCGGACCTGAGGAATTGAAGTAGGGATGAGAACGTGGGCTTACTGCCGAGCCTCTTCCCCGAGCCTGCGAGCGAGGGTCGGTGGTAGGCTCGGTGCTCTGCCTGTGCCTGCTGCACAGATTCGCTGTCCAGCCCGAGCCAGGAGAGGCGCGATGGCTCCCCCAGCAGTATGTTGCCGACCCTGAGGAAGAGGTTCGGGAAAGCATGACGCAAGTTAGGACAAAAAGGCAGCATAAGAATCGGCTAAAAAACCAGCTGTCACAAGGTCTCACTCAGATCCGGTCTCACTCAGATCCGGTCTCACTCAGATCCGTGGTACCAAGGTTGGGTATCAGGACGTAGTTGAAATGCTCCTCAGCGAATATAATCACAGCGAGCCCATTCAGTAATCAGCTCTCCCAATGTCTCACCTCAGAGCAGTGGTGCCAAGAATGGCATGGCATGGCATGGCATGGCACACAACTAGCTTCATACAATAGCGGGGTGACTTTTGAGTCTCAGAGCAGTGGTGCCGAGAATGGCATGGGATGGGACACAACTAGCTGCATACAATCGCGGGCAGGCTCTCACGCCGTCTCGCCTTAAGGCAGTGGTGCCGCGGATGGCCATGGGGAAGTGGGTGAAACGCTCCTGCAGCACCCTGTCCGCCCCATACAGCAGCTGTGGCTACAGGGATTTGGCAAGGGAGTCAATTATCGTAATGTTGAGCTCTCCCAAAGACTCACCTCAGGGCAGTGGTGCCGAGGATGGCCACAGGGATATGGTTGAAATGCTCCTGTAACACCCTGTCCGCCCCATACAGCAGCTGGTACCGAAGGTTCCCGGAGAGTCCCGTGAAAGCACCGAATGCTACAGCCGACTTTGCTGGCGATGGCACCGCTACAGATGGTTGATACTGATCCGCCTCCCCACTCCCTCCGGAAGATGCTCCCTCTTTCTCTTGTGACGCTCCTGCTGCTGCTTTCTTCCTCCCTTGCATCACTTTCAGTATAGTATTTGAAGCTGCCCCACCAGCAGCACCCACTGCTGAGCCAATCAAGCTCAGCCGGGCAGCGTTGAAGAAGAAACTTCCCACCCGCTCGGGCAGCTTAAATTCCCGGAGCGCGTAGCTGCGATCGAAAACATTATTGGGCAGTTTTTGCAGCGCCATCTGCAACTCATTGGTGGCAGTAGAGCCGTAGGATCGAGAGGGGGAGAGGCACCATACGAGTGCGAGGTTGCAGAGGGAGAGAGTGAGGACGTTGGTAAGGGCCAGGGGCCATTCTTGGACAAGTTTTGACTTCACGCCCTGCCCGTCCTGCCCGTTCTGCTGCCCGTTCTGCTGCCCGCGCCGCTGCTGCACCTCCCAACGTACTGCCGTGGCGACGGCGGCTGCTTGCTCGAGTGCGAGCTTGAAGAGGAAGGCTGGGTCTGCCATCATTCTGAGCGGTTGAGTAGGGTGTGGGGGAGTGTGGAAGGATGGGTGAGGGAGGGGGGAAATGGGGTGAAGTGTACGTGAAGTGTTAGTTGTTTGTGGAGGAAGCGAGGTGATTTGCGCTGAAACACACACACACACACACACACACACACACGCACATGCTCACACACACACACACATGCTCACACACACATACACACACACACATGCTCACACTCACACACACACACACACAAAAAAAAAAAAAAAACACTCACAGACTCACCACATCCCCACCACACGTACCATATTCCCACCACACCCACCTGCCAATGAAGGCGCGGGAGAGGTCAGGAGGGGCGAGGCGGGAGACGAGTCTGGCAATGGTGGGTCGTGCGTCCATGCTCATCAGCCGCGCCACCTGCGCTGAACTCACCAAGCCCTGGGGGAAACCAGGGTAAGAGGGGGAAAAAGGGGGGGAAAGAGGGGTTGAAGGAAAAGGGGGTGAAGAAGGTGGGGGAAGAATGGGGGAAGGGGGTGCTCTTGACTGTTCGGTGAGTCGTGCGCCCATGCTCATGAGCCGCGCCGCCTGCGCTGAAATCTCCACGCTCTCCACCACTCACCACCACTCGTCACCACTCACCGGCTCCACAGCCCGCCGAATCCCAGCAGGCAGGTCCGCCATGGTTCGAAACCACTCCTCCAGCACCGCCTGCACGGACGCGCGGTCAAACACCTCCCCGTTCTTCCACCATACGTTACCACTCACCACCATCCATCACCGCTCAAAACCGCAAACAGCACTCACCAGCTCAACAGCCCTTCGTATTCCAGCAGGCAGGTCCGCCATGGTTCGAAACCACTCCTCCAACACGGCCTGCACGGACGCGCGGTCAAACACCTCCTGCTCCTCCACCACTCACCACCATTCATCACCCCTCACAACCGCAATCAGCCACTCACCATCTCCACAGCCCGTCGTATGCCAGCGGGAAGGTCCGCCATGGTTCGAAACCACTCCTCCAGCACCGCCTGCACCGACGCGCGGTCAAACACCTGCGCGGCGAATGAACCCGTCGTCGTCGCCGTCGTCGCCGTCGTCCTCGCCGAAATAGTCGTCGTCATCGCCCCCGTCGTCGCCGCCGTCGCCGCCCCCGTGCCCGATTCCTTTACCGATGTTGCCGCCGCCTCCCCCGAGCTCAATCTGGGAAGAAGGAATGCAAGGTTCAAAGCGTGGTGATTTCGTTCAGAACGTCGCACAAGACTCTTATTCTTACACCAAAGAGCATATTAGGTCGGAACTCTGTTTTCGAGGCGCCATAAAACCGGTTTTTTTTTTTTTTTTTTTTTTTTTTTTTTTTTTTTTTTTATCACAAACAACAGCTTAGGTGCCACCTATCTGGGAAGGATGAGAGGGGAGGGTGGGGATGATAAAGTGGTTGGCCCGCCTATCTGGTGCTTTACCTGCGCGCCGGTTTTGGCGGTGGAGAATGAGAGGTCGAGCTTCGACTTCTCCAGAGTGGCCCCGCCAAACGCGCCGTAGCCTTTCTTCATCACGGGAACCATCATCCTGCCCGCCGGCACCAGAGGGAAATCGGACGGTCCTCCTTCGCCCCTTTCCTGACCCTGCCCCTGCTCCCCCGCCAAACCCGCTCCTCCTCCCGCCGCCGCGATCGGTACGCTTCTCCTCTGGCCAGAACGACCGCGCTTGTGGATTTTGCGCGGGATTATAGGAGGATATTTTGGGACAAGAGTTTGTGACAGGGGGTCCGGGCTCGACGCGAAAGCCAGGGATGGGATTCGAGAAGGCTGGAGAAAAGAAGTGTGCAGCGCGGAAGGAGGTGAGGGCGACGTGTGGCTTTTGGGATACTTTACGTGCTGCTGAGCGAACGAGGTATTTGGTTGGAGTAGCATGGCTGATCCTAGACGCGCGGCCATGCTCATACTAGAAGGAAAGTAACGTATTCTAGATTTCTGGCTCTTTAGCTGTTTCGAAGTAGCTCCCAAAAATATTCCAAGTCGGAGAATCACCCGCTTTGGCCGACGCAGCTAAAGCGGATGTTGTGGAGTGGACAAAGAACGAATGAACAATGGGAAGCTGGCCTTGCTAGTCTTGCTTGGCCTTGCTTGTGTCGAAAACTGGTTTTGAGGAAGATGGGAGAGGAGAGGGAAGGGATATGCCGAATGGAAGCGAATGCACGGGCCTTGAGATTGTGACCCCTGGGGATTTGCGTTACGCGTTGTTAGGCGCTTGGGAATGTCGAAATGAACGAAAACAAGTTTACAAAATGTTTGTGAGAGTAGTTGTGTTGGTGAACTTCCACATGTTTCCAGAATACGGGCAGTTTCGAGCATTCGTGAAATTTCTGGAATTTGGTCGGATTGGATGGTTCGGACATTTGAAATGCCTGAACACTGGACAGCAAACACGCGCGCCTTGTGGCAACGAAGTTCAACCAATCATCGGCTGTAGAATTACAAACGATTTCCACGCGGGCAACCGAGACTCGCTGTAAAAGTGAAAAACCACGTGGAATCAGATCCTCTGATCCCGCTATTGACACTTCAATAAAGAACAAACAGGAATGCAACCCGATTACTGGAGTGCAGAATACAGCTACTCCTTACAGGAAATGTGAATTTAATAACCATCCTAAATGGAAGCTGCTTGACTGCATACCATCTGCTCCGCCTTGATTTTGCTACAATAACTCACACTGAGCAACTAAGCAAGCAGGAAACTGAACCATGTAATTTAAGACCGCAACACCATGTCCAGTGCTTGCTACTTTAGACGATGACCAACTTCTGATTGGGTTGTGCAGACAGCCCAACATATTTATGGAAGAGTTGAGTGATAGCAGTGACGTAGCGAGCATGAAAATCGTCCACTGACTCTCCCTCCTCGGGGAAAAGTGGCTTGCCCACAACCACCAAGAGATCCCTGAGTAGGAGGAAACGGGAAAGGAACGAATTTGAGGGGGGGAGGGGAGGAGGAAAGGGTGGGGGTGGGAGGGGAGGGGTTGGGGGGGGTGAGAGGTATTTCTTATTTAGCTAACATATCCATAATCTTATGGCACAACTGCAAATATATGTTGTGAAGAAGCCCACCCCTAGTGTTCACAAAGATCCCATGTTTTCTTGCAGGCCCCACTCCATGAAGGGCACTCCATGTTTTCTCCCATGTGCTTACCGTCTGAAGGGCAGGGTGAGGTTCCAGGCCCCACGCATGAAGGGCACTCCAATGTTGACGTGGCGGTTCACCTTCTCCCAGAACTGAAGGAACCACACTGGGTCGTGCTTGAAGAGCTGATGGGGGGATGTGGGAGCAGCAAGGAATAGAAATGCGTTCAGTGGGGTGTAAGAAAGGAGTGCCTGTGGGCGTTGACCTTCTCCCAGAACTAAGGGATCACACTGGGTCGTGCTTGAAGAGCTGATGGGGATGCAGGAGGAGAACACCAGGGAAATGCATTTGGTGGGCAGTGAGAATAGGGTGTTCGCTATGGTCAACCTTGCCGAAAAGAATGAAGGAAGCGTGCAGGATCATGCTTGAAGAGCTCGCGAGATGCATTATGAGCGGGCACGGGCTAGATAGTGAGAATGCGAAACAAAGACGACTTTTGAGGCGCCTCAAAACTCGTGAGATGCATTACAAGCGGGCACGGGCTCGATGGTGAGAAACAGAGAGAACACTCGACAGTCACCATTTTCAAGGACTTTAGGGAAGAGCAAAAGTCATGGTTGCAGGAATGCATAAGCAGGAAAGACAGGGAGTGCATGGAAGGACGGGAGATGGTGGGGGTGTGGTATTTAGGAAAGGGGTGTGAGAAAGGGGTGTGAGAAAGGGGTGTGAGAAGGTGGGAAGCTATGGGGTGCATCCCATCATGGCCCCTACATTCCAGGTGCATTGCATGGCATGTGACACACATACACACCTGGTTCTCATTGAAGCAGTAGATGGGAATGACTCCCACCTTCTCCTGCACTGCTATGCGCGCAAACCCCTTCCTGTTAGCCCCACCACACCAGCACCGCACACAAACCAACCAACCAACCAGAATCAGCACAAACGGAAGGGAATATGGGTCAAACTTGTGTACACCGGCAACGCAAGGAACACAACAACATGAACAGCAAAGCCTGATACTCGCCCCCCCAGGCCACAATCCTCAGCATTATCGTCCACGCGCTTTTTGCCTTCCTGCTTCTTTGTCTTCCTTGTTCTCCCAACCCTTCTTCCCACAACTAGGTCTACAAACGTAACACATCACCCCAACCATTTTCACTAACATTTCTCTAACCACCTGGGGCGCACGCATCAGCGTGAGTGAGTACCGCTTATGTAAACTGTTTCATACCTCCTCATCAAATAGAGCTTGTCGGTGTGGGAAGTTGTGCCAAGGCACACCTCCTTTAGGCCCCCGATCACAATGGCCACCTGCAGAGCAGTACACAAAAGGGATCAGTTCAAGACGCGGATTAGTTCAAGATGAGGATTAGTACAAGAGGATTGGAGTGTATTTGAATGACAGAGGATGCACTTCTTCTGGCGATTACCCACATAGGGAGGCACAACAAGCATACATCGCGCGTCACCGGCACCCTTCGGACTGCATGCTGGATTCATAACAGCTAGTTCCACAACTCACGTAATTCTTCTTCCTCAGCTCCAGTTGTGAGCCTCACCGCTCTCATCCAACACCTCGACAACTCACGTGGTACTTCTTCCTCACCGCTCTCATCCAGTTGTGAGCCTCACAGCTCTCACGAGTATTGGGTTCGTTGGAAGGCATGGTCCCCAGCAGGTACAGCAGGTTGGCAGCACATGCCCCAACGCAAGCCTCACCCCTCTCAAGCAATGGCTCGGTAAATGACAACTCACGTGGTTCTTCTTCCTCAGCTCCCTCCGGATGGTCGATTCGCTGGCAGACATAGTCCCCAGCAGGTAGGTAGATGCCATAAGTTGCTATGTGAACCCTACCTCACTCACTCAACGGCTCAACAACTCACGTGGTTCTTCTTCCGCAGCTCCCTGCGGATGTTTGATTCACTGGCAGGCATGGTCCCCAGGAGGTACAGCAGGTTGCGCAGCACAGGCACCGAGTAGAACCCCGCTGCTGCCCCGGCAAAGAAGTCCCCTGAGGGGGGGGAATGTTCGTGATGCAAGGCAGGAGATGCGTTTTGGAATCACAGGGACTAATTTTTCAGGCATACGCAGGGACAGAATTCCCGTATAGTAAGGCACTCGAGGTAAGAAAATAAAGAAATTGAACACACCTTTGGGGCAGAAGTTTTTTCTCCATTCGTAGTTGGTCTGGATCATCATAGTGTTGGTGTAGAACATCCGGCCGTGTGGATGGAACGCGAAGATGTATGCACTATCGGGGATGAGGTCCTTGGGTGCGATGTAGCGCACCCGCTTCATGTAATACGCCAGAGCCTCGTACAGGAACTGGTGACGGAAGGACGAAAGGGACAATAAATGAGTTATAAGGAAAGGTGTGCTATTGGAGATGAGGTCCTCGGGGGCGATGTAGCGCACCCGCTTCATGAATTACTAGTCGTCGAATTGCTTGTGGAACATCGCAAAGGTCAACAATATCAATAACAGTAGAACGTCCCGTGCCCCAGACCACGGGGCACAACGGGACCTTATTTAGATGCTGCAGGGTGTGAGTAAAACGGGATTGCATCACCCGTGTACGCCCGCAGGCGTTAAAGACTTAGAGGTAGCTTAAGTGCTGAAGGGATGGAAGCTATGGGACTGTTGAACTTACCACCAAGTCGCCATGGCTCACTCATGACCAAAAAGATGGATGGAGAGCCGCAGCGGTAACGTCTCTCCAGAAGTATCTACTTTGTAAGCCCTTGTTCTTCATGTGAATTTTTCAAACGCGAAAACATCTCCTTGGCATAATTCAAGCTCCGCACTTACAACGAGGCGACGGCGAATGGAGCGATTGTAGAATGGCGGGCAGACCGCGAGGATGAAGAGAACGACCGTTGCTATAAGTGGACCCCACCAACCCAGCATCCTGCAAGAACCGTTTCAGTGCGCCGCGACAGTGGTAGTCTCAGCAGGGTTACAGACTTTGAGAAATGCACGAGAACGTTATACATAACGCAAACGTTTGAAGGGAGGGAGAAAGTGAAGTCAGAGAAAAAATGCTCGGAGAGCGAAATGTCCAAGCACGTGGACACTGTGTGAAGGTTATAAGAAGGCTTTGGTAGTTGGGATGACATGTGCAAATCGGTAGACAATGTGGTCGTTGAGGATGAGTGTTGCGTATACGATGGTGTGGATCATGGTGTATCTAATGGTTGAAGAAGATGGTAATGGGTGTGAGGAGATTAAAGTGGCGGATAACATTAAAAAACATACTGGTAAACAAGGAAGAATTTGAGGACGGTGTTGACGGCAAACATACTTGTGAACAAGAGAAGGCAAGGCAAAGAGTATGCGTTGAGGATGTGGCGGTGATGAAGATCGGTGTTAAAGGGGGGGAAGCATAGTCACAGGAATCATTGGAAAACTTACTGGTATACAAGGTAGTAGTTGAGGATGGTGTTGACGATAGGCATGAGTGTGAACGGAATCATGTGGTAGCAGTAGACGATGAGGAGATCCGATAGACGCATCGGCCGTGGCTTCACCATATCGCGGATCTCCATGCCATCCTTTTCTAGAAGCTTCGACAGCTCCGCCTCGTCTTTCCCATCCTCCGGCGTGTATCTAAACTCATCTTTATACTCGTCCTGAGCAGGCTGAGAAACAGCTCGCCGGACAACGGTGCTTTTAGGGTCTGATCCGTCCATGCCGTTTGAAACGCTCGTCTGCATTGCTGTGGCGACGTTGGGACTCATGGCAATAAGTCCCTCGGTATTACCGTGATACGCCTATGCTCTCTACAGCGAATATCTCGACCTTTTTCAGAAGGTGGTATCACCTTACCCAGTGCTACGTCTAACAAAATAAAAGGAAGTCGATGTGTGTTCAGTTGCTTCAAAAAGACAAGCACAACTCCCAGAGTGGTAGGAAGGAAGTTTCAGCCTCTTAGGCTGGCTTTGTCCTGCTTTGTGTTGTGCATCTCGGAAATGGTTTCAGATCTCAGAAATAGACGGTGCCGCTGATTCGAGCTCTGGTGCTGAAATTGAAACCATTGCTGTTTCTGGAGGGAAAACAGGGGTGCTACAGCTGTAATCCTTCGAGAACTAGGTGAGATGGGGAATATGGACGGTGGAGATAAGTTGGATAATTGGATTTGCCTGGTTGTGTTTTGTCCACCCGAAACCACCTCGAGGTTGCTTCGTTCCCCATGAAATGACAGTCGGTAGCTGTGACGTGGACATGGCGGGAAAAATTGACCTCGGGGAATCCGCTGATCTGGGAAAAATACGAGAAAGGCAGCGCGGAGAGCGCTAGTCCACGGAAATAGGAAGCCATCAGAAGCGCAGGACCAAATACGCGTCTCAAACAGACGCATTGTTACCAGGCAAGGAACCGCAATGGTGCTCTTAGAACACAACGAGAAATAGTACGTCAAACAACAGAAACAATCAACAATGTTTCAAAATGTATCTCAAGAGGTCTCTTGTTGCAAGAATGGATTGGCTATTTCCTCGGTGCCATCTGTTGGAGCTATCAGCATCACCGCTGTTCCTCTGCATACCTGTGCAACAGCAAGAGGTGTGTAGTTTGACGAGAGGGTGAGGTCAAGAGGAAGAGGAAGGTAAAGGAAGATATAGACCGCTACTTATTGAAGGGGGTGGCATGCAACATAATGCACAGCACAAGGAGAGGGGGATGACATGCAAAAGAAGCTGCACAAATGGATAGACAACAAAAGCAAGAGGTGCAGGATTGCAGCAAGTACAGAAACACGGAGCGTGCTTACAATGAGCCCTAGCGGTCGTGTCTGCTCGGTCAGACGTAAGGGGTCCTCTGGATCTGTAGCGGGTGATGCAGAAGCGAGGACAACGGAGATCAGAGAGCAAGAAGAGTGATAACAGTAAGGGATAAGACAAACCCAAACAGCCACCCATTCCCCTGACTTTCCCTGCATCAGAAACCGATTTGCTTGCTCACTGCAACTGAGAACACATTTTGAGTCGACTCAAAAATCGACTCATCACCTTCCCTGCATCAGAAACCCATCAGGTTGCTCGCTCACTGCAACTGAGAGCACATCCATCCTCTCACCATCCACTTGCCCCTTTTGCACCCCGCGAAACATACGTTCGCTCCTCGCTCGCCTTGGTAAATATGATCATCCCACCCAAACAGATTTCGTTCACAGTAACCGCACTTCCCCACTGGACCTTTTGAGGTGCCTCAAAGGGCACCTTGCTCCCCTGGTACATATGCTCATTCCATCCAGACAGCTTTCATTCACAATAACCGCACGACAACTATCCCACTGGACCGCGCATAGCACGCTTCCTCTTCCTCCTCTTCATACATAACACGCCTCCCAAAACCTCCTTTACAATCCCCACTCGCCTCTTCTAGGCCCTGCCCCACACTCAACTGCCTCATTCACCACGCCTCACCACCCTCCACCTTCTCAAAGCCCCCCTAACTCACCCCAAACTCTCTTACGACACCTCTCTCGTACTCCCCTGCATCACCCATGCTAATCAGCTCGTAGTCGTATCCCTTTAGCAATCAGTTGCACAACCCTAACACCCCCCCGCTCGCCCTGTCTTTCTTCTCCCTTTGCTTCAACCTTCCCCCACCAATCGCCACATCCCCTATTCCCGCACCCGCCCTTCTCCCCCTTCCCCTGTCCCCTCCTTCCGCCCTCCTTACTCCCCCCCTACCTCGCTCATACTCCACAGCCTCATCCATCATCCAATCAGCTGCTCGAACCCCTTCAATTATGAGCCAACACTGCCCTTCTCGCCCTTCACTCCCCTCCCCACCGCCTCTCTCCCTTCCCGCAGTCCCCATCCCCTCCCCCTACCTCGCTCATACTCCACAGCTTCATCCAGCACCAGGTTGATCAGCTGGTCGTACCCTTTCAACGTGCCCATCACTGGTTGGGGTGGGAGGGAAGAAAAGCAAAGCGGTGTGGGGGAAAGTGGGCGAGGGAGGGAGAGGAGAAGGAGAAGCCTCGTCCAGCACTAGGTTGATCAACTGATCGTACCCTTTTAATGTGCCCATCACTCGTTTGGGGGAAGAGAGGAAACGGAGGCGGGGGTTGGGTGGGTAGGGGGGGAGGCAGGTTGAGGAGGGGTGGGAGAGGTAACGGATGGCTGACCAAGGGTGTTCATGAAATGGGGGCAGTTGGGATAATCGCAGTTGGGAAGCTTTGAGAGGAGGTGAGAGAGGGGGGTTGCTTCTCTGGAAAAGAAGAGGAGGACTTGAGCGTTGGTTTTTTTCAAGAACAAACATGGACATACGGTCAACAAATTGATGGCTAATCAGCCAGCCAGCCAGCCAGGTGGTCACTTCTGTCATCCGGACCCCGCTTATAATGACACTCGCGCACACGTCCCCTATGATCACCTTGTCGGCCCCCGTTAAGCTTCACGCACACGCCCTTATCCACCAGCCTCGCTAGGTCCAACACTGTTTCCTTGCGTCCCGACTGCCGCAAACGGGGCAGGGCATGCATACGAGTAACGGGGGAGAGTATGAGCATAACGGGGAGAGCATAACGGGGATTCTGTATTTGACGCGCCTAAAAAACGAGTCCACCAGCCTCGCTAGGTCCAGCACTACTTCTTTGGACCCGACTGCCACAAACGGGGCAGAGAATAACGCGGACGACGGGCGGGATACCAGAAAGAGAGGCGAGGGGAACAGAATCGTGGGCGATGATCGGGTAACCATAAGGAGAGGGGGGAGGGAGATGGGCATGGAAGGAGCAGGGGATGGAGGGGAAAAGGTCTGTGGAGGGGTGGGGTGGGTCAGTGGGAACGATGTGGTGTCGTTACGGCATTGTACGTGAGAATCTAGGTTAAACTGTCTCGGTCGTCGCTACGTGTGGTCACGACTTGTCGTTGTCTAGAGAGCGTTTAGTGAAAGGGTGAATTTGAAAAAAAAGAGGGGAATAGGCGCACCATGGTTCGGGAAGAGGAGGGATGGCGGTTCGTCTGAGGAAGAAGAGATGCGGCAAACGAGATGCCGTCGAAAGACCGAGAAAATCTTTCACAAATGCAGATGTCTAGCCTTCCGTTGAAGCGCGAATTCGGAGTCGAGACGGGAAACAAAGCATATCGAGATGCGCAGACCGTTGTCCTTGAACGGGAAAACAATAACGCAGATGGAGCGACCAAGGAATATTATAATAATCGGAGAATGGCTGAACTTCCCCAGAAACGACTCTCTAAACTGCGGTTGTATTTCCGTGAAGGAGATTCATCCGTAACAGATATAAACCCGCCTTTTCATAGCCACATGGCTTAGTCTACATTTCCTTTTCGCAAAGCTGGTGCGTTGATATCGAGGATGTTTCCATCCTACAATTTCGGGTCGCTGATGATCCAGTCCGACGTGGCAGATAAGCAGCATCAGCGGGGGAAGTACAATGAGCCGAGGGCCCATTTTCATTACTACTGCAAAAAACTGATGTACCGAGACGTCTTTTCAAAACGGGGACGTTTCATTCGCACCGAGAGCCAAAAACTCCCTTCAGGGATGCCTTCGTTCGGTGTTTGAGGAGCCACATGATTTGAGACTTTTGCTGAACATCCTTGGTTCTGCTTCTCGAACCTATTGAATCCCGACGGAACACGTCCATAACCTTGTTGTCACTCTGGTCCTCTGTCATCTCATTTCCTCTCATGCTCGAAGATTTCTAGGAGATTACGCCCCTCACATCACTGTCATCGCACTAGGCAAACTGCTTCAAACCAGTCAGTTTACTATTTTCTTTGTCTAAGCCTTATTGCTTTCACCACCCGCAAGTCGCGTCGCTCATTGCTGACGTTTCCCGCGCTCTTTCTCGTTATCGTTTCTCGCTCGCGTCAGCCATGGCGGCCGTGTCGCTCCCGGTTCGCCTGTGCTCCGTGCCGTCCAGCCCGTCGTTCTCGCCCAGCGTGAGGCGGCAAGGAAGCCTCTCGCGACAGCATTCGCGACACTTTAAGGTACACCTGGAAGCCTCGCACCGGCGTGCGAATGATGTTGCGAATCGCCGGCACATGATGTTATCTGAGCGGCGCACGTGTATTGTTAGCGTGTGCTCATTGATTGACATCCAATGCGCGGTGAGAACGACTTTTCTCTTCAGTCACGTTTTGAGAAACCCCAGGACTGACGTTAAACGAACCAGCAGGTACAGATACGTGTGCCCCTAATGCTATTTGCTTGCTTCTTCGAAGCACCTGTTATCCTTCTCTTTTGTTGTTTTTTTACTGTTAGAGATACTACTTATTTTTGAAACGCAAACGAGGTCGTCATAACACGCATGATTTTTGTCAAACCGTTGCGCAGGATAACACGTGTCAGCCCTGCGAGAAGCTGCTTCAGGAGCAGCGACGTCAGCAAGAGCTTCATGCGAGACCAAAAAACCGCGGTCTTTCCGCCGACAAACGCGCCGCCTCTCGCGGCACCTCCGTCAGCATGGCCGCCGGCGGTGGCAGCAAAACCAGCGGCGGCGCGAGCAGCAGCAAACCCGCGCAAAACGCGGCGGCTAACACGGTGTCCAACTCGGCGGCAAACGCGGCGGCAAATGCGGCCGCCATGGCTCAGAAGTTCGTCAAGTCGGTGGAGTCGGCGCCAGTCGTGCGGAGAGTCGACGCGTGGGCGATTAAGAATAAGATCCCCAAAGAGCTCTCTCTAGCCTTGCTCTGGTCCGCCGCCGTGCTATCCCTCGCTGCAATCACCCTCGTTTTAAGGTTCATATTCGGTCTGCTCCGGGTCGTCTTCTCCGCTGTTGGAAACGTTTTCCGCAAGACTCCCGCTGCTGCTGCTACTGCTGCTCCTGCTGCTGCTTCTCCCGCTGCCGCTGCTGCCGTTTCCGCCGTTGCCGTGACTCCCGCGGAGGCTGCGGCGCTGGTGACGGTGCCGACAGTGGAAGGGGTGCTGGAGGAGCGGGTGGAGGAGGAGGAGGCAGTTCGGCAGCGGCTTGTGGAGATGGAAATAAGGGAGAGGGAGGAGGCGAGGAAGAGAGAGGAAGAGAGGAAGAGAGAGGAGGAGGAGGAGAGGGAGAGAATGGCAGCGGAGTTGAAAAGGAAGGAGGAGGAGGAGGTGAGGAAGAGAGAAGAGGAGAAGAGGAGGGCGGAGGAAGAGGAGAGGAAGAAGGAGGATGAAGCGGCGAGAGTGCGTGCGGAGGCAGCGGAAAAGGAGAAGATAGAGGAGGAGGAAAAGAGGAAGAGGGAGGAGGAGGAGGAGGAAGAGGCGAGGCGGAAAGCAGAAATCGCTGCAGCAGAGACAGCAAAAGCGGAGAGGGAGGAGAGAGAGAAGGAGCAGGAGAAGGAGGAAAGTGAGAGGAAGGAGAGGGAGGAGATAGAGGAGAAGGCAAGGCAGTTGGAGGAGGCGTGGCAGGAGGAGAAGCGACAGCGCGCCGAGCTGGTGGAGCAGGCTGTTGCTGACGTGGCACGCGCGTACGAGCGCAAGCTTGCTGAGCTGGAGGCGGCGCACGAGGCTGAGGTGGCGGCGGTGCGGCAGGCCACGGAGGCGGGCGGGGCGATGGGCGACGGACAGGTGGAGGAGATGGCTCGACTGAGGGTGAGTGAATGGGGTGGTGGGTGGGTGGGTGAGTGGGAAGGAAGGAGAATGAGCGAGTGAGTGGGCGCGGGCTACAAGCGTTGATACGCGACGGAGAGTTGGAGGAGACGGCTCGACTCAGGGTGAGTGGGTGGGAGAGTGAGTGGGTGGGGTGGTGTGGTTGGATGGGTTGGTGAGGTGATGGGCATAGGTCGGGTGGAGAGTGTGCGAGTGGGAGAATGGGTGTGTGGGAGAGGTGGGAGAGTTGGTGAATCGGAGAGTGGGTGAGTAAGAGAGTGGGAAGAAGTGAACTTACCAACCCAAAACCTCACTCGCCATGAGAGTGGGTGAGTGGGAGGGTGAGGCAGCAGTCTAGCAGAAGACGCACGAGAAGAGAGCGAGAAAGAAATACATGCGGAACAAAAGGAGCATGAGGAGGCAGGAGGAAGCAGGAGGAAGACGCGGAGTTACGCCTAGGCATGCCACCGCTTGTTCTGGCAAAAGAGGTTGCAGAAAAAGAGATGGATGAGGAGCAGAAGAAGACACGGAAGATTCGGCAGCTGAAAGGAGCCCTCACCTGCTGCGAGTTGACTTTTGAGTCGACTCAAAAGTCGACTCGGCAGCTGAAAGGAGCCCTCGCCTAGTGCGCCCCTCCCCTTTCCCCGTTGGAACCTCCGCTTGCCCTTGCCACCCACAGGGGGAAGATGCAGAATTACGCCGTGGCATGGCGCTGGCAAAAGAGGTTGCAGAACAAGAGATGGATGAGGAGCAGAAGAAGACTCGGGAGATTCGGCAGCAGAAGGCTTTACTCAAGGGGGAGAAAGCAAGGATGTAGAGAGAGAGAGGGGGGAAAAAGGGGAGGTTTAGTCGATCCTTCAACCTTGTGATCGTGAACCCATTGTGCTCCCGCGCCCCTCCCACTCCCGAACTCTTTCTTCAGGAGGAAGCAGCGGAGTTACGGCGTGGCATGGCACTAGCCAAGGAGGTTGCAGAACAAGTGATGGATGAGGAGCAGAAGAAGACTCGGGAGATTCGACAGCTGAAGGCTTCACTCAAGGAGGAAGGATGGAGTGGGAGAGAGGGAGATTGCGCCACTCACCTTTTCCCATTTAAATTCCTCATTGCCCTTGCCACCCACAGGAGGAAGCAGCGGAGTTACGCCGCGGCATGGCACTAGCCAAGGAGGTTGCAGAACAAGTGATGGATGAGGAGCAGAAGAAGACACCGTGATTGCCCACACACCTTCCTCCCACTCGCCAACTCCCTTCTCAGGAGGAAGCGGCAGAACTCCGCCGCGGCATGGCGCTGGCGAAAGAGGTGGCAGAACAAGTGATGGATGAGGAGCAGAAGAAGACTCGGGAGATTCGGCAGCTGAAGGCTTCACTCAAGGAGGAGAAGGCGAGGATGGAAAGGGAGAGGGGGGAGCTGCAGGCAGAGAGGGAGGAGATGGAGAGAGAAGCAAAGGAGATCGAGGAGGAGAGGCGGAGGGTTGCGGATGAGTTGGCAAGGGTGGACGGGGAGAAGGCTGGGGTTGAGGCGGCAAGGAAGCAGGTGGAGGAGAGGAGGAGGCGCAGTGAGGCGGAGAAGGAGAGAATGAAGGAGGCGAAGGTGAGGATTGGGTGACTTTTGAGTCGACTCAAAAGTCACCTCGTTACTATGGCACACGATACATTTTTGAGTCGACTCAAAAGTCACCTCGTTACTATGGCACACGATACATTTTTGAGTCGACTCAAAAGTCACCTCGTTACTATGGCACACGATACATTTTTGAGTCGACTCAAAAGTCAGGTGGAGCAGAGGAGGAGGCGCAGTGAGGCGGAGAAGGAGAGAATGAAGGAGGCGAAGGTGAGGATTGGGGGGGAGTAGTTCAGAGGAGCCACAACACGAGGTAGAGAAGGTGAGAGGGAGAGGCGGGGGAAGGTGAGAGGGAGAGATTGGGGAAGGTGAGAGGAAGAGATGGGGGGAGGGGAGAGGGAGAGGAGGGTAAGCTGCTTTGGCTGGCTGAAATCAGATCATGTACTTGGTTCAAAGACGTGCCTTTGTTTTCCTCTTGTTTATTTCTTCTGGTCTCTGTCCTTCAAAATAATAATAGTCAATTCAGTCACCATATCAGCCAACTCACATTCCAAAAAAAAAAAAAAAAAATTGTCGACTCTGAGACAACAAGTGTAAGTGATGCTGTCCATGGCCTGATTGGTCTGGCACTAAGACTCATACAAAACACATGATGTTCTGAACGGCATAGAATTATGCACCGCACAGCACCATACTATCTCACCTCGCACGCTAACTTATCTCACTGCACTGCACCATACCTCCCAACTCCATGCCCAACCAGTCAACAGCAGCAGAGGAGGGCCTTGCAACGGCGATCCTAGAGTGAGTCGTCTTCTCCTCAGAGGTTCATTTGAGGTTAAGGTTCATTTCAGGTTTGAGGTTCATGTGAGGTTGAAGGTTCATTCCGGGCTTGAGGTTCAGTTCAGTGAGTGAAAATGCTGTGCTCCGTATGCTTCCTTTACTGCGTTCCGTTTGCTGGGTTAACGTCCCTGTTGTGCTTCTGCTGAGATTTTGCGAACCATCTTTCCTACTTGCATCAGCAACCTTGAACTGCAGGGTGTTTTCCAAGCAAATACTCGGAAACAAGCCTCTCCCGTTCCTTCCCTTACCTCCCTTACCTATTCAGGTACCAGCAGGAGCGCCAGCAGTACCAGCAGCAGATGGCATCCTCTGCAGAAGATTCCCAGAAGCTCACCTCCCGCGTGGCGCAGCTAGAA
This sequence comes from Closterium sp. Naga37s-1, assembly GCA_947471745.1. NCBI lineage: Eukaryota > Viridiplantae > Streptophyta > Zygnematophyceae > Desmidiales > Closteriaceae > Closterium > Closterium sp. Naga37s-1. The sequence goes on from CANJKZ010000871.1 coordinate 652,404, forward strand.
TCCTACCTGGCGGAGCTGCGCGCCAGCCTGGAATCGTCCCAAGCTGAGCTGGACCGGACCAATCGGGAAGCAGAGGAGAACGAGGCCCTGGCTGCTGAGCTGGAGGAGCTTCTTGAGGCTGCCCGGAAGGAACGGGATTCGGTCAACGTGGAAAGTTTTCAGCAGCTGACCGAGGAGCTGGCAGAGGCTCAGGAGAGAATGGTGGAGGAGGGGCGGCAGCAGCAGGAGCGGGCGGCACAGCTGGCGGAGATGATGCAGAAGATGCCGAAAATCAAGGCTGAGCTGGCAACCACGCGGATGGAGCTGCGCCGAGAGCAAAACACGCGTGCAGCTGAGGTGGTGTCTCTGTCAGCAGCACTAATCTCCGCAAAGGAGGAAGCCAAGGCTTTAAGAGAAGCAGCAGTGGGGGCAGAAGCGAGGGTGAGGGAGGAGTTGAAGCAGGCTGAAGATGCGTACAAGGCTGGGGTGGCGGCGACACGAGAACGTATGACAACCAAGAATATTGTTCAGATGGGAAAGGCCCGACTAACAGCGCTGCAGCAACAGGTGGGCTGTCAGAAAGAGACTATGCTTCCATTTTGGCGCAAGAAACATTTGATAGAAGGGTTTATCATAGGGCTTTACTTTCTGAACTCATAACTTCAATGTTTTTCCTGAGCACTCTTTCCCTGTGTTTCAGGTGCAATCGCTGAGAGAGACCCTCAAGGAGAAGACAGAGGAGCTTCAGCACGCGCGCGCTCAACCAAAGTAGGGTTGATACGTGCATACCCGGGAATATCTGGGCGTACTTGGGTTGCATACCCTAGAGCTTGTGTTGAATGAACATCGTGTGCCATAGCTTTCAGACCCTGCCCGAAATCGCTAATGACCATGTCTAGATCTTTCCCAACCAGCCCTGCTGTCAAAGTTATGTCTACGCTGGGATCTGGGAACTGTATGAGGAATAACTTGGTGGTTTGTTGTGCTGACATTTCTCTACTGAGCAAAAGTAGCAGTAAAGCTAGTCTCTATCAAGGCTGTAGCCCACCAGGTCCACTTGGGGTGCACTTAATTCATGTAGCTAACATGGTACCACAGTAATAAACATATGATACCGTACAAAAAATGAAGCACATTATGGTATCAACCTTATTACATCTAAGCAAAAAGTCGGTAGAAGGACCGTTCACAGATGCAAACATGCAGACCAGCCCCCTAATATTGTACAGAATCCATGTAACAAGAAGAAACTAATTATGTGAGGTGCTACCAGGCCCAAGGGGCTAAGACCATGGCAGGTGACAGATCAAGAAATGGGCGCAAGGGTGATGAAGGCGCGGAGAAAAACAAGATATGTGGTGCGTATCATGGCGAGGATTTTGTACTGGTGGAGACGAGAAGAGACCCGCTGGGATTAGCAGCACCTGGGAGTGGCTGGGTATGACGATACCTCCGAGGATCCGGAGCTGGAGGGCAGAAATGGAGGTGGAATGGAGGGGTTAGTCGGCGGCTGTTAGTAACTCCGAGAAGGTTGCATGTGCCTCCGTAAATGAAACTGTAGGATGTCCGATGAACATCCTTTTCTAGGGTACGGTCGTATGTTTGTAAGGAGGATATTCTGTGCCTGCTTGGCCCGCCATGATGTGGAAAACCAGACGGCTCAGCTGCGTGAATGACTGCGATAACCGAAGGCACAATCGCCCGAATCACCGTCGACTGAAGCACCGTCGCTGCTTGCTCACTCCAAAACCGTACAGCACCGAGTTCTATGCGCCGTTTGCACATCTGAATGCTCCTCCGGCGACTCTCCATCCACGCAATGCTTTTGCCGCTTACAACAGACATTCTTATCCGCCACGTCGGACGACGCTGTGAGGTCAGAATCCGAAGCCTCGGCAACATCAGACACAGATCCTTCCGAGTCCGAATCTGCAGGTTCGGACGCCGAACCTTCCGACCCTAGAAGCTCAGCCGCCGGATCTATGACGTCAGATGTTGCAGATTCCTCGGAATCTGACTCGGCTGCTTCGAACGCGGGGAGCGACGGGAGAAAATCGTCCATAGGGTACTGCATCCGCCATAGCTCGCCTTCCAGAAGCTTGCAGTAGCTCGCGAAATCGTCCGACGTGATGTTAAGGCGAAAGTCGATGCGAAAGAGAAACTCCAGCTCCAGCCGGTTCATTTCGCCCGTCGTGACGCCGCCGACCTTGGCGTAATACGCGTTGTTGAAATATCTGTTACGGGAGAAGAATGGAAGATCCAAATAGTGCTGGTTTAGTTAATGAACCGGTTGTGAATCTCGCTGACTGTTGCGATTCAGTACGGATCCATTCACCGACACTTTAGAAGCCACACTAAATGTTGTTACATCAGTATGAAAAAAACAGCTGTTGTTCATGCGAAAAAAAAAGGGTTACTCACGCGTCATCAAAGAACTTGGTGGCGACCATGACGCTGGTGACGAGCAGCCGATGGATGTTCAGGTTCGTCAGGAGCATGTCCGGCTGTCGCTCGATCATCCGGTCGACATAAATATACGCCACCACGAAGCACGAGTAGCTGCAGTTTGCGTACTTGAAGATCCTATCCAGGTACTTGTCAAGGCCGATGCCTGGTGCTTGTAGGCCGTGAAACACGGTCAGCTTCTGATTCGCGCACTGACTGCTCGCTTCGTTAGCAGCCATGATCCGCTCCAAGATTGTAGCGAGGACATCGAGGATTCTCGGCCTCTCGCAGAGATTGTCAGGGTCTATTTCTAGCGTCTTGAAAGCGCTGACTTCCTGAAGCTGATCCGGCAAGGCGAAGGATCCTCCTTTACCCATGGCTTCCAATTCACAAGAAAAGCACTATGCCAAGGGAGAAAAACCACGTCGAGTCACAAGAAACTCACGACGGTTCGAATCCGCTAAAGCAGCTGCACATATACGGAGCCCGAAGGAGGGTATACGACGCTTGACGCTCAACTAGTGTTAGGATCCGTTACGTTCGAGGAAAGATTCGGATAGAGAACAAGCAACAACAACGGCCAGGAGCATTGAAATGTACAAATGATGCTGTTCGAAACAAGTACTACTGCGGTGAAGCCGTTCAGAGCGCTCTGCTGCTAATGCGCCCTCCGACAATGTCGATGGCGGGAAGAGGCAGGATGGACCAGGAATGCCGAGCCAAGACAAGGAAAGAGAGCGAGGGAAAGAGAGGGAGAGGAGGAGGTGGGGGGAGAGGGAGATGAGATGGGAGGAGAGATTGGAAGAGAGGGAGGGAGAGAGCCAGCCTGTGGAGGAGAGATTGGTGCAGTGCTGGTGTTGGATGGAGGGAAACGGCGGCTCTGGTGTGTGCTCACTGGTGTGGGAGAAATCGAAATCAAGGATGAATCGGCGATGGATGGTTGGTGATGAGCGGCGCTCACAATTGACGAACCCGATTTACGTTCAGGCCTTGCATCTCTCCGCAGATCGCTCGTCTCAAATACCTCGTCAGCCACCATGCGCGTCGTCGCTTGGTCGCCTCGTCGCCCTCCTTGTTTGCATCATTAGGCAGAAGGGGAGGGGTACGATGGGGTCTGATGGGCTGCGACGGCATGCGCCAACTGTCGGTTCGATAGAGAGGTCGCCCATCAGCCCCCATTGACACAAATGGACCCCTCGTTCACGTCGTCACGTCGCACTCACTCGTTGGAACGTGTTTGATACCTGTCGCAAGCCCCTCCCCGACCTTCCCTCCCTGCCAAACACGATGGCGAAGTTTTTGCGTCTCCCGCGCGTCCAAATGTCAGCTATTGGCGACGCTTCTGTGTTGGCGGGGGGCCATCCGCAACGCGCATACAGTACTTTCGAATCAGTCTTGCGCCCTCAACGAGAATTTTGCTTAAATCCTCGGAAGCGTGGTTTGTTTTATTTTCGCCACGTGGCAAGCCTTCGATCGCGGGAACCGCCATCTGTTTTATTGTTACCACAAAGTTCAAGAGAGATTTAGTTAAGTTCTGTACCGCGCTGCCCGCAGGCAAAAATAAAACCCATGTGGGCATGGCATGTGTTAGGGAGGCATCAACCCTAAACACCTTGCCTCTAGGTGTTTAGGGTTACGCATGTTTTTCCTATAGGGGTTTTATTTTTGCCCGCGGGCAGGGCAGTACAAGTGACTCACTAAGCTTTACTATATTTCTCTTAAAAAAATGTGGGAACAATAAAACAGATCGCGGTTCTCGCGATCGAAGGCATGCCACGTGGCGAAAATAAAACGAACATCGATTCCGGGGGATTGAGCAAAACTCTCGCCCTCAACTCCTTGCCCTCCCAATCAGGCCGAGTCGCAACAGCCTCGTGTAACAAAATGATGTGGCCACGGTATCTTCGCATGCTGAACCGATCTCCCGCGAGCAAGGACCCTCTCTCTTTGGCTGCGAAGTAAGGCGAGAGGATAGAACTACTCGCAGCTAGCAGAAGTGTTTTCATTGGACAGGTTACCTCTGCTGTACTCGAAGAACATACGAATCACGCGGGAAAAATGCAAAGCGCCACATTCCGACAACTTCCAGAGCTTCACGCACCACATGGGTACCGTATCAAGGACTGCCACGTCCAATACGATCCGGGCAACACGGGAATTTTTGCAGGAACCCCGTTGTGACACGGACCATAACACACTTCCATGCCGTGGCTGGTGTCAAAAGAAAACAGGCAGCCCTTCTTGTCGGGCGGGAAAAGGATCACAGGTTAGGTCAGGAAAAGCTCCACCATAGGGAGCGAGCAGTATCGTTACAACGTCAGCACAATTACAATAATTTCGTATAAACAAAATTTCCAACATCAAACGATCTCATGTTACACAAGCAGACCAATGTCCAGTGAAGCTATATTTTTGCATTTGTGCAAGGAGACAAACAATAAACTGGGTACGAGTAGCGTTGTACAGGCACTTTCCGCAGCCATATATTTCAGGATTGCCAAATTCCCCATTCACTTGGCCCTAGGATGTGGATACCAGCAACGATTTCAGAGATCGAACCTACGCAGGATCGTATTTAGACGGGTTTTAAGGTCAAGAAAGCTTTAGCAGGTTTTCAGTGCGGCGGCGGATCGATTTTGCACGATCGATCGTCGTAATCTATGGGAGGGTCCACGTCCTTAGGAAATGGATCGAGGAAAAAAACTACCGTACCTAGTTGGCCAGGACGACACAGCAACACAGGTTCAGGGCTGCTTTCCCTGGTAATGACAATGGTGTTTAGTGTAGTCCCAGCGCAGGACTGAGTTCTGCTAGTAGAGATGTTAGGCCCACAAAGACCAGCTTAGCATCAAGGAAATAACGACTGATTATGAAATGCCTGTAGGATGAAGGGGCACAAAGAACAGGGAACGAGCGAAGGCTGATGGCCACCCGAGCAGCAAAATAAAGATCTTAACACTCCACTATGAAAAAAAAAATGAGAGCAAAACAACCTAGATCACGACGAACATGGTCGTACTACCAAAAAACTGACCTTACAGCTAAATTGGCTTGATCTTGAAATGAAGACCTATTAACGAGAAAACTAGACACTTCAGATCCTAAGATGCCACAGAAAACCAGAAGAGGAGACAGGGGAGTGAGCGGAGGAAAACAGAACGGAACACACTGCAGCTCTGATAACGAAAGCACAGCAACCAAACACAGCACGAAACTACAATTTGGGCTTCAAAGAGCGTACCTGCACCAAATAGTAGAAAACCCGAAGGCCCTCTGGGTCCTTGCTGCTCTGAACGTCAATCAGGGATCCAATCTTGGAAGTGAGAAACGAGACGTGCTCATTCCCCATGACAATCTCCAGCTCCTGTCGACCCACTCTGTCCGGCTCTGGCCAGTTACTGTCATCTTCCTTGGTCACCTGCACCCTCGGCCGCAAAGGCGAACGGCGAATCAATAAGGCGAATGCTAAACGCGAAGGCTACTCTATAGTGCTCCGTCGGAGCGAGATGCAGGAAACGCGGGAAGCTAAAGCGTACCTCGCTCTCCGCGATGATCCGTTTGCACTCCCTCATGACCGCTTCCGACACAAACACCTCTTTTCGGATCATGGTGTCCTTCTTGTAGTTCGAGTTATTCGCGTATCGCAGCTTCCCATCTGGTCTAAACTCAAACTCGAGAAACTCATGGCCAAATTTGCCCTTATGACCGACGTAGTATCTGACGTAAAATTCTCCTAACTCGTCGGTCGCCATGTCGTGGACAGGTGACACCAAGAAGGTGCAAGCTGGACGGATGTGGAAAGTCGAGACGGCTCAAAGAAGATTAGGTATAGGCCGCAGGCCGTGTAGAAAGAAGCAGCACTTTTACGGCAATACCCGTTTATAGAGACCTTGATAATATTTACATGGATTGGGGCAAATGATAAAGAACATGTCTACAAGCTGCCGTAGTTCAAATCACTTGATTTGAAACCTGCAAATGAGCTTCGACACGTCATCCACCACGTGTCCCTTCCCCCGGGTCTAAATTCTGTACACATGTCACCTTGGGATTGCTGGGGGGGCATCATCCACCACCTCGACCACCAATCTACCTGTCCGCTTTCTTTCTGCTTCAGTCAGGCACACCTCCCGGGATTTAGTTGCTGAACTTGCTAGTACCGATCTCCAAGCCTGGGAAGTACTTGCAAACCTGGCAATCAAACACTTCACTCCACTGCCTTCAGGCAATACAGATTGATCAGATTGATTCACTTCCCCCAGCGATAATTACGTTTTCAAACCTGCACTACGCTTGCTGAGATCCTTGAGAACTTCAGGTTGCTCGTCTGCGTCAGCCCGTAAAGTTCCTTCGCTCGCAGCTAGCTTCAAGGACTCGCTGTGGGTGGGGTGCAATGAGGCCGGCTACCTCAACCATTCGCGGAAATGCAGCCTCGTTATGCTCGCACGTAGCCCTTACAACCTCCCGCTCCACCGTAACCTCGTCCGCTCTCAGGAAACTTAGTCCCTCAATTTCTCCCACTTCCGCCACCCGAACGGCCACCCCTTCGTGCTCCACTCATTCCGGGATGGTGCGACACATCTGTCACGGTGTCAGCTCCCAATGCGTCAGATCACCAGCGCTAAACTCTGACGTATCGCTGATTTCTTGCCGATTTAGCAGCGTTGGAAGGAGCATCTGGCTGGGAGCGTCGTCGAATTCGCTGAGCTCTCTCGTGTCTCGACCGTTGCTCGGCTCACGCCACGCGAAGCCGTGCTCCGTGCATTTCGGCGTTAGACCAGGTTGGAATGAGAGGGACGAGGTCGATAGTGTCTGCATGTCGGCATGAAAACGAAATCTAGCGGATGGCGCATTTGTCGCGAGGTTAATGCGCGAGCTTAGATGAACGGTTTCGACAATAGTGAAAATCTTCACAGTGGGAAGAAAGAAAATTGCGATCAAGAGTCAATGTCACCAGTATGGCCCAGGTGCTGCAATCCGTTATCAGATGAGATAGAATGCTGTCTAGGAGCAGGAGAAATCCATTATAATGTCGCTCCTTTCCATTCAATTCACCTCGGATGTTTTGTTACTTCGTCTCACGGTGCATTCCCACTTCCACTTCTCCCACACTTTTTCCTCCACTGAAACAGCAAGAACGCTTGCTTCTCTGGTGAGCAATGACGGACCTGCAGGAGAGGACGTGTTTCCCTCCGTCCTTCCTAAGGCCTTTGACTTCTCTGCAGAGGAGAAAATCTATGCCTGGTCAGTGGAACGGGTTTGGCCAGTAGATGGCTTATGAGAGAATTTGTTCCTTTCTTTCCTGGTCAATGGACGACTGAGAGTAGTGGACCTGTGCTTGGTCAGTGGATGGACGGTTGAGATTAGGTGAGAGCATGTGTAATCTACTCAGGTGACGGTCGGCCGCAAGGATATACGGCTAGACAGTGGATGATTGTGATTAGAGGATATTTGGCTAGGACGAGAAGATTTCCACCTGGTCAACGGAGAGATGAAGTTGAAGGGGAACCAAACGTGCCGCAGTGAGGTCCACACAATTCGACGTCCACAATCCGTCCACTGTTTCCCCCTTGTATGTCCTGCTGTCTGTACCTGGTTGGTGCTGGCAGGTGGGAGGGCAGCGGGTACTTCAAGCCAGACGAGTCTGCTCTGCAATCAGGCGCTGCTGCCGCTGGTAGTGACGGCGGGGATAAGGCTGACAGCCATACTGCTCCGTTTGTCATCTCCATGCCCCCTCCCAACGTCACTGGCGCTCTGCACATGGGCCATGCCATGTTCGTCACTCTCGAGGTGGGCAATGGGTTATCCAGAGAAACAATCATTCCTCATCATCACAAGCATGTCGTGTGAGGTGCCTAAATAACAAGCAGTTCACACCACAGCAGAAGCATGGCAGCATCCCCATCAGCGCTGCTTTGTCAATCAGCAACTCTAAGCATGTAACTGCCAATCAATCATTAACTAAGTCCTGCTGCTCCACGGGAGAGAGAGACCACCCGACCTTTTTGCTTTGTGTTCCCTCCGCCCGCCCGACCTCTTCCCACCACTCTGTTCTGCATCAGGACATTATGACTCGGTTCTGGCGCATGAAGGGGCGTCCCACCCTCTGGCTGCCAGGCACGGACCATGCAGGCATCGCCACTCAGGTGTGTTGCTCGTCCAAGCTAGTGATCTTGAATCTGTGAAAAAACCACCTAGCCTCTGGAGCATGTGGGGGAATGTCGTTTAGGTGTGCTGCACGCCCAAGCGAGTGTGTTGACCTTGAATCTCCATTGGTTGGTATGGCAGAAACGAATCCTTTGTTCAACTCGCATAGTCACGGTGCAATCATACTCCCTTTCTCTGTATGTCCCTCCCTTCGCCCCCCACAGCTGGTGGTAGAGAAGATGCTTGCGTCTGAGGGGATTAGCCGGCAGGAGCTGGGCCGAGAAGAGTTTGTGAAGCGCGTGTGGGAGTGGAAGGAGAAGTGAGTGTGGGAGTGGAAGGAGAAGTGAGTGTGGGAGTGGAAGGAGAAGTGAGTGTGGGAGTGGAAGGAGAAGTGAGTGTGGGAGTGGAAGGAGAAGTGAGTGTGGGAGTGGAAGGAGAAGTGAGTGTGGGAGTGGAAGGAGAAGTGAGTGTGGGAGTGGAAGGAGAAGTGAGTGTGGGAGTGGAAGGAGAAGTGAGTGTGGGAGTGGAAGGAGAAGTGAGTGTGGGAGTGGAAGGAGAAGTGAGTGTGGGAGTGGAAGGAGAAGTGAGTGTGGGAGTGGAAGGAGAAGTGAGTGTGGGAGTGGAAGGAGAAGTGAGTGTGGGAGTGGAAGGAGAAGTGAGTGTGGGAGTGGAAGGAGAAGTGAGTGTGGGAGTGGAAGGAGAAGTGAGTGTGGGAGTGGAAGGAGAAGTGAGTGTGGGAGTGGAAGGAGAAGTGAGTGTGGGAGTGGAAGGAGAAGTGAGTGTGGGAGTGGAAGGAGAAGTGAGTGTGGGAGTGGAAGGAGAAGTGAGTGTGGGAGTGGAAGGAGAAGTGAGTGTGGGAGTGGAAGGAGAAGTGAGTGTGGGAGTGGAAGGAGAAGTGAGTGTGGGAGTGGAAGGAGAAGTGAGTGTGGGAGTGGAAGGAGAAGTGAGTGTGGGAGTGGAAGGAGAAGTGAGTGTGGGAGTGGAAGGAGAAGTGAGTGTGGGAGTGGAAGGAGAAGTGAGTGTGGGAGTGGAAGGAGAAGTGAGTGTGGGAGTGGAAGGAGAAGTGAGTGTGGGAGTGGAAGGAGAAGTGAGTGTGGGAGTGGAAGGAGAAGTGAGTGTGGGAGTGGAAAGAGAAGTGAGTGTGGGAGTGGAAAGAGAAGTGAGTGTGGGAGTGGAAAGAGAAGTGAGTGTGGGAGTGGAAGGATACAATGTGCACTGCAAAGGTTTCTTTTATTTGTCATGGTTGACGTGCACATGAAAGTACAAATTACTATAAATAGCACTACTCTGTACCTGTGTGCTTATGTGGTTCGGAATGGTGTGGCATTGGCAGATATGGTGGCACAATTGGAAAGCAGATCCGCAGGCTCGGCGCCTCCTGTGATTGGTCGAGAGAGAGATTCACTCTGGATGATCAACTCAGCAGTAAGGCATCCCACTGCACTGCTCCCACCATCCCCGCCCTCCTTCTTCACCATCTCCCCCATCCCCACAATTTCTTACCACCATCCCCACAATCTCCCCCATCCCCCCCATCCCCACAATTTCTTCCCACCATCCCCACCATCCCCACCATTTATTTTCTCACCATCCCCCCCATCCCCACCTTCCCAACCCACTATCACCGCTCCATCCCCACCGTCTTTCCCGATCGTGCCTCCCCACTGTCATAAGATCACTCTCTCTTTCCTTATCAGCCCATCCGTCCGTCCATCAAAGGCGATCAAACACTCATTGTGCCCTCTTCTCAAGCTGCCATGCTACCTTCGCATCCCATTCGCCCCATCATCCTCTTTTTTCGCGCTCTCACGGTCTCTAATTTGTGGCTGCTCATCCCATATGTCCCCGTCCCACATTCTTCTCTCTCATCTCCCTCCAGAGGCTGTGGTGGAGGCATTTGTCCGCCTGCACAACAAGGGGCTCATCTACCGCGGTTGGTCTCGTACCCCTAACTCCTCCTCACTCACATTCCTGCTTAGTCGCCTAGGGAACACGCCGATGTTTCCTCCTGCGTTCTTCTTCTTTTCTTAGCAGTGTTATGTGAGAGTAGTACTGCCTGCAAGCTTGACTTCTTTTGAGTCGGCTCAAGGTGACATTTGAGGTGACTTATGAGTCGACTCAAGGTGACTTTTGAGGACTTTTGAGGTGACTTTTGAGTCGACTCAAGGTGACTTCTGAGGTAAGTTTGAGTCGACTCAAGGTGACTTTTGAGGTGACTTTTGAGTCGACTCAAGGTGACTTTTGAGTCGACTCAAGGTGAATTTTGAGTCGACTCAAAAGTCACCTCGTTCTTCTTCTTAGCAGTGTTTTGTGAGCAGAGTACTGCTTGCATTGCAAGCTTGACTTCTTTTTCCTCCACAGCTGCATCCCATCGTTTCTTCATCGCCCCCCCAACTAATCACCTCGCCCCCAGTTGACCCAATCACCTCTCACTCACCCCCACTCACCCCCCACCAGGCACGTACATGGTCAACTGGTCACCCTTCCTGCAGACTGCTGTGTCAGATCTGGTGAGCGTGAACAGGGCAATTGATAGTACGAGAAGCCTCCTTGTCAGACCCTCCCATCCAGTGTATTTTCTTGGTATACACACCCTATGGCTTCCGTCGTTTTCGTGGTCTCTTTCTATATCTTCATCCTCCATCCTTCAATCCCCCCTCTCCTCCTTCTTTCCTCTCCACTTCTCCCCCCTGTTCGGCCTGGCCCTTCGTTTCCTCTTCCTCATTCTTTCCCAATCCATCCCTTTCTATCCGTCCCTCTCCCCCAACATCCACTATGCTTATGTTGCAAATCAGGAGGTGGAGTATTCAGAGGAGCCAGGCACGCTCTACTTCTTCAAATACCCCATCGCTGGAGGCACAGAGTAAGTCACATACCGTCTGGGGTGTTTTCGATTCGACCCAGCCCGGTCCTTTCATGCAATACTGTCCCATACCTCCCACACGACACAGTAGATGTAAGCAGTGCGGGAAATCTCCTACACATTGCACATGGAGGATGCGCAATCTCTGCCACCGCCCAACTTCTCCTCCTTTCCCCCTCGTCAAACTTCAACCCAACCCCACCACCTTCACCTCCCCTCTTCCGCGTCCCCTCCCTTTTCCCCACATAACCACCCACCCCCCGTTTCCCCTTCCTCCCCCACACCAGGGACGACTATCTACCAGTAGCCACCACTCGCCCAGAGACCATTCTGGGCGACACAGCAGTGGCTTGCCGTGCACCCAGAGGACGAGCGCTTCAAGCTAGGGATGAGCAAAGGGCGAACTCGAACACGTTCGGGTTCGCCCCCTCTCGAACATATGCATATTCCGAACCGAACAGGGTTCGGTTCGGCGAACTATTTACCTTACAGGTGGTGTTCGCCGTTCGCCTAAGGGGGCGAACATGTAGGGTGTGTGGGCGAACTCGAACATGTTCGAGATGAACATGTTCGAGTTCGCCCAGGGGCAATTTCGTTATAGTCACAATGGTCAAACAGGGGATCTGGAGGGTCGGGAAGATAGATGGGGGGTTGTGGAGGGTGTATCTGTGTTCATGCAACGCACACAAGCATACGACAGCATCTTGTTCTGAGAATATATAAGTCACTGTCAAATCAAATCCTACGCCTGAACTCCACTGCTACTACCAACAACACCATGCTCCTCCGCGTCAGTGGTGTCGCCATCACCCACCCCCTCATGCTCCTCCGCCCCCTCCTCCTCCCCCTCCTCCTCCTCCTCGTCTTCCTCCTCCTCCCCCTCGCCTTCAATGGCGAACTCTGGTGGTGCGACGCCTTTAGCACGGCGGCCCTCGCCTATCCTCTGTCCGGGGTGTGAGGTGTACCATGATCTGAGAATCATGGCAGCTCGCGTCCTCTGAGAGGCTAGGCGGTGCCGCTTCGAGGAAATGAGGTTGCGGCCGAGGGAGAACACGCGCTCGCTCGACGCGGACGTGGCAGGGATGGCGAGATAATCCCGGGCCATGCGCCTCAGCGTCTGCATGTTGGTGGCGTTGCGCCAATACTCCAACGCTGATACGTCGCACCGCACCCTCTTAGATAAGTACCTGCTAACCTCGTCATCCTGCACCATCCCACCCCTCCCCGCCTCCTGGCTCGCTGACAGACGCGCCGCAAGTCGTCGGCGACTAGGGAGAAACTGCGCGTCTTCGTCGTCATCCGCCGCCTCCCCCCCCTCCTCCTCCGTCACTGGGGCAAGTGGGGTCGGCCGAGGTGCAAGCGCTGCAGCCCGGGCCTGGTACTCGGTCACGCGGTCGCGTACCAGCTGGATCACCTCGCCTGACGAGGGACGAGGCCTCGCCCTCCGGTCGGTCTCGGGATGCAGCGTCTCCCAGTGCGGGTCGTCGAACCACGCCGCCTTCATGGAAGGGTCCAGGAAGGTCGCGATCCACAACTCGTTGCTCGACATCAGTTCATACTTCTTCAAGAGACCCAGCGCCGCCTCAATCATCGGCTTCAGCGTAGCCGATGGCCCCTTGGCTAGGCGCGACTCCATAGCGTCGATCAGGCCGTTGTAGTACGGCAGCACCATCGACACTGTGGGGTACGCCGCTCCCTCCGCCGCCTTTGACACTTTGGCGAATGGGCTGAGGAACGTCTTGACAGCATGCAGAGTCTCCCAGTCTGCGTCCGTCAAGCGCAGGGTCTCCACCTTCGCCCTGTCAGCCTTCGACAAGCCCTGTCGGGTAGAGGGTATGGATTGGCGGGTGTTAAGATGGAAAGTAGCATCTAGGTTGAGGTTTAGGGTTCGAACATGTTTGGTCAAGCATGGCCAGCAGTGGTGCATGTGCTAGAACAAAACACCCCGACATACCCACACACTACACCACATACACAACACCTGTCACACACCCTCTCACCTGTGTCTGGGCAAAGAAGACAGAGATGGGTTCCTGCAGAACCCCAGCTCGCTCGACCATGTCGTGGGTCGACCCCCAGCGCGTTGGGCTGTCCTGCACCAGCTTCAATGCCGGCTTCGGTTTGGGGGGGTTGGCCTGCGCGTTCAGGGTCCGCTGAAGGCCCAAGAACTTCCCAGAGCGCTGCGGCGAGAAGCCTATCCACGACGCCATCTCCCTTAGAATCTTCAACAACTTGCGGATGGTGCTCACAGCGAGGGCTGCCTTCACAGCAAGGTTGATCACGTGTGCCAAGCACCTGAGCACATCACACAACATTAATGGTGGAGAGAAAGGGGAGTGTCAGTACATATTGGCATAGACCCGACACACCCTACCACTCAAACCGCACTGGCCCACACGCCCGTACAACGACGCAGCTGCACTCCCTCAACCACCACCCCACGCACACTCCCCTTCTTACCGGAAGTGCATGCGCGAGTTGAAGAAGCACTGGTCACCACCCTCCTCCGACATCCACCTAAAAGCGGCAGTGTTGCTAGAGGCGTTGTCTGAGGTGAAACCAAGACAACGCGTCTCCAACCCCCACTGCACCACCGTCTCCTCAACCACCCTCGCCATCACCTTGCCCGTGTGCCTCCCGTGAATCTCGCGGAACTCAAACACCATTGTGCGCAGCTGGAAGTTCTCGTCTACCCAGTGACCAGTTACCACCAGCCACGCCCTGTTGTTGGGCGCCGTCCACATGTCGATGGTGTACGACACCCTGCACCCCAACTCCCCCTCCTTCGCCAGCATCTCCGCAACGGCTGACTGAAGAGCGGCAGCCGCATAGACCACAGTGTCGCGGACAACCGTCCAGCGCGAGGGGATGAAGTTCTTCTGCGCGCAGTTGCGGTTTAGCAGGATCAAAAGCTCCCGAAACTGGAGAGGGGTAGAGACAACGAGGGAGAGGGGAGTAAACGTCGGGGGGATGGGTTAGACATAACATGGCACTGGGCCACACGGTAATAATCAAAACACAAAGGGCCATACCCGACCACTATCCACCACATAAAGCCCAACCAAGCATGGGATGGGATGGGGCACTCACAGCCTCGGCCTCGACGATGCGGAAGGGGAGGTCGCAGGTGACCACCAGCTTCGTGATCGCCTGCCGTAGCTGCACCGAGGTCAGTTTGGTTGTCATGAACCGCTCGATCCCGCCTGACCCCTGACCTCCTCCACCAGACGCCTTCCCCTTCTCCTTGGCGAGATGCGGCCAAGTCTTGGCATGTGGCCACTGATAGACGTAGCCATCCGGCACTCCCTTGTAGCCCCCACGGGGAAACGTCTCCCCTGGCAACTGAACGGACGGGTTGTGGTAACGGTGATGCCACACCTGCATGTGCACAGTGTGGTAGCTCGCGAAATGCCGCTCGCCGGGTGTTGTTGTGGATTGCTTCCACGAAATCTTGTCTACGCAAATCTTGCACTGTCGCTTCTCGTCTGCCCCTAACGGTCCGAACATCATTACTTGCCACCGAGGGCTTCCTAACACCCTTGCCAGTCCCCTTACTACTCTCGGACCCTCCGTCGTCGTCTAGGAACTCCGGAGCGATCACACCCTCGCCCAAGGGCTCCCCAGTGAACGTGCAGGGATACGCCCGCTCCCTCAACTTGTTCGCCCTCTTCCTCAGCCTCGGCTCCCGAATGGTAGCGGCCTTTCTCCCCCCCACCTTAACCCCCACGCTCCCTCCCCCTTCACGCACATGCTGTGATCCCGCCTCTGTCGCCGCCCTTCCACCACCCTCTCCCACCTCCTCCTCCCGCCCCTCTGGCTCCAACCCATCCATCTCGTGGTCTTCATCATCATCATATCCCCTCTCTCCACCGCCATGCGTCTTTGGGTCCCACTCGGCCTCACTGTCATCCACGCTCCCCTCATTGTCCTCTTCGTTCTCACCCTCACCATCCTCCTCCTCATCCTCCTCCTCACTGCCACTCTCCGTCTGCGTCTGCCCTGCAGGAGGGGGCCGAGCGCCGTCGTAACGGAAAGAGCAACGGTAAGCAACCCCCCAACGAAGCACGCGCCGGCTCCTCCAGGTCCATCCCCTACTCGCCCCTCCATAGGTCGTGGTGCGCTGCCCTGAGCCCTGCCTGCACCTCGGCCTATGGATCCACCATGGCTGGAAGCCATCACTCCGCCCTCGACCCTAAAACCCGAAACCCTCGAAGATCCTATGGTACCGTCCCTCGTGCCGCACGATCCTAAGCGTTTTCCAGCAGGGTAAAGTTTTTGAAATGCCCGATTAGAACCCTTCGGCGTAGCGAACGCCCTACTTGATCCCTATGCTATGATGCCACTGAACGCCCCAAGTAACCCTAAACACGCTTCACGACAGTAAACCCTAGTCCTAGATCTAATTTCCGTGTAGATTGGAAGTTACGGCGTGCACTGTTACCTTAAACGAAAGGCTAGGGCGGCTGTGTGAGAGAGGGCTAAGGTGAGAACGAGTTTTGAGTTTGAGCTCACGAAATGAGCTCAAACACAAATTGGCCGCGACCTAAAATTGGTCGCGGCCAATTTTGACGCGAACTATTTTGGTGTTCGCGTAGCCCCAAAGTCGAACGCGAACATGTTCGTGTTCGGCTTGGGGGTAACGCGACTCGGGGGCGAACGGCGAACATGTTCGGCCGAACACCGAACATGTTCGGCCCGAACATTTTAGGCAAAAAAAAAACACCTGTTCGGTTCGCCTCGAACATGTTCGAGGCGAACCGAACAGGTGTTCGCCATCTTGCTCATCCCTACTTCAAGCAGTACGTGGGGTCAGGCTCACACCCCCTCTTTCACTGTCCCTTTTTCTCCCCTATGTCTCCCCATCTCTTCTCTCCCTGTATGTCCCCTACTCCTTTCCCCACCAGGGACGACTATCTACCGGTGGCCACCACACGCCCAGAGACCATTCTGGGAGACACGGCAGTGGCTGTGCACCCAGAGGACGAGCGCTTCAAGAAGTTTGTGGGAAAGCAGGCCGTGGTGCCCTTGTGTGGCGGCAGGACCATTCCCATCATTGCCGATGATGTGAGTGGGTTTATGTGACGATGATGTGAGTGGGTTTATGTGACGATGATGTGAGTGGGTTTATGTGACGATGATGTGAGTGGGTTTATGTGACGATGATGTGAGTGGGTTTATGTGACGATGATGTGAGTGGGTTTATGTGACGATGATGTGAGTGGGTTTATGTGACGATGATGTGAGTGGGTTTATGTGACGATGATGTGAGTGACTTTCTGTGACGATTTTTGAGGCGCCGCAAACATAGTGTGTGGGGCGGCAGGCCGTGGTGCCCTTGTGCGGCGGCAGGACGATTCCCATCATTGCCGATGATGTGAGTGAGTGGGTTGATGTGGCAATCTTTGTGGCGCCTCATAAAGAGTACGCGGGCCGGCAGGCTGTGGTGTCCTTGGGTGACGGCGGGACGATTCCCATTATTGCCGATGACGTGAGTGACTTGCTGTGACGATTATTGAGGTGCCTCAAAATTAGTACGAGGGGCAGCAGGCTCTGGTGCCCTTGTACAGGGGCAGGCCGATTCCAGTCCTTTGCAGTTGACGTGAGTGACTTGCTGGCTGGGCTGATTTTCCCGTAACTTCTTTCCCAGTCCCTTGGCCCCACTGCTCCCCCAGTACGTGGACACAGGGTGCCTCAGGATCACCCCTGGCCACGCCATCAACGATAATACCATGACTCCGTTCCATTGCACAATCATCCCGTCATTCCCCTGTTCCCCTGTACCCCTCTCCCTGCCCCTCTCCCTCTCCCCCCTACTGCCCCAGTACGTGGACATGGAGTTTGGCACGGGGTGCCTCAAGATAACGCCCGGGCACGACATCAACGACTATGCCATCGGGCAGCGCCGGGACCTGCCTATTATCAACATTCTCAACAAGGATGCCACACTCAATGAAAACGCAGGGGCCTTCTGGTAAGGGTTTTGTTCTTCAGGTGGGAAATCAGTTTGTTGTTCATCAGTTACAAGCATACCCGCACTTGCCATCGGGAAGCGGCAGGACCTGCCCATGATTTACATTCTCAACAAGGATGCCACACTCAACGAAAACGCAGGGGCGTTCTAGTAATGCCAGCTATGCGAGGTGGGAAGACACTCGAGCGTGCGCGCGTATGCCCATCACAAGAAGTATGCCATGAAAAACTTGAAACACACCATCACTACTCTTGTTGAGTGAGTACACTTGATGCCCATTTCCATCCCCCCATCTCCTCTCTGCTCCTTCCTACCCCGTCCCTCACCAGCAATGCATTTCTCCCTCTCCTCCACTCTCTCCGTCCTCTTCCTCTCTGCAGTGGTTTGGATCGGTTTGAGGCTCGGAAGCAGGTGTGGGAGCAGCTGGAGAAGGAAGGTCTGGCGATCAAGCAGCAGCCACATGTGCAGCGGGTGCCACGCTCCCAAAGAGGAGGCGAGGTATGCTTGTAACGAGGACAGGTAGCTTGTGACGAGGAAAGTGGAGTGGGCTTTGGGGGGGGCAGGGCGGGCTGTTGGTGGTTTGGTCGACAAAACTTTGTCGTCAGTTCTCCCACAATCGACTTGGCTATTTCCTCCACCTCCTTCTTCCCCACTCACTTGCCTGCATTTTATTCAGAAGGAGCTACCACTGATGGTTGAGCAGTGACTTGTGCACACGCAGCCAGCTACTTCCATTCCAGCACCTCTGCCCCTCTGCCCCTCTGCTGTTAGCCACTGGTTCGTGCGCATGCAGCCAGCCAGCCACGGGCAGCATCCTGCCTCCCTAACGCACACACACACTTGCACTTCCCTGTCTAACCCCTCCCATTGTTTGCGTTTCAAACAGGTGGTGGAGCCGCTGGTGAGCCGGCAGTGGTTTGTGCGTATGCAGCCACTGGCAGAGCCAGCGCTGGAAGCAGCACGGACCGGCGAGCTCAAAATTATTCCGGAGCGGTTCGAGAAGGTATGGTCTGTAGGAGGTTTGGGAATGCATGGTCTGTGGAAGGTTTCAGAAGGTATGTATATTGCTATTCCCTAGGGGGTTCAAGATGGGAGGCTAATATTCATCCACTATCGTCCCCCCCACCCCCCGTCTCTCCCTGTCTCTCCTCAACCTTTCTCTCTATCCCTCTCAGATCTACGAGTTCTGGCTGGACAACATCAGGGCTGGAGCATCAGCCAGCATCCCCCCTCTCTATACCTCTCGTCAGTCACTACCGCCCCCGTTTCTCCCCAACCCTTCTGTACCCCACACACCAGATCTACGAGTTCTGGCTGGACAACATCAGGGATTGGTGCATCAGCCGGCAGCTGTGGTGGGGCCACCGCATCCCCGTCTTCTACCCCTCCTGGGACTCTGCCCCGCCCGCTCCCCTCCCTGGGAAGGGCACTGCTGGTGCTGAGGAGGGGGCGGTGGAGTATGTTGTGGCTGGGACCGAGGCTGAGGCTCGGGAGAAGGTTCGGGAGAGGTTCGGGGACGAGGCGGCGGAGACTGTGCGCCTGGAGCAGGACCCTGACGTGCTCGACACGTGGTTCTCCAGGTGCGTATGCGGTTTTTTAAGGACTCAGAAATTACCTACGGGGATGAGGCACCTGAGACTGTGCAGTTGGAGCAGGACCCTGATGTGCTTGACACACGTGGTTCTCCAGGTGCGTACGTGGCTTTGCAATTCAAGCTCGTGGTTCTCAAGGTACGTTTGAGTCGACTCTGAAGTCACCTCGAGGCAGCTGAGACTGTGCGCCTGGAGCAGGACCCTGACGTGCTCGACACGTGGTTCTCAAGGTGCGTATGCGGTTTTTGATTCCACTCAGAAACTACCTACGGGGACGAGGCAGTCGAGACTGTGCGCCTGGAGCAGGACCCTGACGTGCTCGACACGTGGTTCTCAAGGTGCGTATGCGGTTTTTGAGTCGAATCAGAAATTACCTACGGGGATGAGGCGGTCAAGACAGTGCGATTGGATCAGCATCCTGATGTGCTTGACAGTTGGTTCTCAAGGTATGCATGTGGTTTTTGAGAATACGAATTTGAGGCGCATCGTTTTCAATCAAGGCGCCATCCTCCCACTTTTAACCTGGTTCCCATTGCTACCCTCACTTAGAAGATGCACTTGTGGGAACTGCCAGTCATAGTGGTTTCAAACTCGGGCTTGATGTTTCCAGACAGCTTCAGACACGTGCTCTGTCTGTGCTAAGAGTGACTTTTCGTTGTGTTTGTCGCCTTATTCTGCCTTTCGCCTTACCCATCGCAGTGGCCTGTGGCCGTTCAGCACACTGGGTTGGCCCAATGAGTCAGCAGAAGACTACCGGAAGTTCTACCCCACCTCGGTCATGGAAACAGGGTAAGAACCATTGGCTCGAAAACGGTTTATTTTTCACACCATTGTTGCTCCTTGCGTCCAATTCACCTGTAGCCCACTCCCCCCTTCACCTGTAGCCCACTCCCCCCTTCACCTGTAGCCCACTCCCCCCTTCACCTGTAGCCCACTCCCCCCTTCACCTGTATACCGCCCATGGATGGCATGGCATGACATGTGGCACGGTGGCATGTGGCATGGCATGGCATGGCATGGCATGTGGCATGGAATGGCATGGCATGGCTTGGAATGGCATGGCATGGCATGCAGGCACGACATTCTGTTCTTCTGGGTGGCGCGTATGACCATGATACAGCCAGGCTGCCTTTTGAGTCGACTCAAGTGTCATCTTTACCCCTCCTCCCCCCCCCCCCCGGTTGTATCCCGCCCATGTGTGGCATTCCATGCAGGCACGACATCCTGTTCTTCTGGGTGGCGCGCATGACCATGATGGGACTGGAGTTCACAGGCAGGCTCCCCTTCCACACCATCTACCTGCACGGGCTCGTGAGGGATGCACAGGTATGTGCGATGGATGGGTTACTGTTTATGGTGTGTGTTGTGTGTTGTATTCTCATTGAGTTAGGTTTCTAAAATGGAGTTCACAGGCAGGCTCCCCTTCCACACCATCTACCTGCACGGGCTCGTGAGGGATGCACAGGTGTGTGTGATGGGATGGTGTGTATGGTGTATGCCGGGTGTTGTATTCTAACAGGGGTTAAGTTTTCCCAATGGAGTTCACAGGCAAGCTGCCCTTCCACTCCATCTACCTGCATGGTGTGTGTGATGGGGTGCTGTGTATGGTATGGTGGTATGCTGGCATATGCTGGAGTATGTTGGAGAAGGGTTTTGAGACGCCTCAAAACCCTTCTTCAATCATATGGTGGTATGCTGGAGTATGTTGGAGAAGGGTTTTGAGACGCCTCAAAACCCTTCTTCAATCATATGGTGGTATGCTGGAGTATGTTGGTGCTCCATCCGGGCAGGCACTGCGCTCGTGTCTTTCCCTCTGGAATGTAAACCCCGCAACAACATCCGCCTGGCCTCTCTTTCCGTTCCTGCAACACATGCAGGGTCGAAAGGTGTCCAAGTCGCAGGGCAATGTGGTCACTCAACCATCGCAACCCTCTTCTCTTTTCACTTTCCAAAACCCCCTTCCCGTTCCCCTTCTGCCCCTCATGCAGGGGCGCAAGATGTCCAAGTCGCTAGGCAATGTGGTGGACCCACTGGACACCATCAACGAGTTTGGCACCGATGCCCTCAGATACACCCTCGCCACCGGCACCACTCCCGGCCAGGTAAGTTCTGAGTTGACTCAAAGGTAGGTCAACGTGGTGGACCCACTGGACACCATCAACGAGTTTGGCACCGATGCCCTCAGATACACCCTCGCCACCGGCACCACTCCCGGCCAGGTGAGCTCGCTTGCTCGAGGGCAGGTTAGATGTTTTCCCGTGGGCAGATATAAAATTGTCCGGGTCAGGTAAGTTACGAGGTAGATGGATTCATTCCCATGTCTATGCTCCTCTTAATTGCAATAGTGTAGCTAACAGTGTTTATGCTCGTTTCGCCAGTATGGTATCTCATCTGGTTTTTGCTGCTTTGCTGTTCTTTTCTTCATTGATCCTCTTGCTTTATCCTCGTTACAAGCAGGACGTGAATCTGTCTATGGAGCGTCTGGGCGCCAACAGGGCGTTTGTGAACAAGATATGGAACGCGGGGAAGTTCATTCTGCAGAACCTTCCTAGCAAGGACGACGAGAAGCAGTGGCAGCGCCTGGGGCAAGTCAAGGTGTGTGTATGTGCAGTGCGTTAAAGGTGTGTGTGTAGGCGAAGCGAAAGCTGGGAGTCGTCCTCCTTCTAATGCCCCTCGTGCGACACCAAGTCGTTTTCCGCTTTCAGAGACTCCTTCTTCCCTGCCTCTTTGCTCTCTTGCAAGCAATCATTGAACCCCCACTCTCTTCCTCCCGTATTCTGCTCCCCTCCTCCCCACGTGGCAGTTTGACACTCCCGAGGCGCTTGCTCAGCTCCCATTGGCCGAGAGATGGCTGGTGAGTTCAATGCTGTTGCAACATGCAGCACAGTGGATGGTGGTTTCCAGCTTCGCACCCGTTGCTCTCTTGCTTCTTCAAATCCTCGAAACGTCTTTACCTTGCTGTCATCTCCTGTAAGACATAGCCGTGCACTTCTGTTCTTAATTCATCTCCATCCCCCCTCACTTTACATGCTCGCATTGCTCTTCCGTGCAGTTCTCCTGCCTGCACGCGCTTTTGGACGAGGTCACAGAGGCATACATCGCCTATGAGTTCAACGGCCCTTCACTCCCCACCTCCTTGTGCAATTCTCTCTGACCCCCCCCCCCCCCCCCCCCCCCGCAGCTCTCCCGTCTGCATGCACTGGTGGACGAGGTCACAGAGTCATACATCGCGTATGAGTTCAATGCAGCAGGCCGGCGCATCTACGACTTCTTCTGGAGCGACTTTGCTGACTGGTATGGCTGAGCCCTAGGCATCCCGTGTTAGAACCTCCCGGAAGTACAGTCTACGCATCATGCAACAGCGGCTTTCGCAACTCCTCGTTGCCTTTCATGGACCTCACCTCAGCCCTCCTTCCATCCCTCCACGCCCGTCAGGTACATTGAGGCCAGCAAGACCCGCCTCTACAGCGGCTTCCGCTCCTCCAGCAGCAGCAGCAGCAGTGATGGCAGCAGCAGTGAGGGTGAGGGCGAGGGGCAGGCAGCAGGCTCTCAAGACGCACCAGCAGACGAGGCACATGCACGCGCTCAGCAGCAGGCGCAGGCCGTGCTGGCATACGCGTTTGACTCCGTGCTGCGACTGCTGCACCCCTTCATGCCATTCGCCTCCGAGCAGCTCTGGCAGGCTCTGCCGCACGCCCCCTCCCTGCCCTCGCTCATGCTCGCGCCCTGGCCCGCTGCTGGGCTTCCCAGAGACACGCAGGCTCAGGAGGAATTTGACGACCTGCAAGCACTGGTGAGCAGAAGCGAGGATCTGAAAGCCAAGGCCGTGCAAGCAGGCACTCATGCCGTTCACCTGTGATAGGGCAGCTCTGGCTGGCGCTGCCCCACGCCCCCTCCCTACCCTAGCTCATGCTCGCGCCCTGGCCCGCTGCTTGCTTGCTGAGGTTCCAGGCCCAGGAGGAACTCGATGACCTTGATTGAAGCGCTGGTGAGAGAAAGCGAGTAGCTGCAGGTGGTTTCTGACAAGTCTCAAAAACCACCTGCAGCTACTCGCTCTCATTTGTGAGCCCTCACTCATCTGTACATTTGTAGCATTGGTTTACTCCCCTGTCTGTCAGATGCACACAGGTGCAATGGGGGCCACCCGCACGACGAGGGCAACTAGCTCCCTTGTTTATCCTATCACCTTGTTTATCCTATCACCTTGTTTATCCTATCACCTTGTTTATCCTATCACCTTGTTTATCCTATCACCTTGTTTATCCTATCACCTTGTTTATCCTATCACCTTGTTTATCCTATCACCTTGTTTATCCTATCACCTTGTTTATCATATCACCTTGTTTATCCTATTCCTGATTTTTACACCCTCCCTTTTTTTTTTACTTTCCCCTTCCCTTCCCCCTTCCACCCCCCTGCTGCATGCATGTGCGAGCTATCCGCAACGTGAGTGCGGAGTACACAGTTGGAGCCAGCCAACAAGATAGCCATAAGGCAACCCAGCTTCTATGCAGACAAACACACCCTTCATTGCTGCACAACCCCCCATCTCCTTCTCCCCCCGTGCAGGTGCGGGCCATCCGCAATGTGAGGGCGGAGTATTCAGTGGAACCGGCCAAGAAGATCGCTGCAGGGCAATCACACCCTCCCACATCCTTGGCCCCTTCCCCCCCAAACGCAGGTGCGGGCCATCCGCAATGTGAGGGCGGAGTATTCAGTGGAACCGGCCAAGAAGATCGCTGCAGGGCAATCACACCCTCCCACATCCTTGGCCCCTTCCCCCCCAAACGCAGGTGCGGGCCATCCGCAATGTGAGGGCGGAGTATTCAGTGGAACCGGCCAAGAAGATCGCTGCAACTGTCATCGCTGCGCCCGCCCTCTCTCCTGCCATTCAGGTGCGTGCCGCATTGCCTTATCCTGCTCATGTAAGGGACTTTTTCTCTCTTGGATGTGTCATGTTCTGTTGAGCCTGTATTTTGGCGCGACCCAAACAAGAAGACTTTTGAGTCGACTCAAAAGTCAACTTACCTTATCCTGCTGATGTAAGGGACTTTTCTCTCTTGATGTGTCATGTTCTGTTGAGCCTGTATTTTGGCACGACCCAAACAAGAAGAATTATGTGTATTGGCATTGGCTGTGTCCTTCTAAGCAAGGAAGCATTGTGTATTGGCTCTTGCCATGTGTCCATCTGCCGTGTGTCAACCCGTCTTCTACTCGTGTTGAGCAGGGCGAGAGGGACGTGCTAGCCTTGCTTGACTTTTGAGAATTCTCCTTGACCCTGCTAGCCTTGCTTGACACACGAATATTTCTGCCGTGTGTCGACCCGTCTTGTACTCGTGTTGAGCAGGGCGAGAGGGACGTGCTAGCCTTGCTTGCTCGAGTCGACCCTGCCTCACTGCACATCACATCAGCACTGCCAGGTGAGCCATCGCGAATGTGCTGAGTGTAGTGAGTCTGCCTCACTGCACATCACATCAGCACAGCCAGGTGAGCCATCGCGAATGTGCTGAGTGTAGTGAGTCTGCCTCACTGCACATCACATCAGCACAGCCAGGTGAGCCATCGCGAATGTGCTGAGTGTAGTGAGTCTGCCTCACTGCACATCACATCAGCACAGCCAGGTGAGCCATCGCGAATGTGCTGAGTGTAGTGAGTCTGCCTCACTGCACATCACATCAGCACAGCCAGGTGAGCCATCGCGAATGTGCTGAGTGTAGTGAGTCTGCCTCACTGCACATCACATCAGCACAGCCAGGTGAGCCATCGCGAATGTGCTGAGTGTAGTGAGTCGTTTTTTCTATGCGCATAAATAATCGACCCTGCCTCTCTGCACATCACATCAGCACTGCCAGGTGAGCCGTCTCGCTATCACTGTGGGCTCGCCGTCTGCCTAAGAAGCTGCGCTGCCTGGGCAAGCAGCCGTGTTCCCCAGCCAACTGTCTAGCTTACTCCACACAACTCCCCCTCTTCATGCCGCCGCACCCCTCTCAAACCCCTCGTACCCCCCTCCTTTCACTCCGCACCCGTCCCCACCCTCACCCTTTCTCCTCTCCCCGACTCCATTCCAGACGAGGCAGCGGCGTCAGCATGTGTGCATGTGGTGGCAGCAGAGGGCCTAGAGGCGTATCTGCCCATAGCGGACATGGTGGACGTGCCGAAGCAGCTGCAGCGCCTGACTGAAGGGGTTTCGTTCCCCTCCCCAGCCATCCACCCACCACTCCCCTCCCTGTTGTCATGCCAACCCCTCCTGACCCCACTCCTCTCAATCCCCACACCCCTCCCTCGTCCCCTGTTATTCCCGCCCTATCCCAGACGAGGCGGCAGCGTCAGCATGTGTGCATGTGGTGGCAGCAGAGGGCCTAGAGGCGTATCTGCCCATAGCGGACATGGTGGATGTTCCCAAGGAGCTGCAGCGCCTGGGCAAGCAGCAGACCAAGCTCACTGCCGACCTCAACTCCTGCCGCTCCCGCCTCTCCTCCAAAAAGGTGAGCAGCTAGCAATGACATGTGTGTGTAAAGGTGGCTAGCAGCGCTTATCCATACGTGTGTGTCTTGAAGGAGCTGCAGCGCCTGGGAAAGCAAGCAGCAGACCAATCTCACTGCTGATCTCAATTCCTGCCAATCTCGCCTCTCTTCCAATAAGGTGCAGGTGCATTGTGAACGTGTTATTGGCCAGGGAGAAGCTAGATCCATAAACCTGTTTTCTCTTCCCTTTTCTTCCCTCTCCCAGCACCATCCGTCCTTGCCTCTGTCCCTTCCCCAGTTTGTAGACCAACTCTTCCTCCTTTCTCTTCCCTCTCCCAAACCCATTGGACCTCGCTTCTTTTCTTCCTGCAGTTTGTGGACAAGGCGCCAGCGGCAGTAGTAGACGGAGTGAGGGTGCACGCAACCCCCCCCCTGCCTTCCCTCAAGCCTTCCCTCCCTCCCTTCCCTTGTTCGTTCCCCCAGTTTGTGGACAAGGCGCCAGCGGCAGTTGTAGACGGAGTGAGGAAGCAGGCGGAGGAGGCGGAGGAGAAACTAGCTCTTGTTAACAGACGCATGGAGCAGCTGCAAAGCATGGCTGCCACCACTGCTGCTAGTGCATGACGTTTTCAGTGGGCTCAAGAAGCAGGCTGAGGAGGCAGAGGAGGCAGAGGAGGCAGAGGGTGAACTAACTCTTGTGAACAGACGCATGGAGCAGCTACAGGGCATGGCTGCCACCACTGCTGCCACCACTGCTGCCACCAGCGCGTGACCTACCGCACCTGGTTTATCACCTCTGCTGCTTTTGCTGGCACTCGCACTACCGTCAGTACTACAAAGGCTAATTCAATGCACCATCTTTCCGTTCTGACACCCGACGTCTCTACAAATAAGTAAATGCAAGCCATGTGCCGCTGCAGCAGGCAGGTCCTTTGGTCTGCTGCACCCCGGCCTGTGTTTATAGACAGCCAACTGCACAATCTCTATCAGGTGTTCCCTGGTTGCTGCTTGCATGTTCCCTTTACGGCTTTCTTGCAGCTACTGGGTAAGCCTGTAGTGGATGCTTTGTGTGGTCCTGAAAAAGCCGGGCTATGAGTTATTCCTGTCTCTGACGCATCGGTGGAACTGCAGGCACGAGTCTCTGTCACTGACTCACTGGTCACAATATGACAAAAGATTCTCTTTGTAACAAAGCATTGCTTCCACAATGGCTAGAAAACCTGGACTCCTGAATCAACTTCAGTGGCAGCACCAACAGCAGCGGCCACCTGAGCATCCACCTGAGCATCCACCACACAGAATCCCTTCTCCCTGCACGCCTCTTCCAGCCTTGCTCTCTGCTGCTCCCCCTCAGGGCAGAAGGCCGCCACAGCTGGTAGCCTGGTACTAATATCAACCCCTCAATCCAACTCCACAGCAGAGGCCACCTGAGCATCCACCACACAGAACCCCTTTTCCCTGCACTCCTCTTTGAGCCTCGCTCTCTGCTGCTCCCCCTCAGGGCAAAACGCCACTACAGCACCACCGCTGCCTGTGAACTTGGCTGCTGCCCTCACTGCCCGTGCTGCCTGCACCATGCTCAGATTCACCTCCCCCAGCACCTCGTCCCCAAACATCTGCCTGGAAGGTGGCGAGGGGCACAAAGGTGGAAAGAGGGATGGAGCAGGGGGTGTGTGGTCCAGGGGCTGGGGGTGTGTGGCCCAGGGGCCGGGTGTGTGAAAAAGGGAAATTCTTGAGATGCAGAACGTCAATTCCACTTCTTCACTACCTTGCCTTTACATGAAAGTGACACTCAGGTCGTACCATACCTTCAGGTTGTACCATACCTTCAGGTCGTACCATACCTTCAGGTCGTACCATACCTTCAGGTCGTACCATACCTTCAGGTCGTACCATACCTTCAGGTCGTACCATACCTTCAGGTCGTACCATACCTTCAGGTCGTACCATACCTTCAGGTCGTACCATACCTTCAGGTCGTACCATACCTTCAGGTCGTACCATACCTTCAGGTCGTACCATACCTTCATCGGGGGTACCAGCCACCCAGCTAGTGCTGGGCACTCAAATCACACCTGCGCAGGTCAAAGTTTCGGTCCATCAGCCGAGCAAGCTTCCCCCAATCCCGTGCCACCAGAGCATCCCGCCCCTCCTCTGCCAGCGCTGCCACGTCAGCCATGGCCTGGCACACCGCCACGTCACCGGCCTGCCACCTGGCACGCACGGAGCTGTGCACGTGGCCTGAGTCGCTGGGATTGGCTGCAAAGATGATCTGCAGAGGCGGCAAGAGGGCCGGATTCATGGGCTGGTACATGCCATAGCCATGCGCATCTAGGTGTGGTTGGTTGAAGTCCTGTCGAGTGGGGTGGGGTGGAAAAGGCAGCAAGAGCAGTCAGCAAGTGTGAGGGGAAAGTGGGACTTCACATATGGGAGGTAAGAGGGCCACGTCCATGGGCTGGTTCATGCCGTATCCGTGTGCTTCTAGGCTTGGCTTACTGAAGTCTGCTTTTGAGTCGACTCAAAAGCTCACTCAAGTCCTGAGAGGTGGGAAAGGAGGACGAGGAAGGTGCGAGGACCACGAGGGAGCTTAAGCTGAGATATATGTCATCTCAGCCCTGTTCCCACTTTGAGGAGATTGAACAGGCGGGCAATAGACCGGGAAACGGGTTTATGTAGAGCAAATCATATGTGACTTTTTTTTTTGGGGGGGGGGAAAGGAGGAGGGGAGGGAAGGTGGGACTAACCATGAACACCAGTCCACCGTAGGTTTGGATGACCCGATCCTGCAGGCCCGCGGTGATGCCGAGCCTGCTCTCAGCCTCAAGGATGAGGTTCGGGCGCACAGGTACGGGAATGGCGCAGTGGAGGTGGAAATGATGGAGGAGGCAGCTGAGGGCGGCAGCAATGATTGCACTGGATCCTGACAGGCCCACCTGATTGGTTGGTGGAAGCGGGAAAGAAAATAGAAAGAGAGAGAAAGGGATAAGTTAACGCGTGGAGGGAGAGAGATGGTTGAAGGAGACAGCAGATGTCAAGGTGTTCGTGGTGGTGATGGTGATGGTGATGGTGATGGTGATGGTGATGGTGATGGTGATGGTGCGGGTCGTTCATAAGAATTTTCATGAAGATGGGCAGAGAGGATATTAGGTAATGGATGGAGATTCGCCAGGCAAAATATGCTGGTAGGCATACTGGCGAAATATATTGGTAACCCTACCTGGCGAGGAATGTTGGTGGAGTAGGAGAGAGTGAAGGCGGCGGGTTGTGGCAAGTCAACGCCATGCTGCTGGCAGTGGTCGTGGACACACGCGCACAGCGACACTAGAAGACAAACGCCGCCATCCGCGTGGTCAAGCCGCTGCTTCTTGGATCGTTCCGCCTGTGCCGCCCCTAGAGTCAAGACACACGAAAGGGAGGGCAAACACGTGACGGGGCGTGTCGGTAAAAGCTAGTCGACTATTTAAAGGACGAATGGGACGATCGCGACGAGTGCAACAGTTAGGACGATTGGATCGAACGTTACAAATCGACGCGCGCACCAGATCGCTAAGCGACGCGAATTCGGTGATGTCATCGCCCGCACACGGCTTAATTCGTATTGTTCGCGAAGGCTGTAGCGTGACTTCGGCGAAGAAGTTGGCGAGGGAGAAGGAAAGAGTCTTTCCGTTGTAGCCGTCGCTGGGATTCCCCAACAGCCCCACGCGCGCGTACGCCCGTCGTGTGATGCTGCGCGCCGAGTCGGAATCCGCTTCCGCGGGATTCGGATTTGAGCAATTCTCAATCTGGTCTACGCGTCCTTCCATTTTAGCAATTGCAAGAAATTGGTAAGAGCAGAAGAACACTAGTGTGACGGAAACTAATTGAATATTGACGCAGAGTCGTGCGTTGTGACGGCTCTCGCGGAAGGAAACGGAGTTATTCTCGCTAGTAGTGATGTTCGAAGAACAATGGCTGGAAAGGGTACCCGCTCGTTGCTGGGAAGAAATGGAGCTGCTGCTGGTGCTGGCTGCTGGCCCTTCTGGAGCTTGCCCGCTCGCAACTGCTCCGATGACATCTAAGTGTCGAAGACAGTTGAACACGATTCCACGTGTACAGCCTGGGACCACAGCGTAGAAGGTTTGTGTTTGTTCTTGGGAAAATAAAAACGAATTGTTGAGTTGAGGAAGGCATACTTACCTGGGCGGGGTCAATCGGTGATCAATAAGGCCGATGGCCTAGGGGCGGGCCCGCCATTGCACTCCGGCCGGCCCTGTCCCTAGCACGCCGGAACTCCCGGTGATGCACGTCATAATTTGTGGCAGAGGGGGCTCGCGTTCGCGCGGCCCCTACCAAGATGAATTTTGAAGTGGGATTTGAAATATGTTGGGAAGCCTCAAATGAGATCTGAGCTGCGACAGTGGCTGGGGTAGCCACAGGCGAACACGCCTTCGCTTGCAGCGTTGTCAAAATTCTGCGTGCCACAACAGATTAGATGTTGAAGTAAACTCACAATCGCTGTAGGGAGAACAAGTAAAGTGAGTCAAATCACAGAGAAACTCATCACTGGCCAAACAACAACGAATCACTCTTTGTCGACACCAGTGTTTCGCGCGCAAACTGTCACAGGCTGCGACTGTCTGTCAGAACCAAGACCGTCCCCTGCTTGACGAACCACACTTCACCACGAGTCGTGCACGATATCTCAATTGCGCGAAACTAACTGTTACACAAAACCCCTTCGTCACACCCACTTCCACCTCAAAATTTCATGACCACGACGTCTTCGTCAGCGTCGCCACGCCTCGCCAGCATGCGCTGTCAGGGGTGCCCAACCTGCTCTTCCCGGCCGTGCTTTTCCCAATTTCTAGGATTCCTCGAAGTGAGGCTTGGTGGGAGTTGCAGGTAATTCCAAGGCTGTCTTCTTCCAGCAGCAGTACTTCTACGTCAGTTCCTTTTAGCTCCCGCCAGACAGCCTTGGTTCTACCGCAACAGGATCCGTACATGCTTCGATTGTGCTCGATTTGGGGTTCCGTTCATAGGATGCTTCTGTAATTCTAGCGATTATCACGTATCCAGGTTGCAGGTTACTACCGTGCGAGTTCTTTTCTCGGCGACGTACTGCCGTTTTCCTGCCGTTTTCCTGCCGTTTTCACGGGTAACCCATGACGCTCGCTTCGGTGTTCGTTTCTCAGGTGACTCGTTCCATCTCATCTCTTGGCGAACCGCTTAGGCAGCAGCTGACTTGCTTTTTCCCGACTTAGCATCACCGGACGGCTGTAGACTCGTACACCGTAATATCTGAACTCCCCGGTTGGCGGTCCAGTTATGGAAATTCTCCCGCCGTCAACTACCCGTCAGCCGGCTATTCCGGGCCGGCCGGAGCAATCAGAGGAGTACGCATGGGTTCCAGGTCTAATCGACGCGGCGACGATCGAGAAGCTCGAGCGCGTAGGTATGACATGGGGCCCTCTGACCGGCCTCCCGTGGGGAGCTCCCATCCCTCTGCTTCTCCTAACAGCCTTCTGCACCACTCTGCACCGATACAACCCCAGGCGGAGGGATTTCCCCGTGGGGGTATCGTTCGGGTGGTACATACTGCAGGCGGAAGACGCGGACGATGAGCCGCCACCGGCGGACGCGCACAAGGGCGGGGGAGGGGGAGGGGGAGGCGGGGGAAGGGGGCACGGTGACGCTGGCGCTGTCGGCCACCGCCAGTCGCTTTTCTCCGATAGTGAGGTCTCCGATTCCGAGTTCGAGTCGTCGCGCCAGGCCACGCGGTTGTCCGCGATCGGCGGCGGCGGCGGCGGGGCCGGAGGAGGAGGCGGAGCGGGAGGAGCGCTAGCAGCGGCGGCGCGCGCGGCGTACCATTCATCCGCAGGTCCGGGCGGGGGCGTGGGAGCAGGCAAGGGGGGAACCATACCGCAGGGAATGCGGCCAGGTGGACTAGCCACAGGACTCCTTTCCACCATGGTTGGCGCAATGGCTGGGGGAGGGGCAAAACCCGTAGCAGCAGGCGCAGGAGCGGCGGGAGCAGCTTCCGCGAAGCCTGCGGGGGGCGGGTTGCTGCGGCTGTGGCAGGGGGGGAAGCTGTACGACGCGCCGCCGTCGGGGCAAGATCTTAGGGTTAGCTGGCGCGCCAACGGGCTGTTTCACGACACTATATCGGACGCGATGAGCTCTATAACGAGTTTTTCCGCCGTAGGAGAGGAGGACGAGGATCAACTACTGGTGGTGAACGTAGAAATGGATAACTTACCCGCGCGCGCCCCGCAAGCGGACAACCTACTCCCCCCTTCCGCGCTCCCCCCGGCTGCTGCGCCCCCAGGCGCGGTTCCGCGGCAGGGCAGTCTGGGGGCGGCGGGTCTGCCGTCCATGGGGCTGGCGAAGCAGCACAGCCTCAGATCGGACCCGGGAACCGTGGCAGCGGCAGGCGCATCCGGGGCAGGCGCATCGGGGGCGGGTGTATCTGGGGGAGGTGCATCCGGGGCGGGGCGTTCCGACAGGGACGTGACTTTGCTTGAGATGCTGGCCCACGTGGGATCGCGGTTGTTTGAAGCCGTGGGGAGCGCGGAGGAGGGAGGAGGCGCATCGGGGGTGGGTCACAGCGGTGGGTTGGATAACCCTACGAGAGACCACAGCGGGAGTTTGGCACGGTCGTTAGGTGGGGGGGCGGGGGAGGGGCGGAGTGTGCGGGCGGGGGGGAGGGGCGTGTCCGGGGATGGCATGTCTGATGTGGATAGGGAGAGCGTGGGGCGGGGGACGGCTAGATCAGCGTCAACAGCAAGGAGTAGGGTGGCTGCTGCCAGTGCAGCTGCAGTTGCGAAAGGGTTTCCGGCCTTTTTCAAGTATTTTGCGTATGGGATTGATAGGCAGACGATTGAAGAGGAAGGGGAGGATATACCGTCGTGCGGGCTGGCAGGGTTGTTTGTCCCCGGGTCAAAAAAGAAAGCGGTGCTGATTCGGTGGCGGTATGATGTGTCTAAGTACGATGAATCTACGGTTGCAAGGCTGAGCGCGAATTTTTGTTTTTTGGTGGAGAGGATTGCATCTCTGCCGTCGATCAAGGCGCTGCCGATTTATTACCTGCCCGTGCTGACCGACGCGGAAAGGGAGCAGCTAGAGGACAAATTTTCCGGGCGGCTGGTGCCGCATGCGTTTTGGCATGAGGAGGAAGAAGGGAGGAAGATTCTGCTGGATGTTGGGGGGTATAGGGATGGGAGGGGGGTGGGGAGAGGCGGCAGGGATAAGTTGAGGGAGAAGGATAGGCTAAGGAGGAAGAAGAAGCAAGAGGAGGGGAAGGGAGAGGGTGTGGAAGGTGGTGGGGAGAGGGGCGGAGATGGGGTGATTGTTGGAGCAGGTGATAATACTGAAGGGAGGGTAGTAGAGGGAGCAGCCGGAGCATTAACAGCAGGCACATTAGCAGCAGGAGCAGTAGCAGGAGCAGTAGGAGCAGGGATTGCAGCAGGTGATGCTGCTACAGCCATTGCATCCCTCCCTCCCCCTCCTCCTTCCCCTGGTGCAGCCTCGTCCGCCGCCCAGTCTCAGGTGGGTTCTAGCGCCAGAGGGGGGACAGCAGGCGGAGCAAGGGCAGGCGGAGGCGGAGGCTCAGGGGGAGGGGGAGGAGCGGGGGGAGCAGGGGCAGCGGGCAGTGTGGTAACATCAGGATTTGACACGGTGACAAATCTGTCAGATGCGGCGCCAGGGAGTGTGGGCAGGGGGGCGAGGAGCAGGGGCCGGGGGTTGAATGTGCGCGATCGCACCCTGGTGGATCTGTTTGAACGGCAGGTGAAGGTTAACCCCGCTGCCACTGCACTGCTGCTGCTGCACCGGGGGAGAGGGCGCGGGGGCGCGGGCGGAGGGGGGTCATGGGGAGGTGGAGCGGGAGGAGGGGGAGCGTGGGGGGCTGGAGGAGGAGGGGAAAGAGGAGCGGGAGCGGGAGTAGCAGGAGGAGGAGGAGGAGGAGGAGGAGGAGGAGGAGGAGGAGGAGGAGGAGGAGGAGGAGGAGGAGGAGGAGGAGGAGGAGGAGGGGTGGAAGGGACGAAGGTGGTGGTGAGGGAAGCGGTTTCGTACGTGCAGCTGCATGCGCGTGCCCTGCTGATCGCGAGGTTCGTTGCCAAGAAGCTTCCTCGCCCTGCTCTCATCCCGGCGTCGCACCGGGGTAGCAGCCACAGCACCCCTGCCGCCACCCCCAAGGCCGCCTCCTCTGCTGCTGCCGCGGCTGCTGCTGCTGCTGCTACGGCCGCTGCTGCTACGGCCGCTGCTGCTGCTGCTGCGGCTGCTGCCAACGGCACGGGTGTTTCTGTCGGTTCCCCAACCGTTTCAGCAACACCAGCAGCAGGAGGAGGAGGGGCAGGAGCAGGGGCGAACATAGCGGCAGCGGCAGCAGCAGCAGTGGGGGCAAGCCGGGCGAGACCAGAGGTGCAGCTAGTGGGGGTGTGCATGGAGAGAGGGGTGGATTGGGTAGCAGCTATTCTCGGGATTATGATGGCTGGACGGGCGTATGTGCCTCTGGATCCCTCCCTGCCTCTTGGCAAGCTGGAGGAGATTGTGGAGGAGTCCGGGATCATGCTCGTGCTCACGTCGCGCCACCTGGCGGACGCGCTGATGTGGATGACGCCCCGCTCTCCACGTGGCGCGGCCGCCACGTCATCGTCAAGTCCGCGAGTGGCCAATCAGGCAGGGCCAGAGGAGGTAGGCCAGAGGCAGGATCAGGAGCAGGATCAGCAGCAGCAGGAGCGGCGGCGGCGGCATCATCTGTTGAAACACAAGCGGGCTGGCAGCTCGGGAAGCTCAGGGAAGGCGGATTCAAGAGGAGAGGCCGGTGTGAGCGACAGTAGAATCAGCATCAGCAGCGATCGGAGGACTGGAGTGGCGATTTTCTTCCCCAGCAGCAGCAGCATGGGTGCCGCTGACAGCAATCACAGCAGTGGTGTTTCAGGCGAGGGGCGTTGGGCGAGGGCGCTGCCTGTGTGGGCGGTAGAGGAGGTGATCGAAGGGGAGGTGGAGGAGGAGAGGGCGGAGCGAGCGTTGCTGGGCGACTGGGGGCCTGGAGATGAAGGGATGACTGGTAGAGAAGCAGGAGCGGGAGGGGGAGGGGGCGGGGCTGGTGTGGGGGCGAGTGCAGGTGTGAGTGCAGGGAGTGCGGGATTGGATGTGCTGGTGGGGTTGAGACCAAGGGCGAGTGGGACGTGCTGTGTGGTGTATCGAGAGAATGAGCTGGGGCGCGTGCGGGGCGTGGTGTTGCAGCATCAGGGCGTGGTCAACATGGTGCACTGCTTTAGACACCGATTGCCCTCTGAACATGCTGCTGCTGCTGCTGCGAATCCTGCTCCTGCCACTGCTGCGCCTGCCACTGCTGCGCCTGCCACTGCGGCTACAGGTGCTACAGCCGCTACTGCTGCGGCGGCTGTAGCGGCTGCTACAGCGGCGGTGGCCGCTACAGCGGGAGCGGCCCCACCAGTGGATGTGAGAGCGCAGATCTCCCCCGCCCACCTGCCCGCGCACCTCTTTGAGCTGTTCACAGCATTTGATGTCGGCGCCGCTGCTGCCATCTGCCCCTCGCCCCTCGAACCCCATTCGCCGCACAGCTCTGCTCCTTATAACGAATCTGCTTTTAGCGGAGCAGGAGGAGCAGGAGCAGGAGGAGCAGGGGCTCTTACTGCTGCTGCTGCTGCTGCTCATGAGTCTGCTGTGGTTCACGCACAGGCATGTGCGGAACTTTCCTCAGAAGCTTCTCTCCTGGGTGTTTCTGGGCTGCTCACACTGCCAAGTGTCGCGATGTGGTTGGAGCCCCGGTCGCTCCCGAGCCTGCGCTGGGTGGCCTTCTCAGGCGAGCCCGTACCTAGAGCTCTGGTTTGGCGCTGGCTTCGGGCCGGACGTGTGGTGGTAGATATTTACGGGGCTGTCGAGTGTTCCCTGGCCGCCACGTGTGCAGTCTGGCGGCCTGGCGACAGGGTGGCAGATACAATCGGCCGGCCACTGCCAGGTGTCCACGTGTACATTCTCGGGCCAAACCTCGAGCTCCTCCCGATCGGTGCGGGCGGCGAGGTGTGCATTGCAGGGATACACGTGGCGAGAGGGTATTGGAAGAGGCACGGGGAGACGCGGCAGAGGTTCGTGAGCAACCCGTACGGCATGGGCGTTCACGACTGGAAGCTGTTTCGAACAGGAGACCGAGGGAGGTGGTTACCAGACGGGTGTGTGCAGTTTCTGGGGAGATTAGAGCAGCAGGTGTATATCCGAGGGTTGAGTGTGGAGCCGGTGCAGATAGAGGAAGCGGGGTGTAAGGTGGATGGGGTGGCGCGCTGTGTAGTGGCGTTCAGGGCGCATGACCCTGGGAGACAGCCGTATCTCGCTGCCTATCTGCTGCTTAAGCCGTCGCTCGCAGCGGCTGCTGCTGCTGTGGCGGCTGCAGGAGAGGCAGGGGTGGGGGGAGGGGATGGGGGGGAAGCAGGGGCGGGGGCAGGGGCGGGGAAAGGGGCGGGGAAAGGCGGGGGGAAAGGGATGCAGACTCCAGCTCAGCAGCTACTGGCGTCACAGCAATTGGCAGCAGTGATACCCAAGAAGGTCCGAGAGTATTTCAGATCCGCCCTCCCTCCTCACGCTGTTCCCTCAGCTATCCACGTGATTCACCACCTCCCTTGGACCAAGACGGGCAAGGCCGACCGCTCCCGCCTCCCTCTGCCGCCCGCGGACTCCTTTTTTGTCTCTTGTGATGAGGACGGGTCTGTGGGCGGCACGGGGTTGGGAGCGG
The DNA here is from genome assembly GCA_947471745.1 of Closterium sp. Naga37s-1. NCBI lineage: Eukaryota > Viridiplantae > Streptophyta > Zygnematophyceae > Desmidiales > Closteriaceae > Closterium > Closterium sp. Naga37s-1. The sequence continues at coordinate 688,594 of CANJKZ010000871.1, forward strand.
GCAGCGGGGATCCGTTAGAGACGGCGGAGGAGCGGGCAGTTGCGGTGATATTTGCTGAGGTGCTGCCCGGAGTCGAGGCGGGCAGGTTGCGGAGAAATTCAAACTTTTTTGAGCTGGGAGGGAATTTGTTTCTGGCAGCACAGGTGGTCGCGAGGTTGGTTGATTCTATCGAGAGTTCTGTTAAGGAGGGTGGGAGCAATGGGGGGGATGGCGGCAGTGCTGCTGCTGCTGCTGCTGCTGCCGCTGTGGCTGCTGGTGGTAGGGTGCAAGGAAAAGGAGGTGGAAAAGGGGAGGGGGGAGGAAAGGGCGGGAAAAGAGGGGGCAAAGGCAGCAGTGGGAGCGTGGGTTCAGCTCACGCTGGGGAAGCAGCAGCAGCAGGTGTAGCGGGAGGAACGAGGGCAGAGTATTACCGCGCAGGGCTGACGTTGAGAGACATGTTCAGTGCGCCCACTGTCATGGGTCTTGCTGCTGCCCTGCACCGCGCTGCTACTGCCGCTGCCGCTTCTGCTGCGGCTGCGGCTGCTGGTACTGGTTCTGGTGGTGGGGGCGGACTGGGCTTGAGTTTGGATGAAGGGTCGGAAGACAGTGATGGGGAGGAGGAGGGGCAGGCAGGCTCGGGGGAGAGGTTGCTGCGCCTGGCACCCTTCCCTTCAGCCGCTGCTGCTGCTGGCTCTGCGAGTGCTGCTGCTAGTGGTGCTGGTTCTGCAGCTGGTGGGGCAAGTGAGGGGGATCGGGCGGGCAGAGTGGTGGGGGTGGCGCTGTCAGAGGCGCAGGTGCTGCTGTGGGTGGCGTACCATGCTTTGCCGCACCCGCAGCTGCTGGACGAGTGCCATGTGTGGCGCCTGCAGGTGAGTGAGACGAGTGCCATGCCATGCGTGTGCCATGCGTGTGCCATGCGTGTGCCATGCGTGTGCCACGTGTGTGCCACGTGTGTGCCACGTGTGTGCCATGCGTGTGCCATGCGTGTGCCATGCGTGTGCCATGTGTGTGCCATGCGTGTGCCATGCGTGTGCCATGCGTGTGCCATGCGTGTGCCATGCGTGTGCCATGCTTGTGCCATGTGTGTGCCATGCGTGTGCCATGCGTGTGCCATGCGTGTGCCATGCGTGTGCCATTCTTGTGCCATGCGTGTGCAATGCGTGTGCCATGCAGTGGTGGTGTGAAACGACCTCTATACCCTCGCCCCATTGCTTCAAATTCTGCTCCCCTCCCTTCCCCTTCTGTCACCCCCTCTCCTCTCTACCTTCCCTCCAACCCTTCCTCTCCAACCCTTCCTCTCCAACCCTTCCTCTCCAACCCTTCCTCTCCAACCCTTCCTCTCCAACCCTTCCTCTCCAACCCTTCCTCTCCAACCCTTCCTCTCCAACCCTTCCTCTCCAACCCTTCCTCTCCAACCCTTCCTCTCCAACCCTTCCTCTCCAACCCTTCCTCTCCAACCCTTCCTCTCCAACCCTTCCTCTCCAACCCTTCCTCTCCAACCCTTCCTCTCCAACCCTTCCTCTCCAACCCTTCCTCTCCAACCCTTCCTCTCCAACCCTTCCTCTCCAATCACACAGGGCCCGGTCAACTTCCCTCGCCTGCAGCGCTGCGCTCGCGCTTCGTCGTCTGGCACAACAGCAAGCACAAGCCAAAGTCATTGCTCGTATTCCCCCGTCCACCTTTCCACTCCAATCACACAGGGCCCGGTCAACTTCCCTCGCCTGCAGCACTCACTGCAAGCACTGGTGGTGCGCCATGCAGCGCTGCGCTCTCGCTTCGTCGTCTGGCACAACAGCAAGCACAAGCAGTCGGGGAGAGGTGGTCCTGGTGGTGGCGGCAGCAGGGGCAGCAGCAGCAGCAGCAGTAACAGCGGTTCGCTGCGGTTGAAAGCGGCTGTGATGGATGCAGCTATCAATTCCCTCAGGACTGAGCTTGCTGCTGTTGCTGCTGCTGGCGCTGGCGCTGCTGGTGCTGCTGGGAACGGCAAGAACAGGAGGCAAGCAGGGAGAGGAGCAGCAGGAGCAGCAGGAGCAGGAGGAGGAGGAAGAGCCGGAGCAGGAGCAGGAAGGGGAGGAGAAAGAGTGAGTGTAGCAGCGGGTGGTGGGGAGAGCAGGGGAGGAGGTGGAGGGGGGTTTGTGTATCGGGCCCTAGCAGGGTTGTTCGCGCCGAGCCTCTTTGCTCCCAGCTTCTGGAAGACAGCAGAGAGTGTGTTGGAGTGTGTCACGCAGATCCACACCCACCCCACACATGGCCCTCCTTTTAAGCTCGCTCTGGTGGATATTTCCGGCGCAAAGTACTCCAAACGAAACAAGCTTATAGCGGGGATAATCGCGGAGGCGAGACGGCCATTTTGCCTGAGGACGCCGGAGGAGGTAGCAGTTCAGCTGGTTGTGGGAGGGAGTGGGGCGGATGGGGAAAGTGGAGGCAGTGGGGGTGGCATGGGGGGGATGGGAGTGAGTGGGGGAGGAGTGATGGGAGCAGCAGAAGTTGGGCTGTTAGCAGGAAGAGGAGGAGCGGCAGCAGCCAAAGCAGCAGCGGCGGCGGTGGCGGCAGCAGCAGCAGCTGGAAGCGGCGGGGGCGGCAGCAGCAGCAAGGGCGGAGAAACAGCAACAGCAGCGGCAGCAGGGGCAGCGGGAGCAGGGGAAGGGGAGAGCTTGTTTCGAGCGACGCTGATCCGGCTGAGCGCCACGGAGCACTCTCTCGTGCTCGTGTGGAACCCTCTCATCTTCGACGGCGTGTCCTCATCACTGTTCTACTCCGACCTCCTCCAGGTGTGCCATTTCTGGGTTTTGCGCGGATCTTTTGCCCTGGTGCCCTGCGCTCATTATAGGAGAGATTCGACCTGGATCCAGCAGACTAAACACGTTCTAGTATCCACTTATTCACTCATTCGTAGGTGCCTAGGCTAGGTAGGGATCACGTAGACAAGGAAATATCTTCCCAGGCTGAGCGTACGCGTTTCGGCACGATGGCCTTCATCAGCGCTCTCCTCCTACCTCTCTACTCCGACCTCCTCCAGGTGTGCAATCTCTGGGTTTTGCTTTGCGCGCATCTTTTGCTTTTGCAAAACCTTCTTTGCTGGTGCATTCTTTAAGTTTTCTGCGCAGTTTTTGCTGTTGCTCTAACCTTCTACTTCTCACCTCTCTCTTACTCCTCCCTCTTTCTCTCCTCCCTCTGCTACTCCAACCTTCCCTCTCCAGGTTTACAAGGCGGGCGGCTCGGCGGCCGACCTCCCCGCAGTCGCCAGCTACGCGGATTTCGCCGTGTGGGAAAAGGACAATCTGGCGAGTGCCGGGCACAAGGAGTGGGACCTGGGGTTCTGGAAACAAGCGGTGGGTGTACCTCCCCCAAAACTACCTCCCCAGCTGCAACCCAAGGTAGACGAAAGCGGGAGCGAAGGAGGAGCGAGAACAGGCAGAGGAGGACGAGCAGCAGCAGCAGCAGGAGGGAAAGGAGCAGGAGGAGCGGCGGCTGCGGCAGCAGCAGTGGCGGCAGGAGGGTTGGCCTTGTCGCTGCGCAAGGGGCATGTGGAGGTGCTTATAGCAGCAAGCACTCGGCGGCGGCTCGAAACCTACGCCTTCCACCGCGGCGCCACTCTCTCCATGGCCCTCCAAACCGTTCTGCACGCCTTGCTACACCTCTGGACCCACCAGCACTCCGTCGCGATCGCCGTCCCGGTCGCTAGGAGACAAATCCTGCCGCTCCAGTCGGTGATCGGGCGGTTTTCAGATGTGCTACCCGTGGTGACGGATATGAGGAAGCATCTGAGCCCTCCATTGGTGGTGGCTGGACGGCTGAGATCGTTTACTTCGTCGATCAGCCGAGCATCATCGTGTGTCTCGTCTCGATGCGTTTCCCCTTCTACTTCCCACCAGTATTCCGCGCTCTCTCCTCGCCTCTCTGCTTCCACTGCCGCTGCTGGAGCTGGTGGGCCAGTTTCGGGCTTCCGACCCTCCAGCCATGGAGGCCGGAGCTCCGGAAAGGGAGAGGGGGATAGGCCAGGGTCGGCAGGGGGAAGGGGAGCAGGAGGGGGAGTGGAGGGAGGCGGTGGGGGGTACTGCAGTAGTGGGGACGACAGGGAAGACGGGGCAGCTTCGACAGCGGAGAGAATAGGTGCTGCTGGTGGTGGTGCCGCTAGTTGCTTACGCCCAGGAATGCATGGGAGGAAAGGGGATGGAAGGAGGGGAGGAGCGGGAGCGGGAGGAGGGGGAGGCGGAGGTGGGACGGGCGGGGGAGCGGGGAGGAAGTTATGTCTGCCCAGCGAGGTGCATGCCATTGGGGATGGGGATTCCCCTCCCCTGCCCTCCCCTCGCTCCTCCCCTGCTCCTGCTGCTGTATCGGCTGTGGCTGCTGGGACTGGTGTGGCTGGTGTGACTGGTGCTCCTGCTGATGCTGCTGCTGCTCTGAGACAAATCGCGGCTGCTGATGTTGATGGGTCGAAGCAGGGGCATCAGGGGCAGGAGTTTGTTCAGGGGAGTGGGGGTGTGGGAGTTGGCACTGACGTGCTTTCACTCGCTGCGGCTGCTGTTGCTGCAGGGAAGGGGGGGAGGCGTGGGGAGGAGAGTCGGCCTGGTGGGGGGAGTGGGTTGGTGCAAGGAAAGCAAGCTGGACTGATGAAAGGGAAAGGGGCGGATGGGGAAGGAGGAGGGAAGGGGGGGACGATGGGTGGGGGCAAGGGAGGTCGGGAGATGTGCAACGATCAGTGGATGTCTGAGGGTGTGTCCTTTGAGCAACTGCTATTCCAAGTAAGTAACTCGGTGCTTCCCTCTCTCAGTTACTCAATGGTGATAAGTTTTTGAAAGCCACTCGTCCTCATGCTGCAGTGCAGTGCATGTCTGATCTGAGGGTGTGTCTTTTGAGCAACTATTATTCCAAGTATGTAACACATTCCCTCCATCCTTCATTCTAATTAATATCAAATCATATATATATATATATATACAAAGACAGAATAAAGGTTGCTCACCGTTACAGGCGCTGCTGCTCTACGAAGAATGTGACTCAGTGCCTGCTTCCCTGCCGACTTTGCAACACGCTGCCAGCCTTGTCATGCTTCTATCGCCCCGTGCGCCCTTCCAATCTACCTTTGCTCTCGAGTTGACTTTTGAGTCGACTCAAAAGTCTATCGCCCCGTGTGCCCTTCCATTCTACCTTTGCTCTCCCACCCACCAGGTACGAGAGCACACGCTGCAGCCGCTGCCGCACCAGTCCATATCCCTTGAGAATTAACGCTCTTTTCTTTCATTCTCCTTTCCTCACCCCCCTCAACCCCCCCTCCCCCACCCACCAGGTGCGAGAACACACGCTGCAAGCCCTGCAGCACCAGTCCATCTCCCTTTAGATTAGATGCTCTTTTCGTCCATTCCCCTTTCCTCACCACCCCCCCCCCTTCACCCCTCAACCCCCCCTCCCCCACTCACCCACCCACCAGGTGCGAGAGCACACGCTGCAAGCCCTGCAGCACCAGTCCATCTCGCTCCGTCTGCTCGCCTCTGCACTGCACCCCACCGCTCCCGACCCCTTCACCTCCCCCTTCGCCCTCGCATCCTTCGCCCTCACGCACCCTGGCACCGATTCTCCACCGAACCTCCTCCCCCTAGAAGACTCCCTAGTGGGGGACCTAGACCTAGAAGCCTCTTCTGCTGCTGCTGCTGCTGGGTTTGGTGCCGCTGGTGCTACTGGTGCTGGTGCTGCTTTCGATGGTGGTGCTGCTGGTGGTTTTGGTGGTGCGATCGGTGGGGTGGGCGGTGGGGTGGGTGGAGGGGCGGAGTTTGGAGGGAGTGTGGGCGGCGGTGGGTGGGGCGGCGAGGTGGCGCTGTTTCCCTTGGGATTGTCGCTGCGGCCGCTGAGAGACGGGCGGCTGGCCGGGCGGCTGACTTACCAGGTAATCATTGCGGGGTATGCTGGTTAACAGCCCGTTTTTGTCTGGGCTATTTGAATTTTCAGATGATGTGATTCATGCAGGTGATGTGATTCAGTTCAGGTGCTGTTGCTGGGAGCCTAGGACTTGGGAATCCCCCATCAGTTGGAATGGAAACCCCCCCCTTCACTTTCCCCTTTCCCTCCCTTACCCCCGCCCACCCATCCCCCCAGGTGGATGCAGTGCCTAGAAGCATAGCAGAGGTGCTAGCAAGGCAGATAGAGCGCGGTTCACACATGCCCCTCCCTCCTCTCCCTCCCCCGCCCACCCATCCCCCCAGGTGGATGCAGTGCCTAGGAGCATCGCAGAGGTGCTAGCGAGGCAGATAGAGCGGCTGGCAGAGGCAGCAGTGGAGTCACCTCGGCCCTTGCTGCTGGATGAACCCTCTGCCAGGGCGCTGAAGCAGGCGCGGAGGCGCGGGGGCGGGGGGGATGGGGGGAAAGGGGGTGGCGGAGGGGGTGGGGGAGGGGGAGGGGGAATGGTGGGGCCGATTGGGTGCATGCCGTTGTGTATAGGCCGGGATAGGCGGGTGTTAGTGAGGCAAGGGTCTTCAGATTCGGATGAGTCTGATGTGAGCGTTTGAGGGGTGTGGGGAAGGGAAAGAGGGGGGAGGGGGGGGTGGGGGTGGGAGGAGTGTAGGTATGGTGGGGTCGATTGGGTGCATGCCGTTGTGTATAGGGCGGGATAGGCGGGTGTTAGTGATGTGTCTGAGGGGTGTGGGGTTTGATGGGTGTGGTGCCATGATGAGAAAGAGGCTCAGGAGGGGTGAGGTGGGGAGGGGGTGGGGGTATGGTGGGATAGGCGTGTGCTGATGAGGCAACGGTCGTTGTTCTGATGACTCTGATGTGAGCGTTTGATGGGGTGGGGTGTTTGAGGGGGTGGGGTAGGGTGGGGGGGGAAGGGGGGGAGGGGGTTGATGGGTGTGGTGTGTGGGTTGCTGGTTGCATGAGGTGTGAGTGTGGAAGGAGGTTGCTGATCAGGATTGTCCCGGTGAGGGCTTTTCAGTTGGGTGTTTTTTGGGATGGATGGGTGTTTTGTTGCGACAGGTGGGAGGGTAGGGGAGGGGAGGGAGGGGATGGGATGGGGTGGGGTGGGGTGGGGTGGGGTGGGGTGGGACGCAACACGGTGAAAGGCAGTGTAACACACTGAAGAGGGCGCGTTAACAGCTGAAGACTTGCACCCACTAACAGAGGACTGGCAACAGCAGATCTGATCTGATTTGACCCACCGGTGGACGGCAGCGAGGTCCCGCATGCAAGGGACGGGTCTGCAGTGTACTAAGGCTTCTGGCAGCTACAGTACATAACTTGATTTGATTTCATTGCTGCTACCGTAACTCTACGCGGAAACTGTACAGCAGGTCCGACTCTTATACTTAGCACGTTACAATGCTGCAATAATCGCAATTCGCTTGCCTCTAATGAGTACACCAATAATGGTAGATAGTTTGTTCCTTGTCCTGTATCCATCAATATAATCAGATAGGTACCAGTACATGGCTGTCTGGTCTTGTTCCTTACCGTAGTTCTTACCATTAATATATATACTCACAGCATACTGGAATTTAATTTTCCTTCCAAATGAGTGCCTGCCTGCATAAGGCACATTTCTGCCATACAGTCGAGGTCTATTCATTGGGCTCTACCCAAGCGTATTGCAGGTAGTAGATCGTACATAGATCGGTTCGGTCCAGACAGACATTGTGCTTCAGGAAGTGCAAGCAAAGCAGGCAAGACATAACAAGGTTACCGGTAGTACCATACCTGTGCAAACATCCTTACAATCCAGCCCACAGATTTTGATAAAATGATAATATTTAAGCGAATTTCTGATCTGACAACTGGTAACTGCGGTACCTATCTCGTATCTCATTATGCCTTGCGATTTGCTTCTCGCACATGCTAGAAGTGTTAACGCACTGATTCGGTGCTAGGTAGACTGCTAACAGTGACTGCTGGGCTGGGAGCAGCAGCAGCACCAGGAAAAACCAGCTGAAGTAGCAACAAGAGCAGAGCTTGAAGAAGCAGCATTGGCAGCAGCTCTTGAAGCAGCACTCGAAGCTCATGCAGTTTAAGCCTGGTCTTGCAAGGCGGGAACTGCTGCTGCTGTTACTGCTGCTGCTGCTGTTGCTGCTCCTAATGCTGGTGCTGGTGCTGGTGCTGCTCCCAGTGCTTGTGCTGCTACTGGTGCTGCTAATGCTGCTGGTGCTGGTGCTGTTGCTGGTGCTGGTGGTGGTGCTGTTGCTGGTGCTGGTGGTGGTGGTGGTGGTGCTGCTGCTGCTGCTGCTGCGGCTGCAGATTGGTTGAACATCGTTCGTTGAGACAGTTGCAAAAATGCAGCAGCTGCTGACGTGGCAGCCTGCAGAATTGGTCGAATATCCTGAGCTGACGCAGCAGCTCGAAGCAACGGGCTTATATCCTGTGCTGACGTGGCAGCTCGAAGCAATGAGCTTATATCCTGTGCTGATGTGGCAGCATATGATGATGGGCTTGACTCTTGCACTGATGTGGCAGTTGCTGATTGGACAGGGCGTGATTTGTGACAGTGACATTGGCAGCAGCAACCTGTGGAGGCACCTGATTGGCTGTTGGGCGGTGGTGCTGGGTTTGGTGGGGGATGGTGGTGGGGTGATGAGTGGTGGAGGTGGTTGTGGTGAGGTTGGGTGGGAAGAGAATGAAGAGTATTTTGGGGAGGATAATTGAGAGGATAATGGGGAGAATCGCGCTGCTGCAGTTGCACACGAGGTGTGTGCTGCTGCTGTTGCTGTTGCTGATGCTGCTGCTGTTGCTGTTGCTGATGCTGCTGCTGTTGCTGTTGCTGATGCTGCTGCTGTTGCTGTTGCTGATGCTGCTGCTGTTGCTGTTGCTGATGCTGCTGCTGTTGCTGTTGCTGATGCTGCTGCTGTTGCTGTTGCTGATGCTGCTGCTGTTGCTGTTGCTGCTGCTGTTGCTGTTGCTGATGCTGCTGCTGTTGCTGTTGCTGATGCTGCTGCTGTTGCTGTTGCTGATGCTGCTGCTGTTGCTGTTGCTGATGCTGCTGCTGTTGCTGTTGCTGATGCTGCTGCTGTTGCTGTTGCTGATGCTGCTGCTGTTGCTGTTGCTGATGCTGCTGCTGTTGCTGTTGCTGATGCTGCTGCTGTTGCTGTTGCTGATGCTGCTGCTGTTGCTGTTGCTGATGCTGCTGCTGTTGCTGTTGCTGATGCTGCTGCTGTTGCTGTTGCCGATGCTGCTGCTGTTGCTGTTGCTGATGCTGCTGCTGTTGCTGTTGCTGATGCTGCTGCTGTTGCTGTTGCTGATGCTGCTGCTGTTGCTGTTGCTGATGCTGCTGCTGTTGCTGTTGCTGATGCTGCTGCTGTTGCTGTTGCTGCTGCTGTTGCTGTTGCTGATGCTGCTGCTGTTGCTGTTGCTGATGCTGCTGCTGTTGCTGTTGCTGATGCTGCTGCTGTTGCTGTTGCTGATGCTGCTGCTGTTGCTGTTGCTGTTGCTGCTGCTGTTGCTGTTGCTGATGCTGCTGCTGTTGCTGTTGCTGTTGCTGCTGCTGCAGGTGGTGCTGCTGGTATTGCTGCTGTTGTGGTGGGTGTTGCTGGTGCTGCTGGTAGCCCTGCTGCTGATACGTTACGGGTGGCTGTTGAATGCTCCCTGCTGCTGGTGAGGGTGGTGCGATTGCAGACATGGGGGCTCTACCTGCTGGTAAAGCCGCCACTGGGAATGCAGATGCTGCTGGGGGTGCCGCAAGTGCTGATGCTGGCGATGCTGCTATTGATGCGTGTGGTGCTGGTGCGAACACTTGTTCCCTTGCTGCTACTGCTGCTGTTGTTACAGCTGGTGTTGATGCCACTGCTTGGCCTGCAGATACAGGCCCGGCAGGCTGACGCTGTAATGGAAACGAGTTTGCTTGTAGTGGAGATGCCACTAGTGGGGATGATGTTAGCAGTGGCTTAGGGGATGCTGCAGGGCTTGCTGCTGTCAAGTTGAAACCCGCAGGGGGATGTGAATGAAACCCTGGCGGCGGCCGTTTCACTGGTGTCCGAGTGGGGTCAGGGAGATGTAACAGCAGTGAAGGGTTGGAGCACACAGACGCTGCGGGTCCTGGTGTTCCGTTACAAGGCGCTTCACTTGGAGTAGCTGAACCAGTAACGTGTATCCGGGTTGATGTAGACGGGAGTGTACTCGGAGAAATCATTCCCGTGCTTGAACCACTTCTTGCCACGGTGGCAGGGAGATTGGAGGAGCACCTAGTGCCTGATGCTGCTGCTGCACTGCCTGCTATAGTGCCTGCTACAGCACCAGCTGCAGTCCCGACTGCAGTGTTAGGTGCAGTAGTAGCCTGTTGTCTATCCGTGGCGGAAGCAGGAGTAACAAGGCAGAGAGAGCTTGCAGGCGCCTCCTGATTGAGCATCCACTCTATCATATCCTCCTCCCCACCCTTCTTCTCATTCTCCTCCCCCCCAACTTTTCCCTCCCCCTCACCCCTCCCACTCACCACCACTCCTCTCTCCCCCACGCCCGCAGTGTCCCCTTCCTCAATAGCAGCAATAGCGGCTCTATTCGCTGTTACTGTTGTCGCGGTTGCTGTAGTTGCTGTTACTGTAGCCGAATCCGAACCCCAACCGCCCGTGTAGCTGCCTCCTCCCTCCCCCATCCCCGAAAACGCTCCCCCGGTGCCCTCCCCTAGGGAACTCCAGAACATTTCGTCATCTGCTCCCATCCAATCGTTGAGAACATTTGGCGGGCAGCTTTGGTTGCTCCGACGCCCACCTCGGGCAGCAAAAAGGATATCAATTTCCCCCAAGCCAATCATATCGTTCTGAGCTTCAACTTTAGCAGCGTGGGTTGGGGGTTGCTCCTGCTGTAATTGTTGCTGCCCCGATTGATTATGCTGCACCCGTTGGTTTTGCTGTCCCAATTGCTGCTGCTGCCCCAGCCGTATTTGCTGCTGTTGATGCTCCTGCTTTTTGTGTTTCAACCCTCCCTCCGTATCCTGCTCCCCAACTCGAGGCGCCTTCTCTCCCTCCCCCCCAGTCACTATCTCTCCTCCCGCCTCCGCTTTGGAATACGAGCCGCTCGTCATAGGAACATCCGCTGAGACTTTCCCCCGTAACTCCGCCTCTTCCGCCGACACAGTTCCGCCTCCCCCCATGCTTCCGCCAATGCCCCTGCCAGTCTCCTCCTCCGCGCTGCCGCCGCAACTAACCCCCGCGCTTGCCCCCCCAACACTCAATCTCCTCCGCCGCGACCTCAACCCCCTGAACGGCCTGCAAAGTTCCGACGTGGCGCTCTGTAAGCTCGCCACGTGTTTCGCCGCGCCTTCCCTAATCAGCCTCATCGTCTCGATCCCGAGCGCGATCTGCAGCCGTCGGTCGACTTTCCCGCCGTTTTTCGCCAAAACCTCCGCGAATTGCGCCGCGTATTCGCGACTCCCTTCGAAATTCACTCTCGCGCGCGAACCTCGAATCGCGAGCGCCGCCGCGTCGTACGCGAAAGCAGCTTCGTCCTCCGTGGCGTACGTCCCGAGCCACACGCGCGCGCTCTTCGCGGAGTCGCGAATCTCCGCCGCCCACTTTCCCCACGGGCGCTGGCGCACCCCGCGGTAGTGCAGATAGGGGGAAGCGGAGGCCAAAGAGAGTTCGGACGGCGAGGGGAGGGGGAGCGACGACGAGGATGGGAGGGAGAGTGGGGAGGGCGGGGGGAGAGAGGAGGAGGGAAGAGAGATGGAGGGGAGAGTGGAAGGGGGAAGCGAGAGTGGCGAGGAAGCGGAAAGTGGTCGGGGGGACGCGAAGGGGAGGGAGAGCGGGGACGGCGGAGGGAGGGAGAGTGGCGCGAAAGTTGCGGAGGAGGAAAGACCGACTCGAGAACCTGTCCCCGTCTGTCGTGGGGTGGATGGATCTGAAAATGACACGTGTCGTTCCGTAACAGGTTTCGCGTCGCCAGTGATTGGTTGATCGCCAGAGGGGATGCGGCTTGATCCCGCAACCTGCGCTGTCTCCTTCAGGCGTGACCCGTCTTTGGCGCCGTCGGTGTCGGTGTCAAGAACGCTGTTGTTTGAGGTATTATTGTCAACCTCCGCTGCTACAGTCGGCGACTCGTCTGTACGAACCCTCGTTTGCGGAACACCCAGCGTCTCCCCTGCGACTTCGTGCGACCAGGCTGCGACGGCAGGAACGTAGACATCGGTGGACATGTTCTCGGAAGGTTCTCTGACAGACGGGAGCCCGAATTCCGGAATACTTTCTGGTAACAATGCGGCCCCACAGCCGTCAAACGCTTCGGTGCTAAACGGCAGCATCTCGGCCAGCGGGTCAAGCGACTGCTGTCGCTCGCAAAGAATCGCATCCCCTTCGCGCTCCTCGCCCATCGCGTCGCTCATCACGTCGCCAAAAGTCGCCGACGGGCGGTCGACGTCGCATCGCATCCATTCGGGAGAGACCATAGCACCGTCAAACGGGCCTAATAAGCTGGTCCCAACATTACTAGTAACCCCAGGGCCGTCGACGACGGCGGGTGACGACAGGAAGAACTCTGAAGCGGACAGCATTCCATCGTTGGAGTAAAACAACGGGCTTTCGTCGTCTCGATACTCCATAGCCGCTGGTCGCGGGGGAGCTGGTCTGTTGAGTTGATCTCACGGCGCCTGCTTCTTCGAGGTACGAATACAGTCCCGCCTACGAATACGAAAATACGTGAATATGCGGTAAGCAGCTTCTCTTATGACCTGTTTGAAGCAACTCGCCCGTGTGCCGCGAAGCACGGATGCGTCTGGTGCGCTAATGACAGCTGTGACGTTCATACAGTAACACACTGGCTGTACTCTCGATACAGTAACACCGTTACTAGGACCACTGAAGGTACTAGCGAGTAGTTGAGCCGATGGTACGTCGCCTCATGGGCGATGGTACGCCGCCGCTGTGGTTATGGCGATCGCGCGGAACCGCGAGGTGGTAGTGATAAGTTATGGATCTCGAATCCTTGCACAATTCCGCTTCTTTACGAATGTCGCGGCCAGAGCAAGCGTTCTTGCTGATAGGCCAGGTACGATCGCGGGAGATTCAAGGCTAGCGCATGCTTTGGACGATGAAGTTGCAAGTTGCATCGGTCAGGACTGCGAAGGAGGAACCATGCTTGTTCGGCGGATGCGGCGCTGTAGGGGGACAACAACCGGATTCGCCCGTTTCGGCTAGAAAGGGCAGCCAAGCTGGGAGCGGCCTGTGATGTCGCGTGGAGTGGCATCACGAGTGTGAGGGGCGATTAGCGCGAACGACGGTGCTGTAATTCGGTGACTACGTGGTCAAAGGAAGTACACGAGGAAGGTCCGTTGTTTCGGCAAGAATCAGCAGCAAATGAGCAACAGAGTTGAGTAGAGCTGGAAACCAGAGGGACACAGCTGGAGTTGTGGAGCGGGGAAAGGGGTGTGGGGGGTGTTGACGGGGGGTGGAAGGAAAAAGGGATGATACAGTTGAGCTGAGCAGAGGAAGGCCACAAACATGGGATGTGCATACGGGTTCGGCCGCGCCGCAGGGAGGGTATACAGTAAAGAAGTGCAAGTTTGACATGTTAAATTTCGTCAATTTCCTAAACAATTGCCAATTGACGTTTCACATGGAATTGCTTCGACAGACCACGGTCAGATAGAACTTGATTGAACCGCTAAGTCGCAGGCAGGCACAAGGGTTTAGGGCACGTGGAGGGAGACTGTAGCTGCGCGCCTCGTCGTTTGATGACTTCGCTTGGCCTTGGGTAATTTCCATTGGACGATTGCCCCGAAATTCTGACGTACGGCTGCGATATTGTGGCGGCAGGTGGCGGAAGAGTGGAAGCGGAGGGGAGAGCCGAGAATGCGCAGCTGGGAAGAGCTACCCCCTCTGAGGCCTAGAATGCGCAGTTGGGAAGAGTACCCCCACCCCACTCACCACAATTCGCAAAAATGCTTTCGCAAAACCTTCGATCGCCTGTTCGCCACGTTCACATACATTCACAGGCATGTCGTGGAACCGTCAGAAATCGGAACGAATGTCGGTGATGGCGGCTTCATCCAGTGAGGTGATAAGTAAAAGCTTCCGTACACTCCTATTGGTCGCACAAAAGGCTCCTGATGTGGGTATCTGTGCCATCCCCACGTGGATCCACTTAAAATATACTACCGTTATGACTGCGGATGTATTACAGTCTATAGGGTACTTCATCAACCAAGTAAAAATACTTACGGAACATGCTATTCATTATGACCTCTTTTCGTATGTATATGCGTGCATTGAGACATAAAATATCCCACGCAATCACCTCTGAAGCCATGCGCCCACTTTTACGATTAGTTTCATTTATTTAGAATCTGGCAGTGGGGTGGCGTGTACTGTAACGATTAATTGATGTTAAATATAATCACACAATCATCAAAGCACGCAATCCTCCTACAATTTAAGTCCTGGGGCTCGGATATTGGAGGCATTTGGTGTGTTGCGTAATTAGTTGGAGTCAGTGGGATTGCAAGTGCATGCGCACAGGTGTCGGTCTTGGGAGGGGGGGGGGGGGGGGGGGGGGGGGGCTGATCTAATGGAGCAGCTGCCATCTGGCATGCAGCGGACGGAGGAGGGTCTGACGGTGGCTGGTGATCCCATCGGGAATGAGAACTGGAAAGTTGTCCCGCTGCGGGAGCGGCTAAAGCAGTTCCAAGCACCCCTTCCGCGGCTCCCGTTGCTCGAGCACCTCCAGATAGTCGTCCACCTTCTGGCAATTGCAGTGACTACGCGACCTATGTATGTTGCGCGGACGGTGCCACCGCCGGTGGTGGAGGCGTTTAGGGAGTGGGACAGTGGTGTGGAGGACTGTTTTGAGCAGTTTTTTCCTCCGGGCACATGGAAGCACGACCCTGGTCGGTCTAGGTTGGCCCGTTTGCAGCTGCACCTCCCTGTTCGCTTGGGTGGTTTTGGTGTACGGGCTGCAGCGTCTTTGAGCCTTCTCTCCTATGCCTGTGGATGGGCGAAAACGACGCGTTGTGTGGCTCAGCTAGGGATAGCAGGAGAGGAGGCGATGTTTTCCGACTACCTGAGCTCTTTGGGAGGGGGGTGGACTTTATCGACCCGTGGTTCTCCAAGAGCGAGTGACCTGTAGCCAGAGGAGTGGCCTGTGCTGAGGACCAGGTGAAGCCGAAGCGCTGAAGGACCTGCTGCACCATGTGTGACTGAGTCAGTGTGACGGTGCGGTGTGCTCTGTCCCGGGTGATCTGCAAGCCAAGGTAGCTGCGCAGCTCACCCAGGTCTGTGCACGTGTGTCTCTTCTGCAGCTCCGACTTCACCAGGGTGAGAGCCTCAGTGTCAGCAGTAGCAAAGACCAAGTCGTCGACGTACACGAGGATGTAGAACGGCGGCAGCGAAGTGTCGGTGCGCAGAAACAGCGACGGGTCAGCAGTCGACGGGGCAAACCCAAGAGCCGCAAGAGTCGTCCTCAGTGTGTCGTGCCACTCACGTAGCGCCTGACGGAAACCGTAGACTGGCCGCCGAAGACTCCACTGGGTACCAGGAGGGAACGACCCAGTGAAGCCAGGTGGGCGGCGCAGCCAGATCTCCTCGTGCAGACTGCCGTGTAAGAAGGCTGTGCTGAAGTCAAGAGAGTGAAGCTCGTAGTCATGCTAAGCAGCAACGTGCAGCAGCACCCGAAGAGTGGCCATCTTCGGGGTGGGGGAGAAGGTCTGGAAGAAGTCAACTCCCTCACGCTGACTGAAACCTCGAGCAACGTAACGAGCCTTGAAGACAGGCGGAGAACCTGGCGGCCGCTTCACCCTGAAAATCCACATGCCACTGACGATGTTCGCCCAAGGTGGGGGAACCTCGTCGACGTATGTGCCTGTGGATTTCCAGGAAGCCATCTCTGCGTCCATGGCTGTCTGCCACTGAGAGGAGTAGGGACCCGCGATCGCCTCAGCGTACGATCGCGGAGTTGGGATGTCTGGTGCATCCGGGTCTCCCTCAGGGGCAAGCAGCATGGCCACGAGATGAGGCGCAGCGGCTGCAAGGCACTCAAGGTCCTCCTGCCTGTCCTCAAGGACGTCCGTGCGAAGAGCACACTCACCCCCGACGAACGGAGGACAGACAGACTCAGACTCAGCAACAAGACTAGCGGCGTAGTCTAGACGACAGGCAGCAGCAAAGTCAACAAGCTCAGCGACTAAGGCAGACGCAGTAGCAAACTCAAAAGACGGGTCAGTGACAACAGTAGCAAGCAGACGCGTGACAGTAGGGTGCTCAGCACGAAACTGGTCAGACGCAGGGTCAGCGACGACAGGCAGAGAGGACGCAGGCGGAGACGGCAGAGGAACACGCGACGGAGGAGAGGGAGGACGACGGACTAGAAGTTGAGGGCCAGGGACAGCCGGCTGACACTGACGAGGAACACGACTACCGGAACGACCAGAACGGACAGGTGAGACAAGACGCGACGCAGGCTCACGACGCTCAGCAAGGCCCCCTGTGTGCTCAGTGTACGGAGAAGGAGCAGGCAGCAGTGAACCAGGCTGTAACGGAAGACCAGTAGACGAAGTGAGACTAAGAACCTGGCGAAGCGCAGAGTCAGGCGGTGGCTGAGACGACGGAGACGGCGGAGCGAAGAACAGGCGCGGCTGTGCAGGGCCACCAGCACCAGCAGCTCCAGCACCCCCAGCAGCTCCAGCAGCTCCAGCCGCTCCAGCGCCTCCAGCAGCTCCAGCACCCTCAGCAGCTCCAGTACCCTCAGCAGCTCCAGCACCTCCAGCAGCTCCTGTACCTCCAGCAGCTCCAGTACCCTCAGCAGCTCCAATACCCTCAGCAGCTCCAGTACCCTCAGTACCTCCAGCACCTCCAGCAGCGCCAGTACAGTCAGACACAACACCGCCAGCCCCAGCAGCTCCAGTAGCCCGAGTACGAGCACCTCCGGGACCAGCTACACTAGCACCTCCTGCAGGCAAAGGACCAGCACCACCCCCTGCCCCAGTGACGTCAGCAGAAGAACCCCCAGCAGTAGAGTCATGAGGTGCAGAAGCGCGACGTAGACGGCGACCGTACCAGTCGTGCAGCTGCTGGGAGGTGAGAGGCACACGCTGACGAAGACGGCTACTCCAAGGAGACCGCGTAACAGCAGTCTCAGAACCCTCAGGCGACTCACCCCCAGACTCAGCACCCCCAGGCTCCGCACACGCAGGCTCAGCACCCCCAGACGCAGTACCCCCAGACGCAGCACCCCCAGGCTCCGCACACGCAGGCTCAGCACCCCCAGACGCAGGACCTCCAGGCACCTCACGCGCAGGCTCAGCACCTCCAGGCTCCGTACCCGCAGGCCCCTCACGCTCAGCGCCCCCAGACTCAGCACCCCCACGCTGCGCACCCCCAAGCTCCGCACCCCCAGGAACAGCACCACCGCCAGCAGGACCGGAGTCACCAGTGACCTCAACAGGCACAAGGACGGGAGGGTCTACCTGAGAAACACCTGAAGGAGCAGGACCTGGCGCGGGGAGGGGGTCTACCTGGGGAGGACCTGGGGCGAGAAAGAACGGCGGGAGAGGGCGAGGAGCAGTGCGGTAGGGGAAGAGGCGGTAAAAGGGGATCGACTCGTCAAAGGTGACGTCCTGGGATGCAAAGACACGGCGCGAGGCGGGGTCGTAAAACTGCCAGCCAGGCGCGTCAGGGACAAAGCCAAGGAAGATGCAAGGAATGGCGCGAGGGGAGAGCTTGTCCGCGGTGGTATCGCAGACAAAGGCACGAGCACCCCAGACCCGGAAACGCGACGCATCGCCAACCTTCCCCGTCCACAGCAGTGTGGGCGAGGTCTCCGGCAAGGAGACACGGGGCCAAAGGTTGAGCTGATGCGCGGCGTACCGGACCGCAAACGACCACAGAAAATGGGGGGCAGCCGCATGGATCATGGAGGTACGAGCGACCTCCATGACTAAGCCAATGCGGCGCTCAGCAACCCCATTCTGCTGCGGAGAGGCCAGAAGCGTGAAAGTCTGGCGGATGCCGTGCTCCGCACAGAAGGCTGCCAAGAGGTCTGAGGAGAACTCACCACCTCTGTCAGAGTGCAGACGCAGGACAGGAAAGTTCGACTGGAACCGCTCGCGGAGCTGGAGACGATTAGCGCGGATCCAGGGGATCAAAACATCAGGGACATCCCCCTTGCGCTGCAAGGGGAAGACCGTGGTGTAGCGCGTGTAGTCGTCGACAACCAGCAGGAAGTACCGCTTGTGGCCCTATCAAGATCAAAGATAGGTACATCACGCCTAAGCAGCTCTGCCCAGTTGGGGAACTCAGGAGCATCAGGAAACTTGACGCGCTAGGCGTCGCTAAGCCGAGCGAAGTAGCGCTGCTCAGTGTGAAACCCTGTGCACTGGCGACCAGCGCGGGGACCTGTGCGAATGATATAGGGGCAGCGACCAGGATCCCCAGAAGCCCCACGCCCGGCATACCAGTCGAGAAGCTGCTGGGAAGTGGGGGTCTGGCGCTGACGCTGCTGCTGCGGCTGCTGCTGTTGCTGCCCCTGACCACCACTGCCACTACCGCTCCCTCCTCCCCCACCACCGCCGCTGCCACCTCCACTGCTCCCAGTGCCTCCGCCGCCCCCAAAACCACTTCCACCACCTCTACCCCCACGACCACCCCCACCACCTCCTCCTCCCCCGCCGCCTGCACCACCGCCCCCTCCACCGCCACCCCCACCGCCACCCCCACCTCCACCCCCACCTCCCCTGCCACCCTTGCCGCCCCTGCCGCTGCGGCGCTTCCCACTAGGAGCGGAAGCAGCCCCGACCTCCTCAGCACCAAGGTAGTTGAGAGCAGCAGCTGCGGAGGCGTAGGAGGGGGTAAGAGGGGAGGGGGAGCAACCCTCAAAGAGGGGAGAGCGAGGAGTACCGCGAGCAGCACCTACAGTGAGGATGTTCTTCTCTGCTGCGAGGAGGTGCTTCTCGAGGTCGTCGGCAGTGAGAGAATGGGGGTCAAGGGTGAGGAAGTGGTCCCTGACTGAGCGAAGAGTGTCAGGGAGGCGGGTGATGAGGAAGTAGTGAGTAAAGTACATCGGGGGGCGGTTCTCTGTGAGGAACTCGGCTGGAAGGGCGGCACGAAGGCGAGTGTCACTAGCGCGTAGGTGAGAGATGAGGTCCTCAGCGGTGGTAAACGAGGACAGGTCGGGGAACAGGTAGGGTAGCATAAGTCGACCGAGGGCTGCAGTGACCGAGGGCTATAGCGTCGTACAGTGCCTTGGCAATCTTGTGCTGGCTAAAATGTGCGCGCTCTGTGATCGGCAGATGGTTGCGAATAGCTAGGCGCCTGCAGCATCGAGGGTCCGCCACTGGGAGCGGTCTAGAGCGGGCTCAGTGGCAGCAGGAGCAACGGCAGTGCCCGACACGTAATCAAATAGGGAAACACCGTCCTTGGCATCTGTCATGAGGAACAGTTGCAGGTCGTCAAGCCAGGTGGAAAACTCTACTGGGCGACCGTCAGGATCGAACGCGAGCACGTTGAGAGTCGCCATGCGTGCAGTGTAGGCAAGTCGAGTGCGCAGGAGGCAAGGCAAAAGGCAAGCAAGGAGAGACTGCGTGCAAGGCTGCAGTGGCGGCTTACGGACTGCTGTGGCGGTGCACGGACTCCTAAGGCAGCACGGAGGGCAGCAGTGGGCCGCGCGTGGGCCTCTAAAGCGGCGCGTGGTGCAGCAACGGGCCGCACACGGGCTCCTAAGGCGGGGCATGGTGCAGCAGTAGGCCGTGCGCTGGCTCCTAAGGCGGCGCGCGGAGCAGGGGCGGGCTACACACCGGAGGAGGCGACGCAAGGGGCCGGCGGCAGGCTGCGCGGGCGGCTTAAGCGGCGCGCGGGCCGGCAGCAGGCTGCGCGGGCGGCAGATGCGGCGCGCATCGCCTAAGCGGGCGGCTTACGCGGCGCTCGGGCCGGCGGCAGGCTGCGCGGGCGGCTGACGTGGCGCGCGGGGCCGAAACCGGGCCTAAACGAGCTTAAACGGGCCGCGCGCGGGCTGCTTAAGTGACGCGCGCGGGAAAAAAAAATGGGGCCGCGCGCGTGCAGCCGAGGCGCCCGCGGGCAGCAGGCAAGGCAGGCAGGCAAATGAGGTAATGTGGTAACGGGTGGGCCCTAATCTTAGGTCCTAAAGACCTCTAGGCTCTAGATACCATCTTAGAGTATAGGCATGAATGGGGTTTTGACTATCGAGAGGATTGGTACAAAGGAGAAACCTAAGGGGTTGTACCCCACAGTGAGTACCCCACTAAGCCTACCCAAACTATAACATATATATATATATGTATGTTTGACAAGAACGACTAGATGTTAATAGAGAAGCTGGTGGATGTTGCGGTGCGCCGACCAACGGTGAAGGAAGCGCACGCTCTGGAGATGAGCGTTGCCGACCCATTGTTTATGTCTCAACCGTTAGTCGGGCAGTATGGGCGGTCCAATGAGTGGGAGTGCAGGAAGAGGGGAGATTATGCAGCGCTGCTAGCGCGCAACTGAGGGGTGCAGTCTACCCCTCTTATTGTGGAGACGTGGGGATGTTAGGGTGGGCGTTTCTTACGTTGGTTGCGGCTGCAGGGGACACACATTTTGGGCTTGCCGTGTCGAGGGGGGAATGTCGGGAGGGCGACCAATCATTTCCCTCATATCTCATGGGGCCATTGAAGGCTATGATTGGGGTGGCCTTGCAGCGTGCCCAGGCTCGGGTCATTCTGCTTCGCGGTGCATCGTCTATGGGAGGAGCAGATATTGATCTGGTGGACAAGGAGAGGGAGGACATTGAGAAGATGGGGGGAGCACTGTGGGTGGAGGCTCAGTATTTGGTGTCCGCCCCAGGTTGAGGTGCGCCTGTAGGGTTATTTGTCGAATGGCTTTTTATGGGGGGTTTCATTTATGTTAGGCCGCTTTCTGGGTTGGTTTCGTTATGCTTATTGGGTGGCGACTGGGTAAATTATGAACTATCGATTACCATAGTTTGACCAACCATGTATTGTGCCATCAATAGAATCCCCTTTCACAAAGAAATAAAGAAAAACGCACTCGAGCGGGAAAATGAGCTGAACATGGATGTGTGGTTAACGTGGGAGAGCGCGGGCAACTAGGGGAACATATGCGACCAAAGGGTCGGGGAGGGTGATGAGGGAAAGCGCGGGCGACGAGGAAAGTGGTCTGGCGTGGGCAAGAGCGGCCGACGAGGAGGAACATGTGCGACTAGCGGCTGAGTGCGCCACGCGAACCAGTACGGCATTCGCGTGAGCGACCCGTGCCTAAAACTGTACGATCGTGACACGAGGCTGAATGGCAGCAAGTTTGGCAAGAGCCTGCGTGTGCAACGCGAGCTTGAATGCAAGACTCGAGTAACGCGAATCTCGTTTACTAACGTAAGTGCCGTGGGTATACGGGCTGTAACACGAGACCGGTGACGTGAGGGAGAGATCGGAGCGTGCACTGACTAAGATGGTTGAGGTGGACTTATATTTCCTTCCGCACAAAAAAAAAAAGCCTATCAACGACTCGCTTTTGCCAACTAGCACTAGTTTTTGCCTTGGAGCCTCCTAGCCTATGAGTACTACTTGGTAAGCAAGTTATGTGAGTGGTGAACAGTACAAATGGTTGGCGATCATCGCGTCAGTTCTAATTTTGGGCACTCGCGTTCCGTTGTCGCAGGACGATTGCCTGGGGTCGCGAGAATTTTCTCAAAACAAGTAAGGTAACCCTGTTTTTGGCGACTTCAAGTTCAAGAATCTTGAACTTGAAAATTACCATGCCGTACTCGGGCTTTAAAGTGGAATAAACATGCATCAAGCGGAAGTGAGCGCTGAAGAAGATTTAGCGTTCTGGAACGAACGGGAGAGGGACCTCGATATTGTTGCAACAATATTATCGAGGATCTGGCAATGTCTTTATTTTCAAGATTCCAGTTTCTTGCATGACAATGCCTAGGATCCGAAGTAATTGTACTAGGTCCTGTGCTCCAGTCTTCTGGGATTCATAACTGTCGCACATCGCTGGTAGATTCGTATGACAGCATTCGCCTCGTCTTCTCTCCTGTGAATTTCGCCGAAGTTTGAATCGAATCAGAACCATTCACCGCATTGCCGACGTCTATTCTCCAGTCTAGTTTCCCGACGCGCTGTCCATGGCGGCTGCGACCGACCCTGCGGTATTCACGAAGCTGGCGGAAGATAAGACGTCGGAAACGAATGGTCTCGGAAGTTCAACCGAGAATGGCGGGACAGCTGACAATCCGGCTGTCAGCTCGGGGGATGTAGTCACAGGAGGATCATCGGATCCCATCCCTGCTCCTTCTGACGTAGTGTACGACTCCTTTTAACGAAGCGTGCGACTTTCTTGTTAACGAGGCGTTCGCGAAAGGATTCGCAAGCGAAGCGTACGGCTTGATGTTACGAATTAGTTGCACTCCCTGGCAGCAGAACTTATACTTAGCTTCATGTTGCTGTTTCGATCCAACGTGCAGCCCTATTAACTAAGTTCCGCTGCCCGTTCTGACCTTTTGATCTGCCTCAGGATTTCTCCAGCTCTCAATTCCCGCATTCGCTCCGCACAATCCGTCACCTATTCACCCGAACCTCCTTTGCGATACCGGCTCGTTTTGCAGAAGCACGGGAGACGCGGTGCCGGCAGCGGCAAGCGCAGAGGCGAAGGCTGCGTCGACGGAAGCAGCAGGAGCAGCAGCAGCTGACGGGGGTGGAGCGGGAGGCAGCATGCCAGCAGGGGAAGCAGATTCGGATAAGACCGCCGATCCGACAGACGGAGCCAATCAGGCGGAAGAAGGGACTCCGCGCGGGGATGGCGGCGAGGGGGGAGGGGGAGGGGGAGGGCACACGATGATCGGCGGGAGCATCGTGGGGGACGTGCTGTACAGCATCGCCACGGGCGAGGAGGAAGGGCGCTCGCGCGCTCGCATCCTCGCGTTTGCTGCTAAACGGTGCGCGGGGGAAGAGGGAGGTTGAGACGGGCGGAGAGAGGTAGGATGAGAGCGAGTAAGGGTGACAGGGATGACGGCCAAGGAGGAAGGCCGCTCGCGCGCTCTTATACTCGCGTTCGCCGCTAAACGGTGTGAACACGAGAAGAGGGAGAAGGGGAAGTGAGGGAGCAGGAGTGAGGGAGAGCAGACTGAACACATACATGTCACAGCTTCACCCACCTTTCAATCGCACACACACACCCCCACCCGCACATGTGACATGCCCACAGGTACCAGACAGCAGTTGAGCGCAATCCGCGGGACTACGACGCGCTCTACAACTGGGCGCTGGTGCTGCAGGAGAGTGAACGGAGCTTGTACCCCCGCACCCACATGTCGCCCCCACCCGTCCCCCCACAGGTACCAGACTGCAGTGGAGCGCAACCCCCGGGACTATGATGCGCTCTACAACTGGGCGCTGGTGCTGCAGGAGAGTGGACTCAAAACATACATGTCCCATCCCCACCTGTCACCCGCACTCGCCTGCACCCACACACATGCGTGTTACGCCCACTGTTCTTTCCCACAGGTACCAGACAGCAGTTGAGCGCAATCCGCGGGACTACGACACGCTCTACAACTGGGCGCTGGTGCTGCAGGGGAGTGGAGTGGGCGCTGGTGCTATAACACATACATGTCATGTCACATCCCCACCTGTCACACGCCCATCCACAGGTATTAGACAGCGGTGGAGCGCAGCCCGCGGGACTACGACGCGCTCTACAACTGGGCTCTGGTGCTGCAGGAGAGTGCGGACAACAGCGCTGCAGATGAGTAGACTATAGATCTGCGCACACATGTCATGTCACTCCCTCACTCTTGTGCCCCACAGATATCAGACAGCAGTGGAGCGCAATCCAAGGGACTACGACGCGCTCTACAACTGGGCGCTGGTGCTCCAGGAGAGTGCGGACAACAGCGGGCCGGAGGCGGGGCTGCAGGGGAAGGACGCTCTCCTGGAAGAGGCGTGCCGCAAGTACCAGGCTGCTAGTGTGCTGTGTGGCACGCTGCATGAGGTGAGAGGGGGATGCACGAGGTGAGGTCGAGAGAGGGGAAGCAGGCAAATAGCTGTAGAAGGTGAGGGCTGCAGGGGAATGACGCTCTGCTGGAGGAGGCTTGCCGCAAGTACCAGGCAGCCAGTGCTGTGTGGCACGCTGCACGAGGTGAAGGGCCACGAGGTGGGGGTCCCTGCACAGGGTGAGGGAGAGTGAGGCGGGGGCGGATAGAGGCGAGGTAGACAGAGGGCTGTAGGAAATAAGTGCAGCGGGGCTGCAGGGGAATGACGCTCTGCTGGAGGAGGCTTGCCGCAAGTACCAGGCAGCCAGTGTGCTGTGTGGCACGCTGCACGAGGTGAGAGGGGGATGCACGAGGTGGGGGTCCCTGCAAAGGGTGAGGGAGAGTGAGGCGGGGGCGGATAGAGGCGAGGTAGACAGAGGGCTGTAGGAAATAAGTGCAGCGGGGCTGCAGGGGAATGACGCTCTGCTGGAGGAGGCTTGCCGCAAGTACCAGGCAGCCAGTGTGCTGTGTGGCACGCTGCACGAGGTGAAGGGGGCTGGACTGTGGTGAGTCGCACAGAGGGAAGGCAGATAGAGGGCAGCCCCAGTGTGCTGTGTGGTACTCTCCTCCTCTCCCCCCCTCTTCCCCTCCCGCTTCTTCCCTCGTATCTCCCCGTACCTACCTCCTTTCCGCCTTGGTGCTGGCCCCTCCCTTGGTAAGCCCAGGCGTTTTACGACTGGGCCATTACTATTTCCGAGTGAATATCCTCCTCCTCCTGTTTGCATCGCACTCCCTGCCTTTCACCCCCTTCCTACCGTCCCCCCTTCTATTCAAATCCTTCAGGCGTTCTACAACTGGGCCATTGCCATTTCCGACCGAGCCAAGATCCGAGGCAGGACTGCCGAAGCTGAGGACCTCTGGAAGCAGGTGCGGTGAGAGGCATGGTAACAGGTGGGATGAGGAGGTGTGGTAACAGGTGGGATGAGGAGGCATGGTAACAGGAGAGATGAGGAGACATGGGGAGCAGATGGGGTGAGGCGGTAGGGAGGGAAGGATGGGGAGTCGTCCCTTCAGCAGGGTGAGGAGGGTGAGGAGGCATGGAAGCATAGGGAGGATGACGGTAGGGAGCTGCACTCTCTCTGGGCTCTTGCACCCCTCTCAACCCCTCCCAACTCCCTTCACTTACCCCCATGACCAGGCGTGCAGCAAGTATGAGCGCGCAGTGCAGCTGAATTGGGACTCGCCTCAGGTGCTCAACAATTGGGGGCTGGCGCTGCAGGAGGAAACCAAGACGCGTGCTTCCAATCCCCTCCCTCTGAGCTCGTGCACACCTATCAACCCCTCTCAACTCCCTCCACGCACCCCGCCAGGCGTGCAGCAAGTATGAGCGCGCAGTGCAGCTGAACTGGGACTTGCTGCAGACGCTAAACCACTGGTTGGTTTGTCCTCTGCATGTTCGAATCCACTCCCTCTGATCTCCCCCACCCCCCCACCCCCCTCTCCTCCCTCCACACTCCCTCTCCCCACCCCACCAGGTGTGCAGCAAGTACGAGAGGGCAGTGCAGCTGAACTGGGACTCGCCTCAGGTGCTCAACAATTGGGGGCTGGCGCTGCAGGAGGAGACCAACACGCATGCTTCCAATCCCCTCCCTCTGAGCTCGTGCACCTCTCTCAACCCCTCTCCCCTCCCTCCACTCCCCCATGACCAGGCGTGCAGCAAGTGCGAGCGTACGCTTCCATACCTCTCCCACTGAGCTCGTACACCCCTCCCAACTCCTCCAACACCCCCCACCACCAGGCGTGCAGCAAGTACGAGAGGGCAGTGCAGCTGAACTGGGACTCGCCTCAGGCGCTCAACAACTGGGGGCTGGCGCTGCAGGAGCTGAGCACCATCGTGCCGGCCAAGGACAAGAGGAAGGTGGTGCGCAAGGCCATCAACAAGGTGAGAAGAGAGGGTTTAGCGCTGACAGACAGTCTACAAGCCTCATTGCTGCAGGAGCTGAGCAGCATTGTGCCGGCTAAGGACAAGCGCAAGGTGGTGCGCAAGGCAATCAACAAGGTGTGAGGACTGGGGTCCACGTCTGCAACCAGGTGGCTGTGGTGCGCCGAGGTGTGCTGTGGTGCGCCGAGGTGTGCTGTGGTGCGCCGAGGTGTGCTGTGGTGCGCCGAGGTGCATTGTGATGTGTTGTGGTGCGAGCCGCATTGGAAAGGTGAGCGAGGACATTGACGAGAGGAGCGATGGGGATCTGCACTTGGATAGTTCACTTCCATTCGTTATTGAAGAAGTGTTTTGAGACGTCTCAAAACACTTGGATAGTTCACTTCCACTCGTTATGCCACACGTCATCTCTGATGTTGCTCTCTTCCTCCACTCGTTATGATTCACCCCAAAGTACCCAAGCTGCTATGAGGCGTACCACAGCACACCTCGGAGCACGTGTGCTCCCTCTCGGTCATTTAGGCGCACGCACGTGTGGTAGAGTGAGCATGCTGAAAAATGAGGGAGCTCCTCTCCCTCGTACCACACAGCTGACTGTGTGGAGCTATTTGTGTGATTATCCCCTCGTGTCACTCCCGTCTACCATTCTTCACCCATTCTCCCCTGCCGTCACCCTCACCTGTCCCCACCCCCCTGTGTGTGTGCATGCACGTGTGCTCCTCTTGCATAAATCCCCCATCCCCTCCCCTTCCCCTTTCCCTACGAACCCCACCAGTTCCGAGCAGCCATCCGCCTGCGCTACGACTTCCACTCTTCCATTCTGCATTTTCTCCACCCTGGTCCATCATCCCCTCCCCCCACACCCCCGCTTCCCCTCCTGCCCCCACCCCACCAGTTCCGAGCAGCCATCCGCCTGCGCTACGACTTCCATCGAGCCATCTACAACCTTGGCACTGTGCTGGTATGTGCTGGTATGTGCTGTGCGGTGCTGGTGGATTGGTGCTGGTATGCTGGTGTGTGCGGTGCTGGTGTGTGCTGTGCTGTGCTGATGTGTTGTGCGGTGCTGGTATGCTCTGCTGTATCACAATGCTTCCTAAATTTTTACAGCTGCCCAAAAGCATTTGGGAAATCCTATTCCTACCCTGTTAACCTCCCCCTTCTTTCCTCGCCGTTCCCCTTCCTCCCTTCCCCTCCCGCCCTTCTCTTTTGCTTCAGTATGGGCTGGCAGAGGACACAATGAAGCAGGCAAAGAGCAAGACGGGGGTCATGCCAGAACGCTCCACCCATCATAGGTCTTCCCGGACTGTTGCCTCCCATTTGGGACAAAGATCCCTCTCCCATCTTTGTGGCTTCCCGTCCGTCCCTCCCTCTTCCCCCCCGACCACCCCAAC
Source organism: Closterium sp. Naga37s-1 (assembly GCA_947471745.1). Taxonomy (NCBI): domain Eukaryota; kingdom Viridiplantae; phylum Streptophyta; class Zygnematophyceae; order Desmidiales; family Closteriaceae; genus Closterium; species Closterium sp. Naga37s-1. Next base: position 715,780 of record CANJKZ010000871.1, read on the forward strand.
CACCGTGTGCTTCAGTATGGACTGGCAGAGGCCAAGAGCAAGACAGGGGTCATGCCTGAACCGCACACACCCTTGTTGCTTTCCCCGCTTCGCCTCCCCGCCTGCTTCCTGCCCCTCCATCCTCTTTGCTTCAGTATGGGCTTGCAGAGGACACAATGAAGCAGGCGAAGAGCAAGACGGGGGTCATGCCCGACCGCACCACCCACCCTGCCAACGAGGTCTACAGCCAGTCCGCTGTGTACATCGCTGCTGCTCACGCTCTCAAGGCTGATTACCCTGTGAGTGGGCAAGGGGGGAAGAGAGAGTGCGAGCTGGGTGGTAGCCGTATGCCTGGCCACTCTCAGCACGTGTATGAAGAAGTGTTTTGAGACGTCTCAAAACACCCGGTCAACGAGGTCTACAGCCAGTCCACTGTGTACGTCGCTGCTTCTCATGCCCTCAAGGCTGATTACCCCGTGAGTGTGCTGAGTGGGGAGTTAAAAGAGCAACAGAGAGGAGAGCGGAGAAGGGAGGCCTGCTTTCTGACTGCACCACACACCCGAGCAATCTACAGCCAGTCCGCTGTGTACATCGCTGCTGCTCACACGCTCAAATCGGACCACCTTGTGAGCGAGCAAGGATAACGAGGAGAGGGAATGTGTGGGGAGGAGAAATTGAGTGAGGGGGAGAGGAGGTGGTTTTTGAGAATTCTCAAAAACCACCCTGTGAGCGAGCAAGGATAATGAGGAGAGTTGATGTTCGGGGAGGAGAAATTGAGCGAGGGAGAGAGGAGGTGAGGAGACATCCATGCATATGCGCATGCCCCTTCCACTTGCATATGCACATGCCCCTTCCACATGCATATGCACATGCCCCTTCCACATGCATATTCACATGCATATGCACATGCATATGCGAGATGCGTTTTTCATTTCAACTTTCGGGCATGTCTGATGTTTCCTCTCACTGCATCGTTGAGGTGCCTGAAGAACCGACTCTCACTGAATCTTGCCTTTCTTCCTGCGTGTGTGTGTGTGTGTGTGTGTGTGTGTGTGTGTGTGTGTGTGTGTGTGCATATCGTCCCCTGGCCTGGACAACTGGGATGACTCAGGTGTACCGCAATGCTCTCCGGCTCGTGCGAACCATGGTGAGCTGTGTAGAACACATGCACATGCACTCAGGCACACGCACAGCACAAGCACACGCACACAAACATGCACACGCGCTCGCAAGTGCACATGCATCTCCCCAAGCACCCTCACACGCACACGCACATTCCGTTGCATATGCACTTGCACACGCACTCGCACACACACTCGCACACACACTCGCACACGCACTTGCACGCGCACCTGCCCATACACATACAAGGATGTGCGCTTTTATATAAGAACAGAGGAATCCTAAACCTCACACATATGATTCTACTACTGTCATAAGTGTACCACCACTGATGTTAGGTCCATCGCAGTGATTTCACTAAGTTTTTCATGCCATTTTCAAGGCGACTCAACAGTCAGTTCAGTGCCACTGCCATGCCATCAGATAAGATAGCTAAATTATCTAGGTGCCATAGCAGTGGTCAGAAGTAACTCAACTATTTCCCCATCCCTTTCTTTCCCTCTCACCACCTTATGTCCATGCGTGCCCAGCTGCCCCTCCCGTATCTCAAGGGCGGCTACCTCACAGTGCCACCTGGCGGCAACTCATTGGCTCCCCATGCGGAGTGGCTCAGGCTCTGGTTTGTGCTGGACCATGAACGGCTCAAGGAGGTGCGTGCTGCTCGTGTTGTGTGCGGCTGAAAAATGTGCGTGCTCGAGTGGCTTGAAAAGGGTTTGTTTGGTGCCTGGAAGCCTGTTGGGGTCTCTGTTGCTAGGGGCCATGCTGTGTAAGATGTTCTCCTCACTCTCCACACACTCTCCGTCACACTCTCCTCACGCTCTCCGCAAACTCCCGTTACACTCTCTCTTACTCCCCTCTCACTTGTCACCCCGACCCAATTTTTCTCGCCCTTCATCTTTCCCTCTCAATACCTCCAGGGCAAGAAGCCCGAGCCTAAGCAACCCCACAGCAACCTGACCTCCCGCCGCAACACAGCCAACTCCCAGACCTCTGTAACAGCTTCGATCGTCCCCAAGCCTGAGCCCGCTCCACCTACTGCTGCTGCACCTGCCGCGCCCGCCAACGCTGGAACCGCTGGTTCAGCTGCTGCCACGTCAGACGGGGGAAGGTGGTCGTCAGATGCTGTGGGTGGGCGGCCAAACTTGTCTTCTAGTGTGGAAGATGCAGTTTCTTCACTGCCGCCTCCACCGATTCAAGTGGATATCGGCCAGATTGTTTCAGTGGAGGCTTGTGCTGATCTTAGCCTGCCGGCTGGTGGAGGCATTGTGCTGGACACTGTAGATGGGCCATTTTACATGGTGAGTGTAGTTGTTAGGTTGCATAAAATACAATATCTGAAGTCTGATGTGAAGTTGTGGTAGGATGGTTTCAATGTCTGGACCTTGCTTACGTCCTCTCTCAATATTTCGTTCGTTCCATTGTGTGCTTGATGCAGGTGGCGGACGAATGGGACTCCATGGATGCATGGGTGGATGCAATTCGTCTGGTGTACACTATCTATGTGCGGGGGAAGTCAGAAGATCTTGCGGCTGTTCTTGCTGCTTAGATAAAGCTACAATGGTATATTATTCCTGGAAATGAATGTCAAACTCCTTGAATGTTTGCTTCATGAGTTTTAGTGTACAAGATTAGTCTCTAGTTTTGTTGCTTTATTTTATCAGTCAGTGAACTTCACTCCGCCAGTTTGTTTCTTGAGGCTCCCTGTTTATCTCACCTTATTGACGAAAGGATGAGATGAGAGCCCATCCGCGAATCCCAAATGACCGAGCGAGTAATGTCCTCGGCAAGCTCCTTCTCGTTTCAGACAACAACGAATCAGAGTCCTTCGAGACTGTACTCGATAACAATTTGCTTAGTCGTTTGCTCGATCCCCCCCTTCCCGCACCAGGCTCCCTTGGAAATTGTCTCGCTTGCGCCTCTCTGACTGGTTAGGAAAGCTACGTTTTCAAAGCCCAGTCTCTCTCCTCTTCCACCTTCCTTTCTGCCCTGGGGTGGTCCCTTCTCTTGTAACCCTCACACCGTCTAGTCGCAGAAGTAGCCATGGCGCCCAAAGGTGAGGGCGCGACAATGTCACGCGTCGTCTAGTTTGATGTTTCCCGGTTCGTTCCGAGGTTATGATAGGACTGTGGATTCGTCATAGTGGGAAATTAGGGCGAAGATGTAGAAAAACGGCGTCAGCCGTTGGATTAGGGTTTCTTACAACCAGCCGGTGTATTCGTGAGCCTTGAAGGTTGTCGTTGATGCGATTCGTGCGAGGATTTCTCCTAGCGGAGGATTTTTATAGTTTCTACTGCGTTGAATGCTAGGGTTGAAGAAACAGATACCGCTCGTACCGTTCGTTGTCATCAAACCGACTGATTCACATTGCGTACATCCGTGTTGTTACGAAGATTCCAGAATCAGAGAACGTTTTTCCTCATTCGACAACTTTTCGGTGGCTCTCACCCTTTTTTCATTCACCAGTGCCAAGCCCGATGCCAAGGCACAAACCGCAAAGGCCGCCAAGGCCCTGAAGAAGACGAGCAGGAAGAAGATCCTCAAGGTCTGGACATCCTTCGAGTCGACTTAAAATCATGTCCCTCAACCCCTTTTTTCCTTCCACCAGGCAAGCCCGATGCCAAGGCACAAGCCGCAAAGGCCGCCAAGGCCCTGAAGAAGACGAGCAGGAAGAAGATCCTCAAGGTCCGGACGTCCGTGCACTTCCACCGGCCCAAGACCCTGAAGAAGGCTCGCAGCCCCAAGTACCCCAGAATCTCCGCTCCTCCCATGCAGAAGCTCGACCAGTTCCGGGTGAGTGGATATTTGCATTAACCATCGTTCGTATGCTGTTTCTCGTGTTTCCGAATGTACTGAAATATCCCTGAAAAAAGCTCGGAAGTGCCCCAGAATCTCGGCTCCTCCCATGCCGAAGCTCGTCCGGTTCCTGGTGAGTGGATCTTCGAATGAACCTCTGTTTTGTTTTGCATGATGTCGTTTGGAACCTATCGCACTGAATCTCTAAATGTGGACAGTGGTGGACGAGCCAGCCTTCTTTAGTCTGATCACGGTCCACTTTGGAGGTGACAAGCTTCAAGAGGCGAATAGCTCACGCGATGCTTTTCGAGGTTGTGCGAAGTTTGCAAGCGAAGGATGGTTAGTGGCTTCTTGTCGCACCCATGGCTGTACGTGTTGGTGACGATTACCAGAAGTTGACATCTGACTGACCAGTCCACCTTAGACATCTGACTGACCAGTCCACGACGTCCCGCGAGTCAGGACATTCCAGTCGCTGCTTTCCTGAACGACGGATCCGTAGCATTTGAAGACCGTGAATTTTCTTAAATTCAGGTCAGAGTCTTCTTTAGACCGTCGAGTTTTCGAACGCCTAGTCAGAGGCATCTCAAGCTGTTGGTTATTAACAGTTACTCTGAGGGAGTTGGTGATTTGTAGATTTTCTGGACGGCTGGACAGAGACATTCGGAGCCTCTGTTAATGAAAGCGGCTAGTTAGAGAGGTTCTGAGACTGTACGTTCGCAGGAGGAATTACAGAGCCATTCCTGAGTGCAGATAACCCAGCGTCATGGATGCATATGGTTACAGAAGAGTCACTTGTGAGAATGCGGGATGCAGCAAAGTTTGACGAAGCTGACATTTTCGTGCTGAGTTTTGTCGTGATTTCCGTCATACCACAAGCTGAAGGTCCTTTTGACCACGGACTAGGGGATTAAGAAATTATTTGGAAGTTATAATTTCACGATGCTTACATTTTCGTACTTCATCCCTCTTGTCATTTCCCCGCTAATCTCTCGTCCTCCCAGGTGCTGAAGTTCCCGCTGACGACTGAGTCGGCAATGAAGAAGATTGAGGACAACAACACGCTGGTGTTCATCGTGGATCTGCTGGCCACCAAGAGGCAGATCAAGGAGGCCGTCAGGAAGATGTACGACATCCAGTGCAAGAAGATCAACACACTCATCAGGTGACCTTTTTTCCTCGGGATTTCGTTTCTTAATCCCCGTAATACTCATTGATGGAGGAAACTCAGGAGATTATTTTGATAGCTTGAGCATCAGGCCACTGGAGACTGAACCTACTTTCAGGGGCAAAGAGGGGCATAATCAGGACTCCAGTGGCACTTGGTAGGACTTGATAAGAATGGCAGCATGAAGGGCGTTCGCTTCTTGCACAGGGTATTCTCGCCATCTAACGTTTTGATTTCCTCTTCCCCCCGAATTTCCTTCACCCTAATGTGCTGTCACCGTGTGACGTGGCAGGCCTGACGGACAGAAGAAGGCGTACGTGCGGCTGACAGCAGACTACGATGCTCTGGACATTGCCAACAAGATCGGCATCATCTAAACCTCCTCGCCCACTGTACTGCTGCTCCCACTGTTCCGCCTCTACTGTTCTGCCTGTCGCCAGGGAGGCGTTGGGCTTGGTATCGGCCATTTTGGAGCTTTTGTGATGTACTGTCCTGTTCTTAGTGCCTAATTCAATCCATCTGCTTGCAGTGATTGGGTTCTGAAGGGCAGCCAACATGGCCAATACCACAGCTTCCAGTGCCTGCTGGCCTGTTCTACGTTGTAACTCCATTGTGGAATGGAAACATACTGTGAAAGAAGCAAGCCTGAACAGCTGAACGAAAACCTCTACGTACACCCCTATTAAGTTCTATGAGGTAATGTGCAACTGTAGAGACTTAACCGTACCTAGAACTGATTTCTCACTTGCTGCAGGACCAAGGACTACACCATACCAAGGACTCTCTCACTTGCTTGGCATCAGCAACATCATGATTCACCAAAAGATTGACACATGTCAATGACATGTCAAGGCACAAAGCCCAGTCCCCAGTGGTACTCTCCTCCAGCACCAGACCCATCCTGACTGGGTTGCCTGCCCTTGGCCGCTCCAAGCTGCCACACCCCCTGCTGCACTGGCACAGAGGGTCCCCCTGATGATGGCATTCCAGCTGCATGCTCAGCTGATGATAGGGCTGCTTGCTGTGCTGCAGCCGGTGCTCCAGGCACCAGCGCAGCCCCAGTGTCAGGGGTGAAGGCAGCGTAATTGCTCCTCTGGAAATCAGTCAGCCAATCAGCGCTCAGCTGCTGCATGGCTGACGAGTCATCAAAGAGTAGATGCCCCACTGCACTCACATCTGCCACATCCCCATCCGTCGATGTTTCACCCAGAGGAGTTGCTATTGCACCATCTGTTACTCCTACTGCAGCTTCTGTTACTCCTCCGTGATCCTGTATTCCTCCAACCCCTCCAACTTCTGTGGTGCCTCCAGGGCCAATCCCCCCCAGCCCAGGGTTTCCAATCACAGCCCGACATGTCAGCAGCACATTCATCCCCCATAAGGAGTTGCTCGATATCATGCATGTCAAGGGATGCTGCAGTCTGCCCTTGACCAGCAGTCATTGACAGAGATTCCTGGAAGCCCCCGCCACTAGCAGCGTCATCCTCCTCTGTGCCCACGCCTCCAGCGAACACATCTGGGCCGTCGATCTCTGCTACAAAGCCCCACAATGATTGGCTGGAGTATGCGGGCAAGACTGGTTCTAGGTCCGCAGCGGATGGTAAGATCTGCTGCACTATTCTCTGCGGCATCTGTGGCATCTGTGGCATCTGCTGCTGCTGCTGCTGCTGCTGCCCTCCTCTCCCATCCTGCAATTCTTCTGCCACCTGCTCCTCCCACTGCTGCTGCTGCTGCTGCTGCTGCTGAAGCTGAGGCTGACAAGTCGCGAGAATGGAGCTGTCACCTTTCTTGGAGTCTGGATTAATTGAGCTAACTGGCTCAGCTGGGTCAACTGGGTCAACCGGAGGCGGAGTGTGCTGTCCAGCATTGGCGCCAGGTAGAGCATGCACGATTGTTCCACACTTCCCCAACTCACCTTGCCCCTCTCCACCATCACCTCTTTCTCGGTCGCTTGCACTCGCACTTGCGTGCGCACTAACGCTTGCACTCGCACTTGCGTGTGCACTAACGCTTGCACTCGTACCTGCACTTGCACTGGTACCAGGTACTCCAAGACAAGACGGAGCAGCAGGCGGATGGGAGGCAGCAGCAGCAGCACTCCCGCGGGGATGGAGTGGGCTGTTGGGAAGTCGTGGGCACGGGCTGCTGCTTCGGGACCGGGGAGGCCGTGCGGAGGCGGATGGGTGGGGTGGATTACCCGAGGAGGATGGGTGGGGAGAAGGACCCGAGGGGGGATGAGCGGGAGGAGACGGCAGAGCGAGTCCTGTTCTCCCATAGGCTCGTGGAGACGGAGAGTGGACGGAGCGGGGGGAGGGGGACGACAGGCCGCGGGGGGAAGGGGAGGGCAACCCGCCACGGGGGGAGGGGCGGGGGGAAGGGCGGGAGGAGGGGGAGAGCATGTTGCGGGGGGAAGGGGTGGAGAGGGCGCTGCCAGACCCGCCAGGTCTGGGGGAAGGGGAGGAGGAGGAGGAGGAGTTGTGGTTGGTGCGGGGTGAAGAGACGGCAGCACGGGGTGACCAGAGATATCCCGCCCGCTGCGCTGGCTTACCGATTCGCCAGAAGCCTGGCCGGGAGTTTGGCGGAATGCCTGGGTTGGAATGTGGCTGAGAGTGGGAGTGGGGTCGGAACCACCACTGCCACCGCTACCAGCACCAGCACCACTGCCACCGCTACCAGCACTGCCACCACTACCAGCACTGCCACCACTACCAGCACTGCCACCACTACCAGCACTACCAGCACTGCCATTGCTGCTGGAATTCCCAGCATTGCCACCGCCTACATCACTACCACCAGCAGCAGCAGCACCGCAAGCAGCACTAGCAGCAGCACCGGCAGCAGCATCGGCAGCAGCACCATCACCATTAGCACTGCCAGCACCCCCACTGGCACTGCCGCTGCCACTGCCGCTGCTGCTGCTTCGGTTGCCCCGGCTGCTCTGGGGAGGCAGAGCCGCCCTACCATGCGAGTGGGTGTGAGTATGAGACTGATTGTGAGAGTGATTTTGGGAGTGACCGTGAGAGTGTGAGTGAGAGTGGGAGTGCGGGTGTGAGCGGGGAGGGAGGCGTTCCGATCGGGGGGAGAACCACGAGGCAAGTGGGCGGGGGGAAGCAGGCGGGTACTGCTGCTGCTGAGCAACCGTGCGGGGGGAGGGGGAGCGGGGGGAGCGCAGCCGCCGGGCGGAGGGGGAGAGGTTGATGTAGAAAGGAGAGCAGGGGGTGCGGCGAGGGGGGGGAGTGGGGGTTTGCAGCCAGTCTTCTATGTTGAGAAACTCGCCAGAGGCTGCTGGGCCGCTGCTGCTGTCACTGCTGGTAGGCTTGTGGCAGTCTGTGGGAGGGGAGGGGGCCGGGGGGAGTCAGGGAGGGGGACAGCAGAGGGGGTAAAGCAGCAGAGGGAGGGAGGCAGCTCATGAGCTTTGAGTCAGCTCGTGAAGGGCACAAGGCCACACAGGATGGGAATGGTGGGAGATGAGAGGGGGGCTGGGGACGGACAGCACGGAAGACAAGGAAGACGCAATATCCAAACGGGCCCAAGGAGTTCCCCCAATCCCACGCCTAAACCAAATCTTCAACTCACACCCACAGCTGAACGCGGAGAGGCAGAACTCACCGATCTCGAGGGAAGAGATGACTCTTGACTCGACTCAAAAGGCAGAACTCACCGATCTTGAGGGAGGAGATCTTCTCTGCACTGTCCTCCATATCCATTGCTGCTGGCCCATCTGCTGACCCTGCACCAGCAGCACCTGAATTCCCATCAGCCGCAGCAGCACCAGTGGCACCAGCAGCAGCAGAACCAGCACCACCAGCACCATCAGCAGCAACAGCGGCACCGGCACCACCAGCAGCACCCGCAGCACTAGCACTAGAACCAACGCCAGCGCCACTGGCACTAGCATCAGCACCACCAGCACCAGCACCAGCGCCACCACCACTGGCAGCTGAATAAGGAGCTCCGGGTGCAGAGCCAATAGGAGGAGCTGAGACGACAAGTGCAGAACCTAGAGGAGCAGCAACAGGAGAGCTTGTGCGTTCTTGAGTGGATGAAGGTTCCGACGTATGCTTGGATTGTTGGATAGATCCTGCAGCAGGCCCAGCCGGCTGATGTGCAGGTGGACTAGAATATTTCCAAGTGCTATCACTGGCCGCCAGAGCGGTGGGATCATGACCCATTGCAATGGCAGCAGTAGCAGCCACAGCAGAAGCAGCGGCAGCAGAAGCAGCGGCAGCAGGAACAGCAGAAGGATCAGCAACAACCGCAGCATCAGCACCAGCAGTGGCAACAGCTGCTTCATCCTGCTGACACTCACCCACAGCAGCCACAGCAGCCGCTGCCGCCTCTCCCATCGTCCACCTTCCCCCATCCGCCGCTCCAAAGCTCCCACCGTCCCTCCAGCTCCCAGCTCTCGGCACATTCGGTAGACTGCTCGCTCGCAGCACCCGCTGCTCCCCTCCTCCTTCCCCTCCCTCCCTCACACCACCATCCTCCCCGCCACTCGCACCGCTCACAGACCCCCCAAAACTCGCAGACCCCCCACCACTCCCACCACTCCCACCGCTCCCACCGCTAGCAGCACTCGCACCACTACCAGCCGTCTCACTGCCCCCACCTCCAGCCACAGCGCTGGCAGAGGCGTTTCTCTGGAGTCTCCTCTGGTGCAGCGACACCTTAGGCCGCTGCTCCCCTGTCCTGCTTCGCCTCACTGCCTGTGGCCGCGCCACAGCTGATGCCGGCACCTGCGCCGGCGGCTGGTGTAGAAGCTGCTTCTCTGCTGGCGGTAGTGGGGGTTGACGGATTGTCCTCTGGGTGTGCCTGAGCTTTTGAGGTGCTTCAGAGAACGCCTGAGCTGGTGGCTGGTGTAGCTGCTGTTGATATTGCTGCAGATGCTGCTGATGCTGCTGATGTTGCTCCCGCTGAAGCTGCTGCTGCTGCTGCTGCTGCTGCTGCTGCTGCTGATGCTCTTGTTGTTGCTGCTGCTGCTGCGGCTGCTGTTGTTGTTGCTGGTGCTGTTGTTTCTGCTGTTGGTTATGCTGTTGATGCTGTTGCTGGTGTTCTTGCAGCTGCTGCTGCAGCTGTTGATGTTGCTGCTGCTGCTGCTGTTGCTGGTGCTTCGGCTCTTGCAGCCGAACTGTGCGAACCTCACCTACAGCATCACCAGCAGCAGCACGAGCAGCAGTAGCCACGCCCCTTTCCAATGCAGCATCAGACGCCACACCTCCTTGCACCTGACCCACATCGCCATGCATCTTAACAACAACATCCAGCCCTTCTCGGGTATGAGAGGCATCCGGGCCTTCCTGGATGGTGGGCAGTGGGCTGATAGACATGGGGGAGGTGAAGGAGCTCGGGGAGAAGAGGAAGAAGGAGGGAGACAGACTCGTGCTCTCAAGCACCGCAAGGCTGCCGCCACCGCCACCGCCGCCGCCGCTGCCGCTGCCGCCGCCGCCGCTGCTGCTGCTGCTCCCACCTTGCGCAGTCATTTGACCTGTGTTACCTTTGCTTGCTGCTGCTGCTGCTGCTGCTACGTTCCCCCTTGCTGATGCGCCCTCGATTGCTGTTGCGCCGTCCGTTACTGTCTCCAGCTTCCCCTTACCTTCTGATCTCCAGCTGTGTTCACTGAGCACTTCATTCCCCCCAGCACCACTCCCAGCACCGTTCCCTGCAACACCTTCATTGGTCGTATCTTCTGCATTTTCTGCAGACACAGCAGCGGCAGCAGTAACACAAGCAGCAGCAGTAGCAGCATCAATAGCAGCAGTCGCGGCATCAGTAGCAGGTGCTGAAACTGCAGCGCCATCAGCAGGGACAGCAGCAGAAGAAGCACAGGCATCGCCATTGGCAGCAGCAGCAGCAGCACCACCACCACCACCGCCAGCACCAGCATCACCTTTACTACCAGCACCATCAGCACCACCAGCAGAACCACCAGCAAAAGCAGCACCTGTAGCAGCACTGCCACTAGCAGCACCGCCACTAGCAGCAGCCTCCTCACTCTCAGCAGCAGCACCGCCACCGCCACCACCAGCATCGCTTTTACTACCAGCATGGCCCCCTTTCTGCTCTCTCTGCCGTCGCAGCCGCTCCATCCGCTTGAGGTGCAGGTTCCAAAAGTTCTTCACATCGTTGTCTGTTCGCCCCGGCAGGTGCCTTGCGATCTGCGCCCACTTGTTGCCCAGGGTCTCCTGGTGGGGGTAGACGAAGGGAGGACAAGGAGCGTGAGGGAGAAGTGGGCGGGAGGGGGGGAAATGTCTCAGGTCGCGCGTTCGCCCCGGCAGGTGCCTCGCGATCTGCGCCCACTTGTTGCCCAGCGTCTCCTGGTGGGGGTAGACGAAGGGAGAAGGCAGATTGCGAGGGAGAGTCAGGTGTGAGAAGGGGAAGGAGAAACGTCTCTGGGCGTGTGTGTCTCTCCGCCCCGGCGCCAGGTGCCTTGAGATCTGCGCTCACTTGTTGCCCAGAATTTCCTGGTGGGGGCAAGCGATGGGAGAACGGTGACCGGAGACGGTGGAGAAGGCGTGTGAAGGGAAAAGCAAGGGAAGGAAGGGGGCCTGTGGGCGTCATTCAGCTGGGCAGGCAGGTGTGTGATTGAGATCGAAAGAGCAGTAGAGTATCATCACATGCGAGCGAGGACAGGGCTTTTGAGACGCCTAAAAAGTCATCACATGCGAGCGAGGACAGGGTCAAACTCCTGCTCTGTGAACCGCTTGCAGCCTATCCTACAATTAGGCGTAGCACAGGGTAGTGCCTCACAAGTGCATTACCTGTAGGGCAGTGCCTCACAAGGGTATTACCTGGACTCCTGCTCTGTGAACCGCTTGCAGCCCAACTCATCATGTATGCACGTCCATATGTGGTGAGACGGACTGCACTGCACGCCCAGCATATGAACGCCGTCTCACATCACAAGTGCATTACCTGTAGGGCGAGTACGATGTTGGACTCCTGCTCTGTGAACCGCTTGCAGCCCTTGCCACCGTACCTCTGCAAACAAAGGGCGGAAGGGGCACGAAGGAACGAGCAAGGAGGGAAGCTGATAGGAGGAGGACTGGTTGTAGCCGAGTCAGCAGCATCCACTGTGACATTGGGTGGAAAAAGAACACTGCAAGTCTGTATTCTAAGAATTCTCAAGGAAGCTGATGGGAGGAGGACTGGTTGCATTGTAGCCGAGTCAGCAGCATCCACTGTGATATTGGGTGGGAAAAGAACATGCAAGAATTGGAAAAACATTGTCTGGCCATGCCTGCAGCTTCTCACGTAACCACTGTCCACTTGCAACGGTGCCATGTCTGCACTATAATCAACGGTTCAGCATCCAGGTGATGTTGGGGAGTAGCTCGAGCGAGGGGTCTATCATTGACCAAGACCACCACCGTGATTGCTATGACCAAGTGAGGAGGATGATCCAGAGGGGGAGTTTCTTCTTGAGTCGCTCCCATGCTGCCTATCTGGCTGCGTTGCAGCTCTGTGTGGAGGATGTCAGCAAATTTGAGGCCAAAAAACTTTTGTAAGTTTTCTTTTGACATTTGGAAAACCTTACAAAGGCTATTCGGCCTCAAATTAGCTGCCATCCTCCACACAGAGCTGCAAAGCAGCCAGATAGGCAGCATGGGGCCGACTCAAGAAGAAACTCCTCCTCTGAATCATCCTCCTCACTTGATCATAACAAGCACGGTGGTGGTCTAGGTCAATGATAGACCCCTCGCTTGAAGACCTGGTTCGACTCATCCGTACCTGCAGGCCCGGCTTCAGCTGGTTCACCCATCGCAGCCTGCAACTTTTCCCAGAGCGTCTCAGCAGCCCTCTGGTTACCAGGTTACCCCAGTTCTTGGCCCCGTAACACTCCACATACTCCATTAGCACCCGATCCTCCTCTGGTAACCACGTGCCCTTCGATAGACCCTCCTCGTTTACAATCACACCGAAACCGCCCATGCCCCCTCCACCCTCCCCTCCCTCCTGCTGCGCTGCCCTCTGTCTGTCCCCCTGCCCCTGCTGTGTGTGCTGCTGCTCCATTTGCTGCTGCTGTGACTGTTGGGAGTGCCGATCCAGCAGCTGCTGCTGCTGCTGGGAGGACGCTAAAACTCGCTGCAATTCCTCCACTGCTGCTGCCAGGTTCGGCGGCAGCTCACCCCCACTCAGACTCAGAACCCCCGGCACCGATGCCTCTGCTGCTGACACCACTCCTGCTGCTGCTGTGTTGGAAGGCAACTCGCCCGAACTGAGTCCCATGACCCCTGGCGCTGCTGCTGACACCACTGCTCCTGCTGTTGCTGCAGCTGCTGCTGCTGCTGCTGCTGCTGCTGTGTTGGGTGGCAACTCGCCAGCACTGAGACTCATAGCCTCTGGAGGCAATGCCACTGCCGAGACTATTATGCTACGGATCGGGTTTTGAGATGCCTCAAAACTCGGAGGCGATGCCACTACTGCTGGGGATACTGTGCTACGGATTGGGCTCTTCCACTCCATTGCATCTGCTGCTGCTCGCGTGAGTTGCCCGGTGGACGCTGGGCTTCCGCCGGTGTAATAAATACCCGCTGTTGGCAGTGCTTCTGCTGCCGATGCTGGCTTTGCAACAACTGTTGCTGTTGCTGGTGTCAGTCCTGCCATAGCTCCTCCTGTCCCTGGTTCTCCACTTGCTTCTGATCCCAATCCCCCTTCACCTCCTCCTGCATTGCTCACTGCATGCACTGGTACAACCTGATTCTGTAGCTGTGGCTGCACCTGTTGTTGTAACTGTGGCTGTGACTGTGGCTGTGACTGTGGCTGTGACTGTGGCTGTGACTGTGGCTGTGACTGTGGCTGTGGCTGCAGCTGTAGCCGTTGCTGCAAGGATGCTTGAAGGGGAGTGCTCAACCCTCCCGCCAACAGCAATCGCTGCAGATCTGCTAGTGTCTGCGGTGCTTGCACCTGCTGCTGTGACGCCTGTAGCTGTGCCTGCAGCTGCACCTGCTGCTGTGACGGCTGTAGCTGTGCCTGCAGCTGCACTTGCTGCTGTGACAGCTGTAGCTGAACCTGCTGCTCCATGTGATGCTGTGACGGCTGTAGCTGGACTGCTTGCTGTAGCGTTACCCTTTGCCCCTGGCCCAGCCCTTGCCCCTGCCCCTGCCCCTGCCCGTGTGCTTGTCCCTGCCCCTGCCCCTGCCCCTGCCCCTGCCCCTGCCCCTGCCCCTGCCCCTGCCCCTGCCCCTGTGCGTGCACACGTTTCTGCTGCTCTAGCATCTCTTTCTGCAGATGCATTAGCAGTAGCGCCTGCAGCTCTCTCTGCTGCAGTTGTTGCAGCTGCTGGAGAAACACCTTGCCTTGCTCCTGTTGCTGCTGCTCTTGTTGCTGCTGCTCTTGTTGCTGCTTCTCTTGTTGCTGCTGCTGCTCTTGTTGCTGCTGCTCCTGCTGCTGCTGCTCCTGTTGCTCCTGCCGCTGCTGTTGCTGTTGTCGTTGTTGCTGTTGCTGCTGCTGAAACTGATGCTGCTGTTGTTGCTGCTGTTGCTGCTGCACCTGCTGATGTTGTTGCTGTTGCTGCACCTGCTGATGTTGTTGCTGTTGTTGCTCCTGCTGCAGATGCTGCTGAAAGTGCTGCTGCTGCTGAAACTGCTGTTGTTGCTGTTGCTGCTGCTGTGGCCGCTGCTGAAACTGCTGTTGTTGTTGTTGCTGCTGCTGCTGCTGCTGTTGCTGCTGCTGCACCATCGATTGCTGTTCCAGCAGCCGTTTCCTCTCCACCAGCTGCGCTCTCAGACGCTCCACTCGCCCCAGCAGTGCAGCAGCCGAGTCTAAATCCAAAACCTGCTTCTGCGGGCTCGACCTCTCACGTACCTCAAACGCAGAAGCATTCTGTAGATTCTCAGAAGGGGCATGAAGAGAAGATGTATGGGGCACAGACGAGGAGTCCAGGTTCAGAAGCCGCTCTAGAGCCTCTAGTGACTGCACCTCCGCTGCCACAGCTGCTTCTGCTGCCGCTGCTGCTGATGCTGATGGGACTCCTCCTGCTAGTGCCCCAACTGCCGTTTCGCCTCCGCCAAACGCACCCAAGGAACGCATGCTTTCCGCTGCCGCTTCTGTTCCCACTGCTGCTGTTGGCACTTGCATAGCAGCTGCTGGCAATAAGGCTGCTGGAAATGCTGCTGCTGGCATCGCTCCCCCGGTTGCTCCTCCCCCAGCATACATACTCAGTGGACGCATGCCTTCCACTGCCGCTTCTGTTGCCGCTGCTGCTGTTGGCACTTGCATAGCAGCTGCTGGCAACGCTGCTGCTGGCATCGCTCCCCCGGCTGCTCCTCCCCCAGCATACATACTCAGTGGACGCATGCCTTCCGCAGATGCGGATCTAACAGCGGCCATAGACGCCCCTGCCCCCATGCCCATGCCAAGCCTGCTCACAGACCGACCTTCTGCTCCTGCTACATAACCTACTCCTGTTCCTCCTGCTCCTGCTCCTGCTCCTGCTACATAACCTACTCCTGTTCCCCCTGCTCCTCTTCCACCCCCTCCTGTTCCTACTGCTCCTCCTACACCCGCTCCTGCTCCTCCTCCTCCTGTGAGTTGCAGTGGTGGCTGGGACGAGAGGGATGGGCTGCTGGCTTGGGGGAGGGAGGCGCACGCAGCTAGATCAAGATAGTCTGCTGCAGACACGGACATGGGGCTAGGTTGTGACTGTAGCGAGCGCTGAGGCGCGTCAAACGTTGCTGCCACCGACATGGGGCTGGGCTGTGACTGTAACGAGAGAGACATGTTGTTGCCGGACATGGGGCTGGGTTGTGACTGTAACGAGAGGGACGTGTTACCTATGCTCATTTGCACCGCACTGCCGCTCATTTGCACCGCATTGCCGCCTCTAGTGCCGCTGCTCGTGCCGGAAGGGGTTCTGTAAACAGCGCGGGCGGCAAAATTGGTCAGATTCGCTGCTGCTGTTGTGCTGGTGCCTGGGAAAGGTAGGCAGAGCGAATCCAATGTACTGCCTAATTGCCACTGCTGCTGTTGCTGCTGCTGTTGCTGATGCTGCTGCTGCTGCTGTTGCTGCTGTTGTTGCTGTTGATGTTGCTGCTGCTGCTGCTGCTGCTGCTGCTGCTGCTGCTGCTGCTGCTGCTGCTGCTGCTGCTGCTGCTGCTGCTGCTGCTGCTGCTGCTGCTGCTGCTGCTGCTGCTGCCGCTGCAGCTGCTGAGCCATAAGATACTGGCCCAGAAGCAACTCCGCAATAGGCCGCGGAGGAGCCACCTGATTATTCACCTGAGGATTCACCTGACCGAGTAACGCCTGTGCAGCTGGCTGAATTAACTGGAAAGTCCTATCATTGTTTCCAGCGGAAAGACCTACCTGGCCCAGGGCCCATGTGCCACATTGAGTATCGCTGCTACCCATAGACCTGTCCCCGTTGCTACTACCAGGTATGCTTATAACGGAACCGCGATTGCTTGTAACGAGTGCATTGGCCGTCTCAGGCCCCATGTTTCCCCAGCTAGCCGTCAGATGTCCCCCTATCTGCTGAGCCGCCGGCCATACCGCCGCGGGCGGGCGCGGCGGCGGAACTGACGGCGCCGAATGCGGCGCTGCTCTTGCCGCCGCCGGCACCGGAAGCGAACCACCTGCTGAGCCCAGAATCTGCCCCGGCCCGCTACCGCCGCTACCGCGGATACCGCCGCTAACGCCGCCGCTAATGCCGCCGACAGTACCGCCGCGACCGCCGTTACCAGCTTGCACCATTCCCCCGAGCCGCGCCGCCGCTAGATCCGGGTTAAGGAGCGCGAAGATGTTACTAGCGCTGGCCAGATCTAAGGCGGGCGTGGCGTTAGCAGGAACCGGCGAATGCGGCGGCGGGGGGACGAGCCCCGCCGCTGACGTCATCATGGAGCGTAAGATGCTAGGAGGAATCTCCTGAGAAGATCTTATCTGCTGCTGATTGTTCCCCGCGTTACCCGCGGAGCCTGCGGCGCCCGCACGCCCCCGGTTTCGCGCAACCATAGCGAGTAGTCTGTCAGCGAGCACTACGCGATATATGTTACCAGTCGAGTCAGAAAGTGCGACGAGGGGAATCTATCGCAGTCGATCGCAAGTGACGGCTCGCGAATAACGCCGAGTCTGGCAAACTTGAAGTTGTGATTTGATCGCAAGAGCATTGCGGCGCTTGCGACGCCAAGGGAGGCAGCAGCAGCAGCGGCACTGGGTTGAAAATCGAACTCAGCCGTCGTCAGCTCGTTGCTCCTCCTCCTCCTGATACTGCATTCATGAACGTTAACCACTAGAGCTAAAGATTCATTCCGTACTCCAAGGGACCAGCACGGACCAGACGGGTGGGGTGAGGAGTGAGGAAGCGAGTCGAGGATCTTGGGGTGGGGCTGGTTCTGAAGGAGAGGGAGGAGAGGGGAGAGGTGGGGAGGGTAGTTACGGGAGTACAGTACGTGCAATCCATGCAACACAGCACAGCCGACAGCCGACAGCCTCTTCTTGACTCATGTGAGTCATGTGTGGGGTTTGCCCCGGCCGTTCTTTATCTGTCCTTGCTGCACTGCCTGCGTGTTGGTATGTACTGTACTCCTGGTGGTGAGCCGAGGGGAGGAGCGAAGTGGAACTGGTGGATTGCATTCCGTCTCTTCGTGGTTTATTTGGGTTTGGTTCGGTTGCACGTTCCGTCATGTTGACGTGGCCTGCGCTGGACGGATGGAGGGTTACCATAATTTGCGGTACGATTTTGCGAAGGACTAGGAAGGAGGTGGTGTGCTGGGAGTTTCCTAGGGGGTTTTGAGTTGAGCACGCACTGTTAATGAACTTCTTCGCTCCCAGTGCAGCTACAGTGCTTCTGGCGCACTGTTACTGCTCTGTTTTCGCTCACAACGCAGAGTTAGCTCCTTTCAACACATTTTTGATTTCATTGGTCCACACATGGCACATAACTACAAACCGAACCTGTGGATACTGTCACAGAAAACAGTAAATACTCTGATTTGTTTTTAGTGCTAAAACTTTTATATAACCCGTTAAAAATGTATCTACCCCAAACACCTTCCGAATGGTGTTTAGGGTTGATGCTCTATCGAGACCAGCCGTCGAAAAAAATATACTCGTTGGGAAGGGCATCAATCCTAAACACCTTGTCACCCGGTGTTTAGGGTTGATGTCTCCCTCGAAAAACATGCCACCCGATAGGGTTTTATTTTTTTATGCCCGAAATGCTTTCGTTTGACGGTTCTGTGGCCGCCAACCAAAGCAGAGTAATCGCCCCGTCAATTCTACGACCAATGAAAGCAAAACTGCGTTGAAAGGAGCTAATTCTGCGTTGTGAGCGAAAAATGGGCAGTAAAAGTGCGCCAGAAGCCTTGTAGATGCGTGGGGAGAAAATATGATCAGTAACAGTGCGTGCGCAACTCAAAACCCTTTCCGCCACGAGACCGAAATCCCGGAGCATCCACAGCCAGAGATCGAATTATCTTCGAATCATACACTACACAAGCACATTGCTTCCGCAGTCGTACCTGATCAGAGGTACGTAATAAAACATCTAGATGCACAAAGTAAAATATGATGAAAAAGAGGAGGTTTCAAGAGGCAGCAGCTCAAACCGTTTATGATGGTCCTAAACCCTAAAGCTAATTAGAAAAGCAGAGGTAGGGATTATTGAACCATACTAAGAGTCCATTACAAGGTACATCATGCAGAGCATCATGTGACCGGAATCATAGAGCTAGCACAGCACAAAGACCTGGGACGCTAGAGTATCCGCGTGCCACGAGCTGTGCTCTCTCCATGATTCTCTTCAGCCAGTAGCCACATGATACCCTGCACAGCCTTATGAACCACACACAGACCATCCCAGACTGGGAGGCCTGGGACATGTCACACAACACAACAAACCATGAGCCAAAAACCTACCTACAAAACCCTTAAAATGAATTATTTGTAGTACCCAGACGCAGCTGTACCCCATTCCGCATCCAAACATGCTCATCTCACGCCCATAGGTCCATGCTGAAGTCAGCAGCACCCTCAAACCCTTCCACGTCACCACATGCAGCTGCCAGGTCAAAATCTTCCATGACACCCTGGAACAGGCTCCCCGACAGCTCAGCCTCCGTCAGCGCCAGCTCAGCGCCGTGCTGCTCCTCCAGATCCGTCAGAAGCGACTCGATGCTGTCACTCTCGCTGCAGGCAATGCTGACTTCACTGGCGCTGCGAACAGGCGAGGAGAGGGCATCAACGGCGGAGATTGAATCCGCGGGAACATCGTCGAAAACGCTGTTAGTGGTCAAATCAGATGTCGAAGGTAACTCAGCTGCAGCTGCGCCGTCCGCTGCTGCTACAGCTGCATCTGTCGCAGCTGTCTCCGCGGGCCCAGCTTGCGGGAGCTGAATCGTGATATCCGCGCCAAGAAGAGCTCCGTTAGTAGCAAGAAGCGACTTCTCCAGCACATCAGCAACGTCGGTCGTATCGAACGTCTTTGCCGCCTCGCGGCTCGCCTTCAGAAGCGCCTCCGCCGTCGCGGACGGAAGCGGAACGGAGTGGGATTGATCTCCGGGGAAGTTGAGCGCAGCCTGTGATCCGCGCAGCAGGCGAGCGGCCACGTCGTAGGCGCGCGCAGCGTCTTCCGCCGAGTCGAACGACCCCAGCCAGATGCGCGTGCGCTTGTTGGGCTCGCGGATCTCCGACACCCACTTGCCCCACTTGCGCTGTCGCACGCCCTTGTATGCGACGGGCCCTGCGACTGCTTCTGCGACGGCTCCTACGACGGGAGCTTCAGTTTTCGGCGATGTCGACGAGCCGCTTGTCTCCGACTCGCAGTCGGAGCCGCTGGACGGGACGAGCGAGGGCGGAGCAGATTCAGGGGTTGCGGAGCGCTTGGCGCGCTTTGCCCGCTTTGCACGCGGCGGCGCGGGTCTCGAGGTGGTCGCGAGCGCCGCCGCGCTGCGCTTGGAGCCGGAAACGGCGCTCGAGCGCAGAATGGCGACACATGGGCGGGGGCCGGCGGAATGCTGGGAGACGGAGGAGGACGCGGGAGATGCGCCGGCAGATGCGGGAAGAGGCGCCGCGCACGGGACATAGCTGGCTTGGAATGGCAGCGGCTGATAAAAATGGAACTGCGACGGCGGGGCAGCGAGTGAATGAAATTGCGACGGCGCCGAGTGGCGACGCTTGACGACGTCGACGACCTGGGCGAGGCCTGCGATGGCTTGCTCCGCTGTCGCCAGCGCGTCGCCCAGCGCCGCGTTGGATCTCATGATGCTGACGTCGTGAGTGAGGGGATGGGCGAAGGCCGCCGCGGCCCCGTGGAACGAGGTAACAGCTTGGCTGCCAACGGTTGCCATTGGAAAGACGCGTTTACAAGATCAAGTCGAAGCGAGATGGAGGCAGGGCGGTAGAGATGTGCCTGCTTGCTCAGCTAAAAGGACATCTAGCGGCCGATCTCGGCGGAGAGATGTCAGTTTAGCAGAGAAGAGGGAAGGCGATGAGAAACGTGGTTCGTCAGTGCGGGTGATGACGGATTGAACTTTCGAAGATTGGAAAATGTGAAGCGAAGACGAGTGAGGTGCAAATGGAGTTCGCTTCTATTTGTACAGCGGATCCAGACGACTAGAGATAAGTCAAGGCGAGCGAGTGACGGACGGGGAAGGGAAGGAGATAAGTGATTAGTGAAGGGAGTGTCGAGTGACGCTTGGCGGAGATGGTTCTGGAAGCTTTGGTCGGGGAAATGGGGGAAAAAACTTGGCGGACTGGGGGAAAGAACTCCGGAGAATGGGAGAGAGGTCTTGGCGGCATGGAGGGAAGGGGCAGGGGGGAACTGGACTGGAGGTTTGGAGAACGAGGCATCGCAGAAAGGTTTAGGGCGGGTCCAGCGCGTACGTTTACAGGTACTATACAGTTCATTCGTCGTGGTCTGAAAAGATATTAGATGGTGCACAGCGGTTCTGATATTTCACCGTTATGAAGCGTGACGCAATACAAATTACCGCACTGAATGAACTGTAATGTACGGAAAACGTACTCGCTGGACCCGCCCTTACCGCGCTCTTCAGAGGTTTCGTCTGGGAAGGCGGAATGTTCAACGCCCCCGACGTGACGTAATGTAGTAGGAAGGTTCGCATTTTCGTGCGGAGATAGGTCTGGTTGGTGGTGGTGGGCATGGACAAGGCGGTGCGGGTGGGGGAGTGGTTGCGAAATTACGCGGGAAATTATGTAAACCTGAAGTCCTGCGATTCGAGCTGTTAAGCTTGGCTGACCAGCTTGAAAATGCTGCTGCCCCTGCCACGGTTAGTCCAGCATTTGGTCCGCGGGCAGCCTTGTGGCAGTCCACGATTGGTTGCCACCAAGACTTCACGTTTCCAACAAGCCGCGAAAATCAAGGCGCTTGTTCACCACGTGCCACAGTCAACTTATCAGCTGACCGCAAGCAAGCGGGCATGCAGCAGACCGTTGTTCGGGCTACACGACAACAGGTAAACGACAGATGGAATGGATTCGCATCGAATTGCAGGGGGCAAGCTTCCCCCGCAAGCTTGTGTCTCCGCCCGTGCCACCTCATTTGCTGTCGAAAGGCCAAAGCCGTTTCCCGCGTGGCAATCGAACTTGTATCTGCTTGAAGTTAGGCAGACGTGGTCTTCAGCCTTGTACCGAGTATGAATTCGTGTATCCATGTCTGGTTTCCAACGTACGCTAAGTCGATTTAAATGTCATCAACTTCAGGTGAGCTAAACCATGCTTCTTATAAACCATGTCTCTCTCACTGCTGTATAGTGGACACAACTGCAATTTACGACTCACTTTAAATCGCGGCCAACCTCCTCCTGCCTCCTGCCTCTGATAAAATCGCGATTTTCTTTGCGTACATCATTGTGTCCAGTTTCCTACATTGAATCTATTCTCACACCATGGCGGACTCTTCCGCTGATAAGTGCGTACATCGTCCCTTTGGGGGTTTTCCGTGTCTTTTTTCCTCTCGGTTGTCTCGTCTTCGCATCTTTCCGTTCTTACCCTGCCATCTGCGCTTACAGTTTCTTCAACGAGGGATAAGTCCCTATGAACCAAATATGCTTCTCGAACTCTCATCTTCGTTCTTCATTGTTTTTTTTTTCTCGACTACTCTCCTGAATCCAAACTTTATTTTTCCCCTTACTTGCTTCTCGTCTTCGATTTTTGTTTTCTATTAACCTCCCAGAAAGCGGAGCAAATGGGATCAAGCGGCAGATCCAGCGGCGGCAGCAGCCGCAGCGCTCTCCACCATCCCCTCCGGAACCTCCCCCGCCGCAATCGCCGCCGCAGCCGCCGTCGCCGCGTCGCTAGCAGCCGCGGGAAAACCCGTCCCTACCGGACTTTCTCTCTTGGGAATGCCGGGGATGATTCCAGGCCAAGTCCCGGGCCTTACTGGCTCGGCAGCTCCAGGTCCGGCGATGCCGAACCTGGACGACGCTAAGGCCAGGGCTGAGATGATGGCTCGGCAAGTGAACGAAGAGTTAGCGAAGCGCGGGATAGGCGTGCAGCGGAAGCCGGAAACGGCGGCGGCAGGGCCGCCAGGAAAACCGCCGCCAGAGGAGATTGTTAAGGAGGTGGTGATTAACGAGTGTAACCCTAACGTGCGTTACCAGCTCACGCGCCGCGGCACTCAAGACGATGTGAGTGGACTCGAAAGTGTGAGAATTTTTGGAGGCTTACGCTCGTTGCCTGTATAATCGCCGCGGGGACGATCTGTGAATAGACTCCAAGGTCAATGGTGATCCACGAGTTTAACCATATCTTGCATCGTCGGGTTTTGATGTCACACTCAGCACGACTTGGCCCATGGTTTGCCACACGCGCACGGTCTGCTTCTTTCTTTGACACCCACCGCAAAACCCTAATTTATGCTATCTGCACTCGCAACCCTAAGCGAGCGGGAGGGATCAGGCGATGGAAGTAGGCATGTGTGTTATCTCAGTAACGTGTGTCTCGAGTCTCAGATGATGTGTTTCTTCATTGCTTTCCTTGTGTCTGCGTGCCATCCCGTACCACCCTTTCTCATCCCGTGTTACCCCTTTCCATCCCATCCCATGCCACCCCGTCCCATCCCGTGCCACCCCTTCCTATCCCATACTACCACTCCTTTCCATCCTGTGTCGAGTCACTGCAGATTCACCGCAAGACAGGCGCGGTGATTTCCACCAGGTACGCACGTTGCTTAACTGGCTCCGATTTTCCCACTTCACCAACTCGTATCCGTTTTCGCTTTGAGCTGCATCTTGCGACTCGTTTTGTACCGCGTTTTGTGATGTGATATGCCGGTTTTGCAAAGTGAACCGTATTCAGACGTAGTTCTTTCTGTCCCATGCATGATTCACTTGTTTGGTGTATGCATCCTACATACATCATCACCACTCACATGTCACCAGCACTGACCACAACAATCATCAGCTCTTGTTGCGTTGCGCTCAGGCTCAGCTTCCCCTGTTGTTCATGTGCCCTGTTGTTCATGTGCCCTGTTGTTCATGTGCCCTGTTGTTCTCGCATGCCTCATTCTGTCATGTACCCTTCTCCCATCTCCGCCTCACCCCAGGGGCAAGTTCTGCAACATGAACGATCCGAAGAATCGCGACCGTCCATTGTATCTGCACGTGTCCCCATCCACCGAGGTAAAGCTGTGCTTCCCCCTGGCTCCTCCCGTCTCCTTTCCTTGTAGCAAGCATCTACCTGTCTGCGATTTTTCTTTGAGACGTATCAAAGTCGTTTTCCTGCCTTGTGCCTCTCTGTGAATTTGCATCTCACTTTTTCCCTTTATTTTCTCTCTCTCCCTTCCCGCACTCCCCTCTTCCCCCATTTCCCATCCTCCCCTCTCCTCCTTCCCTCTTTCCCCTTCCTTTCCCCCCCTTCCCCCTGTCATGCCTGTCTGCAGGCCAAGACGCCGGAGGAGAAGCAGCGGATGGAGGACGCTGCTCTATTCCTTCCCCCATCGCATCTCCCCCCTCCCCCATCTCCCCGTTGCTCCCTCTCCCCCCCTTTCCACGTGTGCAGGCCAAGACGCCGGAGGAAAAGCAGCGGATGGTGGACGCGGCCGTCCGTATGATCGACGACATCATGAATCTACGGCCAGGAGAGCAGCCCAGGGCCCAGGCGCCCGATCGGGCCGATCCTGGCCGTCCGCCGTGGGGCGGCGAGCGGTCGAGTTCGTCCCGCGACAGCGGCAGGGCGGGGCGGGGCGGGCGGCATGAGAGGGAGCTTGAGGCGGGCAGGGGGCGGGAAAGGGACAGATACGATCCGTATGGGCGCAGCGACAGGGGCAGGGACAGAGACAGAGAGAGGGACAGAGATCGGGACCGGTATGGGAGGGACAGGGACAGGGATCGGGAGCGGGACCGAGGAAGAGACAGGGATAGGGACCGCGATCAAGACAGGGACAGGGACAGAGACAGGGAGAGGGACAGGGAAGGGTATGGCGCCCCTCCCCAGTACGCACCTCCCCCCGGATCCTACCCGCCTGGTTCCTACCCCCCCGGGTCCTACCCGCCTGGTCCCTACCCGCCTGGGTCCTACCCTCCTCAGGGTCAGCCTCCCCCTTATGGTGCTCCCCCCCCCGGGGGATATCCCGCCCCTCCCCCAGGGACATATGACCCTGCATACGGCCCGCCTCCTCCCCACGGTTACCCAGGCTACCCCCCTCCTGCTGGCGCTCCTGGTCCGTATCCCCCTCAGGGTGCCCCTGGGTATGGCCCTCCCCCGCAGGGTGCACCTGGTGAATACCCCCCGCAGGCGCCCGGGCAGTACCCTCCGGGCCAATACCCGCCGCCTGCTTACCCCCCTGCTGGTTACCCTGCTGCCGCCCCGTCTCCATATGCACCTCCCCCGGGTGGCGCCTATGGGGCGCCCCCGCCTGGGGCGTATGGGGAGGGGTATGGCGCCCCGTCCGCTTCTGCAGGGTCTATCCCTCCGGGCAGCAACATCGTACTGGTGTTTGCGGGATTCGAGCCAACGCGCGAGTTCGATGCGTCTGGTCGGATCAGAGGACCAAATGTGAGTTCGTTGTTGGATGAACAGGAAGAGCGAGGGGGGTTGTCTGGGGCTGGTAACTGGTTGGTTGGGGAAGGGCGCTTCTGCTGGGTCTATCCCCCCCGGAAGCAACATCGTGCTGGTGTTTGCGGGGTTTGAGCCGACCCGGGAGTTCAACGCTTCGAGGTGCATCAGAGGACCCAATGTGAGTTAACTAAGGAACAGGAATAGCGAGGGGGTTGGTTCTGGGGCTGGTGGGTAACTGGTTTGACGCTTCGGGCCGCATCAGAGGACCCAATGTGAGTTGACTATTGTACGGGAAGAGCGAAGGGGATGGTTCTGGGGTTGGTTGGTTGGTTGGTTGCTCTTGGGTAAATGGTTGAGGAAGGGCGCTTCTGCTGGGTCTATCCCTCCGGGCAGCAACATCGTGCTGGTGTTTGCGGGGTTTGAGCCGACCCGGGAGTTCGATGCCTCTGGGCGAATCAGAGGACCCAATGTGAGTGAAGCATGGGAGGGAAAGGGGAAGAGTCAGGGTTCAATGTGGGTTGAATATTGAACGGGAAGAGCGAGGGGAGGTGGTTCTGGGGCTGGCTGGTTGGGTTAGGATTTGTGTGGGGTCAATTCTCCCAGGGGTCAACCCCAAGACACCGTGCTTGTACTTTACTTGCTGGGTTTGAACCGACCCGCGAGTTTGACGCTTCTGGGCGCATTGCACGACCCAATGCTTCTCATTTTCTCTCTCTCTCTCTCTCTCTCTCTCTCTCTCTCTCTCTCTCTCTCTCTCTCTCTCTCTCTCTCTCTCTCTCTCTCTCTCTCCCTCTGTCTCCCCTTCCCACCTCCCCCCGTTCCTCCTCCCTCCCCCCTGCTCCCCCTCCCTTCCACTCACGCGCAGGACTCGTATTTGGAGCATATTCAGACGTCCACGGGTATCAAGGCGACGTTGCATGGACGATGCTCCAACAACCACGAGATCAACGGCGAAGGTGAGAGCAGCTGTGAAGGTGAGGCCAGCTGTGAAGGTGAGACCAGCTGTGAAGGTGAGAGGTGGGTGAAGGTGAGGAGAGGACGGAGTGAGATTAACGCTGCAGGTGAGGGGAGGTCGAAGCTTGGTTGGGAGGAGGATGTGACATTTGTGCTCCGCGGGTATCAAGGCGATGTTGCATGGACGATGCTCCAGCAACCACGAGATCAACGGCGAAGGTGAGGGGAGGACGGGGTGACGTCAATGCGAAAAGTGAGGGGAGGGCGGGCGAAGGTGGGGAGGGACTTTTGAGGTGCCTCAAAAAGACATTTGTGCATTCACGGGCATTTCACGGGCTTCAAGGCGACGCTGCATGGACGAGGTTTTAACAACCATGAGATCAATCAACGGCGAATGTGCAAATGTCTTTTTGAGGCGAGGGCGAAGATGAGGAGATGCGAAGATGAGGAGATGCGAAGGCAAGGCCAGGTGAGATTAGCTGGTTTTTTTGGATTCTCAAAAACCGGCGAAGGTGAGAATAACGGTGGATGTGAGGGGAGAGGCGAAGATGAGGAGAGGCGAGGAAACCTTGCAGAGTTCTCTCACCCACCCTCACCATTTCCTATTCTCCTTTTCACACCCCTCCCATCTCCCTCATTGCCCACCTTTCACCGCTCATGACCACTGAAGGTGCATTGGCAGCACAGATGGCTGAGGTAAAGAAGCTGGCAGAGAGCCTTACAGACACCATCCAGGAGGAGTGGCAGCAGCAGCAGTCAGGCAATTTTTTTATTATTGCACCCTCTCCCCTCCCTCCTCCTCCTCCCCTCACACCCCTATCCCGCCTGTTCTTCCCCCCCCCCCCCCCCGCCCTTTTCCTCCCCTTCCACCCCTCGTGTGCAGAGCTAAACGCGCCCCTGCACGTCTCCCTGACTGCCTCTGAAGGTGCATCAGCAGCACAGATGGCCGAAGCAAAGAAGCTGGCAGAGAGCCTCATAGACACCATCCGGGACGAGTGGCAGCAGCAGCAGCAGTCAGGGGGCGCAGGGGGTGGAGCCGGAGGGGGAGGAGGCGGAGGGGGTGGGGGAGGGGGTGGTGGAGGGGGAGGGGGGGAGAAGGACGGGGGTGGAGGGGGAGGCGTGAGTGGCCCAGGGTATGCGGCGTATGGGGGGTTGTATTCGCAGGTGGGCATGGGGGGAGGGGGAGGGGCGGGCAGGAGCACATCGGGCAAGGGGAGAAAGTTCCGGGAAGTGACTGACGTGGGAGGGGGAGGAGGGGGTGGTGCTGCTGCTGCTGGTAATACTGCTGGTGGTGGTGCTGGTGGGAGTGGTGGGAGTGGTGGTGGTGGTTCGTCTGGTGGGGGTGGTGGTGGTGCAGGGAACGGTACAGGTGCCCACCAGTCTTCCTATGGCTCGTATGGGGGTAGTTATATCACTTACCAGCCGCAGCAGCAGCAACAGCAACAGCAACAGCAGCATCAGCAGCAACAGCAGCAACAGCAGCAACATCACCAACAGCAGCAGCAGCAGCAGCAGTACCAGTCGTCTTCCATGCCTCCACCGCAGGCTCGGTCGATCATGGGCCCGCCGCCCCCGAAGCTGCCGACCAGGCTCGGCGGAGGAGGTGGAGGCCAGGCAAATGGGCAAAACGGTAAGCAGAAAGTTTGTCCGATCTCCTAGCGCTAGGAATATGAGTATATGTGTGTATATACATAATATGCAAGTATGGTGTCCTTATCTTCAATGGTATTTATCCCTCTCTACTATCGTCAACTTCTCATTTTGGCCCTTAAGCATCCTCCCTTGCCACAGGCGCAGGTTCGGCTAACATGACTCCAGGTTCGGTGACTGCAGGCTCGGCAGGTGGCTCGGGAGGCATGACTCTGGTGGACTATGGGGAGGAGGAAGATTGATTGTCCATCAAGCAAGCTAGCAAGGTAGGTTCTGCTCCCCCAAGGTTGGCCAAAAGGCATGCGAGAGAAGCACCAAGCAAACAAGATCTGCAGGTTCGGCAGGCGGCCCTGGAGGCATGACTCTGGTGGACTGCGGGGAGGAGGAGGAAGAGTGATAGTGCTGCAAGCGAGCAAGCGAGCAAGCAAGGTATGTAGGTACTGCCCCTCCAAGGTTGGCCCAAGCATATGTATAAAGTTTCGACCTGGATCCGCAGGTGACTCGTCCTACGCCAACAGGTAACTTGTCCTAATGGCAAGCAAGGTATGTAGGTACTGCCCCTCCAAGGTTGGCCCAAGGCCTGCGAGAGAACAGAAGCCACACAATACAGGTATGGAAACCAGATGTTTACTTCACCACACAATGCTTGGAAAGGTCCTGCAACCAGCAAGCCATCAAGCAGCAAGCCATCAAGCAGCAAGTCAAAGGCCTATTTGTAGACCCAACCCAATGTGCCCGAACCCTCGGCAAATCGAGGGTAGCTTCCCATCAAGGAGAGGTTCCGCTAATGCACGGCGCATGTGTTTTGGAGCGGCTTAAGAATTAAATGCGGAGCATATAATAATGGCTAAATTTCCTTCCTTCACTCCTGTAAGCAGGAACACGGTGAGCAGCTGGAGAGTAAGTGAGGTTTGAGTTGCCTCAAAATGCTTCTGTGAGGTTTTCCAGAGATGGGAATATCAACTGATTCCTTCCTTCTGGATTTCAAGCCACTCCAGAAGCTTGTCGTGAAGCTGGGAATTCAATACTCGCTTACAGTAGATTTCTGACACCTGGATTTGTTGCCTCCTGGATTTGCTGCCACCCTTTCCCGCAGACCCTTTCCACCTGGACTTGTTATAAACCGAGATTGCAAACCAAGTCGTGGTCGCAGGAGGGCGTTTGATCAATACCACATTGGTTGCTGACAACCTGCCTTTTCTCCTGCATTTGTGTTTCTCCCCCTTCCCCTATTTTTCCCCCCTTTCTGTGTGCTGCCTGTGTTTTCTTCCTCTCGTCTCCTGTGTTTCTTTTCATGTGTTTCTCCATTTCTGCCCATTGCTCGCTTGCTTGTGTTTCTCCCCTTCTCCAGCATTTGCGTACCTCGGTAGTAGCGTACCCTGCTTGAGTGCAGTTTCGTTATACAGATTGAGTAACAAACTGATGGTTTTTGTCAACACAGCTGAAGGCGTAAAGATGAAGTACTGAAGGCAGGAGGGCAGGCATGGGCACGCCAGGCTGCTGCGCTTGTTTGCTTCTCTTTTTGCAGTGCCACTTTTCAGGATACAAGCTGCAGCTTCGTTTTCGTCCCCTTCCATACAAGGCCACCTCTCATTTTCTGCATCTTCCCTGTTCCCTCTTCAGTTGTGTGTCTGATGCTTGACCCCCCCTTCGGTGCCTTGCCCCATTCCTGTATTCCTGCTTCCTCTGCTTTGGCTTCCGTAATTTTGTTTGTGCCATTTGAGTAGTAGATTTTTTCACACTATCGGGTTGGGTGTGTGAATTAAATGCGTGGGTTGGTTCTTGGTATATTTGATGAGTGTGTTGCTGCTCAAGTGTTTTAACACCCAATTCTTTTAGAACTACAAACTATATTCTAGCTGCTTCTGTTTTCCAGTGGTGACGTAGGCTGGGCTGCGCTCTGCATTTCCGCGCGCTTTCTGGTGTTGCATCTCATCGCTCGCATCGCATGCCTCTCACCCACGTATCTGACGTCATGAAGCCTTGTGGACCTTATCCTTCTGGCGGCTGTCGTTGCTCGCTGAAATTCGCCATTACCTCTTGGAGATCGCATAAGCAGCTTTTCCTTCTTGCGAAGGCTTTAGACTGGTAACTTGAGCCATTCCGTCTATACAGTAAAACAGGGACTGTCAACACGGGACGGGACTACAGTTGGTCGAAAGGTCAACCCATTTGCGGTTGAGAAAGGTTACTGCGGTACGAAAAATGGTTGACTAGGGTGTCGCACGATACTTGGCTCTGATGACACACCTTCAACGCTCGCTAGCATCTGTGTCTGGCATTGCTGCCCTAGAAATTGTCGCGGCTTCCTGTGGTGACCGGTAGTGATAGTGTTGTTCGTGCTGCTGGTCGTCTCCTGAGTTGTTCTGGGTTTCACCGTTAGCTTCTCGTCGCTCTGACTGGTTTTGTGCTGTCAATATTACTTTTTCTTGCAAGTGTTTGTTTTGAGAGAGTGTCAGCACCAAGCATTTGCGTAGTTTCGACGGCATCGCCGTAGCGGTTTCGGTGCGTGAAAGCCGGTGTCACCTCAAAATAGTGACTAAGTTGGTGAGACCGCTCGTTTCACCACTCGTTACGCTTGGCTCACATATTTCTCCCCGACAATCGTTCTTCTAACCTATTACAAGTAGAAGGAACAATGGGCTTAGGCGGCATGGGGGAGGTGCCTAACAGCAGCAGCGAGGGCGCGCCGATCGACGTGGAGCAAGGCGAGCCGTTGAACGCGGAAGAGAGAGTCACCATTCCGTCAGAAGGAAACGAGTATAAGCGAACGCAGTCCATGTTTGAGGTGACGCTCACGGAGCCTTCACACTCTCTCCGTTGAATAAAGTCGCGTTGCTTCTCACATAGCAACTCATGTGTCGCTTGTTTTTTGGTTGTTTTCTTTTTTTCAAGTATATATCACACAGCCTTTCTGTCCCTGTAGTTTTTGGATGAAGCAACGACGGAGGCTTTTTGTTTTGTGTTATTTCTTTCTGTTCATCTTCTTCTTGTCTAAGCTTATTGACGCCGTGGCCTTAATGCCCCGAACGCGTGTTCCACCTTGTGTGTCCAGCGTTTGAAACGCGTGATGTACATCATTAAAGTCTTCCCCGCGACGCTCATCACTTCCCATTCTCTCTCTCTCTCTCTCTCTCTCTCTCTCTCTCTCTCTCTCTCTCTCTCTCTCTCTCTCTCTCTCTCTCTCTCTCTCTCTCTCTCTCTCTCTCTGTCCCTCTCTTTCCTGTCATCCAGGTGGCGGCGGCAGCGCCAGGAACTCGCTTCCATCCCGTGTCGTTGGCTTTCAAGAACGTGACGTACACAGTCACGCTGGGGCGAGGCAAGGCGAAGACAAACAAGCTCATTCTGGATAACCTCACGGGATACGTCAAGGCCGGCTCCTTCCTCGCCATCATGGGCCCCTCAGGTTAGATATTTCGGCCCACAGCCCTGTTCGCAGTTGATCTCTCGCTCTCGTTCTGGACAACCTCACGGGATACGTTAAGGCTGGCTCCTTTCTCACCATCATGAGCCCCTCAGGTGCGGCCTTTTCCCCTTTCGTTACGTTACGTTCGGGTCGTGTAACTTTTCGCCATCAACCTCACGAGATGCGTCAAGGCCGGCTCCTTCCTCGCCATCATGGGCCCCTCAGGTGGGATACTAGTCCTTGCCTTACGCTTCGTTCGTGGTTAAACCCTGAGAGATACCTGTCAAAGCCGGCACCCTTCCTCGCTACTATGGGTATCTCTGGTTTTTTTTTTTTTTTTTTTTTCCAGTGCAGAGACTTGTTTGCAGTTGAACTTTCATTCTGTTTCTGGAACGTTCGCCCCAACCTCCCTATCCGGGTAGGTGCTGGTGAACTGGCGTGCACGGGAAGAGAGCTTCAAGCAGTACCCCTCATCTGCCCCTTTTTGAGACGTCTCAAAGCGCGGGACGAGAGTTTCAGGCAGAGCCCTTGTCTCCCCCTCCCGTGCCCCTCCCAGGATCCGGGTAGACGAGTCGTAGACGAGTCTGTTGAATGCACAGGCTCCGCCGCCTCCCTAGCGGGACAGGTGCTGGTGAACGGGCGGTCACGGGACGAGAGCTTTTTTCAGTGCCCCTCATCTGCCTCAGTTCTTCCCCTTCCCTACCCTCCAGGCTCTGGGAAAAACAAGTTTGCTGATTGCCCTGGCAGGGAGGGCGATGCGCGCTGGAGCTTCCACGTCCCTAGCGGGGCAGGTGCTGGTAAACGGTCGTCCGCGGGACGAGAGCTTCCGGCGGATCTCGGCGTATGTGATGCAGGACGACCTCATGTTCTCCACACTCACCGTCTGCCCCGCATCTGCCCCATACTTCCCCCTTGTCTACCTTTTTCCCTGCCCGTCCAGGCTCCGGCAAGACGAGTCTGCTGAACGTGCTAGCAGGGCGGGTGATGCGCGCTGGAGCCCCCACATCGCTAGCGGGGCAGGTGCTGGTGAACGGGCGGCCACGGGACGAGAGCTTCAGGCGCATATCCGCATATGTGATGCAGGACGACCTCATGTTCTCCACGCTCACCGTCTGGGAGACGCTGCAGACAGCCGCCATGCTGCGCCTGCCGTCGTCCATGCCCAAGGCGCAGCGCCTGCAGCTGGCCGAGTCGATTATTGCGGAGCTGGGGCTTAGCAAGGCGCGGAATACTCCCATTGGGAATGAGATGATTCGGGGGGTGAGCGGCGGGGAGCGGAAGCGGACGAACATTGCCGTGGAGATGCTTTCGAACCCCTCGCTCGTGTTTCTCGGTAAGTTTGGGTGCTCTGGTGTTTATTGGGGTGTTTTGCTGCTCTGATTCTCCTTGTGGTGTGTGTGTTGCGTCACCATGCGCCACGAGCATCTTTTGAGGCGCCTTGATTGTGCATGTGTTAAGGACTAGGTTCAGCTCCGTTCGCTTCTAATGCGACCTCTGTTGCCTTTGTTACAATGTTACGCAGTTTTACTAGTGGTTACATACATGCTTCTTGGTTTCATGTACCACTGGTACATGGAACACTGTAACGTGTTTCACTTGCACATATTCCACCCGTTACATTTCCCTTCCGTGCACTGGCAGACACTTCATGTCGTCAACAAAATCCACTCTTTGACCCTCTCTCCCTCCTCTTCCTTCCCCTCCCCTTTCCGCTACCCACTCTCCCTCCCCCTCCCCCTCTCTCCCCACTGCCCCTTTTCCTCCCCCCTCCCCTGTCCTCCCCCCTCTCGCCAGACGAGCCCACATCCGGTCTGGACAGCTTTCAGGCGCTGAACGTGATGAGTGCGCTCTCGGATCTCTCCAAGAGCGGCCGCACTGTCATCTCCACCATCCACCAGCCGCGCTCCTCCATCTTCGCTCTCGTGAGTGGGTTGGGTTGGAGCTCTAAGCGCGGCCTTAGAATTGTTCCTAGGCTGTGCACGCACCGTCATCTCATCTCCACCATCCACCAACCACGCTTCTCCATCTTCGCCCTTGTAAGTGGGAGCGGTGCAGCCCTTTCAGGGTATCTTATGTTGGATGCCTCAGGGGTGATTTCGGCGTGGGGCCCTCTACCGTACATAAATGCACCATAAATCAACGTGATGAGTGCGCTCTCGGATCTCTCCAAGAGCGGTCGCACTCTCATCTCCACCATCCACCAGCCGCGCTCCTCCATCTTCGCCCTCGTGAGTGTGTAGAAAAGTCGGTGCCTTGGGGATGCCTTAGGGGTGGGTCCCTAGGCTGTACATGCACATGCACGCACTGTCATGCCCACCATCCACCAGCCTGGCTCCTCCGTCTTTGTTCTTGTGAGCGGGGTGGGGTGGTGATGCCTTTTAGCCTGGGTTGTAAAGATATGGTGCTTTATGATGGATGCCTGAGGGGTGCCTTGGAGGTGTGCTGTGCTGTGCCCTTAGGCCCGAATGTAGGGGGACCCTCCGAATGTAGGGGGACCCCCCGAATGTAGGGGGACACCTTCGGGGGGTACTTCTAGGCCATAAATGCATGCATGCACCGTCATCTCCACCACTCGCCAGCCACGCTCCTCCATCTTCGCCCTCGTAAGCACATCCAAGCTTGTAAGTCCCCACCGTAGCATCCACCACCCACCATCCACCATCTCTACCCTTATCTCTCCCCTATTCCCCCCTCACTACAGTTTGAGAACCTGCTGCTTTATAGTGAGGGCTGCATGGTTTTTTTTGCGGGCAAGCTGTCAACGCAATTGACTGTTTTTCCAGCCGCGGCTTCACCTGCCCGGAGCACTTCAGCCCCGCCGACTATTTCATGGACACCATCTCGTCTACGTTGACATGACCGCCGCGACAAACAGCTTTTCCTCTCCCGATTTTCCTCTCCCCTTTTTCCTCTCCCCGTTGCTTCCCGCTTCTCCCCCCTCCCCTCCCCCCCCTCCCTCCCATTCAGTTTGAGAACCTACTTCTGCTGAGTGAGGGCCGGATGGTATTTTTCGGGCAGGCCGTGGATTCGATCGATTACTTTTCCCGCCAGGGCTTCACCTGCCCGGAGCACTTCAACCCGGCCGACTATTTCATGGATATTATTTCCATCGACCGCCGCGACGAGCAGAGGGAAAGTGACAGCGTCGCGCGGATCGAGAAGCTCACTTCCAGCTACGAGCCTGCGCGGGAGGTCCGGCCGGACCTGCACCAGAAGAGCATGGAGGAGCAGGCGGAGGCGACGGAGGGGATGAAATATTCCAAGTATGCGTCGACGTGGATGACACAGCTGATGGTGCTGGCGAGACGGTCCTGGTGGCAGGTGAGGAGGGATATAGGCTCCCGATATTCTATTCCGTTCGATTTCTTTTAGTTTGGTTTTAGTTTCTTTTGGACTGCTGCTCGCCTAATCACATGGATCCTGGTGGTCCTGGTGGTCCTGGTGGCAGGTTACGAGGGGCCGGCTAGTTGTTTTTGCTAACTTTTCTCCTTCAAAACTGCTGCTCGCTGGAATGTCTAACAACAACTCGCCTAATCACATGGGTCCTGGTGGTTGTGGTGGCAGGTGACGAGGGACCGGCTGCCGATCATGACAGCGTACATACAAGCGATGGGGATGATGGTGATAATCTCCGTTCGCTACTTTCAATCCTGTACTTTCGACACTCTTCTCTATCATGTCGTCGTGCTTGCAGGTGACTCGGGACCGGCTGCCGATCGTGATAGCGTATGTGCAGGCGATGGTGATGATGGTGATGATCTGCATCCTCTACTCCAACTCGCTCGAGTACCCCGAGCAGAACATGACCGGCTCGATTTTCTTCATCGCACTCTTCCTTGCCTTCAACGGAATCTTCCAGGTGAGGGACCATCCAGGTAACTATTGTTGAGGTAACCACCTGGAGGACTTTTGAGGTAACCACCTGGAGGACTTTTGAGGTAACCACCTGGAGGAGGCGCCTCAAAAGTTGTCTTCAACAGCATCTTTCATGTAACCACCTGGAGCTTTTCATTATTTGATTATTTATCCGTGTATTCTTCCGTGTTTCCTGTTTAGGTATCTATTAGATTGTCCATGTATTGATTAAATCGCCTACTAACTTAGGGTTTAAGCCCATCAACCGCCACTCATATTCAACGCCCCTGCCCTGTGACACCCCGTCCCCTTAACCTCCTCTGTTACTCTCCCTTCCCAACCCTCCCCGCTCTCTCCCCTTCTCATCTCCCCTTTCCATCCCCATCCCGCCAGATGATCACCACTTTCTCTCTGGAGCAGGGGGTGGTGAACTGCCTTTTGAGTCGACTCAAAAGCGCTCAACCCCTCCTTCCCCTTGCCCAACCCTCTCCTCTTCCCCTCTTCCTGCTCCCTCCACACCCCCCTCATCCCCTCCACCATCCTGCCAGATGATCACCACTTTCCCCCTGGAGAAGGGGGTGGTGAACCGCGAGCGGTCGTCCAACAGTTACCGCGTTACCGCGTACTACCCCGCCAAGGTTCTTTCGGAGTGGCCCATCCGCATCGGTCCCGTGATCGTGTTTGGCATGATCGCGTACTGGCCCATTCAGTACCAGCGCGTCGCCTCCAAGTTCTTCCTCTTCCTCCTCATCGCCATGCTTGAGTTTACGGCTATGAACGGGCTCGGCATCGTGGTGCGTGCTTGGGGAAGGGAAGGGAGGCATCGTGGTGCGTGTTTTTGGGGGGGTTGTGATGTGAGCATGCATGTCTGCTTGCCTCCTCATCGCCATGCTTGAGTTCACCCCCATGAACGGGCTTGGCATCGTGGTATGTGTGTGGGGGGGAGAGGGAGGGGAGGAAAGGGTAGGTAGGGCTAGTGTGTGTGGGGCGAGGCGAAAGTGTCTCCTCTTCTTTCTCCAAGTTCTTCCTCTTCCTCCTCAACGCCATGCTTGAGTTCACAGGCATGAACGGGGTTTGCATTGTGGTGCGTGTGTGCGAGGGAAGGGAGGCATCATGGTATGTGTGTGGGGGGGTTGTGGCCATGCATGTCTGTTTGCCTTCTCTTCCTCCCCATCCCCGTGTGGATCCCTCACTTCCCTCACTTACCCTTTTTGCCTTGCCCCCACTCATTCACCCGCAGATTGGGTCGATAGCACGAACCCCCCAAATTGCGCTAGCCATGGGTCCGCTGTTCACATTGTGCTGATTCTGCTTGGGGGCTTCTACGTGAGCTTCGACACTTACCCTCGTTGCCTTGCCCCCACTCTCATTCACCCGCAGATCGGGTCAATAGCGCCCACGCCTCAGATCGCCCTGGCCATGGGTCCGCTCTTCACAGTCGTGCTCATGCTGTTTGGCGGTTTCTACGTGAATCTCGACTCCATCCCCGTGTGGATCCGCTGGGTGCGCTACATCTCGCCCATCCAGTGGGGCTTTGTCGGCCTGGCCGTCAACCAGTTCGAGGGTGAGCAGGTTGGGGATGGGTGGGTTGGAGTGGTCTTGGGTGGGGATGAGTGGCACGGAGTGGGTGGGGTGGGATGGGGTGGGGTGGAGTGGGTGTGGAGCCGCTGGGTGCGCTACATCTCGGCCATCCAGTGGGGCTTTGTTGGCCTGGCTGTCAACCAGTTCTCCGGTGAGCCTTAAAGCCTGGCCAGCGCCTTGAAGCCGTCGTCTGGCTGTAATGGAATGGCGTGGGGGGGTGGGGCGGAGTGGGTGTGGAGCCGCTGGGTGCGCTACATCTCGGCCATCCAGTGGGGCTTCGTTGGCCTGGCTGTCAACCAGTTCTCCGGTGAGTCAAACTCTGGTCTGGTCATTTGGCTAGGGGCTGGGTATGAGTGGGATGGATGGAGTGGGTGTGCATATCTGTGGGTAAGCCATGTCGACTCCATTCTTTTGTGGATCCGCTAGGTACGCCACATCTCGCCCATCCAGTGAGGCTGGGTGGGGTTGGGTGGGGTGGGGTGGGGTGGGGTTGGTCAGTTGTGATCTGAGGCCCATTCAGTGGGGTTCCGTGGCCTCTCCGCCATCAACCAGGCAGTCAGGCTCTCCTCATTGGGATCCCTACCTAAACTATACTTCTCCGCGACAAGAGACTATCAGTTGCATCATGGCCGTCCTCCCATCAACCAGCACTAGTCGCCTCCTGCCAGATGTTTTGAATCATTCCGGCCGGCACCTGTATTTCTTGCCTCTCTCCTCCCCGTCCACCCATTTCAGGGCTGACCTTTGTCTGCTCTCCCTCCTGCCGATTCTTTAGGCGCCACAAACATGTCTCATCCCACCCTGCCGCCGACTGCTTTGCCTTGCTTCTCTCCTCCCCATCCATCAATCCCAGGTTTGACCTTTTCCTGCTCTCCCTCCTGTCCGAGCGGGGATCAGATCCTCAAGAAGCTCTCCATTGAGAACTACACTGTGAGTGTGCTTATAGTGGAGCTGCATTTAATACTTGTGCTTGTATTGAATGGGTTCACTCATGCGGATCAGATCCTCAAGAAGCTCTCCATTGAGAACTACACTGAGTGTGCTTGTTGTGACAATGTATTGTATGCACTACCGAGTCACTCACAAGTGCGGATGTTATATTCCCTGGGCTGTAACTTTACTTAACTCCCTCCTCCCTTGTCCCTGGACCTGTTTCTACTCTGCCTCACTTCCTCCGCTCCATACGCTCCTCCTGCAGAACACTTATTTTTGTTTCAGTAATACCGTTATCTAACAAGTTTTCTCATATGCCTTGCACCCTCATGTGTGCACGTAACATTACAGGTGGCCCAGGCGATAGCGTACCAGTGCTGCTTGATTGTGGGTATGCACATCATCGCATGCACTGCCCTCATGCTGAACGGACCAAAGATGCAGCCTCTCAGCGCGCTGGGTTCCAAGGCTAAGCCAGTCCTCTTGCCGATGCAGGAGGAGACTCCCGAGGCTCTTGCTGCTGTGGTTAGCAGTGGGGAGGAGGGTGGTGAGGATAGGCCTCCCACAGAGGAAGAAAGGGCGTTGAAAGTGGAGTAGCTGGAGTGGGTTGATGATACTCTGTTCATCCTGGGTAATAAGTTATTAACTACCGTGTTTTAGTAAGGTATTGAGCTTTAGGAGCTTGCATACCTGATATGTGAACCTTCCTAGTGTCCGCCTTCCTCATGCCACACATGAAATTTTCTCTCTTTTTTTTGCTCAAAAAGGAAAATGCAATTTGGTTCAATCTGCTTGCCAATGTTTAGCATGGTCCGTGTACCCAACATTTGGTGAAGTGCATGTGCAGTTTCTTACTGCCAGTTACTCTTGCTGTCGTATTGAGGCTGTCTGTAGGGAGGATAGTATGTTCAGTCAAGTGGTTCTTCAAGGTGCACGAACAGTCGCAGACATTGTAGAGGCGGTTTTCGCTAAGATGTTCGCGAGCGTCCGTTACGACGCGCCTCGACCACCGACCAACATCGTGATGTAACTGCCATGGCCCCCTCTCGACTGCAAATGTTGCGGTCCCTTTCACACCACCATTTCTCGATCCCCTCAGCGCAACAGCCACCTGAACGAGTCTCCACTCCGTACATACTTCAGATTATTATTTCTATTTTTACGGCCATTCAGATGTTCACGGTACGGATCGCTTCGCGGCGGGCCTACGAGCCGCTAGTTGCGGCAAGCCTACTTTAGAACACTGTAGTGGCGCTGTTCTCTGCCAGGGGACGCAGATGCAGCCAACTTCGAGTGGCTAGATGCGTGTGCTGTCCCAACCCGAGCCCCCAATGTCTGACTCAATGGCACTCCCTGATCCGTTGAGAAGACATAAGTAAATCCGCCCCCCTTCTACTGACCAGGTTGTGTTGACGTGAAGCCCTTAGCTGAGAAGAGAGTATTATCAGCCACTACTCCTCGCTGCTGCTCGAAATCAGCGACACGAAAGGATGGAGAAGCATCGGGTCATATTTGTCTTTCTTCTTCTATGTGAGCACCTCTGGCGCAACTGGCTGTTTTGCGTTACTGGACGCAAAAAATATCTCCACCATTTTCATTCTCGACTCCTCTCGCAACCTCCACACGCATGCCCCTTCGTAATCTTGATCACTTGGTCGTTCCCTAACTCTCGTTTCGGACTGTCCCCCTGATTACAGGCACTCTCGCATCCGTGGCTTCCTCGAAAGTGCTCTACAGTAAGTCGCTCTAATCGCAACTTATCACGAGGAAAGACAAAACACAAAAACAAATGCAAATAAACATGTGTATGCGCGGTCCGTACTTCATCCCCGCGCGTTCCGTACTTCATCCCCGCGCGTTCCGTACTTCATCCCCGCGCGTTCTAGCACATCCCTTCGCCCTTGTTTTTCTAGAAAGTCTTCATGGAATGCGCAAAGCCTCATATTTCCTTTTTTTTGTGATGCTTGATGATGTAAACAGAGAGGGCGACAGCCATTCTTTCAGGAGTCAATGTCTTCGGAGGTACCGACTTAAACCTCGGATTCGGACGAGTTGGCATCTCCGTTTACATGTGAGCTCGTGTTTTCTTCTCAGTTCACTCCAATCCGCAGACACGTTTGTGGGGGTTGAAACGTTATCTCACTGTACGGATTTATTTTGCAGGGATGGATTAAGTTACGTGGTGAAGACTTATGTGACGGCCAACAACATGTTCAGTAATGGCAACATCCCGATGTACGGAGTGTACATAGGTAGACGCTTCACATCTCCAGAGGCTGCTGACGGGGTGCGAGTGCCGCCATTCGTCATGAACTGGAAGAATGACACCCTGAATGGCCCCATCAATCGCCAGGTTCGGACCTATAGCTACCATGCAATTAGGACGCGCCGATACGACTCGCTTTGGCTACACATTATCCCCAGCATACAAGCTCATGAACAACCCTCGTGGCCATTTTGCTGTAGTCTCCTATTATGGTAACAAATGTGCTTTGAGAAGGCAGTTTGTGAAGACGTGGGGCTGGTTAAATCCGTAGTAGTGGGTGCACTGGCATGCTGTGAATCTGTTGATAATAATATGATCATACAAAACTGTATGATTTCATTTAAAGGAAATACTTGAGGTGTTGTTATGGTAAGCTTTGCATTATATGCGCTATATCTTTGCCCTTTTGTAACGCGCGTGTTCGTGCGCTTCTACATGTGGCACATAATCGAACCAGGTTTTTTTCAAAATCAACTGTACTTGCTCTAGTTCAAAACCATAGGCCGCCAAGTCATTGGCGCTCGTGTACTTGATTTTTGAAAGTCGCGCGCTGCCAGACCAAAAGCATCTTCCCCGACCACAGCTTCAACGGAAGAACAAACGCCACGTGGAAGTCCAGCCAGCTCAGCCCAAATATTCTCAGCACTGGTTCAATGTCGGGGCAGGCAAGATACACACCACTCGAGGCTGGGTGGGTGCAGTGTGGTGGTTCTGTCACCCCATTTCGCTTGTCCAGCAAACGTTTTGATGCCCGAATGGAGAAGCTCGGTTGATTCCTTTACCGCTGATTGGGAGTTCCAGCTTCACCCTAGCCTGTGAACGTGGTTCGTTCTCGCGTGGCACCAGTACGTGCGGAAGCGTCCCATTCAGGGTCGCGGGAAACCTGTGTATGGGGGACCTGCGTGCGGTTGCCGCTCGTCCTCAAATCTGCCGCTTCTTTTGTTTCGTCTAATTGGCTCCTCGTTCCGCGCGACGGCGCTCATTGGCTCGACCACCCCTAGAAAGCGCCCCTGCCTGGCTGGACGCAGTTGGTCTGTAGCTTTCGCGGGTTCTCGTTGGCCGAGCTGGTCCAGTTCTGGTCACCACCGTTCATTCCACAAAAATCAATCAAGCATTCCATTCCCCCAACAATGCCCTGCAAGATACTCGATCTCACGGGTCCTCGTGCACGAAGCGTACATTGTCGGTAACATCGAGACAGCGTCATGTGTCGCAAAGGTTCGTCCGTACCCCCTACAGTGTCGCATCTGACTCGCTCGTTCCGGGGCACCCTTCGTCTTCGCACATGCCTCGTTTCGCCACTGTCGCACACCACCACCACCACCGACGTACCCCACCGATTTTCAAGTCATTCCTTCCAATCAGACCAGCATGATTCTCCTCCCCTCCCCTCCCCTGACTGCTGGTCTGCCCCTCCACACGTCTGACCACCACAGCCCCGCCACCAGCCCCCACACACACACCACAACCGCACCACAACTATCGCTGCCTTCCACCACATTACCATTCTGCGATTCAAAGATCTCTCCTGCACTCTTTCGCGTCAATTCAATCACAACTGCGCCATCTTTCACTTCACTCATTCTACTGAAGTCCTTCCAGCATCTCGTTTCTCGTTCAGAAGCCGTTGCGTGCGACGGACGTGCTTGCTACCCTCGTGTTGTTATCCCTTATTTCCGTTTTTGGATCGTGCTTCTGCTTGATTCCCTGGGTCACCAAGTGATCTCCGATTTGACAAGGTCCATTGACGATGGGTTGGACCAACTCCCTGCTCTCGTTTGACAACTGCGTTCTATCAAATCGGTCCTAAGAAATAAAAACGTTCCTGCATTTCGA
Organism: Closterium sp. Naga37s-1; assembly: GCA_947471745.1. Classification (NCBI taxonomy): domain Eukaryota; kingdom Viridiplantae; phylum Streptophyta; class Zygnematophyceae; order Desmidiales; family Closteriaceae; genus Closterium; species Closterium sp. Naga37s-1. The sequence goes on from CANJKZ010000871.1 coordinate 757,276, forward strand.
GAATAATAAATCTGTTACGATCGTTCGTCCGACCAGCCTCATCTCGAGATTCGGCGACGCGTTTTAGGAATTTCATCATCTTCAACGCACCTACCCCCACTCTCTCCGCATGCCGTGCGTCACTCCCCCTCACGCGCGGAAGCAGTACGCGAGCTTCTCGGCGGCGATGCCGCTCCGCACGCCTCTTCCTCTAGATGACGTCGTCGACGGCTGGGGCATGGATGTCGTCCCGCTGGATCCACCTCGGCCCAGATCCGACGTCAGAATTGACAGATGGCCGGTTACACGACCAGCCGTCGGGGAAACGACTGAGAAGAAGAAGATCCAACAGACTGCGAACAGAAGATGGAAGCCGGAGGTTGAGTTGCGGAAGGCGCGGAATTGGGTCGCGGCGCAGAGCCAGGCGGTTGCGCAACGAGCGGGAGAGGCGTGGGGGAACGCGCAGAAGGAATGCCGGGAGAACATCGCGGGGATGTGGAGCCGCCTGCAAGAAGACGGCGGGTTGAAGACCGTCAAACACATCTTCGCCGGAGCCACGGCCTCCGTCGTCGCAAGGTGAGAGGAACTCAGACACCTGTGGTTGATTCCGTCTCATGTTTGCCGGCAGATTTGCCACGGATATGTATTCCGTCGATCCGTGGTCCTCCGATTTGCGCTGCTTCGGCAGCAGATATCAGCAGCGATCACGCGGTAATTGCCGTGTCGGTCTCTCAGTTTTCTATTGTCCGATGCATTTCTACCCGTGAACCTCCGTCCTCTTTTTCTCTGTCGTCCTCCGGCCAGATCCGTTATCGTCCCTTTAGTAGACTCATAGCGCATCCAAACCATTCCTCCCCCCCCCCCCACCCTTCTCTCCTCCGTCCAGATCTGCGGTGGCTCCGCTGGAGCGTCTGAAGCTAGAGTACATGGTGTGCGGCGATCAAGCGCACGTGCCGATATTGAATCGACCCTAACGCATCCATACCCGTTTTCCCCCTTCTCTCCTCCGTCCAGATCTGCGGTGGCTCCCTTGGAGCGTCTGAAGCTAGAGTACATGGTGTGCGGCGCTCAAGCGCACGTGCCGGAGCTAACCCGGCGGATATTCGCGCGCGAGGGCATGATGGGGTTCTGGAGGGGCAACGGCGTTAATCTGCTGCGCATCGTGCCGTTCAAGACGATCAATTTCGTCATGTACGACATTTTCCGTCAAAAGATCCTGGATCTGTCAAAGAAGACGGACGTTAACAACGTCGAGCGGCTATCGGCCGGAGCCGTCGCCGGCGTCATTGCCACCTTCGCCTGCTTCCCGCTGGATACGGTAAGCATCGGTTTTAAGGTTTAGGATTTGATTCCCGCCGGATACGGAACGCATCCGGTACTAGCAGGTTCAGCAATGTTTCTCGCGAGATACATAGTGTATTACACGGTTCTCTGTCAGATCCCCTATTTGGTTGCATTTTTCAATATTCATCAATTCCCGCAGCATGAACCCCTGAAACTCCCCGCATGGCTGCCGTACCCTCCCTATACCCGCTCAGCTGCTCCCTGTTTTCAAGCTAAAGTAACAAACACTGACATCCTTTTTTTCCCTGATCTGGTTCCTTAAGGTGCGGACGAGGATGATCGCCCGCGGCGGCATCGCGTGCACCGATCTGGCCGGCTGTCTAAGCGAGATGATCCGAACGCAGGGTTTCTTCGGCTTATATCGAGGCATCTGGCCGGCGGTCTACAGTATCGCTCCATCCTGTGCGATTTTCTACGCCGCTTACGATTTTATGAAAACTACGCATCTGCAGTCCCAGGATAAGCCGAAGCTTCCAGTGATAGACAAGATCTCCTTCCTGCCTTCCGGGAAACTCGCCCTGCCTGGAGCCCCCTCTACCTCTCAATCCGCCTCCCTTTCAGCTGGTCTTTCTTCTGTGACCAGAGACGACGGATCTTCAAATCAAGCGACAGATGTATCCGCGGTAGAGACGGACGCGGTAGAAGCAGCGGAGGTTCGGAAGGAGCTGGGTCCGATGCGGACACTGCTGTACGGGGCGATCGCAGGGGTGGTTTCGGAGTTCGCTACCTACCCTCTGGAGGTGGTTCGGCGGCAGATGCAGATGAGCGGTATTGAGGGGTCCGTAGCGGTGGCGGGGAGGCAGGCGGGAGCGATGCGGGTGCTGAAAGAGGTGGCGCAGAGAGGAGGCTTCCCGGCGCTCTACGCTGGAATGGTTCCCGGCCTGCTTCAGGTATGTTCTTGTAACGATTAGGACTGTCACTAGCTTGAGGTGACTTTTGAGTCGACTGGAAAGGCTTCCCGGCGCTCTACGCTGGAATGGTCCCAGGCCTCCTTCAGGTAAGCTTTTGTAACAATCAGGGTTGTCACTAAATAGAAAATCGAACTAGCAGGGTATGGGGAAGTCTGGAAGAGGGGTGTTATTTATGTCTGTGATCATAGAAGTGTGAGATCGTACAAGCTGGAGGAGGGAATCAGGTTTGCAGGAAAACCAGATAGAATTTTCAAAGAGGTAACTACAATTTCGTTTTTCAAAATAGGTTGAATTTCTGAGTCTCTGACGCAAACAACATTACGTAAGATCCTATTTCTTGATTCAACCTCACCCGTCCCCCGATTCAATCACATTGTCCCTCGTTGTGCCCACCCTCGAGAGCGTGAGAGTTTAAAGAGAGACTCTCATGGTTGAGCCGAGAAAGGATCCAGCAACGCTCAGGGAAGAAAGTCCCCTTCTTTTATTTGGTCCGATCTTGCTGAGAACGTGATATTGCTGTCAAGGAATTCTCTACCCTGCATGATTAAACAGGACCAGCTCCCCCCTTCAGGTTCCTTTTTACACACCAATCCAACGTTTCACTTGTCATAGTTTCTGTTGTCTTCTAGCATTGTCCTATAATTCGTGTATTTCTTCAGTCTCACCAACCTCCAATCTACCGTCCTTCCCTCTCCTTCCCTCCCCGTCCCTGCAGGTGCTGCCATCCGCGGCATTGAGCTACTGGGTATACGATTTCCTCAAGCTGCACCTAAAGGTCGACTAGGTGCTGCTTCTGCTGCTTCTAAAGGGCCCCTGAAGGTGGACCAGTCGCGGCGTCTGAGGGGCCCGTCCAGGTTGAATAGCTCTCCGCTGCACGGTGGCGATTTGGCCAGGCTGATGCAAGCGCAGCAGTGGGAACAGGGAAGCAAGCAGTCAGAAGCGGCATGCCTCTGGCCTTACTCCTTGGTTCGTAGTATAGTCTGGATAGCTTAGGCATTCGGCTGCTGCTGGCGGGCCGTGAGGAGTGAAAGCTGAGGGCACTAGAGCAATGTGGGGCTTTGGGTTGTAGGGTTGCCCTGAGCCGCAGGTGGGACAGGTGGATGTGGGAAGGGAGGTTGTGGCGGAGGGGTGACTGGGGGGAAGATTAGACGATTGCATGGGCCTCGCTGTAGGCCCGTGCATTGTGGTGGGTATAAAAACGGTGAAGGCACTGGTTGATTATTGGGCAGCACGCCCACTGCTGCAGGCAGCAGCTATGGGGTTGCCTGTGGAGGGTTGGGTTTGCTGATGCACTGGTGGGGTTCTCACGATACAGTGGAAGCTGGGGTGGATCGGTGGGCTGGGAGGGAACACGGCTGGTGCTGGTGCTAGCGCTGATTCTGGTGTGTTGGTGTTGCGCGCTGGTGTTGGGGGTTGGTGTTGCTGCCTCTGCTGCTGATGCTGTTGCAGTTGCTGTTGCTGCTGCTTCGTCCGCTTCTACGTTTGCAGTCTGTTTCTCCCGTGGCTGCTGCTGCTTGTGCTGGGTATGGGTTATGGGTGCAGCATCGGCAGCAGGAACATTGGAGCCTGCTCTCTTTTGTGTGCAGATGTGTGCGTGCACTGACACAACTGTGTGGGATTGGAGTGAGTTGGGGTTGAGTGAGAGTAGAGCTTCGCACCCTATAACTTGGCATGGCATGGTCAACCCATTGTTAAGCAGACGATTGCCTTGCACATCTCCATTCATTTTTAGGATAGGCTTCTGTCATGAATATTCATTTAGAAGTGTAGCTTTTATATCATGTACAATTCTGATGGAAAAATGCATGCGCCTTTCACAGAGTTAGTCAGTGATTTCACAGAATGTCTACCTCGTGGCTCCATGACCTGGGTAGATAAAGTGCATGTACCCTAAACTAAATGTGCATGTTTTGTACAGAAGATAAATCAAACTATATGCGCCATTTGTATGGTTCTTGCTACAGAATGGAACATAATATTGTAACTCAACAACGCTTGTAAATGAGGGTTACAGTTATTACTAGTTCTGTAAGCTCCTAGCACCAGTGCAGCTTCTGTGCCCGCGTTACAGCAGGCACGAGAGTGGCTTGCGTCGCGTACCCACTTGAGGAGTCGTGCTGCTGGAGCTGCTTGTCGTGGAGGCGCTGGGAGTGCTGGTGTCTCTGGTCCTGGAAGTGCTCGTACTGGAGGTACTGGAGCTGCCGGGACTGATACTACTCCTGGGGGTGCTGAGCCTGCGGCTGCGGAGTCTGGGGGTGCTGAGCCCGTCCATGAGGTGCTGGGGGGTGCGGAGCCTGGGGGTGCTGAGCCGGAGGGTGCTGGGTCGGGGGGTGCTGAGTCTGCTGGCGTTCCTCTGGGTCTCGTTTCACGACGCGGGCCTGTCTCACCACAGCAGGCACGAGAGTGGCTTGCGTCGCGTACCCGCCTGAGGAGTCGTGCTGCTGGAGCTGCTTGTCGTGGAGGCGCTGGGAGTGCTGGTGTCTCTGGTCCTGGAGGTGCTCGTACTGGAGGTACTGGAGCTGCCGGGACTAGTACTGCTCCTGGAGCTGGAGGTGTCGGCTCTGGGGGTGCTGCTGCTGGCGAAACTGGGGCTGGAGGCCCTGGAGCTGGTGCTGTCGACCCTTGCGTTGGAGACCCTGGAGCTGGAGGTGCCGGTTCTGGGGGTGCTGCTGCTGGAGGCCATAGAGCTGGTACTGTCGACTGTGGAGTTGGGGACCCTGGGGATGGAGGCAGGGCCTACTTTTGGATTTTAGGTACTCTGATTTCCAGAGTAGTTTTTTCCCCAACTCTGAAATCTAGGGTTGCCTTACTCTGATTTGTCAGAGTAACCCTATACTTTCATAAGAAAACCCAGGCACGTCAGAGAAATATTTTTCTCTACTCTGATGTTGGTTAAGTTTGGTGTATGACCTTAATAGGTTTTTGTTACGCCTTTTGTACTTGCACTATGTTTCATTTCCGCGTCGCCCACGTTTCCCCACTCAGTGCGCTGTTTCCAAGTGAGGTGTTGGCACCGATAATCTGACTCAAGGAGAAGGGAGGGGAGTGGCTGACATGTGCGCTGGTTGAGAAGTTGTCAAACTACAGTAGCCAATCAACGCTCATATTGCCGCCAACACACGACCGAAATCAGGAGAATGATCTCAACGATTCGGCGAAAAACCGCAGGGGGGTGGGTGGGTTTCGGCTAGGGGGCATGCATTCTCTATACAGAGTAAATTCGGTCCCTGAAAAAAAACCCCAGAGGCCTCAGAGTAACCTACAACACAACTCTGACAAATCAGAGAAATCTGAAGTCCCAAAAAAATACCCAGCGGGTACAGAGTTACTTTCAAAAATGACTATGATTTTCATAGAAACTGAGTAATTTACTCTCAAAACGTGGGGCCTGGATGGAGGTGCCGGTTCTGGGGGTGTTGCTACTAGTGGCGCTGGAGCTGGAGGTTCTGGAGCTGCTGGAGGAGCTGGAGCTGGAGGTGCTGCTGCTGGAGTCACTGGAGCTGGAGGTGCTGCTGTTGGAGGCCCTGGAGCTGGAGGTTCTGGAGCTGCTGGAGGCGCTGGAGCTATTGGTACTGGTGGCACTGCACCGACGCGACTGTTTTTTCGCTCCGCCATCACCGTCGTCTCTGCCACCGCCTGACTCCGTGCTTCGCTAGGTTCTTAGCCTCCCGTCTTCTACTGGCCTCCCGTTATAGCCCGGCGCACCACTGCCTGCTCCTTCTCCTTACACTGAGCAGACAGACTCGCTTACAGAGCGTCGTGAGCCTGCGTCTTGTCTTGCATCGCCTGCTCGCGCGCGTCGCACTGGTAGTCGTGTTCCTCGTCCGCGTCCGCCTCCTGTCCCTGGAACGCACGCTATGGCACTTCGTCCTTCCTCTGTTCCACAGCGTGTTCCCCTGCCGTCTCCTCCTGCGTCTTCTCTGCCTGACGTTCAGGACCCTGAGTCTGACCTGGTTCGTACTGCTCACCCCACTGTCACGCGTCTGCTAGCCACTGTTGTCACTGACCCGTCGTTTGAGTCTGCTGCTGCGTCCGCCTTAGTCTCTGAGCTTGTTGACTTTGTTGCTGCCTGTCGTCTAGACTTCGCTGCTAGTCTTGTTGCTGAGTCTATCTGTCCTCCGTCCGTCGGGGGTGAGTGTGCTCTTGGCACGGACGTCCTTGAGGACAGGCAGGAGGACTTTGAGTGTCTTGCAGCCGATGCGCCTCATCTTGTGGCCATGCTGCTTGCCCCTAAGGGAGACCCGGATGCTCCAGACATCCCGCCCCCGCACTCTTACGCTGAGGCGATCGCGGGTGAGTACTGCTCTCAGTGGCAGACAGCCATGGACGCAGAGATGGCATCCTGGAAGTCCACAGGCACTTACGTCGACGCAGTTCCCCCTCCTGGGGCGAACGTAGTCGATGGCATGTGGATTTTCAGGGTGAAGCGGCCGCCGGGTTCTCCGCATGTCTTCAAGACTCGTTACGTTACACGAGGCTTCAGTCAGCGACAGGGAGTTGACTTTTTCCAGACTTTCTCCCCCACCCCGAAGATTACCACTCTTCGGGTGCTGCTGCACGTTGCCGCTCAGCGTGACTACGAGCTTCACTCTCTGGACTTCAGCACAACGTTCTTACAGGGCAGTCTGCACGAGGAGATCTGGCTGCGCCGCCCACCTGGCTTCACTGGGTCGTTCCCTCCTGTTACCTAGTGGAGTCTCCGGCGGCAAGTCTACGGTCTCCGTCAAGCGCCTCGTGAGTGGCACGACACACTGAGGACGACACTTGCGGCTCTTGGGTTTGCACCTTCCACTGCTGACCCGTCGCTGTTTCTGCGCACCGACACTTCGTTGCCGCCGTTCTAGATCCTCGTGTACGTCGACGACTTGGTCTTTGCTACTGCTGACACTGAGGCTCTCGCCCTTGTGAAGTCAGAGCTGCAGAAGAGACACACGTGCACAGACCTGGGCGAGCTGCGCAGCTACCTTGGCCTGCAGATCACCCGGGACAGAGCACGGCGCACCATCACGCTGACTCAGTCACACATGATGCGGCAGGTCCTTCAGCGCTTCTGCTTCGCTTGGTCCTCGCCACAGTCCACTCCCCTGGCTACACGTCACTCGCTCTCAGCTCCACCTTCGGACGAGTCCGTAGAGCCGAGTGGTCCGTACCCAGAGCTAGTGGGATGCCTCCATGTATCTGATGACCTGCACTCGTCCTGACCTTGCATACCCTCTTGGCCTTCTGGCACGCTACGTGGCTCCTGGTAGGCACCGAAAGGTGCACTTCGATGCTGCGAAGAAGATACTGCGCTACTTGTGCCGTACATCAGGCATGGGGCTCATGCTTGGAGGGCGGAGCTCAGTTTTCCTCACTGGGCACTCAGACACTTCTTGGGCTGACGACCTAGCTACGCAGCGGTCGTCACAGGGTTACACGTTCAGCCTTGGCTCTGGCTCTGTTTCTTGTCGGTCTACCCACTCGTCTTCTGTTCTCAGCTCCAGTTGTTAGGCTGAGATCTACGCCACAGCCATGGCTGCACAGGAGTTACGCTGGCTCACCTACCTGCTGACCGATTTGGGAGAGAGGCCTCGTTCTCCCCCAGTTCTGTACGTCGACAACAAGGCTGCCATTGCCTTGTGTCAGGACCACAGACTGGAGCACAGAACGAAGCACATTGCTCTGCGTTACTTCCTTGCTCGAGAGTTGAAGCAGCGTGGTCAGCTTCGTGTCGCCCACGTGCCCACCCGGCGAATACGGCTGATGTGTTCACCAAGGCCCTTCCGGCTGGTGATCATCAGTGCTTCTGCACTGCTCTAGTGCCTACGTTTCTTCACTTGCTGTAGACTTTGGTTGTACTGTGATCTATATATATCTACCGTCATCGCTCGGATAGTAGACAGTGTTGAATAGTAGACAGGGGTTGTCTATTATCCTGGTGTCTCTTATAAACAGGCTAGCCTCATTATAAGACACCTATTTGTGTGTACGAGATAAGACATATATGTCTTATAACCAGAACAAGGGTTTATGGGTTTTCTTATAAACAGGTGGTGTCTTCTAAACGATCACTAGTTCTTTTAGGGGGTACATGCATGTACATCTATGAATATTTACTTCTACCTAGCCCTCCTCAGTCACGGCCTCCTCCCCTGCACTAACAGCAGGGTCAACACCCAAGTCTGGCACTCGCCAGGCATGCCTAGCCGTCTCCCTAGGCTCGATCATGCGGTCAGCCTCAGCCGCCGCTCCGCGGTAGTTGGGGGTCTCCTGATACAGCACCTCCAGGCCGGTTTCCACGGCCACCTCCCTCACGCCCTCCTCCTGCATCTCCTCCTCCTCCTCTGGCGCCTGCCCAAGCAGGCGCGTGTTGTCGCCCGTGGTTCCCCCGAGGCTCATGTCCTCGGAGACATTGACAGTGCTCCTGGCGCGCAGGTGAGACATCACCAGGTGGTTCTCCGTCCCGTCCAGCTTGCTTGAAATCCCGCAGTGGCGGAACGCGTCAATGATTACCTGCTTGGGGACTTGATCCCACGCATTCGCGATCCACTGCAGCACCACGGGGTGCGGAGGCCTCCGCAAGTTCCCTGCGTGTGGGACAGAGGCATGGGTAGCGAGTCGTTAGAGACATGGAAAGAAAACAGAGCAGAAGTTGAATTCACATGGCTACTCACCCTTCTTCGTCTTCAGGTGAATTCCTTTACGCATGAACCACCTGGCGTAGCGTGCTCGCACACCAGCCTTGAAGCACCGGTTGATGCTGACGTCAAGGGGTTGAATCTGGCTCGTGCAACCCGCTGGGATCACTGCATGGGGTGATGCTGTGCGTGCGGTAAGATTGGAGAATGGTCTGGGTGATGTGGCCGCGGTAGGAGTCCAACACCAGCATCGCACGCCTCGCGTTCTGGCCACGCTGGGGGTTCAGATGGGGCAGCACCTCCTTGGTCAGCCAGGTCTGCACAGCGCTCTCGTCCATCCACCCGTTGCCCTGTGCTTGGCATACGATTCCTGCCAGGCACATAGGGGATAGATGGGCGTCAGGCGAGGAGGGCAGGCTCACCAGGCTTACGGTCCCGAATTCCTTGAGCTTACCTTCCGGAATCTCACAGTTGGGCACGTTCTTGAGCTTGAACCAAAGCCAAGGGCGCAGCTTCTCCACGCGAGCATCACCGTGAGCTGCGTCTTCTCGTATCCTGCAGTGCGGATTGGGACCGAGCGCGCGCCACGGTCCTTGATCGTCCTCTCGGCCGGCATCTCAACGAAGAGCGGCGTCTGGTCCGCGTTGATGATGCGGGCCAGGTCGATGTTGTGCCGCGCCCGATTGATTTGCACGAACTTCCAGAACGACTCGCAGTCCTTAGTGCACTCTACAAAGGGAACACACGCGATGGCAGGACGGGATGGTTAGAAGCAAAGGGTAAGGAACATGCAGTCAAGCAAGGGGCAAGGAATTCAAGGTAGTTAACACTCACTAGCCGATAACCGTTGGCCGACCTTGGTCTTCACACGCATGACCGGGTTCCAGTGGTCACGGAAACGCTGGCTCCAGTGAGAGCTCGCGTTCCAGTTCTTGCCGGGGTGGTGTTTCTTCATCCACTCGCGGCTCCACTTCTGGGTGTCCTTCACCGAGATGGCCACCCCATTAGCGCACTGCATGCAGACGTAGCGGTACAACACCGCCTCCATGTCGGGGTAGTGTGCGTGGCGCCCCCCTCCCGTGCATCCGCTTGCGGCAGTTAGCCGCTCCTTTGTAGACGCCCGCAGCAGCCTCCGCACTCCAGCGTCTGATGCAAGCGATAGATGCGGTAGACTCCAGCGCGGTCTTCTTCAATGAGCCGAGCTCCTGGTATCGGCGCGCCCACTTGAGCTTCTCAGGGAATGAAGGAATCGGGCCTGCCGCCTCCGCGTAGTCATCGTCGCTGCCGAGCGCCTCGTTGACGAGGATGTCGTCCTTGTTTGGCCCCTTCTTCTTCTTTTCTTAGCAGCACCCCGTGCTGGATTCGGGGTCGCTGTCGTTTTGCCGCTTCTTGGTGCTTGGGCGGCGACGAACGGTGGCCTTAGCAAGGGCATCCGCGACCTTGGTTTTCCCCTTGTATGCAGCAGAGATTCGCGGTTGAAGCTCCTCCCCCAGACTGTCGTCATCAGAGAGCACCACGCGGGCACGCTTCGGCTTGGACTGTAAGTGATGACGCAGCCTCCGCTTCAGAAGCGGAACATCGTCGTCACCCGTGATGCTCCACGGGTCGTCATCGGCACCTCCCTCCGCAGCATCCGCATCCGCAATTGCGACCACATCCACAGGCGCAAAAGCATCGGCATCCGCTTCCGCCTCCGCCTCGTCGTCAGCCTCCGTATCCGCCTCCACCGTCGTCGTCCTCGCTTCCGCATCCGCCTCGTCGTCAGCCTCCGCACCGCCATTGCCCGTCGCTCCCGTTGCATGCGCAGCTGCCTCTGCGTGCTCGCCATTAGCATTGACACCCTCGTCGTTGTCTGAATCACCAGCCCGCCACTCTTCCACTTCGTCGTCGCTCCCAACCAGCCGATTCCACCTTTCGTCCTCATCGATGTCGGCAGGGGCTACTTCATCCCCCGAAGCGCTATCGTCGTGGCCATTCTCCGGCCAATCCTCGTCGCCGTCGTCGCCGTGTTCTCCGTCGCCGTCGTCGCCGCCGTGTCCTTCGTCGCCATCGTCCCCGTTACAGCTCGTATGGGAGGCGGCGGTAGATCTTCCCGCCTTGCGCGTATTCTTCGCCATGGCTACACGGATGTCATCACCGGGCGAGTTAATTCGCCCGTAGTTATTCACCTGCACGTGAGGTCGAGGTGAGGACGTGCCTGTGGGGACTTTGCTGCGCATGGTTACGGTAAGCCTGCCGAGAGCAAAGGTTGAGTTGAGATCTCAACCTCCTTGAGCACCAAATGAAGCTCAAGCCCGACTACCCCCTCCCAGCCACAGTGCCCCTTCCAAAGGTGCCGAGCTGCTCCTCTAGGAGGAATCTCCTCGTAGAGGACAGCCCTCATGCTGCCATCGTGCTACTAGCAGCGTTCTGGAAGCATCCAAGCGCTGCTGGCAGCATCATTAGATGCTGCCAGCACAGAGGGATGTTGCCAGCAGTGGCAGCTTTGCTGCATCCCTCACGTGGCAAGTGGGGGCGCTGTCAAAACTAGCAGTCAGAAACAAGAATGAAGAAAGGAGGGTTTGCACTAGCAGCAGTTGGCATACATATAGGAAACCCTAATTGGGTTGTACTCGCTATGGAGTACCCCACTGCAGGCTAGATAATAATAACATTCTGACACACCCCCATAGCCAAAGTGGGGTGTAATCAGCACAATGAGCAGGCATAGCAATAGTTCACAATTATAAGCAAAGCTAGAGGTGATCACAGTGGGCAAGTGAGGAGGAGGAGGAATTGAGGGGAGAGAAGATGGGAGACGACGGCTGAAGCTGCAGACACACGGGCAACAGGAGCGCGCACACAGTGGCTACCGAGGGCACGACGGCTCCGGACTACAGGAGTAACTGGCTCCGCGGCTACGACGAGCGGCAGGAGCAACGGACCCACGGGCTACAGGCACAGCAGGCTCGCTGGGCTACCGAGAGCACGACGGCTCCGGACTACTGGCGCTGCAGGCGACACGACGGCAGCCTCCACGCAACCTCCCCCGACTGTCCCACACCCCTTTCACACACCCCCTGCTGCACCCCTAGCTCCACTCCCACGACACCCCCCTTAAACCCTAAACCCTCGGCTCCCACACACCCACCCCCCTCAGCGGCAGCTGCAGCAGTGGGAGACGGAGGAGGAGGAGGAGCTGCAGGTTACCCACACCGTTCACCCCCATGCCCGCCACCCCCAAACCCTAATGCAGGCAGGAGCGCGGGAAGCAGCAGGGGCGGTTCACGGAGGGAAAGGGAGGCGGCGAGGGGGTCTCCTGGGCGCCACGAAGGAGCAGGGCGCGGGCCCCCCGAGGGCGCCACGGCGGGTGACGGGAGGGGGGGGGCGCGCACGGGCCCCCGAGGGCGGCTCGACGGGCGACGGGAGGGGCCGCGCGCGGGCCCCCAAGGCGCCCCGACGAGGCGATGGGAGGGGGCGGCGCGCGGGCCCCCAAGGCGACGCGACGAGGCGACGGGAGGGGGCGTCGCGTGGGCCCCCAAGGCGCCGCGACGAGGCGACGGGAGGGGGCGGCGCGCGGGCCCCCAGGGCGCCGCGACGAGGTGACGGGAGGAGGGCGACGCGCGGGCCCCCAAGGCGCCGCGACGGGCGACGGGGGGCAGTGTGCAGGTCCCCGGGGGCGCCACGACGGGCAGAAAACCGCCGCGCGCTCCGAGCGCGCGGTAGGAAGAAGGGGTCGCGCGCCCGGGGCACGCGACAGCAGTAGAGCAGCGGAAGCATCGGGTGGGGCCCACCCACAGGATCGACCCAGGAGGGTCGACCTGCTCTGATAGCATGTCAAAACTAGCAGTCAGAAACAAGAATGAAGAAAGGAGGGTTTGCACTAGCAGCAGTT